>OX371223.1:229153279-229784064 GCA_947310385.1 Nephrotoma appendiculata
TACAAACTAGGATACCAACCATACCACGTATTCGACGCCGTGTTGGTTGAATGAGACATAAAATTCTTGGTTTTTCTTTAATTCTTGGAAGATTCGTTTATTTACGGTAGGTCAAGATTAATTAAATCTTCAGTTGGTTACTTTAAGTATTTTACTACACCGTCTTTTTTAGTAAATTTATGACTCGACAACAAATTCTGACCTCGTCGTGTGCTGGCTACATAAACCTCTGCGGTTTTATTTGAATTTTCTTAATAATTTATAAGGCCCGATTATCATTTTTTAATAATTTTGTAATTAACCGACCCGGTCGTTCACAAACAACAATTTTGTAAGTGATTTGTTTTGTTGCGGAATAAAATGAATCGTGTATTCCATTGTTATACAACGGCCGTGTTACCACTTCCGCCAATTAGTATTGATGCCACTCATGCCTTGGTGATTGAATCAAACGAGCAGGTTGATTATTTCCAAATCAACAAACTAGGCCGGCACATTTTTCGGTCAAATAAAATTTAGATTGACAAAAAAAGAGCCTGGAGAGAAAATATCTGAATAATTTATAATTAAAAATGATTGTTTGTTTCGATTATTAAATTATTATTTTTTTATATATACATATTGAACTTGATTGAAATAACAATTATCGGGTTTTCTGCAATGGGTGACATGTTCACATTTGACACGTTCTGTGATTGTGTCTTAAATCGAGTGATTTACTTGTAGAAAATCATGTAAATTGTGTAGTGTGCACGGTGCAGAAGGTACTGCAACCAAATTAACCTGGATAAACATTCCTTATATATTTATACCATTCCTGAAGCAAATGTATTTAGATTTTCTTTTGTCATAAATACAAACATGAATATCATAAACGTGTCAATAAACCTGAGCACTCATAACTCGATTAATTCAAAAAATATGAATCTTTCTTGCAAAACGACAAATTAAAAAGATAAAAATCTCGTAATATTTAAGTGCTCTAAGCGTAGAAATTTCGTATATCATTAATCAACGACACTAAAAAATGAGACGACATTGAATTATACTACATAGTACATATAGTAGTTACTACCTGCCGCTACTCATATGAAAAAAAAGTTAAATTGAAAAACGTACACAGAATACGTCTGAATTAAAATAATTAAAAAATATACACAAAAGAGCTTTTTTGTGTGTTTGTGCTTTTTACATTCATGCTAATTAATTTAGAAAGAACAAAAATACTGTGTATCGTACAGTAATAAAAAATGGTGTGACATAAAATTTATTTAAAATAGAAATAGAGTGAACTTTTATATGCTTAAAAAGCTACACGAGAAAACTAGAGCTTTTCGTTTTACGTTTACTACTATTATATTTTTTGGTACTTTTTGGTTCTTGATAGATTTTTATTAATGAATTTATGTCATCAGATTTTGTTTCCTCACTCTCTTTCTCTCCCTATTTTAAGTCGTTTCGTACAATTTACTATGCATATAGTCCTCTAGTATTGTTGTAATTTATTTCGATAGTAAAACTTTATTCGGGTTGTGATTTATCGTGTGTACCGTGTGTGTGTGCAGCAGTACACAAAAGCACTATGAAGATTTATAATATTACTGTTTGATAACGGTAATTCTCTGTGCTATAGTTATTATTATTATATTATTTTTTTTTTGAAAATTTAGGTTTACCAAAAAAAAAAAAACTTTTGCCTGTACGGTACATTACAAATATTAGAAATGATAAAATTAGGGTTGATAAATTTATAGAAAATTATAAATATTTAACTTTGCGGTTTAAGGTCAGCTGAAGGAGTAATCGCTTTGGGCTATAAATATAAAACCAATTTAAAATTCGATGTACCACTAAAAAGGAATGTTGATAAATAATTTAAATGCCAAAAAGTATTGACTGTTTTTGGAAAATTACTTACAAAACAAAGCTCATTCGTGGAATAAAAATAGTTATTATATTTTGTTTGCTTTGTTAGTTTAGATATGCGGGTAGTTAATTTAGAAGTAGAAAAAAAGCTTTTACTTTAAATTACGATTTAGTTTTGTTTTCGCTGTATATATTTACTAGAAAAATAATTTCTATTGAACACAAATTTTGTGCTCTAACCTAAAATTGTATATAAATAACAGTTGCATATACAATATAAAAAGCTACATTAAGTAGAACAATAATGTATATTCACAGTAACAAACTTTTAGTATCGACACGCGATCGAATACAAATTTTGTAAATATTCTATGTAGTATATAAAGCTGTTATTCCTTTATTGTTCATTTACAATAGTTTGGTATGTACGGTATTTGTACCGGTTTGGTCTGGAAGACATAAATAAATCGTAAAATAGCATTTATTTAATATTATTTTATTATTTAATTATATTTCATGAGAAATATATAAATTTACATAATATGAAATGTAGCTCATTAAATGTGAAAAAATTAAATGAATGACGTATAAAAATGGGGAGGTTATTACAACAATAATATTATTTTTAAGCTTAAGTGATCACAAATTGGTGCCAACAACAAATTATTAACATAATTTCAAACTAATTATGAGATTCACTCCACAATTTATAATACTCGAACCCCTTTTCATCATATCTTGAAGTTTCAGTGGTCAATAATTTTGACGCAGACGACACAGATAAATTAAAACTTGATCGATTATGAACTGACGAATTTTACCTTTACGTTTTCCCCCAAAAATACTAAATTGAAAAGTGACACAATAGAATATTTGGTCACTTTGTCTCTATTTTTTTATTTTTTTTTTTTTTCAAATCTAATAATGGCTCAGTAGAGGTGCGATAAAATCATCACAAATATGCTGAATTGCGTTTGGTTAGTAAATGAACTGACCGCAGAAATATGTCAAGTTTGGTTGTTTTCTTTTTAATTTGTATTTATATTAATCCAAAACAGCTGGGAACGTTGAATCGAGCTCATTTTATATTCCTTGTTGATGTGCTTTGAGCAAGAGGAAATTTTCTTAAAAGGCACCGTCTTGAAATTATCCCAAACTTTCATAATACGATTTTTTTAAAAATACTACTAGACCACAGACTTGACTTTTTATACACGTAATACGTATATCCCATCACACAATTTTTTTCTTTCTCATGCTTTTTTTAATTTTCTGGTCCCATACTATTTGTTTTTATTGATAGTAATACAGTATTAACCCGATTTACCGAAAGGCGCATAAAATTTTGCTTTCGTCAAATCACATCGGATCATTTGTTAAATCGGATATTTTTTAAAAAGGGTTTTTTAATCTTAAATTTCTAGGAAATATCTAAGAAATATCTATCAATAATTTCGAATTTAAAAGTACACAATTAAAAATTATATTATTAGGTGTATAACTTAATTTTTACAGATTTTTCAGCAAATTAATTTCATATAAAAAAACTGACAACCAATTTAAACTTGGAAATATTGTTCTTCATTTTTCGTTCCATTGCGCCATCTCTCAGGTAACATACGAATGCTATTGCGAAAGAAATGTGCAGGCTTCGACGAGATAAAATCATCCACGAATTTACGCATAACATCCAGCTTTTTGAACTGTTCATCCACTAAGACTAAGTTCAAGCAAGTATTTTGAGTCACGCGAGCAGCAGAGGTCGAGCATTGTCATGCAACAATATAACTTGCCTTCTTCCTTGCCCCCAGTAAATAGCCTTTTCTGACCAAGTTCTTACCACCCCCCCCCCCCCCCCCCCCCTCCCCTGATGTGCTGTTTATCAGTTGCTATCGTAAACTCTGTTTTTCAGAGAGGCTATGTAACTCACAGTGACTTGACACGCAATACATTTTCAAATTTTTTAGCTGGATGTAACAAAATCGGGTATCGTCTATTCAGAGATTCGTTAAATCGGGTTAGACCTGTATTTTATTTGTTAGTAGAACTTTTATATATCAAATCCTTTGTAACAAAGATACTGTACTCTTAAAATCCAAAGACGGTTCGAGTTGGAGAAAGGTTTTTGTTCCGTTGAAAATAGAAAAGTTCAACTGCCTCTATAAAACAAGTTTTATAACTTGCCAACTTCAAATTGTAAATAAACATTTTCAAATGGGAAATAAGCAATATAAAATTGGAAACTATCATTTTCAAAGTGAGAATAATCATTTTTAAAGTTGAAATAATCATTTTGAAATTTCAAAATATAAAGCTCGCTCAAAACTTTATTAACATATACAGCAAATTAAAAAATCATATCGATTAAATTCAAAACATTATGAATTGTTTCGCAAGATGAATTGTTCGAAAATCTGTCCTGTTTTCACCTGTTAAAATCTGTGGTACTTCAGTTGCCGAATTAATTGAAACCTCACGGCCGAGCAAGCAAGTTCTGTGGAGCTTAATATTCGACTGTACGTGGCTGATCCTAATAACCGATGGTTGATAAATTTACTTTCAATAGGCTTACATTCAATAGACGTATGCCATTATCAATTACCATTACGACTGGTGATTGATATTTAGTTTACGGCAACCTGCTGCAATAAAAAAAAAAAAAAAAACATAAAGAATAAAGTTCGTTTCTTCCATCTATATGATTGCTCGATTTTCAGGTTGATATGCTATCAGTTGTTCAATATATTGACGTCTTTTTCTTTAATTAATTTCATTATTCGCATTTTTAGGTTCCCTTCGAATATTCTTGAGAGTAAAAAGCATACCAGCGCACACGTTCCACGGAGACATCAATCTGATACGTCTACATAAGTTTCTCTTTCATTTACTATTCTTGTATGTATTTTGTTCAAAACATTTTTCCATAAACTTACGATGCTTGTTTATAATTTTACTCCTTCTAATTCTACCTCGTTGCTTTCCAGCCACGTTTTGTCCATTAACCCACATATATGAAGTTGTCGTTTTCACTCCTAGTGTTTTTACAAGCGCTCTCCAATCCCCACCATTGTTATACAAAGCACAAATTTGGTTCTTAATATTATCAGCTTGCCTTTTCTTATTATACGGCATTTTAAGCGCAAAATTATTATTTCTAGATAATATCGACAATAAAAAACTAACAATACTGATAATACAATAAATGAAATAAATCACACATTATTTTATCGTGCCTGTCTTGCTACCTTATCATTTTAAAAATTTTGCAAAAATGTTGCAATTTTAACTTTGAAATTAGTTTATAAAATTGGGAAAACTCTAGTTTAGCATAAATTCAGCCGATGTACTTTTGAATGGCAATGAACATATCTGCCGAGCTCATTGGTTTCTAGACACTTTAGAGGGAAGTGCTATATTTATGTCAGAAAATCGTTTATTCAACGGTATTTATTGTTTGATGGAACTGGGTCCATTCTTGATTAGAACAAATCCAGCCACTATTTTTGATAAAAATTAACACATCTGATAGGGATATGTAACCAGAAGTAACAAGTTGATTGGTTTCTAAAACACTTTGTCAGAAAACGTTTCCATCAACGTACTTCGTGGTTCAATGGAATTGGGCCAATCCTTCGTTAACAAAAATTCAGTCACTATATGATTAGGATCGCGAAACCAAGTTCGTTATGATATTATGATTAGGATCGCGAAACCAAGTTCGTTGGTTTCTAGAATATATTATGTAGAATAGACATTTAACGGTTTTTGGTGTTAATTAGAATTCGGCCAATTCTGGGTAAGTAAAAATTCTGTCACTATATTTTTCGGATAAAAATATTACACTTACTTAAAAAGAAGAAGTACCAAGTTTTTTAGTTTACCGAACATTTAATGTCAGAAAATCGTTCGATCAATGGTCTTTATTGTTCAATAGCATTGGGTCAATTCTAGATTAGCATAAATTAAAGCGCTATATTTTTCGGATGGCAATATACATATTGTGGCACTATTCAGCCTGTAAAAATAGTGTGGATGAATTTGTGCTTATTTAAAACTGTCCCTAATCAATTGAACAAAAAAGTCCGTTGAATAGACGATTTTCAGGCATAAGGTGTGCTAGAAACCATTGAACTTACTACTTCTGATTGCATGTTTCCATTAGTAACACTAGTCTGGCTTTCAATGGGAATATGGAATTAGAAAAAATACGTTAATATCATTTTTGTACTTTTAAGGAATAGTTTAGTGTAAAAATTTTCAAAATTTAGTTAATTTGCAAACTTTTGTTCTATACCATTTTTACAGGGAAAAATATTTTTCCATTTGTTTCGAAACTTATAAGTAAGCCCGAATACAATTTAGTCAAAATACAATTTAGTCAGAAATGCTATGAAAATATTTTTCCTAATTTCCGATTCCCATCAAAAGCCAGAATAGTGCCACTGATAGAAACATGCAATCAGAAGTTCCAAGTTCATGGGTTTATAGAACACTTGGAAGGAAATTTTATGAAAATTATATTTCTATGATAACCACGAATTTCGTCGGTTTAGCTGCCTTTCGAAAATGTTAAAGTAGTGCTTAAATGATTTCTGGTTTCTCTAGAAATTGGGTATTATTATTATGGTCTTTAAAGGCGAAACTTGAAATTTGCTTTTTTCGTTTTCTTGGCCAGACCGTAATCACTAAAAAGCAAAAATTTGGTTTAGTCGGCATTTCCCTGCTGATGTTAAGTATGAGGACCCCCTGTGTAAATTTGAGTGAGCGTTCTACGATATTTAACGAATTTGAGGGACGTAATTATCTAAATCTACAAATTTACAGACCTTTAAAATCCATAGGTAGTAAAATGTTTCTATTTTTCAATGGAACAGATACGTTTTCCGTGTCTCGTATATTCGAATTACGGGAATGCCCCTCAATCAGTAGAATGTCTTACTTGAGCTTGAGATAATCAAAAATATTCAGAATAAATTCTCAGAAAAATCAGTCGACCTACTTTAGATTTTAACAGTAAAACTTGATTCTTCCAAAGGGTTTCATATATAAAAATGAAAGCTATCAAATAAAATATCGTGAGTGAACAATATCGTCAGTTAAATACCTATTATGTGTATAAAAAGTAGCATCCGGAATGAGTTTTTTAACACTTGTAATGCCAGTGGTATTTTAAAAAAAAATATTGGATTAAAGCTAGGGTGATGATTATGACGAGTTATCATTATAAATATCTATTAATAGTAATTATATATTTTAAAAAAAAAAAATTATCTTTTTAAATTTTAAATAGGTAATTATTACTTCCTTATAATGATAATTTTGTAAAGTTGATTTTTAAAGATCGATTTATTGTTACTTCTTCAATTACAACAATAACTATTGGTGGTGAAGTTCTTGTTAAACTGATTAAGGAGCACTCCGAGATCGATATTTAAAAATTATATTTACAAAACTAGCTGAGTTACCTGGCGTTGTACGGGAGAAATTAAAACTACTTTGAAATACGGATATTTTGCAGGCAATTTCTCGACGAAATGAAATTAAAGCGCATTACATTTGCCAGATTATGTTATTTACATTATTATTTTTTTAAATCAATAGTTGTAATTAATCCGCACAGGGTCTATTGTTGCTGATTTATCAGCATAATCCGGTGACTTATAAATAACCCTTCTGAAAGGAATCGAGCGTTCATCGTAACGCTTGGTGATGAACGATATTTTTTGCCTTTCTGTCCGGAGAGAAAACGAATAGCGCTGATGATTTACCTAATCTAGAGCACGCCACGTATCACTGCCAATGGGAAAACACGGCAATTCAAGGTTTGTTCAACACACTTCCAACTATTGCCTTTGTGATTTATTAATCGTCATTGCGAAAGCAAGACGAACCGGAAACACGCTTAAATTGAAACGGCAAGTCGGTTGGAATCAATGGTATTCTTGGAATCAGAACATCCTCGCCTTTGAACTTTCCTATGATTATCGTTGCTTCAATCACTTTATTCATCAGCCTCTTAACAGTGAGTCTTGTTCCATTGCATAATTTTTTTTTGTTCAAGTTGCGTAACACGATTACCCCCGAACCGACCTTGAGCTGCAAATTGTGCGGCGGCATACCTGGCAAATCAAATGAATTCAAGAATTCATTTGAATAATTAATGACTTCATTTGGATCTGTAATGGAATCGATCGACGTAAATGAATGCAATTGGCCAGCGATTTGACTTTGGATTTTTATATTCAAATGATCTACGTCCTTATTTCTCGCTGCCAAATTGGCTCGTTCGCTCAACCAAACATGGTTTTTGTGATTTGCACAAATATTCGGGAACACTTTCATGATCAATTCTTCTTTAGAGGTTGTGAATTAACAATAATTATTGGTAACAAAATGGTCGAAGCGTCAACCTGAATTTTTCCATTGCCATTGTCTAATAGTTGCTTTGAACACACGTCCGCCGATTCATCATTTTGTAACGCAACTCGGATATTCGTTGTTAATTTGAGAGTTTTCACGTATCTCCACAAATTCGATGTCTTTAAGCAACCGTTTGTTTCTTCAGTAGCTTTTGATCGTGGAATGACTGGCAGCATTTGGCGAAATTGACCGGCCAGCAGAATCATCGTACCTCCAAAGAGGTCCTAATTATTTTCGGTCCTAAATCTTTCAACGTTCGATCGAGCGCCTCTAATGCTCGTTTGTGCGCCATTGTACACTCATCCCAAATGATTATTTTGCAAGTCGTAATACTTTTACCATTGTTGATTTGCAGAATGTTGCATGTCGGTTCATTTATCGTTTGCAAATTCAGTGGGCAATCAATTGATGCGCTGAAAAAAATTCAATCTTTTTCGAGCTTTTCCAGAAGTTTCCGAGTTTTCCACTCAGATTTTCCAATTTTTTTCTTATAAAAGACCATCTCGATCGGATACGTGCAAACTCCCGTACAAACCATAATTTCTCGATTTTCCGACTTTTCCGGTGAATTTTCCCAAAATTTTAGTTCGTAAGAACCATCTCCAAGAAATTGCGAATACAACAAAAAAAGATTGAGCTTAACCGAGCCATTCTCAACTGATGTGCTAGAAAAAAAAAATTCAATTTTCTTCAAGTTTTTCCGGAAGTTTCCAAGTTTTCCAATAAGTTTTTCCAATTTTTTCTTCTAAAAGGCCATCTGGCCATCGGATACGTGCGAAATCCCGTACAAAAACATCATTTTTTGATTTTCCAAATTTTCCGACTCTGCCGGTAAATTTTCCCAACATTTTCTTTCGTAAGAACCATCTCCTGGTAATTGCGAGTACAACAATAAAAGATTGAGCCAACTCGGTTAAGCCGTTCTAAACGCTATAAAAAAAAATCAATTTTCTTCAATTTGTCCGGAAGTTTCCGAGTTTTCCACTAAGATTTTCCAACTTTTCTCTTCTAAAAGACCATCTGGATCGCGAAAAAACCATACAAAAACATCATTTTTCAATTTTCCGAATTTCCCGACTTTTCCAGTGGGTTTTCCCAAAATTTTCTTTCATACAAACCTTGTCCTCACAATTATAAACACAACAAAAAAAATCAGCCAAACCTTTATAATGGAGTATTTTTTTTTTTGCGTTAATACCTCGAGTATTTTTAGGTTTAACCATTTGTGAAAATTTTAAAGCTTCTTCACGAAAATCAGTCCTTTAATAAATTGTAGATTCTCAGATCTGACTATTATTTCTCAAACATTACTTGTCGATATTTAAAAAAAAATCAACCGCTCCGTTAAAGTTTTAAAATTTAAAAATTCTTTTGACATATTTCTATGACCGAATAGAAAGGTTGTTTAACTTTTACACATCGTCTAGTGGAGTACCGTTGCACTGGAACAAGTATTTTGATATTTATGTGTCGTTCTTCAATTATTGCACGTACGCTGTAACTTTCATTTTAAGTGTGACCCTTTTCTTAAAATTTATGAATAAATTTGATCTGATACTTATTTGTGGCCTTTTAATAGATATTTTAAGACCACTTGACATCTGTGAACACCTTCTTTTGGTTATTATGTCATGCAACACAAAACAGTAGGCCGGCCTCCTTGCGAGTAAGATTAAATACGGTAAAACTATACGCAGCATATTATATTTTCGTTTGTAATAAAATACAAATACATTACTTTGAGGAGTAGCAAACACTTTCTGGAAGTCAAATACTGCTGCCTCTATTGTATTTTCACTTTTAATTGTATTTTCGCCTTTCAAGCTTCGCGCTAATTTTTTATTCTCAATATGTAATATTTTGGGTTTTCCTGGGCGAGAGCCAGATACCAGCTCAATATCGAGGTGAGGTTATATAGACCGTGATAGTTTGGTTTCGCCCTATTGAAACAGTAAATTATTTAACCAAAAAATTTGGTCCTCCGAATTTTCGAAATTTCATAGAGAAATCACATTTATGCGTAATGTAATATGTATTTCGTGTTAATGTGAAGCGTGTATCTGGCTGTCGCCCAGAATAACTCAAAATAGTACATTGCATGTATTCGCCTTTCGTTAACTCATTGTAATTAAACCTTGTATGTAAGTTCAAAATATTTTCAAAATTTTTGTAGTTTGTTTACTGCCGTCTGATGAGACGATCGAATTTGTGATTTAAAGCATACTCACCTCGATTGTCAATATGATTATTGTATGCCAAAACATTTTCGGGAATAATTTTTTCGGAACTATTAAGGTTGTGCTGATACATACATACTTCGCGGCTGCCTTTCTTTGGGACAAAGAAGCCGATATGGTATTGCGTGTTAAATAAATCTCTGTATTGCACTTACAGAAACACGCGTGAGTGTCCATTTCTCTTGAACTATTAAAATTTTCCATTCTAATCTAAAATCTTTAAAACGATATGCCACATGATCATATCAGATACAGTCCAAATGTGGTAAATGTTGGTAATCAGCGCCACAATGGTAATTTGGAGTCGCTCATTGTGTGCAATAAAACGATAACTCATAAACAAAAATGTTCAGGAAAACGATTTTTGTGTAAGCCCATAGTAAAATTTATTTTCAAAGCTAAATAGTTTGTGCAGGAGGGATTTGTAAGACAAAACTAAATTGACACATCTGTAGGGTAGGCTCTATTGTAAATATTGACAAAAATGCAATCTTGCAATAACGCTGTAAGTAGTACTTATCATTTTCTTGCACGCAATGAGCGAAATACGCTCCAGCTAAATCTGTATCATTCTTTAAGACCTTTTCATTGAAATGGCACAGTTAATATAATAAATTATTAACTAGTTACCAGCGCCAATACGATAGGTTTAATAAGTAATGAGCTTATAACAAAACTGTTGCTTTTTCCAAGACCTTTCCAATCGTATGCTACATGATTATATGGAAATGAGAAAAATTATAACACTTTCGCGCTTCAGAAAACTTTCCGGTATTCTTCAAGACCTTTACAATGATATACGACACATATATGAAATAATGGAAAAATGAGCTATCAGCGCCAAAATGTTTGTAAACTCAAGCGCTTATTACAAGAAAGTTGTAACTGCTTCCAGTTGGAAAACTGATCTGGACCGGTATTATTGCCAAAACCGGACAAGTGGTGCAGTGGTTAAAGCTTCGGCACGCGGACCGGGCGGTACTGGGTTCGAATCACACCAGAGGCTGGGTGCAAAGCGATTTTTCGTCATCGATTACGATCGGTGATGTTAATAAATACAACTTAGACCGTCTGTTGGAATGCAGAATTCAGCGCCGAACCAGACCCACCGTCCATGATAGTGTGCAAGTTGCCATAGAGCTTTCAATGTGCAGTGGCCCTATTCCGTCTTTCCCTGGGAATAGGGAATTGGGAAAAATATTTTCATAGCAGTTTTGTCTAAATGGTATTGTTCTAGCCTACTGAGGGAACATGTTTGGTGTTAATATTTTTGAAACAAAGTGAAATGGGAAAATATTTTTCCCAATAAAAATTTTGTGGAACAAAAGTTTCCCAATTCACTTTGTTTTGAAAATGTTTGCACTAAACTTTTTCTTTCAGTAGGCCAGAAAAATACAATTTAGACAAAAATGCTATGAAAATATTTTTCCCAATTCCCTATTCCCAGGGAAAGACGGAATAGGGCCACAGGTGATATACTGCAATTGTGTGAGTAGGAGACTGGGTGTGTGTGAATGAAAAGGGGGGGATTAATTGACCTGCATCGGACATTAAATCCACTTGTTAATTAATACTTTCTTTTTGTCAAATAAAAAATAATAATAATAATTTAGAATCTTTCAGTTCATAATCATTTTACTCGTAAATGATAAAATTTCCAAAATATTTGCAAATACGAAAAAGCTTCTGGGGAACTTCCTTTTCTGGAGGTCTGATGTGGTCCAAAAATCACTGGGGTCTCCCAATTTATGGAAAAAACTTAAGTATTAAGTTTTACCCCAAGCAGTCGATCCTTTTGAGCTGTGGAGGGCGCACAAGCATATAGTCTTAACGTCACCACATACGCACCACGTACATACAAACAGAGAGTGTAAGCATTTTTGTTTTTGACTTCGGACATATAGTGGATTATAGATCTGGGAAAATTTCGAAGCAAAATTTTTAATGATTGCTATATTTTGTTTTACTAATGCCCGGTTGCACAGAAAAATTACTAACGGCCGGTTAGTTGTGTGCCAGTTGAATGTTTTATATGAAATCTGTTTTCGCATCCAAAAAAAATCAACGCAAACTTGATTAAATAAATTTTATTCCATAGAAATATTTAACGATTAGTTAAAAAATTCTACAATCAAAATTAGCCATTTAAATATTTTTACGCTAAGTAAATATTTGCATGGAATAAAATATATTTAATCAAGTTTGCGTTGATTTTTTTCTGATTGCGAAAACAGGGCTAACATGTTATAATTTCGAATTTTCGAAATTCGAAGTCGAACATTCGTATGTTGTAAAATGTTCGACTCGCGATTATGATATTTTTTTATCACCGAGTTTATTTGTAGTGAAGTAGAGGTTCGAATTACTATTTTACAACAACAAAACTATTTTAAAAAATTATTTTCTAAATAATGGTTGGGACGTAAGTAAATAAAACGTAAATACTTTTATGTTATGATAAATATGATTATATTTTTATAATAACCAAGGCAAAAAAATTCACGTCTACAAAACAATTCGAGGTTATGGTCGATTATATGGAGAACCATACCGACATGGTAACTGGGCGATTTTCTGGTTCTACCTCAAAACAAACGCTAAGCGGTAATTGGAATGCTCTAGCTATTAAATTAAATGGAGATGCCCCTCCAACACAAGATGCCGAAGCTTGGAAAAAGTATGTACATATTTATATTATACATCTATACAAAATGAGAACAATATTTACATTTTTTTATACGTTAGGTGTGGGCTGATTATAAAAATAAAATAAAAATAAAAATGCGTAAAGTAAATAGTGACATTAACAAAACAGGTGGGGGCCGCGCACTATATTTGTATTGCCATTAGAGGAGAGGGTTCTACAGCTTACCGGCTTGACGGATACAGTGGTTGGAGTAGGTGGTTATGATCCTGGTCGTGAGTCAGAAGAAGAAATAACCATTCGTGTTGGTACATCACAAAATAATGTGAGCCAAACCGCCGGGATGATAGAAATGAATACAACTACTCGTATTACACCCACAACAGGACACAAAGGAGACGTGCCACTGCTGCTACTCGGTTATTTGAAGAGCTCAGAAATTATGGTAAACAGCAAGAAAGTTACATAAAAAGCAACGAGGAATACCACTCTGAGATTATAATATTATTAAAAGAGGCCAACACCATCAGTAATAAAAGGTTGATGGTGGAGGAACGGCGGCTAGCAGTAGAGGAAAAGCGGTTTATGTTGGCTGAAAGAAAATTAATATTTAAAGAAGAAAATAAAAAAAAATTAAATAAATAAAAAGAATTTTTCTAAGGTTTACAATGGTTTTTTATTCATGATATGGAATTGGCATTTTAAAAACAATTTAGCAAGTTGTTTCGTATTGATTCAGCAGTTTCACTTTGGAACATGTCATCGTATTGAAATTCAATCTCATGTACTACAGAAGAATGTTTACAATTTTTACGACTTTTTTGGGTTCATATCGCAGCACTCTTTCTCCTAAGAGGCAACGAAATGTGTTTTTTAATACCCCTATACATCTCTCAATAGGGTTACGAGATTTAGCATGTAACGCATTATAAATTGTTTGCCTTTCATTTGGATTTCGATATGGGGTCATTATGTAGTGTTCCAAAGGATATCCCGAGTCAGCAAGCAACGAAGTATTCCTTTCTCCATTTTGATATGGTTCCGATCATCTTCTACATCGCTTTTTCTCGTGAGTCTGGAAACTTAATATATTGCCTGCAAATTATGTCTTCTAATATATTTGTAATTTCTGTGACGGATCTTGAAATTACCGATTGATCCATACTGTGCATATGCACGTCACCTATAGTATGCTGATATGAGCCTGTAGCGTAAAAGTTAAGAACTGCTGCCAATTTCAAATTCAACGGTATTTTTGTGGCTCGTCTGGCGGATTCACATCGAGAGTTTATTTGTGTTAACAAATGTTTAAAAATATCCTTCGATACACGAAACGACTTAAAAAATCTAAAATCAATAGTATAACTTATATTAAACACTTTTATTGAAAAAAACAAATAACTTACTTTTTATTGGACATATTCCTTACGTCATATCGATCGCGTAGAAAGCGCCGTTCCAAATAATAATTTAAATTATTTGTAACACTTTCAGAAGACTCGTAATTATTAACTCCCAGTAATACCTTTGCAACAGCAACGTTCATTTTAAGTTCACTTGATTTAATTTTAAATTAATATGGAGAGTAACATTATATTGTGGCGTAACTTTATACACAGCGTTCATGTATAAAAACAACTGTCAAATATTGTTTTTTTTTTTTTTAAAGTGTTACCAGCTTACGTATCACTTTTGATTCGAAAATTATACAACATGAATGCTAGCACTATTTTCGAATTCGACTTTCAAAGTCGATTCGAATGAAAGTGATAGTACTACATGTCACCCCAGATTTCATATAGCACATTTAACTGGCGGGACAACCATTCTAGGACGATGTTGTGTTGCAAAAACAAAAAGTGAAGAAATATTTCAAAGGAAAATACGTTCGCGGGTTTTTTTCTTCGAATATGTATTGTATTTCAGTTTTGGAAGACTTATTTAAGTACGACATTTTTCGTGTTTCGTTGTGCTAATATTTCTGCGATGAAAATTCTGATGATACTTCTAACTATATTTTTAACACAATAAAGCAACAGGAATCTGTTCAAATGAAGTGCTACGGTCTCGTAAGTTGAACACTGTGATTTGTTCGCTTCAAGATGAATGGCAAGTTGTTGTCACTTGGTGTCCGATATCGATAGGTGAAATGAAAACAATGTAACCTCAACGTGATTGAGAAATGAATTATCTTATTTAATGAATCGCTGATAAAGTGCCATTCGCAGCCCTTTCTTTGTGTACGAATTCCGGATTACTTGCACCTATAGTGGATCGAAATGTCATCGAGGAACTTTTTAAAAACTTGCTTTATTTCTAGAGTATCCTTTGTTTTAGTTATGTGTAACATTCTCACTGTCACTGGTTGTGCAAAAAAAACACATTTTTCGATATTATGCTATGTAATCATACGCGTATCTGTGAATTATCACGGTAGCTTCAGATCAGTTGTCGATTTGCACCAGAAGCAGCATTTGAGCTTAAAATCTGTATAAATTGCTCGTCTTTCTTTCATGGATGGTGGAATGGATTCCCGGTGGATTCGTAGATTCACGGTGGAAACCAAATTTTCAACGTCTTGGTACCCCCACTTCGATATAAAAATCAAATGTTACTTTGATACCTATAAGAATTCACAGAACCATCTCTATAAAAATAGTAAACAAACTCTGACCGTATATATTTTGCAGACGTCTACTGCAATTTAATGAAACCGAAAAAAATGTGGAGCCGAATTGAACAATAAACGGGTTGTTTACTAAACAGATGAAATATTTTGTTTATGCATAAATTAATTTAAAAGTGCAGTAAAGTGTGCATTAAAGAAAATATAATTGTCAAATTCATTCTGATTCTGCTGCTGATCTATTTCTCTTTTCTTGAAAATATAGTAAGCTAATTAAATTTGAACCCGGTATATTAGGAAAGAGACAAAATTGGATGATAGAAATAGATGCTAAGCCACAGCCTTGAGCTACTTTAACACATTGAAGACGGATTACGTCAATTCAGTCACGATTGTATTAATTTTTATTTAATGGTGAAATTTTAATTGTTATCGTTTTATTAACCGTGCAATGATGATGTTGCCCATTTTGACCACGAACTCACAATATGACAAGTTCTTTTGTATAGCCAACAAAAGTTAGTGTCGCAGCCATTGTCAGTTAATATACTAACAAATAATTTTTGTGATTTCATATGAAAATGTAAGCTTTTTTGGCCCCTGGGATAATAAGACAATTACCTTATATAGCCAGATGGCAACTTTATCAGACCGGCTAATGATAAATTAAGAAGAAATAATGAGAAAGTTTGATTTTTAATACTACGTAATAGATTACGTGTCGGCAATCGTGTAGATTACGTTGCGCAATCTACCTCGCCCAACGCTGGAAAATAGCCAACCTACTTTTCCAAATAGAATTTTGGTGGTGGCGGTTTAATGGCATGGAAATCTTTTCTCTCGTCTTAGCCTTTCCATCCATTAAAATATACAACGAGGGTTATATTGGCGATCTATAAAAAAACCTCTACCTTTTTGCGTACACCTGAGCCGAAGTAAAATATTATGGTTTGTTACAGGCTGGCTACTGCCAACCTGCAGATTTCACTAAGCGCATGCAGAGGCCTCCACGGTGATGTTTTGCCGGCTACGTTCTCAGGGAGAAGTGCTAAGGTCGTGGGGTTTGAGGCTTGCATGTGCTTCTGGCTTACACCGTGATTATACAGAAAGTTAGGGGGGAACGCAAATAATAATAATACCCGAGTGTTCCGCCGAAACTCATCGGCCGGAACCTAAGGAACGAACCAAATAATCAAAAATGAAAAAAAATAATAATAACGGTAAAGGTGCCTTGGTGCGCGCATCCATTCGAATTCAAACAGGGCAAAGCCCCGGTTACGAAATTGGATGCGGGCACCAAGGGACCGCAAACACTAAACCGACACAGAGGGAGTCTCCGCTCCCATCATACCACACCCGAAAACTTAGTAATTCATTTTATAAAAAAAAAACAAAAAAACGAAGCGAAACAACTTCCCCCTCCACCCGCAACGATGCGAGAGAACAAGAGAGAGAGAGAGCAATACGTACCGAGCGCGCACCCGCTGTGCGGCGCTCGATTACAAAATTTTTAAATTTAATATAATATATATAAAAAAAAATTAAAAAAAAATAAAAATCAAAAAAATAAAAATAAAAATGGTACCTTAAATTACAAAAAAATAACTGTTGCGGCCTTGGTGCCGTTGTTGTTGCGGGGGCTCTCCCCGATAAAAATTTGAGTTGCGGCCTTGCGCGGCCGTCGTTGCGGCAGACCACCGATAAATAAAACAAGCCGGTTAGCTACCCCGTTGCGGGGCCTCTCCCCGTTACCAAAATAAATACAACTGGCCGGCTGGCCACCCGTATTGTTGCGGGGCTTTTCCCCGTTACCAAATATGAATGACACGCGATGCCGGTTGGCAACCCGTATGTACTACTACGGCTGGCCTCAACTGGCCGCCGAATCCGCACCCCGCCGTCGCGCTCGAGCGCTTGCCTGGTTGGGCACTATGTTGCGGGGCCTTTCCCCGTTACCCAAATGCAAAATCGTGGCCTCGACTGGCCGCCGTAAATAAAGTGGTTGAACGGTATTTCCGCCTTCACCGTAAACTGAATGACCTCGCACTTCTTCGAAACAAAAAAAAGGTGCGGCACTTTCACGTTGGTAATTGCGTCTTTATCGACTCAAAGGTATTCACCCACCTTTGCGGAACCATTTAGCATTTTAGTATCGGTGTACGTTGACATCATTATGAAACCGCCCAAAATTATACCACAATAAACAAGCTAATATTCCCCGGAACCAATATTATTTGTCGTCCAACATCCATCCATAAATCGCCACCACTTTTGCACCCACGAAAACAAAAATTACAAAATGAACTAATAGTTTGATACTTATTAAAAATCATTTATTTTATTAGACACATTCCAAAAATTTATCTAATTATGCTTAGGTGTCAACTAAAATGCAGCAGACACTTATGGCTGCCACTACACCATTTTATAAGTCAAAAATAGTAATTTTATATAATTATCACAAATCGACAATATTTTTCTCAAAAAACTTAACTAAATCGAATAATCACTAACACGAGTCTTTTCTCATTATATAAAACCAACAAGACTCGAATATATTATAATAAATTTTTTATAACACAATATAATTTTTAGAAATATTTTTTTTCTTTAAATGCACAACTCAACTTTTCTTTCAAAAATCAAAACTCGAATGTCATCAGACAAAAACAATTCGAGCGCCGCACAACTCGTAAAACGTTCTAGAAGAAATTAATCTCTCTTCTCTGTCTCTCCTTTATATCAAATTTTCATTGGTATAAAAGAGAGACATATAAGAAAAACATTTTTTCCAAAACGTTTTACTTTGCACACACTCGATGCGCATTGGTCTCTCTCTCCCCCATTCTTTCTCACCTCTGCGCCACCACGCGATGGGGCACAAAACAAAACGTCGAGAGTGCGTTCATAACACATCCGAGGTGAATAAAAAAATAAGAGAAGATGGTTGCGACCAACACAGTCGTAACAGGTTTGCAGAACGGGTTGGGCCCGTTTTCTTGAATTTCAAAATCCCGAAATCAAAATCCCGACTTTTAAAATCCCGACTTCCAAAATCCCGACTTTCCAAATAACGACTTTCAAAATCCCGACTTGTAATTGTATTAATTGTAGAGGCTAACGGCTTCGATAACTCTTCGAAGGGTTTTAGATTTGAACTTCGGGTGACGTAGGAGCCGGGATCAGCAAACATGTAGCACTGCGTGCCGCACGTAGGAGCGGATTATATAGAATCTATTAATGACACCCATATCTATTAAATATTAAATATTTATTTTTTAGCAAAAAATAAAAAACAAAATTTAATATTTAATATTTTTTAAAAATCTCGACTTTTGTCGGGATTTTTAAGGTTTCAGCAAAGTCAGGATTTTGAAAATCAGGATTTTGAAAATCGCGATTTTAAAAGTCGGGATTTTGAAAGTCGCGATTTTAAAAGTAATAATTTTGAAAGTAGGGATTTTGGGAGTCGGGATTTAAAAATTCGGGAATTTGGATGTCGGGATTTTTTGTTTGTCGGGATTTTGATAATTCGGAATTTTGTGATTCGGAATTTTGAGCCGATCCCTTGCAGATCATTACATTCACATACCACTACTAGATTGGCCTGCTTGTTCCTCAGGCCAAAACTCAATTGAAAATCTGTGAGTACTACTAGTTCAAAAAATGTATGAAGGTAACACGCAATTCGAGACAGTGAATTATTTAAAATTAGCAATTCTGCATGCTTGGAGGGAAGTATCACCCAAAACCATCAATAGTATGCCTAACAGGATTTTAGCTATAGCAGAAATCAAAGAATCATGAAGCAAAGCAATTTCAAAAAAAGAAAATCCAAAGAACAATTGAATCTTGCAACTGTATTTTTGTATTTTGCTGAATCTTGTACTTATCTAATGTTCGGCATTAAATTTTTTATTTTTTAACCATTATTTAATGCAATTAAAAAAACGGTTGGATATATAGTTATGAAACGTACTGTAGATTTACAAAATTCTATGCCCGATCTACAACAGGCGAATAGTAGAACGTTAAAGTTTTATCATAATGCTAGCTTATGAAAACAACAAAAATAATAAATCGTACTCAAATGTTCATACTCCCAATTAGTCTCGCATAAATTATAACCAGCGACGAATAAACAACATTTCCACATTTCATTTCGTTAAACACCTTACATGTGTGTCATGTTATTAAAATACAAAAAGTACACAACATAAATGTATGTATGTATTTTCTTCTGAAAAGCGTTTAACATACGGGCGAATAAAACTACTTTGTGTCAAGTGTTTTATGTCAAAAGCATATATACACAGCTGTGTAGTATACAAGTATGTAATGTAATCCATGTAAAAAAAAAATCAACACGAAACCCTTCCTCTATCCATAACATAAAATATTAATAAATTTATTTTTTTAGGAGACGCAAGAACCTTGAACTTTTGTGCTTTCTTTCGTTTGGTTTCAAATATAGCTATATTTGGGTTCTTATCATTTCTTTACTTTCATCAATTATATTTTTTTGTTTGGCTGATGGGAACCATGTTGGTGTTTTGATTCTGTTTAGTGTAATATTTTTAATGTCTCTGCTACCCATACATATAATATTTTTATTATTCGATGTCCAAGCGACGCGTTTAAAAACAGCTTTTCCGAGCTTAAAAGTATTTTTCTCATTCATCGTTTGGAACTTTTTTTATTTTACGTTTTTGTTTTGTTGGTTGCGCTGTTTTCCCACGAATACGGAAAAACAAAAAACATTGTGCGGTAAATATATGGTGTGGAAAAATCGATATTTTTTGTACACATTTTTGGAAAACGGAGAAAAGTGGAAAATAAATAAATTCATAAATCAAAACTTTAGTATAATACACATACATATACCCACACGTATATATATTGTATATATATAAATATATATATATATATATATATATATATATATATATATATATATATATATATATATATATAAATATAACATAAAATTTATATAAATAAATTGTTATTTATGTATATCGTGTACCTCTATATCTCTATATACTCTGGGTTTCGAGGATTTTTTTTTGTCATTTATCCGTGTACAGTATTTTTAGCTTTTTGAAAAATGTTTTTCTATTCTAGATGTATGCAAAATCCACTTCTAAATCATGTCGATGGATCAATTCGGCTTTAAGCATAGAATGGGTAAAATATTTTCTAAGTGTCCAAAGCACCCAATGAAAATATATAAATTATAATGTAATTTGTTATCTATACACGTTATCATGAATATATTTCATATAATAAATGGAAGATTAATATCTTTATGGATATTATTTCAAGATTATATAGAGTGCATTGGCAAATTACACAGCATCATAATAATTTTTATTTACGCATGCCATAACGAGAAATTTGGTGGGATAAAAACTCGCGAAACCATAACAACGTATAATTTAAATTATATGATAATGACCGAACGCTTTACGTTTTTCTTGACCTAGAAAATTATTATGGATATGGTTATAAAGCGTTTATATGCAGAGAGATATTATATTTAAAAAAAAGTACCAGAAGAGCTTTTATTTTTTGTTATGCGGTTAACGTCTTGATTGATTATGATGTTTTCGTTATTAATCATCTCCAAAAACAGATTTTTAATATTTTTTTTTGGTTTTGTTTGTTTACGGTCGTTCGTTTCCTCGACGGTTTGTGCTCCGTGCGATACGCCGCTATTCAGAGGCTGGTAAAATACACGAGTCGTTTATTTTATTTTGTTTTGTGCGGTTCTGTATCTGTGTACGAGTACATATCTAGATTGTATTTTTGACCGCAATATATCTCCGGTTGTGTATACATTCGATACATACGTATATGGCGATATATACGTTTATAAA
This sequence comes from Nephrotoma appendiculata, assembly GCA_947310385.1. Taxonomy (NCBI): domain Eukaryota; kingdom Metazoa; phylum Arthropoda; class Insecta; order Diptera; family Tipulidae; genus Nephrotoma; species Nephrotoma appendiculata. The sequence continues at coordinate 229,174,952 of OX371223.1, forward strand.
CATAATGAAGTAATTATGATAAGCTGCTTTTTTATGAATATAATTATTTATTCTCATTAAATTAAGATTTAGCTGATGCGTGCTTTCAAAAATGAATGAATTACGCGCTGTGCTTTTTATGTGGTAACGTACGTTAGATCTTAAAATATGTGTATAGGTACAGGGAATGATTTATTATACGCGTTCATACAGCTTTCACGCAATCATGCAACTCACAATTATTTTATACGTATGAATATTAAATACTGCAGTGATATTGAGTTTAATGTATTTTCTACTATTATATTGTCGTGCTATTCATAAATCATATACATAGTTTTATAAACACATTCAGCGAAGTGGTGCATTTTGATATTGGGAAAATGTTATCACACTTTCGATATAGATTTTATTGTATAGCATACACGATAAAATATTTAGATGTTTCAGTCAGGCATGTTAATTTCAATTTGCATGAAAATATTTTATCTTATTGCGGTTGTATAGTGAATAAACTGTATTGCATTTTGTATGTGAATCATACCAGAGTGTTAACATTTCATTGTATTTCTATCAAGTTCAAATATTTTTCATTATTCGTGTGACATTATTTGGTTTTCAAATATCACAACGTAAAATAATTAATTTTAATATTTTGTTAGATCTATCCCGTGTTGTTGCTGTACCATTTAAATTAAAAATAAATTCAGCCATAAAACAAACTTTTAACAACCTGAAATATACCAATTGACATTTATTTTGGCATCACGTTATAAACAAGAATTCATCTTGCAGCGTTTTCAGTTTTTATTGTAAGATTAAGTTTATTATGGTTTAAGGGGTGTACAAAAGAAAGGCCTTTTCAAATTTCCAATTGAAATGGATAGCGGCTACCGATAGCCTCACGGTAGTTTTGCTGACTGAATCTCAGGGTTTTGGGTCGTGGGGAAGATCAGGCTAGCGTTCTCCTGGCCTACACCGTGGAACAGAATAAAAATAAAAAGCAATCTAAAGTAGTCTGAAGTTAAATTGAACCGTAATAAGGAAGGAGGAACCGCAATAAATTTAATAATAACCTGATTTGCCCACCCAGAAACGACCGGATCTCCCTGAGTAACAAGTACTCAGTCCGCCAAAGTGACCATTCGAATGGCTCATCGACCGAATGGCCGATGCCCAGCCACACCGAAGCAGCATTAGAGAGTAGGGAAGATTTCAACAAACCAGGTCTTCAACAGACCAGGCCTCTATTCACCAGTAGAAACATCTAGAACTCCCCCAATTCACACTTCAACAGCATAAGATCGCCGAAGTGCCACATGCTGGACTCGCCACTCCGACCCTGTTTATGTCCTGCCAAGGGAATGACGTAGAGTGACATGCCCATCCTATGAATAGGGAACCGACGCAGAATGGGATTTCCATCACAGCGAGCCGATAAATCTAGTAATTCATTTTATTTATATTGTAAGATAGAAACCGAGGTAGAGCACCCAAACCAAAAAAATAATAAAGATGAAAATATCTCGCGGCTGATAAATGGGAAATAGAACGGAATTCTATGCCGTGTTATTTTTATTCAAAACATAAAGCCATCAAAAAGGACGGTGAATAAACTGACTGGAATAATTTTGATTGAACCCAACGTTAACCCAAAGGCGCACCAAGAATCTATTATTTGGCACTTGAGTACACAATATACATATACATATTTTTTAAAAATTAGCGAAAAAAAACAAAAAACAATTGAAAAATAAAATAAAATTGTCTTTTGGAATAATTTGTATCAATTTGAAAATGGATTTTAATTGAGAACAAAAAACTAAGTTGACCCAGAAAGATGTAAATAAACATAAAAAAATCTTTGACCTCAGAAAGGACACCCTGTAAAGTCGCTGCATCTCCCCGAAACTATAACGATAGATTTCCCATCGTTAGGCGTCTTTCCGCCTTTGGTAAACCAATGAACCCGTTAGGCGTCTTCCCGCCTTTAAAAATTTTACAAATGGCCCGTTGGGCACCTGTAAGTTTGGGCGCATTCCCGCCTTTGAACCGTAAATTAAAAAAATCACGTTGGGCGCCTTCCCACTTTTATAATTGTTTACCAACGGATGGTTAGCCACCTGTTTTGTTGGGCGTTGGCTCACCGAAAACAGTAACAATGCGAATGGCCTCAACTGGCCACCCGTAAATAAATTGTTGGGCGTTGTTTCCTCATACTAGTTGATGAATTTGACGTCAATAAAATAGCGACACCTGTTGATTGTGTGGCACACGCAAATAAAATAGCAGCCTTGGAAAACGTTCGTCAATCGAATTTACCAAACCACTATGGTTATATAAAAAACTATATATGTATTTCCATTCACTAATTTTTCAAAACAAATAATTTTTTATGGTTTACGTATAGGTTTAGTATTGTATGTACATACATAAAATTTAATTTTTATTATTTAAATGTTAATGAATATGAATAATTAATTTTATTTTAACACTCTTCTAATTGTTTTTATTAATATTTAACTTAAATTAACAAAAAAAAATTGTTCATTATAAAAAAAAAACAGAAAGATAATCTCCAACTTGACTATCTTTTTCAAAAAATTCAAACTCGACTTTTTATACCCAATATATAGTTTGACTTTATTGTACAACATTTTTTGTTTTACGTGCGCGTCACTTGCACCCTCCTTCCGCCGCGCATCAACCGCACGTACCAAACCAAGAAAACATACAAAAAAATATTCCTCTACAACTTCCCTGTCTCACACAATTCACAAGACACGGCGTGTGAATAAGGAGGCTAATCTCCATAAAATCAAACTTCTATTCAACAATAAATGGCAATGCCTTCAAGAAAAGATATCACACATTCCATTACCATAGAACTAAAATTCAGAAAATGGAAAGGAAACATAATGCTATAACCATGGAGCCGTAACAAAAAGGAAAGCAAATGTTATGACCATGAAGTCGTACAAAGTTGAATGAAAAATATTAGTTTGGAGTTAAATAAATTAATTATATAAGTTAAATAAATTAATAATTAATTATATAAGTTTTGACATAGAAAATTGGGTGCCAGGATACAATCTATCGAGCACTTACAAAAAAACACGGCATTGTTTTCCATGTTTTCCTTAATTTTATAATTACACTTATGTACACCATTTCCAAATTTTAAGAAAAATAATTTATTTTGTTTATTTTTAATCTTTGTCTATTTTGCAGCTAAACAAATCTTAATTATTTTGCGGTTCACTTTTTACGCATAGCTTACGTTGTGTGTGAAGTTAGCCCAAAATTTCATCGCAGAAAAACAAAAAATTTCATCGAGTAACACTAACACTGCAATCCATATCCCATCCCAGAATTTAATAGCAAGTCCTCGACTTACGTGATTAATTCGTTCTGAAGGTTTTCGCGTAAGTCTAAAAATCGCGTAAGTCGAACAAACCTTAAATTCTAGATTTTGTTGTTAGTTTGGAAGGATAAGTGAAAATAGAATATACATATACAAATATTTGATAAAACGTTATTATTTATTGAAATTATTAATAACTCAGATATGTGCTTTATTTCAGAGTACATAGATACTACTTATTAAACAACTCGTTCAAGGTTGTTTGCCTTGTAGCACGTTTCTTTTCTTCGTAAATGATATTATAACATACAATAGCATCGTTCAGTTTTTTAGAAACTTTGCAAATCGTTCTGGATCAGGATCTTCAGCCTCGAAGCCAGCTAAACCATTCTCTGTTTCTCTCACTCCCACTATCGCATGAACATAAAAGTGTGTGTAAACAAAGGAAACGTAGAAATAAAGCACAGCAAACAAAAAAAAATAAAAAACCTACTTATTTCATCAAAAAAATTCAAAAAATATTTTTTTTAAATCACGTAAGTACGAATTCACGTAAGTCGAATTCGCGTAAGTCGAGGACTTACTGTAGAATTTTGTTCAATCTCGAAATTTTACTCTTAGCACTGTCAACTGTGTCGCAAGATGGGTCACCTCGTTGATTCTCGATAATAACAATTTTTACTTAACGTAACAGCGACTGGATGTGTAACAAATGTCAAAACAATTTTCGTTGTGGAACGGTTAATTTTAGTCAAAGCAGTATCGATTTCCTAAAATAACGAAGAGCTATTCGTCGTGGTCTAAAAACATGTTCAATAGAAGTCCATTGACAGAATGGATTTTATGCGACACTGGGTCGTATTAATAAGCTCTAGTTTTGTAAGGGAATCAAAAAAAACCGGACCGATCTATCCAGAGACATATCGGAGGCTAGTAACGGAATGTATACTATTTAACCCAATCGGCCTGGTATGATCGGTGTGAAGTTTTTGGTCATTTTAAATTATTGGACACATTTTTATAATTTGGACAGAAATTTATGCGAGTGTTCAAAACCAAATTTTTTAGACGAAATTTAGCTTTTTAGACAGATATTTGCACACGTGTACATTTCTAAAAAGTATAAGTACAAAAAAAGATTGTTTGTAAAATAGATCAAATTTTTGTGTATATCATATTATTCTTTTCAGAAATTGGTCGGCGATAGATCATCGGAGGAGAAAGACGTGTTTTGTCTTTCTCCGTTATAAACAAAAAATATTAAATTAAATAAATAAATTTTGTGTAGTTTAATACCTACATACATAATAAATAATAAAAAAATTATAATTAATAATAAAAGTGATAGTGAATTTTGGTGTGTGTATTATTTCTACATGAAGACGTATATTAGATGCATATAACGGGTAATATATTTGGTTAACCGCTGTGTTTTCTGTTATGTCTCTATGTATAGGTATACGGAGGACGCACATTGTATAATATCAGGGGAGTATTTTCGTTTTATTTTTCATTGTTTTTTTTTGTTTGCATAATTGTTGTACACATGTTTGTGTTGTGTTTGCGCGTGACAAGTTTATTATATCAAAAAAACGATCGAGTTCACATTTTCATACATTTTTGCTGCTGTTGTTGTTGTTGTTGTTCTCCTAGCCTAGATGAAGTCGTTCACTTTTTTTGGCGTTTGCTTTTATTTTATATATATATATATATATAAATATATATATATATATATATATATATATATATATATATATATATATATATATATATATATATATATATATATAAAGGGTGATTTTTTTGTGGTTAGGATTTTCATGCATTAGTATTTGACAGATCACGCGGGATTTCAGACAAGGTGTCAAAGAGAAAGATGCTCAGTATGCTTTGACATTTCATAATGAATAGACTTACTAACGAGCAACGCTTGCAAATAATTGAATTATATTACAAAAATCAGTGTTCGGTTCGAAAAGTGTTTCGCGATTTACGTCCGATTTATGGTCTACATAATCGACCAAGTGAGCAAACAATTAATGCGATTGTGACCAAGTTTCGCACTCAGTTTACTTTATTGGACATTAAACCAACCACACGAATGCGTACAATGCGTACAGAAGAGAATATTGCGTCTGTTTCTGAGAGTGTTGCTGAAGACCGTGAAATGTCGATTCGTCGCCGTTCGCAGCAATTGGGTTCGATGCTAACAAACTTTTTGTTGCCAAAAATGGAAGAACTGAACTTAGTTGACATGTGGTTTCAACAAGATGGCGCTACATGCCACACAGCTCGCGATTCTATGGCCATTTTGAGGGAAAACTTCGGAGAACAATTCATCTCAAGAAATGGCCCGGTAAGTTGGCCACCAAGATCATGCGATTTGACGCCTTTAGACTATTTTTTGTGGGGCTACGTCAAGTCTAAAGTCTACAGAAATAAGCCAGCAACTATTCCAGTTTTGGAAGACAACATTTCCGAAGAAATTCGGGCTATTCCGGCCGAAATGCTCGAAAAAGTTGCCCAAAATTGGACTTTCCGAATGGACCACCTAAGACGCAGCCGCGGTCAACATTTAAATGAAATTATCTTCAAAAAGTAAATGTCATGGACCAATCTAACGTTTCAAATAAAGAACCGATGAGATTTTGCAAATTTTATGCGTTTTTTTTTTAAAAAAAAGTTCTCAAGCTCTTAAAAAATCACCCGTTATATATATATATATATATATATATATATATATATATATATATATATATATATATATATATATATATATATATATATATATATGATTTCCACGAACGTGTTAGGAGAAGAGAGCGCAAAATAAAATACTATATAAATGAATGTTTGGATGTGTTGTTTTGATTTAGTATATTAAATTTATACATTTCTATTTTTTTTGTTTTGCGTTTGTTTGTTAGGTGAGAATAGATTATTAAGATCGTGTTTAGTGTTTTATAATTTATCCCTTCCAAGTTTCTAAAATAAAAAGAGTAAACAGCAAACATTTAACAGCAAAACGTACCTTTGAAAAATTTGAGGGGATAAATATATGACGAAATTTTTTGAATATTTATACACCTATCCCCCGATTTACACGGTAGATAGGTTCCGCAGAAAACCGTGTAAAGCCGAAAATACCGTGTAAATCGAGAATACGATTTTTGTATACAGACTCATATACATAAAAAAAGCAATAAAATTGATAAATTATCTTTTGGTTTTTAATAATTCATTTATTTTAATATAAAATATATAGAATAAATTAAATATAACAAACCAAAATTTTAAAATATAGTAATTTTTATTTTACTTTTGGTTTTTCAACCATTGTAAAGCGAAATCATGTAACAAAATACTACCGTGTTAATCGAGGGGATGGGTGTATTTTTATTTTTAATTTTTAATTTTGGAGATTGAGGTTGGTGTAGTTTTGCAACCAACATTGGGGCTATTATATTTTTACAATCTTCTCGTGTGGTCACATATTTTGAATTTGGAGACTGTGAGTTGAGTTTTGTGATTTTAGTTTTAGTTCGGTCTAAATCGTGGAGTTGTAACCAGTTTAACGTTGTTTGCGCTGCTTTTTCTGGATTGGTACGGAGTGGAATCTCTTTTTATAACCTGGAAGGAATTACTTCGGTTTGTAGGAGTTTCGTTGTAACGAATTTTTGAATTTTGTTTCCTGTTTTACTTTATCCAGAAGCAACCTCCCTTATCCCATTTTTTATTTTTTTTTTATTTAACAAACTTTCGAAATCCCGATTTAACCAACTAATGCTTGATCGTGTTTTTGAGGCCGCTGGACGAGGCCATTGTCTACATGTTCGGGAATTGTACATTGGGTTTTTCTGTTTTATTTCAGTTAATCCGTAAATGTAAATTGTGTTGACGAAACGAGTTGCTCCGGATATATTTTGCCTAAAATTTTGCTTTTTTCTAACGATAAGGTTTCTTTATAAAGTTGCTCGTCTGTGGCCGGGACCGAGAGCCAAGGCCGATTGTTGTTTGGGAGCAGTAATCGGTGCTTGCTCTTGGGTTGCATGCGAACTTTCTTCTGCGACTTCTTTTTATTAGAAACGAGATATTTTTGTTAAGTGATTTGTAGTAAATACAACTTTTCTTACATGGAATATACCGGTGGGTGTTGAAATGGCAAATACATTTGCACTTCTAGTATTTGTTTTGATCAATTAGATGGTGGTTGGAGTATTGTCAAATTAATAAAGTTTTTTCATATAGATTTTGGTGTAAAAGAATCAGACTATTTAATTATTATCTCATTCATATATTCATTCCTATAGAAATATAAATTAAAAAATTATTAATATAAATTTTGGGTTTTAGTATAAAATTAAAATTCTTAAATTTCTTATTATTTTTATTTTAAACGTGCTAATAATAACTTAACGAATTTTAAAACTCAGGCTTAGGACATATAAAGATGGGCGGCAGTGATCGTTTTGGAATTATTAATTTAACTTTAAAATTGTAAATTTTTGGAAGTATTTAGTCAAAAATTACAAATGGTATTTTAGAAAGCAGCTCTAATTTTGTTTTAGTTGACTATCGTAGATTAATTTTTAATGTCTTATATTAATGGGACATAGCACCTTCAAATTGAAAAAAAAAAGTTTTCCAAAGATTTTTTTTTTAATTGAATAAAAAGAGATATCTTTTAATGAAACTTTCCATTGATATTTTATTTAACTGAAGGTGCAAAAAACAAAAAAAAAAAATTTAGATTTTTTTTAGCCCAAGGTCGTCTGTTACAAGGGTTTTCCAAAAACACTGAAAATTCGCGGCGTGCATCATAACTACTCTCATAAACGTCTGAAAAAAACGGGGTTTTATTCAGCATTAAATCGCCCTTGGAATGAACTAAATGAAAAAAAATTGGTTCAAAAATAAAAAAATGGCGGTATTTTTTCGAAAATGCAGCTTTTTTGTCCCCCCCAATTAGTTGTAACTCAAAAAATTGAAAGCCGATTTTTCCTTCCGTAGTTCATTCTGAGCAGAAATATATGTAGATCAACGTGTTAAAATTTTAGAACGATTGGATATAAATAAATCAAACAAATTTTTTTTTTTGAGATTTTCATGTTTATATAGCCATTATTTATGTAGCCATTATGGGAGCCAATCTTTGAGATGGGGTTGTTTGCCAGAGTATTATATTCGACCCGAATTCGTATTAGCTAGGTCAAGTTTTAATTTGAATCTGATTTGCTTGCATTGAACAGAGCTATCTATGATGGATTTGGTCAATGTGGCATCAAATTTCTATAATATCCAAAGGGATTCGGCCTAGTATGTCGTGATGTATCAGAGGCCAGAAACAAAATGAATGATACTATACTTACTGACCCAACCCATCATAGAACTATCAAAGATCTGTTCACAATATGCATACAGGATTGTAATTAAATGTAGAGCTAGTTAATACGAGGCCGTATTGGATAAAAAACACTTCGTTACTGGCCTCTGATGTAGCAGACATACCAGGCCGAATCCCTTTGGTTATTATAGAAACCCAATGCCAAACTGGCCCAAGCTCTGTTCATAACATTCAAATCGGTTTGAAGTTATAGAGCTAGTAAGTACGGCTATATATCGTATCGAATACATTCAGTTTCTCGCCTCTGTTACACCAAGACATACCAGTTCGAATCGCTTTGGAAGCCATGTCAGCCTGAATCCCGTTGAAACCTATAAAAACTTGACACCACAATGACCTAAAACATCATATGTCTGCTCACAACATGAAAATCGGTTTGAAATTAGAACTGTAGCTACCAAAAACGACCATGTGTCGTACAGAATGCATTCCGTATCCGCATATATCTGAATAGACCAGGCCGGTTATTTTTGACTCCCTTACAAAACTATGGACTTTTATTAGGCATGTTTTTAGAGCACGACGAATAGCTCTTCTTTATTTTAGAAAATCGATACTGCATTGACTAAAATCAACCGTTCCAAAAAGGATATTGTTTTGACATTTGTGACATACGCACAGTCGCTGTTACGTTAAGTAAATTTTTTTAAATTATTACCGAGAATCAACGAGCTGACTCACCTTGCGACACAGTGCTAAATCAATTCAGTTCTATAAATTTAAACGTTTTTTAATTTTACAGAATTTTTACATTTGATTTTTATATTTTAATATCAAAAAAATTAAATTCAATTTTTGGGCTAGAGCAAAATTTTGAGATTGAACGAAATTACTATATTAAAATCTGGGATGGGATATCATTGTAGTTTTAATGTTACCCTATGATATTTTTTTTTATTTTTCTGGGATGAAATTCTGGGCTAACTTCACCGTAATAAATCGAGAACAGCCCTTGAACCCTTTATGAATACATGCAAATAATAATATGCGTGTGACCTTAAACATCGAAGTTTACTTAACTTCAAACTCATAAATAGTTCTAAATTCTACAATAAAATATAATTTAATATGTTTTTAGTGGCGAAGAGACCGAGGCAACGTTTTTCCCAACCCATCACTACCCATGCTAAACTGAACGGGCTGAAAATATTTTGTTTTCAGATTTTAAAAGCACAAAAATAGTTAATTCTAATAATTCTGGTAATATTGGCTCACTGATTGTTGTTATAATTTTATAAGATGGGAGAGGGGCGGCTAAACAGGAATTGGAGAACGTATATGATTAAAGGTTCAGTTTGCGAAGACCATCTTTCATATTCATGTGTCTAGTTTAGTTTTCCAAAATTGATGGTTCGAACCTTTATAGGAGTAGTTTAGAGGAACTGAATATAAACAAAACATCGAGTCTGTTAGTGGTCGAAATAGTTATGTGTAAACATCTTATCACGCCGTACTAGATATTTGACAATCGTAACCTCGTTTACAAAAATGTATTCAGTAGTTTAGCTATCGGCTTGTTCAAAATTTTATTAAAATCACAACCCATTATGGTTTATTATCAATATAGGCAATTATGAAAGTAAGGTCAACCTCCTCTGTCCTTCTTAATTTATTTTGCCCCTGATTTCTATATTTTAGTATTCTCTATCATGGCGTTCTGAGTAAAAGTCTCGCAATTTTATCCTTTCAGGTTTTTAAAGGGTCCAAATGCCATATTTGCTTCTTGAATTCTTCTTATTCTTCTTTGAACTTTTAGCAAAACATTGTTTAGCTGCTGTTTGTGTTAGACCGACGATTTATTGGTCTATTATATTATATTAGTTTGCTTGGCTCCTTTTCAATACTGGCTGATTTTTTTCTTCAAATTTGATCATTAGTCGATAGTAAATGATCGTTTAGTCCCTTGGAAGCATAATTTAACCTTTCTGCAAACTAAACGAACTAAACGGCGGTCCTCTGCTATTATGGATTTCACTTGAACGTCATCAACTCCACTTGGTCGATCATAACTTTGCTCAGCTTTCATGGAAAACCTGCATAACGGAATTTTTAAACTAATTCTTACAAGTGCGTTCTGCTATACAATTAGTAACATAAACCTTACATATTTCTTTGTGAGCTTTAGCAGCTTTCATGTTTTACGGTATTAAATAAGTAGTAGTAGTAGTATTTAGAAACAATTCATGTTTACTTACCAAACAACTATGCACAACTTACAAGCAAGTCTAAAAGCAAACTGGTGCAAGAAATTTTTCAAAAAATATAAAGATAAATATTTTGGAAACTTTCTGGCCAACCGGAAGATTTACAAGTGGTCAAAGTAACACACGTCCTTCAATAAATAACAGTCGATTAAAATCCTGGCCGTATAGCGTATATATACTATAAAGATATATAAAACTTATTACTTAGATGTATGCTTACGATTTGAGATTGCGTGGTGTAAATTCGGATCGCACTCGCTAGATTTTTGATAGTGAGCTTTGCTAGAACTGATTAAACTCTCTACTCTGGATGGAAGCCGTACCCACCTGGCTGTGGTAAAATTTGCGGTGTTACCGCCTCTAACGCGGATGCGTCTCTAAAAACTATACGGGTAGATGCGAATATTTAACCTTAATTCGGCAAAAATTTGAAATTTTGGGCTCCTGGTCACCTCTAGTATTGATTAGATCACATATTATTTTGTTTGAAATTTGAAAATTCTTTCCATTTCTAGTTCGATGCTCTTCTATAGGGACCATGTTTCAGTTCCTCATTTTAAAAAAAGTGGTAAGGATAAAGGATTAATCAGCGCTGCCTTTTATCTGTGTGGGCCAATCGGAGCGCCGGTCAACTTTGTATGCATTCAATGTGTTTTTTAACGGTTCCACTGAGCTCCGATCTAAATTTTTAACCGGCAGACTTTTTCTGTTCTTGAAGAAAGTGTGAGTAAGAGGTGTTGAGGATTGAGACTTCATACGTGATTGGTCAATCTTGATTTTGGATAGAACGATTGCTATTTTACAGGCCCCGTCATTTCTTGGGTGGATTTTTGACCGGCATCAGAAATTCGGTTCTGATTTCTTCGGTTTTTTGGTTTTAATTGTTCTTTTCAGTGGGATACCCCTCAGCCCGAATAGTCAGTTTGCTTTATAATACGAATTTGTAAGGTTCTCGGCTGTAGTCAGTATCGTGAATATGAATAATTGTAAACATTAGTTTTCCCTCTCCTTCCTCTGAGATATCTTCCACTACTCATGCAATAGGCCATTATCATGTATTTTGCCGTGTATTTATAAGTTTGCATTTTCCCACAGATTAAGTGTAGGAACAATTTAATGGTGAGTCCATTATTAATTACCAACTCCCCGAAATTCCACATGCTGCAATCAAGAAATGTTTGCTCCGCTATTGCATCGATTATGGGAACTTGGATCACTAGTATTTGAGTCGTGGTCTGAAAGACCACGATAAAATTTGTTTGGTTATTTCGAATTTTTTTTTTGTATGATTCATCGTGTTACTGTATCACGATTGATGTTGGTCGTTGGATTTGTCATTTACCTTATACCAGAGAATGGTTCTTAGATCGTTCTCAAAGAATAATAGATTTTTATCCCGTCGAATTGGTTTCGTTTGCTGTTTATTTTGACAGTGCTATCATATATTCTAATTTAGCACTGCGGTAATCCATCGTCGTGAAAGAGGCCTAACTTTAAATTGATATCCATTCCTATGCGCATAGTACTAACGATCAATGCTTACCGAATAAAACGCCTATCTATAACGATCAATGCTTACCGAATAAGACGACTATTTAAATACAATCTTTGGATTATTGATCAACAAACTAGTAAGAGTAGAGTAAGTAAATTTTGACGTAGAGTTACATAATTTGGTGTCAAAGCCAAAGTTGCACTTGATATATTCAATATTATTAAATAAATTCTAAATATGTTTCAACTCCCGAAATACCGCTTTGTGCAACTTTATTTTAAAGGATAATTTTATTTGCAGAACAGGGTGTGTTTTCACAGCCAGTAATCATGAGAGAGAGTAAACTACACAGTAATGCTGAAGATAATATGCTGACTAGACCCACAACAATAAAATTATTTTATTCTACAACCATTATATTTTATCTGTTATCTATTGAATCTAGCGACATCTCAGATAAGCCAATAAATCCTTCGAAAGAAATTTGTCAAGAATGAACTGCAGTAGGATTTGTGCCGTTTTTCGAGTCTTTGATGACATGAATTTTTAAACATTTACAAAGTCTTCCTTATAAACGAATCACATCAATATCAAAACAATATTTTTTTTTACATTTGTTAGTGTTAATTGGGCTAGAATTTTTGAAGGCTGTAGATAGATGGCAGCGATCATGTCATAGACATGACTCTTCACAAAGATCTGAACGATCTGGTTTTAATGGCATTAGACATAGCCCTGTAGATCAAGAGAACAGACTTACTTGTGATGCAGGTTGAATCGAAAACGATCCTAAAGGAAATCATATCCCAGTAAGTAATATTTAAGTGTTAGCTGGAAACAGAAACTATCTCAAATTATTTCTGGCCACCCTGAAAAATAATTGCTTCTCATATTTATATTAAATTGAATTCATTAATTTTTTTTATTACATTACTGCAGAGTAGAAAGGAACAACTGCATCCGTTAAAAGCATTTTAATCGTGAAGCAATAACAAATGCAATGCAATTGTCTTGACTGACAGTAAACTGATGAAGATTATAATGAGTACATTTGGGGTATTAAGCCCAATTTTATCCCTATCCAAATATGTGTGGTTTTGTTCCATCGAATTTGTTTTTGTTCTGACTAAATGATTTGCCGTAGGGATATTCCTTCGAACAATTTTTTATAAAACAGTTTACTGCAACAATAGTTTTAATGAATTTTGTTTGTACTCGACTAAGTGAAAATTATAGACTATAAATATAACATAAAATTATACAGACAGTAGAAAATTGTATTAAAATTTATAAAATAAAATTTTCAAATGGGTATATAAAAGTAATTTACAGAACTATAAACAGTTTTTTTTTGTAATAACAAAAAAGTTTTATCGAGCAAATTACACTATTATCCAAGAGTTTTGATTTTTTTTATATAAATATTTTATTTCAATTTTGTACAGCTGAATTAATTTAAATTGATTAGTTGAAATAATAATAGGTAGATTGTAGAGGATAACCTATTTTACAAAAGTTTTTTTTAATCTCTATCCATGTATGTATGTAAGTCTAACCACTGGCTACAAATCAAGTGCATAATTGATTTCGTAACAAAACAGCGGTTAAACAAAAACTTAACAATAGCAGGTTTTCACTATATAGTTACATATATTGTAATTATACTGTATTTGAAAATAACTAGTTTTGTATAGTTAAATATGCAGTGATAAACTATTTCAATTATGCTAGTCGCCTCTCTAGAGTAATTTAACAATTCAGGCTGAATGTTATATAAACAGATGGGGTTAGCAACCTTCGGCTTTTGGTTTTAATTAAGACTACATTGATATTATTTGCTCTAAAATCTGACCTGAATGAAACAAATTTGAAAATTGCACCTTGGGAAATGCAGATCCTTTTTTTTTTGCTACTATAACATTTTTATTGGGATTTTATTTGAAGAATTTTTCGAATTTGAACGAGCGTGTAGTCCCTGAGAGAGATTAAGTGTTTAGGTGATTGTTTGGGCCCTCCTATTACTTGGCTTTAATATTCGATATTTAATTCTTTTAGGCCAGAAAGCTGTAGAGTTCCGTTCCATAATTCAAGTAATTATACTTTTAATTTAAAAAACGTACGTTCATTGCAGCTGGAAATATTTAGGTGTGGATTAGCACGGAGGAGGTCGGAACGAGGTCTCGCTAAATAAGTCTCTTTGGTATCGTTTTATGCATTTCCCATCAGACATGCATTGTGAATTGTTGTTGAGTAAGCTGTTTTTGATGATGACTTCAAATAAGTCTGGATCAATATCGATATCTGGTATTTCTGCTGAGATGACTTAATAAAATCGAACTGGTTCAACCTTTTCGATTAACAAAATCAAAATGTGTGCATGTGGCAATCCTCTTGTTGCCATTCAATTCAGTTAGAATTTTAATCTTTGTTGAACACTCTTGTGAAAATATCATTACGATCCGATGAAGTATGTCCAGTTAAAAAAGTTGTATATTTCATCACACGTAGGATTGCATGTGAATATAATAAAAAAAATCTAGGTTGCCTGTAAATTTGGCCGGCAGTATGACCATTTTCCTAACTCATTCCTTCGGTTTCGATTTTCGCGTACATTGCGACAATGTATTGTTGATGGAATATAACTGCCGATATATATTAAGATAAGGTTCCAGCGTTTTCGCTAACCATAGATATGAATAGAATTTATGGCACTGACTTTCTAAAAAAAACCGGATATTGCAAATTATCGCATGAACGATCAGTTTCTGAAACTCATTGAACATTACCATTTCTGCAATGATAAACTATGTCACGTGAGTGAAATTCTACGCAAACAGGTGTTTCATATGCGCCAACCTCTAATTACAACTTTGTAGGTAGTTCTGAGCAATCGAATTAATTCCTTGTGTTGATCGAATAACGTTTGTAATGCAGTGAAAATTTTTCGTTAAGTGCCCTTATTAAATCCACAACATTGACCGATTTGCTCATTAGTATTTCACATAAAAAAATTCAAGAAATGTGTGATTTTTGCACGATGAAAAATTTTCCGTTTCCTTTTGAATTTTTGGCATGCAATTCTTGTGCACGATATTTATTGCACCGAACGATGTCATTTGGAAAAATGAGTTGTATTTGCGATTAAATGTTTCGATTGGCTTGTGTCACCTGATACCAACGTTCATAATGTTTAGGATGGTGAATGTAATTTTGGCAATTTCACATTTCCACCCACTGGCACTCAGTACATTCCTAGTGTCTTATTTTTAAATTTGAGGGCCTGCAAGAGAAGCGTATAATTTGTTCCATTTTTCCAAGATTTAAATCAGCGTCCACTCGAACGGTTTGCCTGCTTTCCCTTGTTCGTTTGTTTCTGAAGCTCGTGATGTTCATTTCTTCGATAGTCATTTAAGTGGAATAGTGAAAGCCATGCTTTGTGACAATTATTAAAATTCACTTGGAAAATGCGAAGAAATTACTTGTAATAGCTATTATCGAAAGTCGAAGTTGAATTTCACAACCGATACCAGGTGTTATGTGGCAGACGAACTGTGTTTATTTAATTACCAACTTTACATGTCTGGTTAGATTATTATTTACATAAATATTAATAAATTATATAATTACAAGTTTAAAAGTTACCAATAATTCAAAAGAAGTTTCGACATTAATTCCTTAAATGCACTTCTAGACAGATTAAAGTCAAAAGCCGGCCGTACTTTATTAAAGGAAGCTGATGAATGATAAACCGGCTCGTATTTACCGTAGTTTTGCCTACAAAACGGCAATTTAATTTGGAAATCTTTATCGCGTAGCACACGAAATGGAGTATATATATCAAGCAAACACAATATTTCTGAACAATCGATTTTAGACACTAATAAATCTCGAATAAACATTACGCTAATTTCAATTCTACGAATAAACAGCGGCTCAATATTTATTAATTTACATCTACCTCGGTACGCTGGGAGTATGAAAGCAGGGACATTCGTATCTCTAGGCAACCTTCGTAGTGCGTACAATAAAAATCGCTTCTGAACCCTTTCTATGCAATCTGAATAGTTATTATAAAACGGATTCCATATGACAACCCCATATTCCAACAATGAACGAACAAAAGAGACATGTATACAGTTTTAATCACGTAAGGATCATGAAAATCGTTAGAAAACCTTTAAACAAATCCAAGCATAGAATTCGCTTTAGAAATGTAACCTTTAACATGTTTATGAAACGATAAATTCGAAGTAAAGGTTTTCCTAAATCTTTAAAAGTATCAACACTTTAAATAATACAACCATCAATACAGTAATTGTAACTAGTGGATAAGAGTGTGCGGGTGAAATTCATTGTTTTACATTTGGAGATGTTTTCAAATTATGCGATGTACACCAAGCATTAAAATTTGTCAGGTTGGACTGAAAATCAATTGCATCCTTAGCGCATGAAATAGTTTTGAAATTTTTTATATCGTCGGCATAAATGAGAATGTCGGAATAACTTAGACAGTTGACCACATCATTTACGAAAAGAATGAAGACCATGGGACCCGAATGGCTACCTTGAGGGACTTCCGACGAAACATCACTCGAAACGAACAATCACTCTTGAAGTGAAACCGCCAATTTTCACAATTTGAGTTCTGGATTCCACATAAAATCTAATCCAATCAACTGGTTAGTAGTTATAATCCAATGAATTAAGTTTCCGCAATAGCAAGTCATGATTGATTTTGTCGAAAGCCCTTGCAAAAATTAGTGTACACAACCTGCACATTATTACCATTTAAAAGAGCACTTGAAATACAATTAGTGAACAAAACTAAGTTAGAAATAGTTGACCTACCTGGAAAAAATCAATGTTGTTTGGAAGAAATGAATGTCTTAACATGAAAGAATAATTGATCTTTAACTAGTTTCTCAAAAAGCTTTGGTAAAACTGAAATAATACCTCTATAGTTCTCCACCTCACTTCGAGATCCAGATTTGAAAATCGGCTTAATAAGTGAGCATTTCTATACAATAGGGAAGCAACCTTCAGTGAGACTTCTATTAAATAAAACAGGGATATGGGGAGAGATTACCTCACCGGTTAATTTTAGAAGAATAGGTGGAATAGAATCAAAACCGGCAAAATTTGGATTTTCTTACAACATTACTCAAATTACAAAGATTTGATTTCGAACTGTATACACTCTCAAAGAAATCAGTAAATAAATTACAAGTATCCTGGACATTATCACAGGAACGGTCGTTCAAAAACATCGTGGACGGGTAACCATTAGATTTACTTTTGTAATTAACAAAATATGAATATAACTGCTGTAAAGAAATCGGTTTAGATATACCATACTTCTTACGCAATGCATGAAACGAGTTGTAATTAACAACATTAGGATGCAAATTATATTTCTTGTTAGCCTTGTCCTTTCTATTTTGTAGATTTATCAACTCACTATTATACCACGGTTCCTTCATAACGCAGAAAGCTTTATGTCTAGGGATAAATTTCTCAATACCTAAATTAATAATTCTATAAAATTCGCTTAACATACTGTCGATACTATTACAACCATAAAAACACGACCAGTCATACGTATACAGAAATGCATTTAAAGAATGATAATCGCCCATTTTAAAATTATAAATCCATGAATTAACATTTTCTTTGACTAACTCACAACATTCAAACATAATTGAAATATTCAACGGAGAGTGGAAAATACTAGATGATCCAACCAGATCCTCACACGTCGATACGGTCACCTCATGATTAAATGGTACAAAAGCAAGATCTAACACATTTCCACTATTATTCATAACACTGTACATTGCTTCAACCCCAACGAAAATATTTCCGTTATGAAATTTTCCATCGCATCGTTCATATTAATAGGAGTCAAATTGTGATCAACATACTCCCATACAATACCAGGAATGTTAAAATCTCCAAGAATAAACAGACGATCCTCCGGCTGAAGAAGTGGAGCAATGAATACGTACAGCAACAATTTCGGTATTGCAATTGGTCAATGTTATCGGACTGGATGAATATTTGTTGAAGACTGCAACTACAATACCGCCACCTTTTTCATATGTGTCCCTTTGTAGGTGCCTATCTCTCCGGAAATCTGCATAAGATGATGGAAAATACTCCTCAGTTTTGAAATGGATTGTTAGCCACGTTTCAACAATGCAAATGACATCAAAATCTTCCTCCAGAATTGACAAATACAGAGATTTTGATTTAGCTCGGATACTATTTGAATTATGGTAGTAGATATTTACGAATGACCGCGGCTGGAGAACTGCTTCACACACCACGTGAGATAACACGGCCATTGAATTTGTCGCGCAAAAGAACCATTGTTTCGTTAGCTGTGTGGCAACTGGCACCGTCCTGTTGAAACCACATATCGTCCACATCCATATCTTCCAATTCGGACTATAAAAAGTTCGTTATCATCTCACGATAGCGAACACCATTCACAGTAACTGCCTGACCGGCCTCATTTTGGAAAAAATACGGCCCGGCATCATCGCCAGCCCATAAACCGCACCAAACAGTCACTCTTTGTGAGTGCATTGGTTTTTCGACAATCACTCTTGGATTATGATTCGCATAAATGTGGCAATTCTGCTTATTGACGAATCCACTTAGGTGAAAATGTGCCTCATTACTGAAGATGATTTTCTTCGAAAATTGATCATCCACTGTTGCCATTTCTTGCCACTATTTTGACCATTGACGACGTTTGGAATGGTCAAGAGGCTTTAGTTCTTGAGTCAATTGCACCTTATAAGCGTGTAAATGCAAGTCTTAATGCATAATGTTCATCAACGACGAGCGTGAGAGGTGCAATTGTTGGGCACGACGACGAGTTGAGGTGGACGGCTCTTCAGCCATACTATCGCGAACAGCAGCAATATTTTTTGCAGTACGAGCTGCACGAGCATGCACTGGTGTTTTAAAATCTCCTACACACCCGGTTTGCTCAAATTTTTGCACGATTTTTCCGATTGTACGCACATTTGGACGATTAAATTGACCGAAAAAATCACCGAGGATCAAACGCCCATTTTCATAATATGCCTGAATAACTTTAACGCGCTGCTCGATTGTGTATCTTTCCATGGTTCAAATTGAATTAGTCTGAAATTGAGAAATGTCAAATTAAATGCAGAAAAAACTTGACGTTTAGGTGTGGTTCACATTCAACGTCGGCCCTTAAAATTTAACCACCCTTTATATAAATATTTATTAACAGGTATAGATATGACAACTTGCCTTGCGCAGACCTTGGCGATTCACAGTTAAATGAGTTGTTGCTAGACTCTACAACTTTTGCGAAAAGTGGTTTAGTCGCGTTATCGTCACTCAATTTATTTAACAAGGCATTGCTCAATTTGCGATTTTCAGCAACCTCTGTTTCAATCTTCTTTAAATCAATATTTTCGGCAGCTCTGTCTATAATCACGTCAATTTTCTTCAAAAGCTTGGACATGTTGTCATTCTCGATCAGCGGTTTGCAGCTATTGCCAAAATAGCATATATTTCCAAATTTTTTAATAGAATTGATCGCAGCACGGTCAATACCATTGCAATCGAAGCAAAATTGATTATCGCATAGACTACAATTAACGATGTCCATAAACGTAGCAGCAAATGTTTTTTGCAAGTGTTACAAGACATTATCGGTATTATTTATGTGTATTATAACAAATAAATATTAAAATTTTAACTGTAATAAATGTTGGCACAACTGTATTATATTTTATTTATCGTATAATATGTCCAGCCCTTGTAATCACTATGCAAATTCACGAAAAAAACAAAAAAAAAAATAACTGCTATTTTATTACACATCAACAGTTCAATAGAAACAACTGTGAAATGTCGTTGTTAATATTTGAGCGTGCACACTCATGCCCCGAAAACACACGACCTGTCGCTCAACAGTAATCCTGCAACCACGAGATTTTTGCACATTTCGCATTCAAAAGTGGTTTCTAAAAAATCTCTGTGCGTGCGTATATGTGGTTCCGTGAAGACTAAATGTGTGTTGGTTCTAGTATATCTTTTTCAAGAAAAACGAATATAAACCATAAAATTCTGAATTACAATACAAGTGCCCAAATCAGTTTTCCAAAATTTAAGCGGGACGACGATTTTTTACAAAAAACTGTTTTTTTGTTATATAGTAATCATGGCAATTTTTGACCTTGTGCATATGTAATATCGTCCAGACTAAATGTTGGGGTACCAACAACAGCCCAGACTGATCAGAGTGAAATAAAAATTATTTAATTTTCACAATTTATTAAGAAGAACTGAACGGTACCTGAAATGTATTAAATATAATTTCTATAAAGTATGTTCCTATTATTTAGGGTCCTATTTCTATTGCTACAATGAATTATGTTTGTTTGAGCACGTTGATTTCTTATAATTCATATGCAACGATTGTGTCTGTTATTTCATATACAGAGGAATGAAATGTTGATTAAACGAGTCGATTGATCCAAGTGAAATATGTCCAAAAAAAATCCCAAATTTGTTCCACGCAATAAACGTTTCAAAATCATTAGGATTTTGCAACAAGTAACAATTTACAAACATGATCAACAAATTTCAAAAAATTGGCATGTGGGACGTTTTCTAGAATGCTCTTGATACGTTCTCTTAGCGGAGCAAGCGAATCGGGACAAGCAATTTTTGTGATAGGCAATATAAATAACGGGTCTTTTAAAGGGTTTTCCAATAATAGGTTTCACTTTCATATTTTAAAAAAACGAGTATTTTTTTCACATAAATCAATAAATGATTATTTCATTGTAAAGAGGAAGGTATGTCATTAACATTTGAAAACGATATCAGCCAAATGGCCGCCACGACTACGCTTGCAGCACCATATCCTTTTCATGAAATTTTCCAAGTCCAATTCAGACATTTATTCCTCTTCGAGAAATAACAAGCTCAGGAAACTTTTCTTGCAAAATTGCGATTGTTCCGTTGCTTGTATGGCACGTAGCGCCGTCTTTCTGAAAACAAACGTCGTCTATCAATATATTCCAATTTTGGCCATAAAAAATCATTAATCATAGCTCGGTAGCGCAATCCATTCACCGTAACAGTTGCAGCAGCCTCATTTTTGAATAAGTAAGGTCCAATCACACCGCCAGCGCAACAACCGCACCAAACAGTGACACGTTGAGGATGGAGAAGCTTTTCCTCAATCATTCTTGGATTTTCTGAGCCCTAAATGCGACAATTTTGCTTAATAAAGTAGCCTCCGAGGTGAAAATGGGCCTCACCACTGAAGATGATTTTCGATGAAAATGCGGATCATTTTGATGCATTTGAAGGACACAATCAGCGAAGATACGATGTTTATGGTGATTGACCGGCTTGAGTTCTTGTGTTAACTGAACTTTAAAAACCTTAAGACCTAAGTCTTCATGCAAAATACGGTGTAATGTCGTTTTTGGAATGTCTAGTTCCAAAGATTGACGAGGAATCGACAAACCTTGGTTTTCGTCAACACTACCGGCTACAGCAGCAATTGTCTCAACAGGTCAAATTTTTTCACCAGTTTCACTATTGTCGGCCGAGAAGGTGCTTCACGACGACCCAAATGTGCTTCGGTTTTGCGAACTGTGACTGCAAAATTTTCACCATTTTCCTCGTGGATTTTAACAATTTCAGTGCATTGTTGAAGCAAGTAACGTGCCATTTTTAGTAATGGCGTAGTTTTTACTTGTCAAATGTCAAGTGATGACAGCCTCAAAATTGAGAGCTGCCCAAATAGCAGGCTATTCAAAATGAAACCTCTTATTAGAAAACCCTTTACAAAGGTGATTGTTGCAACAAATTTCAATCGACAAATTTGTTCAACAAATTTCAAAAGATTGACATGTGACGTTTTATTTCAACTAAACATTAGAGTTCCTCAATTTTATTAAAAATATTTGGATTAATAATTCAAACTTGCAATTAAAGTAAAAACTATTATAAAACTAATGTTTACATACTCATGTTGTGATTAGTGGTTTCATTAATAAAAGGTTGAATTTCCAGAAATCACCCGTATAAGATTTTTCAAAAAAGTTTTCTTTCAAATTAAGGTTGAAGAAAGGGTCTTGTAAGTGCGATTCTGACTGATGGGGGAATAAGCACAATCATGAAATTTGATCTGAATGTTTATTTCAATTAGTCTAAGTGATTTCATGATTAATTGAAGTTCAAGAGCCTAAAAAAAACCTACTCACATGTCAATCATTCGAAATTTGTTGAACAATTTGTTAATTGAAATTAATTGCAACAACCCCTTTGTAAAAGACCCATTAATTATATCGCCGACGCCAGGAATAGTGTCCTGGTAAGAGACCATATCATGAACAATCCGGAAGAATATGACTTCTGTTATTAGCATTTTGAAAACTTACCTGTTTATACACTTGCCTTCTATTATAGTTTAATGGTGTGATTTTTTAGTTTTTATTCTTCTTCTATAAATAAGTTTTGTGATTTCATCCGTTATTTATATTTCCTACATAACGAAACACCAACAATAATAAAGAAATTATTTGCAATAAAATCTTTGGAAATAACCCGCTAAAAATCTATCATATATTTTTATACCAAATCAATCCTTATATTTTTTGAGATTTGCGTGCAACAAATTTGAGATTTTTGGGGCGTATTTCACACGTGCAACATTTGTTGCATGCAGCAAATTTGGGATTTTTCTTTTGGGACGTTTCACGACATGTCGATTGACCATATTTGCTTGTTAAATGGAAACGTAACCTTAGATTTAGTGTGAACGTCATGCAATACACATACAATTTCCGAAGCAACACATCAATTTAAGGTAATCGTTGCGCACATCGATATCTGTTCTTCTGATTTTTTCAAATTTAATGTAATCTGAAAGACCCAGGTAATTGAAATTTGGAATTGAGGATTGGCTAAACCTAATTTGAAGTGGGAAACGCAACTGAGTATTGCGAGTACATGTTATAAAACTAACGAATGTTTCCCAATGAATTAGGTATTGGGAGACTTGCAAAGTCCAATTGCAAGAGTACTAAAATTTTGAGTACGAAGTTTTGATAATTTGAAACTAGCCGAAAATATTCAGCCCAAAAACGTTGATGATGCAGAATAGACTGCAACAGCCGTCATTAGGTGAACGAAAAATGTCAATATTGCAAATTTAAAATAACTAAAGATTTACACTGACCACTTTTGATGCCGCGAACATAACGTAGGAACACTTCATCGATCAACATCTTCGTACAATCACGAGCGGTCGCGAGGACGAGAGGGAACAGTTCTACCCATCGAGTAGCAACATCCTCGACGATCAGTATGTGTAACCGCCATCAGCCTCAAGCAATGGTACAAATAAGTCAACAGCCATAACTTCCGTTCGTTGTGCCATTATTGGTGTTTTCAATAACCCACTTGGTTTCAGGTTTAATACCTTATATTTTTGGCAGTCCTCGCAATTACGACAGAACGCAAAAATGGAGCGTCGCATTCCAGGTTAGAAATATTTCGCCTCAATCTTTGACAAAGTCCTATCAATACCGTAATGTCCAGCGGTAGGATCAGAATGATAACACCGCAGGATATGATCGCGAAGAGAAGTGGGTACCGCCAGTTGAGCTTCCTCGATTTCATCGTTAGTATAACGATAAAGTACCCCTTGCTCCATAAGATATCCACGTGAAACATAATTTCCCGAGACTACTAATCCTAGACACCCAGTCATTCTCCAATTGCAATAACCTCAAATCAGTTGGTCCCCGCTGTGGAAAATCGATCTCGAAAGCACATGTTTCGATAACAAACTCCTCGGTGGTAGGTGGCCGGGACAGGGTGTCCACCACTTCATTCGATTTTCCTGCGGTATAAATAATTTTTACATTAAATGATTGAATTAACATGACCCACCTGGCTAAACGGACGACGGGTAACTTTCTAGTCAGGAGCCATTTCAATGATTGATGATCAGTTCGAACTACGATATCAGCACCCTCTATGTAGCCTCGGAATTTGTTTAGTGCCCAAACCACTGCGAGTGCTTTCCGCTCAGTGGTACTGTAGTTTCTCTCAGCGGCAGGCTCGCATATTCAATTGGCCTCTCATCATCTCCATCACCCTGCAGTAGCACAACACCCAAAGCGTAACGACTTCCGTCAGTCATTAGGATGAACGGCTCTTCAGGATCCATTTGACGGAAAATTGGTGCATTCGTCAATAAGTACTTCAATTATTGATAAGCAGAACTTTCAGTGTCACTCCAAGTCCACGGTGGGTTTTTTTTTGCTAAATTGGACAATAGACGGGCGAAATTGGAAAAGCCGTCGATAAACTTTCGATATCATTTTCAAAATCGGAGATATTTTATTCCGGTCGGTCTTTATCCCATTATGCTTGATAACGTATCCCAAGTACTGCATTTGCTGACGGAAAAAGTGACTTTTTCCGTATTTGCCCTTAAGTTAAACAGCTTTAGCCGTTTGAAAACCATCTCAAGATCATGCAAATGCTGATCGAAAATATTTGAAATCACTATTATGTTATCAAGGTACGCTAGGAAAGTCTAGACATTAAAAACGCCAGCTCGAAAACGGTCGATGAGCCGCTGGAATGTCGCGGGGGCATTTTTTAGTCCGAATGGCATCCTCTTGAACCGATAAAGACCAAAGGGCGTGATAAATGCTGTTTTATCACGATCTTCACTGCTGACCTTGGCCTGCCAGTAACCGGAACGTAAATCAATCGTTGACATAAATAAGGACTGCTTGGCCAAATGCAAAAGCTCGTCGATTCTGGGTAATGGATAGCAATCCGTTATGGTAACTGAATTTAGACCGCTGTAGTCCACACACATACGCACTTCTTTATTTTTTTTAGGAACCATCACCACAGGTGCACTAGTACACTTGCTTTTACTCCATCCCACCATAACGTGGCTTCATCGATTAATAAAATTCGAAATCCACGAAGAGCAATATCGTCCGGCTCATTCACCGTTTCTTTCTACGTATCAATGTCAGCAATAAAAATATCTACATTCGATTTGCCATCGTACCGGCAGGAACATTTCGTGAAATTATCAGTCGTGTTGATACTTACTGGAGCCGCTTGTTGTTGTACCATCCCCATAGTTTTGATAGTTTCCAACAATTTGTTGAATTGATCGTCCGTGAAATTCGCCATTCTGGTTTGTGATCGTGTACGCACTTGCCGAATTGTTAAGGATGTTTTATTTGTATTTCCCTCTATTGGTTTAATCGGCTCAGGAACCCCAAACATATGCTTTTAAATTTTTTAAAAAAAACAACACAAAATTGTTCTTAAATCAGAAAATTTTGCGAAATCCGACGAACAAAAGAATAAAATTACGCAACGTTAAACACGCGTGCACTATACCACGGTAATTATAACCAACGCGACGCAGTGTGTTCAAACACGAATGTTCTCGATTCTTTTCGTACGGCAAAACATACTAAATAACCCAGGAAACCACAAATCATTTAAGAAGTGGATAAATCGATCATATATAAGTTTATATGATTTGTTTTATGATGTGTAGTCATATAACAAAATCATATAAACATCATAATTTACTAGTTTATGATGTTTGTGTGATCAAAATGCGGTCAACCTTGTTTATGACTGATTTGAGTTTTATTGTGACAAATTAATGATCAATTTAAGACAGGTCATATATCACACTTTTAAATGAAAGATATGGTATAAGTATTATTTCGGTCTTATAAATGATCTAAATATGACTTTAAAATATATATGTATAATATAATTGTAAAATTTTTATTTATTAACATACCTCCAGAAACTTCCGACTTACATATATTTTTTAACCTTTTACAGTTTTATTTAATCAATACGCACATATCTTAAATCGGTTTTATTTGTAATTAATTTATAATGAATATTTACTTAATTTGATTATTTACTTACTGTCACAAGACGACTGCAACTAGGATTCGAACTCTTTCATTTTTTGCGAAATCACATACAAACGCAGCTCACTAACCGTTCAAGTTATTCATGCTCTATGTTATAAAAGATTTTTATTTGTAATATGTAATATGATAATCATTTTAATATGATCTATATAATGTTATAATATGACCAATATGTTCCTATAGACAAAGAAAATATCTAGCATTCGATTGCAATGTGTTTTAGGGAGATTCATATATTTAATGGTGATTAGTTATTTTTTATGATCAATATAAAGTGAATATATGACACCAAAAAGAAAATCAACATGCAAGTTAATTGTCAAGTTTTATCCTCAAAACTCAGTGCAATCAAAATTGTATTAGCGTTTAATCGAAAAATATTGTTAAACTTCAATTAAACATGGGCGTTCTCATATTTTATTGCAACTAACTTGCACATAGTATTGAATTAATGGGGTGCAATTCATTTTTACTAAATTTCGACGCTTTGGAAGAATTTACTAAATCTTACTAAATTTTTCTTGTTGATTGATTGTGTATTGAAAGAAATTTTTGATCAATTGATCAAAAATATCAACATAAATACTATAAAGTTATTTTACACATTCACTGAATTTAAAATGCAACAATTATAACTTAATTAATAAAAGAAGCAATAAAATAATGATAAATAAAAAAAAATAAAATATTAACATTAAACTTCGAGTATCATAGAAGTACGTAACATTAAGTATTTTTAATTCGACAGATTACACTTCATTTTAACTAATAACAAATAATTGCCCATTCACAAACGAATGTGTTTTGATGAGAGGGATGGTCAACTGAACTAGTAGACTAGTTTGAGCATTTTGTCATACTTCTGGCCTGAGATAGGGAGGTGGTTTTGATTGATGCTCAAATTGTTTAGAGTTGAACTATTTAATCGCTTACTAAACTACTATAAACCATTTGCCCGCTCACAAACGAATGAATTTCGATTCTAGCCGGAATCGAGTTCATCAAGATGTATTGAAACAAAAACAAATAAAATGTGATTACGTTTTATCGATAATCGTCAAACGAGGGTAAATTCGCGGCTGTGAAAGAGATTTCCCTTGCAATGCCGCCTGTTGTACACATCTTTGAAAATACATAACTTGTATTTAGTCTGAGATTAACGTACATAATGTGAGCATCACGCCGATTTTATTTGCGTAAATTTTCGATTAACTAAATTGATGGTTAGCTCATAGATGACACAAAAGAAACTGCGCCTGATGTTTAATTAAAATTTTCTAAATAAATTAAGATTTATAAATCACCAAAATATTTCTAATTGGAGATTTATAAATCTGAACTAATTTTGCAGTTTAGAATGAATATCAAACATAATTTTATTTCTGAATATTAGAGATATCTATGAATAACTAGCATGATCTAACCATTAATTTAGTTAGTCAGACATTTTAGCCGATTTTTTTTAAAAAACAGTTGTTCGAGATCGAAATAGCCTAAGTCAAATTTGGTCAAATCATAAATTTTTTTTTTTTTTTTTAATACAATATGTTAGATGAAATTCTGCTCTGCATAACACGAAAAATCTATCTAAAACGTTTAATAGATTTTTTGTAATATCTTTGCTCTGAATAGTTCTGTATAATAACAGAACTTTATAGAAAAAGATATTACAAGAAAACCATCGAGGAAACTTTTATGAGAAATTTTTTTTTGTGATATTGGGTCTACAAATAAATTTCCGACCTTTTTTACTGAAATAAAAGACATTAGATTTTGTAGAGAATGAAAGAATGTTTTATTCAAAGTATTCTCCTTCGGAAGCTATACCCTTCGCCCATCGTTCAGGCAATAAACGGATTCCCCATTGGAAGAAGTCTGGTAGTTTCGAGGCGATCTAGTCATCGACCCATTTTTTGACGTTTTCATTTGATTGTGATGCTGTGCCAGGGCTGATTGCATCGACCGGAACAAGTAGTAATCAGAGGGAGCAATGTCTAGTAAATACGGCGTGTGGAGTAGAATTTCCCAGTTCTGCCTGTCCAAGTAATTTTTACAGATATAGCAACATGTGGCCTAGCGTTGTCAGGTTGCAAAATAATCATTTTGCCTTTTGTCCCATTCCGGTCGTTTTTCAGCTAGAGGTTGCTTTAAAGCCATCATATGTTGTCGATAAACTTGTCAAGTAATGGTTTCACGCTCTTTCAACAGCTCATAATAGACGACACCCTTCATATCCCACCAAATACAAAGCATCGCCTTCCAACCATGGATATTTGCATTTGGCGTCGACGGGCCTGGTTCACCTGGCTTGACCCACGCTGGTTTGCCCTTTGGATTGTCATAATGGATCCATTTTTCATCCCCAGTGATGATCCGATACAAAAACCCCTTCTTTTGTTGTCGTTGAAGCAACAATTCACACATGGTTTTCCGACGTTACATATCCCCCCCCCCTTTCTTTCAATTTGTGTGGCACCCAATTTATCAGCTTCTGAACCAATCCCATTGCATGCATACGTTGCGAAACACATTATTGGGTAATATTCAACTCTTCTGCCAAATGTTTTTCAGTCTGACAAGGGTTCACATCAAGCAATTCTTCCAATTTTCTATCTTCAAATTTTCTTGGTCTGCCTTCACGTTCTTTGTCTCTTACGTCAAAATCACCAACTTTGAATCGTTGAAACCACTCTTTGAAGGTTGTTTTCGATGGCGCATGTTCACCGTAAACTTTCACAAGCAAACGATTTGTTTCCGCTGCACTTTTCTTCAACAAAAAATAATGAAGTATAACTTTCCGCAAATGTTGTTTTTTTGGCACAAAATACGATATCTTCAATTACATGAAAATAATTGTTGTTTACGCTTTGAACAAATGTCACTAGTAATTATTCAAGCTTGACATCTAACCTCCAAAAAACATTTATTGTCTAACACCTATCTAAAAAGGTCGGAAATTTATTTGTTCTCCTAATACATAGAGACTGTGTTATCTAAATATACTTGATTTTAACTAACTAAAATTTGATAAAAAAGTGAGTCCATTAGTACATACTCTCAAGGAGATGTGTGAACATGGCGTGTGTATAGTGCGTGTGTACAGTTTACTTTGAAGAAAGAAGGAATGCAATTTTACTAACCAGAGATTTTCATTTGTTTATAATCATTAAATTGGTCTATTACTCTTTCGGTATAATCGACGCAATTGGATTATGGTAGCTGCAAGCATCAAAAACGCGATCCCCTATCTCGCAGTAGATATATTTCGATCAGAGATATTGTGCAAATCGAATTCGTATCGCAGGAAGTTTATAAGTGATTCAGCTTAGGGAGCAGCAAAATGAAATCCCTGCTTATAATCATCGGCTAAAGATGTTAGTCTCCTGTTAGTCTCCTTGGAGAATTTTTGAAATGTTTTCAGAATATCGAGCAAGGACGAATTGTATGTACTTGATTATGTCTCCGACAGCTTTATTCGGCGTGTTGTATTCAACTACTGAAAGCATCGTATATCGCCAATGGGTTGTATTGTTACGCTCATACCAGTTGTTTGTACAACGATGATTTCCTTATGCGAGATGAGACTGTATGAGTTCTACTTGAATTTTTATATATTGCTACTCCGACCGCCCGTTGAATATCTATCTTGAACTGAAAGCACCGTTCAAAATTATTAAAATTGAACATGCTCGTCATTGTGTAGTCAGATCTCGGAGAACAAGAGAATTGAGCATCCCTGCTTGACTGTATCAGTTAGGTCGAGGTGAAGCGTCCTGAGATTCTGGCAGTGCAATGTTAAAAACCAGACGTTATTATTATTATTACCAACCGAGCCGGATAAGCCAGAGGAGATCATTGAGATTATCCGGGCCAGTAATCCCGATCTTCCAACGGAAGGATGGAGGATTGTGAAGCAGGAGGAGGCCAAGGGGGGCTTTAGATTGGCAATCATGCTGATCAATAAGGAATCCTTGGTTTCCCTTGCTAGATCTAAGGGAGTGATCAACTTCGGTTTCGGGTCGATCACTCTTAAAGTTTATAGGAAAGACGAGGTCGATAGGGGCGCGGAAGACCAGCCTGGGGGCGACGTAGAACGGACCCGGAAGGAAACGGTCAAGCGGGCTGAGGCCGACCAGAGTAGCCGTTCCGATATTTCGGACGAAGTGAAGTTGATGATGGGAGGCAGCCTCCTCTCTCTGAAGTCCGATGGGGGCAACCCGTCGAACACACGACGAGAGGGGGTTTGCGACCAAACCAACGAGCCAAATGATACTATCCTGATGCAGGGAGTGCATGAAGTGGTGAGTAAGGTAGATTACAATGGTTAGCATTGTACAAATAAACCTGCACCACACGAAGGCTGCCTCGGCAGCTCTCGTGCTCAGACTGACTAAGTCAGATGAGGACTTGGTGTTAATCCAAGAACCTTGGATTAATAATAACAGGATCTGTGGCCTTGGAATGAAAGGGTATAAATTATTATACTCAAGCAACTCTGAAAAGATCAGATCGTGTATCTTAGCGAAAAATAATTTGAATATTTTTCTTCTTCTACAATTTAGTAGCGGGGACGTTACGGCGGTGAGCGCTGAGGTAGGCTGTGAAAAACTATGGCTAGCCTCAGCCTACATGGATCGCGAGAAGGAGGTTCCACCGGATAACCTGGGGGAACTGATCCGGGAAGCAGGTCAGAAAAAGGTAGGTGTGATACTTGGATGTGATGCAAACGCGCATCACACAATCTGGGGAAGCACAGACATTAATGAAAGGGGTGAGCTATTGTTTGATTACTTATTAAATACTAACCTTGTAGTTTGCAATATTGGGTGTGAACCAACATTCATTGTTAGAAATCGACAGGAGGTTCTAGATGTAACCTGTGCGTCAGAAACAATTTTTGATATGATCAGTGGGTGGAGAGTGGCGAAAGAGCACTCATTCTCTGATCACCGATATATTACATATAACCTCAACATCAAACCTGTTGCCCGGAAAGCCTTCAGGAATCCCAGAAGGACAAACTGGAACAAATATGGGGAGGTGTTGAAGGAACTATTGCCGCTGGAGGTTCCTGGACTTCCGGCGACAGTAGAGGAATTAGATGGCATGGTTGATATTGTCACAAAGGCATGCAATCTTTCATTTAATGCTGCGTGCCCCTAATAAAGCCTAGGGGCAGGCAGAAACCGACATGGTGGACCACGGGGTTGGGAACCTATCGAAGAGCGTGTAGGACAGCCTTTAATAAGGCTAAGAACACCAGGGAAAATCGAGATTGGGATTCCTATAAGGAAGACCTGAGAAAATACAAAAAAGAGTTGAGGAGGGCACAAAGGGGGTCTTGGAGACTCTTCTGTTGTAGAATGGAGGAGGTCTCCGAGACTTCTCGCCTAAGGAAAATTCTATCTACTAACCCAACCAGTCCTAGTTACTTAATTAGGCCGGACGGGTTATGGACAGCTTCAAGTGCGGAATCATTGGAACTTCTCATTGAGACCCATTTTCCGGGAAGCATTGATGTCTCGATGGAGCCTGGAGCTCATCGAGGAACACCTTTAACAGATGTCGATGGCATCGTGGACAGGAAACGAATCCTGTGGGCACTGAACGGTTTTAAGCCTTATAAATCAGCGGGCCCGGATCGGATTATACCAGCAGAGATCCAAAGGAACTCTGCGGTCATCCTCCCCTGGCTGGAGGTTATCTTCAGGGGATGTCTGCAATTGGTCTATATTCCCAGGAAATGGACGGAGGTCAGAGTGGTTTTTATCCCGAAATCGGGAAAAAGCTCACAGGCTTATCCAAAGGACCTGAGGCCTATAACTCTATCATCCTTTCTGTTGAAAACCTTGGAAAGATTGATAGACGTACTTATTCGAACAAAAGTTGATCCGAGGAATTGGGCAATGTCTCAGCATGCGTACTGTAAGGGAAAGTCGGTGGACACAGCTCTGCACGATCTAGTACGCATGATTGAGAAGTCAATTTACTCGCAAGAGTTCTGTATGGTAGCATTTCTCGACATTGAGGGTGCCTTTAATAATGTTAAAACGGAGGCGATCATGGAAGGATTGTCATTTTTGAAGGTGGATTATCCTATAAGTAGGTTGATAAATCAGATGCTGGTAAGCAGGATTATTATCTCGGAACTGGGAGAGTCCACTATTAGAAGGCGGGTGGTAGAGGAACTCCGCAAGGAGGAGTGATGTCCCCCTTTCTTTGGAGTGCAGTGGTGAATGGATTGCTGTTGGAACTGGAGAAAGAGGGGATGGGGGTTGTAGCGTATGCAGATGATGTAGCGATAGCTGTCTCAGGCAAATATCTGGATACGATTAGGGATGTTATGCAGAATGCACTCCTGATCGTTACGAAATGGGCCGGCAAATGTGGATTAGGGATCAACCCGTCCAAGACAGAGCTGGTACTATTTACTAAGAAATATAAAATTCCGGTAGTTAGCCCTCCTACTGTGAACGGCATTAGACTGGCTTTTGCTGACAGAGCGAGATTTTTGGGCATAATCTTGGACAGTAAGCTCAGCTGGAAGCCTAACATTGTAGAAAGGGTGAATAAGGCTAATGTAGCCATTTACTCGTGTAGAAACGCAATAGGGAAGAAATGGGGTTTGAAACCAGAGCTGGTACACTGGCTCTATACCGCAGTGGTAAGGCCTGTGCTGATGTACGGGGTGGGCGTGTGGTGGCCAGCTCTGGAAAAGGTAACCTACATAAGGATGTTGGAGAAGGTACAAAGAACGGCCTGTATGCTTATAAGCGGGGCGCTTAGGACAACACCTACACGCGCTTTAGAGGTTATGTTCCACCTTATTCCAATCGAGTTTTTTGGTAAGCAGATGGCAGCCAATGTGGCTACAAGGCTCTCGGCTGTCTCTCAGTGGAAGTCTCTTCAGGTGGGACACTCGACGATAGTTAGATCACTAAGGGAAGAACTGGTGAATCTAGATTATATTAAACCAACGTTGTGCTTCGATATAGGTTTCCGGATCATCTGTCCTTCTAGGGAATCCTGGAGGAATGGATCAATACGGGAAAACGAGGCACTGACATTTTTCACGGACGGCTCTAAGCTAGACGGCAAAGTAGGAGCTGAAGTCTTCTGTGAGAAGCTCAATGTTAATATTTCTGTTCGTCTCCCTGACTACTGCAGCGTGTACCAGGCTGAAGTGGTGGCGATAGGGGAAGTCGTGACATGGTTGAAGCATAACGTGGTATCTGTTAGGGATATCGCGATTTATGTGGACAGTCAAGCGGCACTCAGGTCACTAGAGGCGGTTTCTCTGAAGTCACGGGTGGCGCTGGATTGCCAATCATCTCTTAATGAGATGAGCGAGTATTTCAGTATCCAGATGATCTGGGTCCCTGGTCACTCGGACGTCACGGGAAACTGCAGGGCAGACGAACTAGCTAGGTACGGTACGACTCTCCAGATGCAACCGGAAAGGACATGTCTGGGGAGGCCTATAGCAGCGCTCAAATTGACGCTCAGTAAAAAGGCAATCGCCTTAACAGATGAGAGGTGGACCAACACTCTCACGTGCAGGGTAGCAAAACAGGTTTGGCCAAAACTGGACCTGCGGCGCACCAAGGCACTTGTATCCCTGGGAAAACGAGATTTAGGATTGGTCGTAGGGATACTAACAGGACACTGCCTTTTTGGGGAACATGCGAGAAGGCTGGGTCTAGAGACGAATGACTTTTGTAGAAGTTGTATGGACGAAGAGGAGGAAGAGACGCTAGTTCACTTCCTATGCTCATGTCCGGCACTATCATACAAAAGACGTAAGTACTTGGGTGTGTACAACATGGACAGCCTTTCTGAACTCACGGACTGTAGGGTGCGAGATATTTTACGCTACATCAGTAGCTCTGGTTGGTTTCAGCGGGAGTAAGGGGAGATTGGATCCTGTGGTATCACAATGGGCCATTATTGGCCTAAGTGTGCGATAGCAGCCACTCTAACCTAACCTAACCTAACCTATTATTTTAAAATAAGAAACTAAAATCAATTTGGTTTTATCAAAACGAGTAAAACACAAACTGCTATTGCTAATTTAAATAATTTAATACTAGTATATGACGTAATTGAGAACAAAAAAAAATGGCGAAGGATATACAAAAGACCGTTAACTGTGTAAATCATAGTATACTAATTTCGAAGTTTAAGACGTTAAATCCTAGTGAATCTACTTGAAGTTGTTTTAAAGATTATTTAAGTGGTCGTATTTTGTATTTAGTATACAAATACCTATCGAGAACTGACATAGTGCTATACTTGTTGTTTTAAGTGGAGCACCTCGAGGCAGTCTTGCTCAATTTTTATCTTAATGACTTATTTTTAATAAGCTTGAAAGGTTTAATTCGTGGTTATGCTGATGATTGTATATCATGCGAACAATCCCAGAAATCATACAAGACATTTTGTACGAAACAATAATTGATAATTGGCTTCCAGCAAACTCGCTCAATATAAATTTGAAAAAAAAACAAAATACATTATATTTAAAAATAAACATCTATTTGAAAAACTTACCAAATTATTTAAATAAATTAAACGAACAAACAAATCATGGAAATCAAGGTACTCCTCTATGTATCGTCGCCGATTCTAGATTTAATTTTTATAAACAATATATAACTAGCTGACCTGAGACTGAATAATCAGTCACGTGAATACATTTTGTTGAATTTTTGGTTAAGAAATGATTAAAAAGATTTTTTAAGATGTAAATTTGATGCACTTTTATCAAAAATAAAATAAATTCATATACGCGGTTAAGTTTAAATCTTAAAAGGCAGGCACGCGCTCAAATGCACACAGGATGACTTACGTGCCAAGTCAAATATTCATATCTCAAACGGGATGCGCGCGCGTTTGGGATCACATGACCATTTACGCACCCAAACCAAATATTCAAATCTCAACTTCGGCGTAAGACATTTTCATATCCACTGTAGCAGTTGTTTTAAGAAATGCATCCTACTGCTTTTCGTTTAGCAGTTGAATTCGTAATTCTGCTTCTTCGGCTTCTCGAACTGTATCGAAGAGTTGCACTTCTACAGGACTTCTCGATGGAGTTGGTATCCGATCATAGCGCAAGAAAGCCCGTGCTGTATAAGAATTATTTTGATATCGTGGAGAGCAAAATTTTTTGTTACATTTTAAATATGGTGTCGGCTGTAATCAAGAGTCATGTCATCTGCATACTTCATCCAGAGATCAAGAGATTTTGAAGGTTGACAAAAGCAACAAATATAAGCGAAAGTCTCTTGAAGCCGTCTTCACATATTCATTATTTCATTACATATTACTATGAATAAAATTTTCCTTAACGGGCTTATAAAATATAACGAATTGCCGATACACATCAAGTCCATAAAAACCATAATCAAATGTAAGCTCGAATTGAAGGAATATCTCTTTTCAGGAATGAATAATTATTAATTAAATTAAAAATCATTGAATAAAATCGTCTGAATTTGTTTTCATATTTCGTAAAAAAATAAAAAAATACTAAACCAAAATATTTTATAAGTCCAAAAATATAATAATAAATATAATACAAATTACAAATATGTTATAGCCGTTGACAACTTTTTCTATATTAAATGAAATATTTAAAACAAAGATTAAATAGATCAAGTCTAGACAATTTGATCGTCAATCAAAACCACCCCTCTATCTCAGGCCAGAAGTATGACAAAATGCTCAAACTTCTCAGTGCATCAATCAAAACCGTTTGTTTATAACAAGCAGGTATGTGACAATTTTTTAAATCTTACCAGGCCAATTAATTTGATCATGATATTCATCAAAATTTAGTCATTGGTGGACGGCTAAATTGTATTGTGGTGTACTAGCGATTAAATTGATCGGATATAAATATCTTGAATTATTACTCGGTGTCGCATAAACAAAGTGTTATTGTAATTTTTACCATAAAACATTTCCATTGATTTTTGTTATTATTGTGATATAATCATTTTTTTTAATTTTTAATTTAATTTGCAGTCCAACATATTTCTTACACAAAAAAATATTTTCGTTTTTATTAATTGATCAATATTCATTCAATTTACGACACAGTCAATCTACAAAAAAATTAGTAAGATTTAGTAAATACTTCCATCGCCTATCTATATACACGAATGAAGTTTTTACTAAAACATTACTAAATGTAAATGACGTCACTTAGTAAAATTTAGTAAAAACTTCATTACCATAAATTTCGAACAATCTATAGTATAAAATACATTAATATTAGACGATTCTATGGGGTTCACGTAAAAATCATCATGGTATTTTATTTTGAGGCTGTAAATAAACTGGTTTCCTTTTAGCTCAACCGCATATTCCATTTCAATAATATTTTTGTTCAGGTTTAAAAACCACCTATTTTCAAATATATTTTTTAAAACTAAATTATTTCTTAGTTTACACACAAAAATTTATTGCAAGTTGGTTAGGTTTTAAATTAGGTTTTAAAGTTGATATGAAAATTGGATAATTCTTTTTGGAAACCATGGGTATGACACGTTTCGTAGCTCCAGAAAGTCGATTTGCCAGTTGAACCAGTGGCAACCGCCCATTCTTTGTTATTTTCTTAATCAGGTTCTACGCATTTTCAAAAGGATAAGTTGAAATAGTTGGCAATGGTCCAAACCGCTTAATCTCATCCGCTAAATGGCGAACGTTATGAGGATTTGAAGTCATGTTCTCCGGATAAAGGAAGGTATAGTTGTCAACGAAATGTTCTGTTAAAGATCTTTCTAAAGGCGAGTATTTTTTATTATAATTCGAAGTGAAATTTGTAGCGATGCATAATAGTACAATAAAACTGTAACAATCGTCCACCGGTAAATGATTTTTCAGTGCTACGATACTTACATAGTTCAGAGAAGCGGCAATCTCGCTTCCTTTCCAAAGTGCAAGAACGTCTAATCCGAGAAATTTAATCTTTAACAATGTTTCGTTTATGATTTGAATTGTTTTGGAGTCCCATTTCGTACCGTATCCTAAGCGGCCTTCCTTAAACCTCACTAAATATCGTTTTACTAATCCCAGATGTAAAATATGTAGGGCATCGCCAACGATAAAATCTTGTATCATATCCAATGTTTGAATTCGTAGTAATAGAATTGTGATTGGTTCCAATTTCGTTCGAGAAATAGGTCCTTGGGATAATTTTTTTTATAACTGTAATGATGTAAGCCATACATTCTGGAACAAAAACCTTCATCTGTCCTAAGAGGAGCATGCTGGTTGTGACCACTTTGTGACTTTCGAAACATTTTTTGAATAATCTTATTCGAAACTAAAAAATCTAATTTTTATATAGTCATAAAAAAAATCAATGTATGAGTCCTTCGTCCTACGAAGTCATCTTCGTGTTACACGAAAATCTAATTTATGATGTTTTGCTAGGTAGTGGTCAACCTGGTGATCGAATTGTGATGTCAAACCTCCAAACTGACTAACTAAGGACCGATATATGATGAAACAAAAAATAATATATATGACTTATGGTTTACTGGGAACCGATTTTACTATTTATTATTAATGTTTATATATTATATATTATATATTATATTATATATTTTCGAGCCTACTGTTGGGATGCCAATTATGTAGCGGTTATTTATATAATTAAAAGAAATAAAACTTTTAGTGAATTTACACACATAAATTTTAATTATTTTTTGTTTTCACTAGCTCAGGGTTACAATACTTTTGGCTTACTTCATTCAGAGCGCATTGTCGACTAAATCTAAAAACGTGTATTAACAGTAGAATGAAACAAATGAAAAAGAATGAAAGGTAAACAGGGTTGCCGCTTCAAGATGCTTATATAATGATGAGCATCTAAACGGTCTAGTTTAAATGGGGTGTACAAATCTGTATAAAATGAACCTTTAAGTTCAATCAGGTTCATCACTGTATATAGGCGTCCCACGTTAAATCTTCAAAAAAAAAATATTGGTTTGGTATTTTCGTTTTAATGGTTTCAATTGAAAATTTTTCATTATGAATATTTTTCGTCAACAAAATAAACATTTGAAATATTTAAAAAAAATATTTTCCACTTAACATTTTTTACCTGCATTATCAGCATTTTCGGCTGCCTATTTCGGTGAAATTTTTTTTTACCAACATTTATCGGCTGTCATTTTCAGATCATTAGTTTGAATCTGAAGTGTCGACATATTTCGGCTAGCTTTGATAGGGTAAACTACTGATGAAATAAAATCATGTAACTAATTGAATCGTACATTTTAATATTAAAATAAAATTTTTAGTAACAGTTTTACGATACCTAAATAGAGGATTAAAGGACAAAAAATTATTACGTGCTAATTTACGCCTTTTGCCTTTGAAATATTTCAAGTTGGTAAAAAGAATATAACTGTTTATATTTAAACTACTAGTCTTCTTATTTTGTTACATCAAAAGTTTTGAACAGGCACCTCTACCATAGTGACACTTTTTGAAACTTATTTGTATCAAACTACTACAAATTTTATATGACAATTTTAATATTAAAGAACGCCACCAAAAAAAAAGATTACGGAAATGCAATAAAATAATAGATACTAAAAATTAAAAGGACATATTAAAATAATCCTCAATAAAATCCAAATTTTTTTATTTATGATTATATATTATATTTTATGGCAATAATAAAAACAAATTTAAACATAAAAAATTAAATCCAAATACGAGAGT
The DNA here is from genome assembly GCA_947310385.1 of Nephrotoma appendiculata. Classification (NCBI taxonomy): domain Eukaryota; kingdom Metazoa; phylum Arthropoda; class Insecta; order Diptera; family Tipulidae; genus Nephrotoma; species Nephrotoma appendiculata. Next base: position 229,214,148 of record OX371223.1, read on the forward strand.
ACCCAGTTTACTGATACAAAACGTTATTAATTTTTAATTCAATGAAATAAAAAAAATATTTTATTTTGATCGTATTAAATTTAATCTTTTGAAATTAAATAAATTTAATTTAGATTATTTCCTTGTTGTTTGTTATTTATTAAAAAAATATTTATGAATTTTTTATTTTACGATTTAAGAGATTTGGGTAAGCTAATCTTAATCCAAATTTGTAAAAAGCTCATCAATATCGCCCACTAAATATAAAAATGTAGGACAATCCATAAAAATGTATGACACCTTATTTGCAGAACTTCGATCATAAAATTATTAGAAACGATGTTGAATCCAACATATACATATGTAATTATAGACATACAACAAATATATTCAATTTGGCTGCGACATAAAACGGGAAACTTAAATCCAAATTTATAATCAACTTCCGTCGTGAAGCACAACGAAAAATCCGCCCAATTAATAAATCCAAACGAAATGAAGAAATGGAAATTTAGCGCACAAAAAAAATCAAATCAATCAAATTTTTTTTATTGTTGGTCTTCACTTCAGGTCGGTCGCCTGATATTATTTTTTCTCGTTGTGTTACAAACTTCAATTATCTTATATTTTCCATTTTCTTTCGATACCGAACGAGGGACCTGACTCTAGCATAGCAGAGCACAAAAAAACGAAAGAAATAAAAAATTAGCGAATTATCCTGGGAATTTATTTTATTTAATAAAAAATCCCTTTGATTTTTTATTTTTTTTTGCTAAATTTTAATTGGATTTACATTTTTGTGTGCTTTGCTTTACTCCGGATATACAGTGTCAACCATTCTCTGGACATACATTTTTTCTATTTTAAAATCTGGATGGATAAATACGATTTGGAAATTTTAAATGGAATAAAACATTTAAAAGTCTTCTTCCTAGAGCTAACGAGAATGAAACTTTCAACAAAAAAAAGATTCTTTTATTATTTTTATTAAAATTGTTAATGAATATAAATAAAAAAACGTAAAAATGTAAAAATTACTTTGGTATTAAATAGTAGAACATGAAAGGATTACATTAAGAAGATTTAACGGTTGACTAGGAATGTAAAACATAAAATGCATGGTATTTTCTGTTTTTGTGCGACATAAAATTACAAAAAAAAAATTAAATCTGATTGTTTAATGACCAATAACATATCCTGCAATGCATAAGAGTATAATACCAATATATTGTTCAACTGTGTATGCTTCATCAGCATACTCATGCATCACTGCATAATGGCAAATAATTTGTGTTATATTCAGATTATCGAAGATCGATTATCCATATCGATAACAATTAACTGTACTTTATGTCGTCTCATATTTATATGAGAGTGGTAAAGACACGTAGTACTCCTAACTAATCAACCAAGGGGGCTTCCCTGTAACTACCCTGGGTCTATGTTTTCCTGGGTGTATGGAAGGCTACTGACGCCAGGTGTGAATCTTATGTTGCTCATGGATATAGATTATGATCCCAGCTATCACTTTTGTTAAAAAACTGAAAACATTTCACATTAAAATGACTTCAAAAATGTATGGAAGGCTACTGACGCCAGGTGTGAATCTTATGTTGCTCATGTATATGGATTATGATCTCAGCTACCATAAAAACATACACCCAGGGTAGTTACAGGGGGTTTTTCTAACACTTTTGTTAAAAAACTCAAAACATTTCACATTAAAATGACTTCAAAAATGTATGGAAGGCTACTGACGCCAGGTGTGAACCTTATGTTGCTCATGTATATGGATTATGATCTCAGCTACCATAAAAACATACACCCAGGGTAGTTACAGGGGGGTTTTTCTAACACTTTTGTTAAAAAACTGAAAACATTTCACATTAAAATGACTTCAAAAATGTATGGAAGGCTACTGACGCCAGGTGTGAATCTTCTGTTGCTCACGGATATGGATTATGATCTAAGCTATTATAAAAACATACACCCAGGGTAGTTACAGGGGGGCTTTCTAATACTTTTGTTAAAAAACTGAAAACATTTCACATTAAAATGACTTCAAAAATATATGGAAGGCTACTGACGCCAGGTGTGAATCTTATGTTGTTCATGTATATAGATTATGATCTCAGCTACCATAAAAACATACACCCACGGTAGTTACAGGGGGGTTTTTCTAACACTTTTGTTAAAAAACTGAAAACATGTTACATTAAAATGACTTCTGAAATATATGGAGTGCTTTCAACGATGGCCGTTTTTTTGATGTTGCCCTGTGTTTGCATAATGATGATTATGATAATTTAATTATGTTTTGAGAGCGCTTACACTATACATACTTAAATCGTTTTTTAAAGAAAATTAACTTTCATCGCTTCAAAATGTTTAAACATACATTTTCTCTTCTTTTTCATAAATTCTCTGATTTTTCATAAAATTTTCAGCTGAGAATTTTTAATTTGCATAAAAATATCAAAAATTTTCTGCTGGTGTAAACAAATATCAGCAGAAAAAGTTTCATTTTTGTGATAGTGATGTCTCTAGCGGTGAATAGCAAAACACATTTTTTCTGCTGGAAATTTTCTGCTATCTTATACAGCATCGATATTACCCGGCTCGTTTTTGATATGTATATATAGTACAATCGATTTATATCAACTTGGAGGAACAAATTGTTTTTTCCCTTTTGTATTTACTTTAAAAAAAATGTAGGTGCTTCGTTTAATGAAGGATCTCAATGTTAATCTGCTTCTAATAATTTCAAAGCCAAACTGATGCGTGAAATGTTTCATATTGGTGTCCATTAACTGTTTTTAAACTATTAAATGTTGCAGGTCCTTGAACATTAATTAATAATAAACGTAAATTGAAACATTCTATTTGATTTGGATGAATGGTGTAAATTCTGCCTAAAACATTTGACTTAAAAATGCCAGGATGTCCATCGACAGGTGTACCTCGTTTTCGAAGGTTCCATTTTTTTTATTCCACGTATAGTAGGAAGGCATTTCTGAATACAACAAATTACGTGTAAATGAATTTTATTGTTGACATGTATTGAAAAATTCTGTTAAAGTAGTTTTTGGTGGAGAAGCGGTTCGCTGTTCAATATTTTGGTCTGTAAAATAGACACCATTTTGAAGATGTACCGCTAGATGAATTACTGCTGGATCTCTTTCGTGCATTAAAAATGAAAAAATACGCCGAATAGCCTCGCTGGTGCTTATATATCTTCCAGTTTGATATCTTAAAATTTCGTGATTTAAATTGTCTTGTCGCTCAATATTGAAAACTGCCATGTCAGTTCCTTTGTTGATATATTTGCAAATATATTTTATGGATTTTACGGATGAGCATAGTTCAACATTAATGTGTGCCTTAAATGTTTTTGATAAAAATGGTGAATAAGGCACAATCCATATATTGTCAACTTCAAATTCATTTCTGTGAATATTTATCGTGAATGACTTTGCAGAATTCGCAGTGGATCTTCTACGATATAATGGATAGCCATAAATTCCAGTAATCGTATGCATTGTAAAATCTTTAGGAAAACTTTTGGAACATTTACCATTAACCATACATGGTGAATTCATATTAAGTGCTCCACATGAACCATGTTTAACCATATTTAATTTAATAATTTCAAACAATTCTGGATCCGTATCTTCATCAGGAATTCCGGCGCTTATTACGTTGTCGATATCGATTGATTTTATTTTCTTTGTCAGCCAAATTATCATATGAGCATGAGGGAGTCTTCGTTTTTTCCGTTCGATCGAATACATCCAACAATTCATTTGCCCATACACATGATACTTTGTAATAAGATCCATTAAGAATTTTAGCTTTTGTTAAAAAACTCGTTCTATAATGTCATGTCGATCATGCGATTGTTGGCCATGCTTTAATAATTCTACAATATCTTCCATTTTGGATTGCATGTGAATGTTATAAATAAATCGGGTGTTTCGTAATGACGAACGAAAGTTATAGCGTCTTGAATATACTCTTGCATATGACGTAGACTTCCAATGAGGAAGAATAACAGTAGTACCGATGTCATTGCCATTAATACTTCTGTCTACATTTTCATTTATTGCATCACGCAAGTGGATGTATTTGTCGCTTCGTAATTTTGACTGATTAAAACGAATGTTTCGTAGACGTTCACTCTCGATTTTGGTATGGATTGGTGGATGGATTTGTTTGTTTTATGTTGATGTAATATCCATCATCGCATCTTCCCAAAAAAATAAAGGGTTTTGAAATACGTCGTAAGAGCGGTGAGTGTCTTCAATTTTCTGAATGACGTCATCTCTATGCTTAATAACTATGTCATGCGATTCAAAATCTTCCCCAACTATTACAATAGCAACTTCATCAACTATTGGTGCATCCGTCGATATGGATGTGGGCATCTGTTGGTGTTTTATCTGCTTTAATGACGATCATGTAATTATCATTTTGCAATTGTAGTGCAATTTTTTGGAACAATTGTAATAATTGAGTTTTTCCATTAAAAATTGCTGAATTGTACTAATGATTTCACGCTCTCGAATTACGGATATGCGATCTATTTTGCAACGTTTTTGAACTTGCTATTCATTTGATCCAATAAAATACATTTGCAAAAATTTCGCATTTTCATTTGGCATTAAAAAATTATGCTTTATGGTCATGCTATGGACCAGCGGTTATCATGGTATCTTGGTGTAACCAAGGCCTATTTGGCCGTATATGCCACTACACATGATTATCTCTAGTATAGGCACACGAGAATTTAAGATTCCATTTTAGTTCGAAATATTCATTATTTTGTCAATTTCTCGTGGAAAGGGTTAAAACATTATGTCTTATAGTCATGATATGGACCAGCGGTTATCATGGTATCTTGGTGTGACCAAGGCCTATCTGGCGGTATATGCCACTACACATGATTATCTCTAGTATAGGCACACGCGAATTTAAGATTCCATTTTAGTTCGAAATATTCATTATTTTGTCAATTTCTCGTGGAAAGGGTTAAAACATTATGTCTTATAGTCATGATATGGACCAGCGGTTATCATGGTATCTTGGTGTGACCAAGGCCTATCTGGCGGTATATGCCACTACACATGATTATCTCTAGTATAGGCACACGCGAATTTAAGATTCCATTTTAGTTCGAAATATTCATTATTTTGTCAATTTCTCGTGGAAAGGGTTAAAAAATTATGCTTTATAATCATACGGCAAATATTTAGCATATAGTTTTCTATATTGATTAGATGCATTATAATACCAAAAATTTGTTTACTTAGAATCATGAATTACTATTGATTAGAATTTATATCGTTTATTAATAAACTTAACGTTCTTCTCAATCTACAAGTTATTAAATCTTAATTTTTTATTTTAATAATGAGATCTGCTTTTCCACAGAAGGGCGAGATACAGAAAAAAGTTTTTTTTAATAAAAAATTTACATTCAATTTTCTTCAACTCCAAAATTACATTATTATCGTGATGTAATTTTAATTCGGGATGGAGCTACATTTTTTATTTACATTTACGCTTTTTCGGGATAGCTATACTTTATCCGAGAAACGCACCATTTTTTCGGGCTGACAAATTTCGGGCTAACTTCAACGACTTCATTTTTAATAGATTTTACTCAAATCCCGCCATGAAGAAATACGATTTTATCCATTACGATACATAAATCCTTGTGTGTGGTTTCGAAAGTGGCACTTGTTGATTGTTCTTTTAGCATTTCTTCAGCACTTGCTATCTGCTCACATTCTTCGAACTCTTGTTAGTTGCAGATCAATGATTTGAGTTTCTTAAAGAACATTCCTGCCTTGTTGCGACTCAGATGAGGATTGTTGAACGGTCTTCTTGTGGAATGGCGTGTTTTGATTTTTTTGCTGATAATCTATATGATATCGGTGGCTTTGTAATCAATTTCCAACGTAATTTAGTAACGTATCGCATAAAACTATCGTCAATATTTTTCCCTAAATTAAGGTGCGGATGGTCATCTGTCAATTTGTTATACAGTTATTTCATTTATGATAGTTCTTTTCTAAATATGTTTTAGTTTTCCTATCTGAACTGTTTTTTATGCAATTTATCCAGTCTCACGATTTCATCTGCGTTTTCCGCTTGCTTTTGGTGTTCCTCCCCTGGTTGGTTTTTGTTGTATTGATAGTCGAATTTTGTGTGTGTACCCCACATGAATTGGCTGTTACGGTCAACCATTATTTCTTCTAGAATTTTTTCTCGCAGATAATAGTTTCATGAAAAGTGTTGCATTCCTGGGTGATTCCAATTAAATCATATAGGTTTAGGAGAATTCTTTCTATTCCAAATATACTTGTTTCTTCTTCCTGATGGTTGACCTAATGGTGTTATGGTGTTATAGTCGAAGCCGTACTAGAGGAGCTTAATGAGATGCTCCGTGACCGTAGTGTATAGCAAATTCCGAAATTACGTGGGAATTATGTATGGCTTTAAATAAAACTATGTTATTTTTAATTATGATGGTTTTATTTTAGACTTAACCACAGAAAATCTCGTACAATAATAATTTTATTAAATCTTCAAAAATACAAATCATCTACTACTAGTATATAAATATAAAGTATATATAAATGTTATACATACATATTTGTATATGCATTTAAATATATTTGGAAGTACATAATTATTTTGCAATTTCATTTAGTTATATAATTCAAATGTAAGTATGTATGTATAGTATATAAAATAGAATAAGTATATTATATAAATAAATATGTATGTATTCGGAAATTATAATGTAAGTATATAAGAAAAGTAAGTTTATGACCGTAGCAACGACAGAATAATATCTGTATGTACATTTATTGCAGAGTATAGGTTGGATCATAACATCCCTATCCCCTAGGAAAAGATAAATTATACCGAGGATGATTTATCTTGATCGTTGGTCACCTTATGTACTAATTTACATTTTATTTCTATTTATAAAAGTAATATATTTTATTATTATTATGTTAATTAAATTTAAATTCAATATATTTTTTTCCCGTGCGGACAACAATTAATTAAATTTGTCAGTGCTCAATTATATTTTATTTTCATTTCACTAATAATTGATATTCAGTTAGAGTAATATTATAAATTTTTGTAACATAACTTCTATAAATCTGACTGAATTCTGAATTGATTACTCTTCGTATATTTTCAGCCTATTATTGTGAACTGTCTTGATTCTGCGATTAATGGAAGAGTGTGAGTCTGATACGGTATCATTCAACATAGCGAAAGGTGCATCTTGCGCGATTTGTTTGGTCTGAGCTCGAGTGATGGCTGCAATAATTTTGTCTGTTTTAGGGATCTCGGAACCGTCAGAAATTTGTATACGACTAAGTGCATCAACGTTTTGATTTATCTTTCCCGGTTTATATTCGATATCGAAATTGTATTCATCCAGTTCCAATCGCCAGCGAATTAAACGAGAACTAGGTTTTGGGTTTCTATTGAGCCAAACTAGAGGACGATGGTCGGTTCTAACTACAAATTTTCTGCTGTACAGATAAGGATGGAACCTTTGTGTAGCTCTTTTTCAATAGTATAGGATAGTTCCTTTCCGCATCATTGAGACATCTACTGGCAAATGAAATTGGTAAATCTGGATCATCGAATATCTGCGACAGTATAGCTCCAACAGCGTAATCGCTAGCATCAGTGTTCACAATAAAAGTTTTCTCGAAGTTAGGACGTTGCAATACCGGAGATGACATAACAGAAGCTCGTATATTTCACAATAAGCATTCCATTCAAACTTAACATTTTTGCGCAATAACCTACTTAGCGGTTCACAAATTTTTGAAAATTTTTGGATAAATCTCCGGTAGTAACCAGAAAATCCAAGGAAACATCTAACATCTTTAGCATTTGTTGGTGTGGGATATTTCATTATAGCACTTACTTTAAACGGGGCAGGTTTAACACCATCTTTTGTAACAATATGCCCCAAATAACAGATTTCAGTTCTAAGAAATTGACATTTGCTGGGCTGTAACTTCAAATTATATAATCGTAAACGCTTCAAAATATCGATTAGCTTTGAATTATGATCCTGAAGGTCATAACCGTAAATTACTACATCGTCAAGATAAACGAAACATCTAAGACCGTTTAATCCTAGCAATATGGTATTCATCAGGCGCTGAAAAGTTATTGGAGCTCCTTTTAGCCCAAATGGCATTCGTAAGAAGTGAAAATGAGCGGTTCGAGTGCTAAAAGCGGTCTTCTCTTTATCGTTAGCGTGTAACTTAAGCTGATGGTAACCGTTAGCCAAATCCAATGTATAGTAAAGTAGTTAGCTTTTCCTAATTGATCTAAAATTTCGGTTATGTTGCCAAACGCCATTTTCTATCACCAGCAGAGCATTTTTGGGAACGATTAATAACGGGGAATTCCATGGGCTGGTGCTTGGTTCGATAATATTTCCTTTTAGCATTTCATCGACTTGCCTATCAATTTCATTCATAGCTGCTTCTGGTAATCGGTATGGCTTAATATGAATTGGTTGCGAATTTTGAGTAATGGCAATCTTATGACAACAAGCATTCGTCGTTGATAGGGTATCGCCCTCTAAATAGAAAACATCATTGAAATCTCGGCATATTTTCAACATAGACGATTTTTCTTGTTCATTAAGATGATTGAAATCCAAACTTTGGCTTAGTTTACTGAGTCGACCATCAGAATATTTTGATTCCAACTATCAATCTTGAAAACATCATAGTAACTACCCAACTGAAAGCTGATTGTTTTCAGTACTGACATCGATCTCGTAATCGTTGGTATTGATTAAACTAATGAGAATTTCTCTTGAAGCGAAATTCACTACTGAACTGGCAATAAATACACCTCTCGTAATTTCGTGAGAAAGACAAACATAGTCGTTATTAATTCGATGTGGATTCGGAATATATATATAATTCTTTCGAAACGAGATGGAAGCTTATTATTCGGTATTTCTAGCTCAATCACTGATTTAGGTAAACTACATAGTGGTATCTGATGTTCTAGGTTTTGGATAAAAAATTTAATAGTAGAATTATTATAGTCAATAACACATTTATTATTTTGTAAAAAGTCTTTACGCAAAATGCCATCTGCTTGAATAGGAAACGAATCTGGAACTAAATGAAATTGTTGATTTACTTTGGAATCACCAACTAAAACTTGACTGCGACAAATAGCCAACGTTTCAATTTTTTCAGATGTAATGCCCTTGATTTGACACTCGGGATAACAAATTGTTTGGGAGTTTACTGACGATCTTTTTATTATACTGACATCCGCTCCTGTACCAATAAGGAAATATAAATTCAAATTACCGAATATGTCTAGATTTAGCGTTACATATTTTGCATTGACAGAATTATCGTTTGAAGATTGCCATAGAATTTTTGGATATTTATTTAAGCTCGATTCACTGACCTTTATTTCATCATAAATAACTGATACAGTGGATGGTACATATATATTTTGATTACCAGATTTAAGCACAGGATTAGTAGTTTTAGTTTGATTTTCGGAATTAGGTTCATTAATAAGTTTACCCACAGAAATAGTAGAATTTTGATTATTTGTAAAATGGTTTTCACTGTCATTGTTTCTAAACAAATCTGATAAATTTACTTGCTGTTCAATTGAAGTTGGAGAAGAATGATACAGATTTAAATTACGTCTTGAACTCGAACAGCTGTATCCTGGTTGTCCTGTACAAGTTCTTGCGAGTTTTCCGCGACATGTATAGAATGATTTTCCGGTGATGTTTCTTTTCGCTGGTTATTGTACATACGCTTTCTGCAATCTTTTAGCATATGACCTATATTTTTACAGTACAAGCACCTAATTTGACTAATGTTATCCCTAACGTTAGATACTGCTTTTGAATCCTTTGGTAACGTGCGAGATGAACTAGCTCGATTTAGTTGGAAACAGTCTTTAGCAACGTGGCCCGGCTTAGAGCATAATTGGCACTTTATGAATGGTGACGGAATTTTTGGCTTCCTCATACATGAGGTTTCCTCTTCTATAGCTTTATTTGTTGCTTCCCTCAACGTTTTGTAACGACATGCCTTTACTATAATCGAAATAGCGTCAAGTAGTCCATCTTGAAAGGAACGTAATGCGGTTGCTTCATTCATTCTATTTATTACTTCGCTACTCTTTTTACCTTCCCTGCGTATACAAGCACTATTTAGTACAGACAGGGTTTTTTCAATTTTATTTGCAAAAGCGCGAACGTCTTCATTTGAACCTTGAAAATCATTAATGAGTTCAATTTGCAGTTGCTCTACTGATCGAGAATCTTCAAATTGTAAGATTAATTTTTTTTTCAACTCCTCCCAAGTGTCAATCGTTTTGTATAATATTAGCTCATAAGCTCTACCCGCAAGTCTCGGACTGGACAACTTATAAAAATCATTTTTTATCGTTTTCTTCCTTTAGGGGTTTGTAAAAAATTTCACACACATTAATGTATTTATACAATAAACTAACTGACCCATCGAATTCGGGTACTAGTTTTATTAAATGACCTACGTTTAAAGACATACTTAAATTCTCAGTTTCGGAATTATTCAGATTTGGAAACACCTTACGCTCTGATTGACCGGAATTAGTAGTAATTGTGGAATCGTCAGAATCAATACAAATAACACTTATTTCCGAATTTACTTGGGTTACGAGCTCAGAATCCACGTCAGAAAAACTATTATTATTATTTACACTTGTTTCAGAATTATCAGAGGTATATAAATTACTGTTATTCAAAATATTACTTACAGTGTCATCTTCGGTTTTGTTAAAAATTATTTTCCTGCCTCGTAAATGCAATGATAGTCTATCCATAAACCCGTTAGATAGTCAAGCACGAATATAATTGAGCTCCTCCAAACAGTGAATGACCAAAATTTAAATTTGAGGAAAAAAATTAATTAGAATAGTCAATAGAATGACTTAAATATAATTATGTATAGATTATCGAATGAATTATTAAGGTTTAATTTACCTAGAACCTCAAAATGTCCGTTAAGCTGTCCAATTGAATGTTGTAATAAAAATACTGTTGAACTGCAACGGTGGTTTTCACGTCCTAATGATATAAATGGCTTTTGATATTGTAACTTGTCTACAATAATTGCTGTTGCATCATCGATGAAATCCAATTTTTTCCAACAAATTTTAACTGATGTCAAAATGTGATGAGGATATGATAAACCGATAAGTTATACGATGCCCCAGATACAGATTTTGTGAGGCGGCTGAAGTTCTCGAATCGATATTTATCCCAAAGTATGTAGTATTAGTTTGATATTATGATGAACATTGAACTATTAACACCCGACATATTGTTTAAATGTGTACATTACATGAATGATGCTGCTTAATTTTTTTTTGTTTCCAGTTTAAGCCGTTGTTTTGCAATCGAATTTGTTGGCCTTAACTTTAATGACTGATGAATATTAATCATATAAGCGATATACTTAAATTTTTCAAAACAACTCCTATGCGCGGAAATAATTAGACATAACGGAAGTTTCAACTTGTCTTTAATTGTACGCTAATCGAAGCGCACCCATAGTGGGCGATGAATTGTAATTTTAATTACATTAAAATATTACGATGTGGCACTTGTTACACTATTTAAGGATTTCGTCCATATAATTCTCACTCGTGTAACTTAATACCGTTTCACGTTCACTGAACAACAATATTTATTTATTTACCGCTAATTTTCCACTAGCTCTTTCGCTAGTTTTCCGCTGCCACCAATGTTATAGTCGAAGTCGTACTAGGGGAGCTTGATGAGGTGCTCCGTGACCGTAGTGTATAGCAAATTCCGAAATTACGTATAATTCCCACGTTGATATTGCTCACCCGGTCTTTCATTGTTTTCGGGTGAACTCCTGTTAATTTGTCTTTGTAGATGGTTAAGTTGATGACGCCAACAATTTTGAATATACCATTGGTAATTCGTCCTGATCCTTCCCTGATTGTTACCAACAGATAATTTCGTAGATGTTTAGTGATGTTATTAGCGTCCAAAGGTAGGGGCTAAAAATAAATAGTCCAATGGGATTGAAATTCAAATTGAAATTGAAAGTGGGAGTCATATTGAAAAAGAATGACCTATTGTAGTTGAAATTTGTAGGTGATAAAGGATCTTAAGTTATCCCTCTGCTAACTCAGTTACTTTGCTCCTCTTCTCATTAACTTGTAAGCACCACAAAAATATTGCGATTACATTTGGTCGTTCCTTGGCGTTTCAATCTTCTACTGATTTTGATTAATAAATCAATAATCGAGAATTGTCGTTTAACTTTAAATAACTACGGTACAACTTCGTAATGTATAGCTTAGTAAAATGCACCCTCGCCACATAAAATTGTTGTGATAGGCTTAAACATTTCTGCTTAGGTAGTTTTATATTTCATTTTTTTTCATTATAGTACAATAATTAGACATGTATCTATAACACATACTATAAATAATTCAAACATTTTGCTAATATCTAAAATAATAAAACATTGAAAGCTCTTTCTTTATATTGTTCAAAGATTGTAAGGAAATTGGTTGGTTTTTCATGTAGTTTTTCTCCATTATATACTTTTTGACATCATCAAAAATGGGCTATCATAATTTAAAATATGTCCGAGGGTCGATCAATAAGTTCCCGAGTTTGACAACAGGTGGCGTTGTTGGGATAAGTTGATATTACCATCGTGTACTGACATCTGTCAAACGACACTATACTAAATTTCAATCTAGTTCACACGTTACTTTTTATTTCGCACCTAGTTGAACCACTCGTGTGGTTTCCTCAATAAAATGGAAAATATTTATATCGATCCGTAATTAGCTTTTTAGGAAATCGTTGAAAAGTTCCACGACATGATCCTCGGTACGAATTACTGCCGCACCCACCGTAGTTGCCGGACCTGACTCTCTGCGATTTCTGCTCTCCAACATGAAAACATGGCCTGTAGGAAAAAAATTCTGCTCAAACGAGAAGGCTATCGCTTCGAAATCGGTTTTTTGGTGGGGTGAATGAAATGGCAGAAACGTTAGGAAAAGTGTAGCTATCTAACAGAAAAGTACATTGAAAAATACAAAAAACAATTAAAAAAAACAAACCAACGGGGTTCAAGCTCCACCTGAACCGCAAATGTTTGGTAAATAAGATCAAAAATTAAAAATCGCGTATGTTATCGCTAATTGCAAGAAGTCGATGGTTATCCAAACACTGCAGTTCTTTGCGGAATTTGTGCATCTTGGGAGTGTGATCGGTTAAGAATTAATCGAGTTCCGTTCCAGGTGGCCATATTCCAGAATTTCTTCCCAAAGTCGTTTAAGAATCGCTTTTCCAATCAGCATGCCCAACCCCATCATAATCGGTTAAGAATTGATCGAGTTCCGTCCCAGGTAGCCATATTCCAGAACTTCTTTCAAAAATCAATTAAGAATCCCACTTCCACTCAACATATCCAACTTCAACCTAATTGGTTAAGAATTGATCAAGTTCCGTCCCAGGTAGTCATATTCAAAAAATTCTTTAAAAAATCAATTAAGAATCCCACTTCCATCCAACATACCCAATCCCATCATAATCGGTTAAAAATTGATCAAGTTCAATCCCAGATAGCCATATTCCAGAAATTCTTCCCAAAATCATTTAAGAATCCGATTTAAATCCAACATACCCAATTCCATTATAATCGGTTAAGAATTAATCGAGTTCCGATCCAGGTTGGCAAGAAAATCTTTATGAATCCCACTTCCATCCAACATGTCCAATTTCAACATAATCGATTAATAATTGATCGAGTTCCATCCCAGGTGGCCATATTCTAGAAATTCTTCCCAAAATCATTTAAGAATCCCATTTAAATCCAACATACTCAATTCCATTATAATCGGTTAAGAATTAATCGAGTTCCGTTCCAGGTTGCCAAGAAAATCGTTCAATAATAATTTATATGAATCCCACTTCCATCCAACATGTCCAATCCCAACATAATCGATTAATAATTGATCGAGTTCCATCCCAGGTGGCCATATTCCACAATTCTTTCTCAAAATCATTTAAGAATCCCGTTTCCATCCAGCATACCCAATCCCATCATACTCGGTTAAGAATTGATCGAGTTCCGTCCCAGGTAGCCATATTCCAGATCTTCTTTCAAAAATTAATTAAGAATCCCACTTTTACACAACACATCTAATCCCAACATAATCGATTAAGAATTGATCGAGTTAAATCCCTCGTGACCATATTCCAGAAATTCTTCCAAAAATCTTTTAAGAATCCCATTTCCATCCAACATACCCAATCCGAAATCGGCTAAGAAATGCCTGAGTTCCGCCCCAGATTAAATTCGTTCGAATAGGTTAAATTTAAAACTATTCGGATTTAACGGACAATCGGATATAAATGACTCCCCAATTAGTCCGTTAAATCGAGGTTTTTCTTAATAACATTTTACGTTAAAATATCACGTAATCAACGCAACATTAACATAAAAATATTTAACGCAGTGTGTAACTTGAACCCAAATCTAGTCCCCTAAATGTTTTACCAAACATAAAACTTGCGCCTTCATTCCTAATATGAGTACTTATTGATCAACCCTCGTACATTATATTGAAATTGAATCATTAGCATTAAAGCATCACTATAATGACTTGATAGATTGCCTGATTTGAATCACGAAATAGAATGTGTTTGTTGTGCAGCTAAAATTTCTGGGAAAATGTATGCCTGATAGAATAAAAAATCTTACATAATTCATCACACATGAAATAATTTGAACATAAAAATAAAAACAATTTATATATCCACCTGTCATGACTACATACATTTCTCACACAGAAACCTAACAAATCTCGTTTCAACCGACTATTATTAAACACGCATAATATAAAATACAACAGTAATCCGATTAAAATCTCATTACGAATTACAATAAATGTATCAATAACGTTACGAGTACTAAAGTCGTAAACTTTTACAAAAAAAAAAAAATACGAATAATAATAAACCGACCTCTATTACAAGCGACACCAATTACACTATAAGTGTATAAGCAACGACCTACCGTCAATTTTAAAGGGGGAGCCTCTATATTCTACCAAGTACAGGGCATGTTATTTTCTTATACGAGTATTTATAAGCATTTGGTCATTTCAATGTCATGTGAACGAAAACCACAAGTCGGTTGGAGTAAACAGAATCGCACGGGTATTATTCCATTTTTATGCTAATTTTATAGTGCATTTATCCCTTTTATGTATTCATATAATATTTTTTTGCATCCCCTCTTAAAAAATATACATTTTAATCCTTTTTCCAAAAAAATTTAAAATATTTACATATTTGAACGAAACAAAAAAAAAATCACTGGAGCTAGTAGGTTGGGTGGAAAAACGTTACATATTTTAAAAGCTATAATTAACTGTGATTTTTTGTTTGACCACTTTACGGCGCAAAAGAATTTTCACAAAATAAAAAAATAATAATAATGGATGTGTGTAATATGGAAATTTCTTTCGGTGCTATGATGCTATTGCGTTTCTGTTGTTATAATAATAAAAATATGTATTATCGTGTAATAAACATATTATTTATCACGCAAAGTAATGCCCGTTTTTCATAATTTTTTTATACGAGTCTGAACAGCAACACAGCACATACATCGAATTTTATGGATGGTTGTATGGTTTTTTATGTTACTTAAAATTTTATTTATTTGCATCCCCCTTCTCGCGTTATTGGACACATGTGAATTTTTATTGTAGTTTTCACTTGCCAGTTTTATAAGGCGTTGAACAATTATATCCAAATGAAAATATCTCACAAAATTAAACTGGAAAATGCATAAAAAACTACCTCAAAATGAGGAGAGCGATGCAAATATGCAAATATGACATATATGTGTGAAGCAGGAAATTGGGCATGTCTGACAGTACATCATTTTGTGAGTTCTTAAACTTACATGTCTTAATTATATTTTTATTTTATTTTTTGGGTATTTGTAGGTGGGGGTAATTGCCTAACGCTGTTTTTAAGCTCAAATATACTAATATCCAGAATTATTATTTTACTAATATACAATTTTACATATGGTATAACCAGGTATATTTGCTACACATATATAGCCCTCATTCCTCACGACTAATGTTATGCTTAGCAAACGTTAAAAAAATTGAAACAAAATAATTTCGCATTGTGATAAGAAAATATTTTAATTAAATCGCGTTATGTTTAATTAGTGATACGTCGTCGTTTCAAAAAGAACGGTTGTATTGTGTTTGATTAATTAGGTTTTAAGGAATACGTTTAAGTAAAGAATATAAATTGAATTCATGGATACATAAACTATACATATATGTAATATATTTAATATACAACTGTATATATGATTTTACTGAATCAAACAGTAACTCGTGTAGCAGTTATATTATAATTGTTATGGCATTTGATTGCTTTTTAGATTAAAATTATGTTTTAAGAATTTAGAAACCTTCTTAGGTAAATCAGAATATTTTTTTAATAATAGCAAATGAGATGAAATAACAACTTAGAAATCAACTTCAGGGTGCAAGCGGGGAGATATTCTGGTCTTCCTCACGTTCACTATCACTGAATATTATTTTCAATAGATCGTTTTTGTTTAAATTTTCCATAATTTATTTTAAAATTATTTTATTTCACATTTTGCAATTCAATTTTGTTCGTTATCTAATTTAAACACAAGCTGTTTGAATTGTTAAAATTTATGGGACATACAAAAAAATTATAGCATTACCATTTTTGTTTACATATTGTGGACTCTTTTTAACTAGTAACTTTTTTTTTAAATGCGGGCAACTCTATTTTTCAGTAAAAACTTTTTTGGGGCAAAAAATTGGAACAAGTAGATCGTCCGTAACTTTGGCTCCGCCTTTTTAGCATCCCATCTAAAGGTTTTGACAAAAGTGATGATTGAATTCGTTTGGTCAGGATTGGTCACTAGTTTTTATCGTTTGGCCACTTACAATCAAACGGTAAGTAAACAATGAAAATTTCAACAACAAAAAAATTCCCGAATAGCATCTCATTGCAAGAAAATTATACCGTTTTTATCAAATTTCGTTAAGTAATCGATTGGTCAGTCACCACATTTGGTGTTTGGTCGCCAATGGGTCAGTTTTTATTGCGAAAAAACAAAATCAAAGGATTTCAAAGGAATCTTATGGAAATTGGATTTCGGAAATTTTGTGAATTTTTGATATGTTGTATATTTTGTCATCCTGAACAAAAGTCTCCATTGGCACAAAGCTCCAAATTCAATATTTTGGCAGCTACGGAGCTTCAAAGCTCCACAGATCCGTTACAAAACTATTCATTTTTAATACTATTTTTAGATGTCAAAAACATATTTTAACTATTTAAAAATATAAGTTTATGTTTTTGAGGTCCCTGAATTCAAATCTGATGTCAGACATTTTTTTTTTCTTTTTATCTTTGACAATTAATTGACAGCTTTCAACCGTCAATTTTTCAAATCTTACATCATATTTGAATTCAGCGACCTCAAAAACATAAACTTTCAATTACAAAAGAGAATATTTAATTTTTTATTCTACTTTGACAATTAATTGACAGCTGTTAACTGTCAATTTTTCAAATCTGACATCAGATTTGAATTCAGTGACCTCAGAAACATAAACTTATTTGAATTTTGATTTATAGATGGAAAATGTGTAAGAATCACAACAATCAGTTTCGAACGGATGAGATTACTGTATTATTACATTGGAATATTGTTTATATATATAGAGCAATATCGTGTAGTTGTATTACTAGCGAATTACTGCGTAGCGTACAAAATTCGATTCTTTTCAACATTTATCATCTATATTGTAACTTCGTCACTTATTTGGGAATTTCATTTTACGAAGTTAATAAAAAATCCAATCGGAATATACCATTTAGATACAAATATTTCTTTTTTCTAAGAACTGTTACTAAAGAGGAAGACATAAGATATAATCAATTCAATTTTTTGGTTGTTCATAACTCGTTGAAGATTGGTCACCAGTTATTTTTGTTTGGTCATCCCTACATAATGATTTATTGCGAGAATTCGTTAAAAAACAGTGGCAATTATGAGTTTTTAAAGAATTTGCGCAATAAATAATTATGTAGGGATGACCAAACGAAAATAACTAGTGACCAATCCTCAGTGGTAATTGACCACATAATTGCAATCGTTGAATTTATAAAACTAGTAGTATTAGTCAAGTTTCCAGCCACGAACACTTCGATTCGTTTGGAAAATATGACTTTTAAAAAATTCTCGTAATAAATAATTATGTAGGGATCCTCAACGTAGGGATCCTCAACGAGTTATGAAGAACCAAAAAATTTAATTAATTATATTTTATGACTTCCACTTTAGTAACAATTCTTTGAAAAAAGAAATAGTTTTATCTAAATGGTATATTCCGATTGGATTTTTTATTAATTTCGTATAATGAAATTCCTAAATAAGTGACGAACCTGACTTTATTGAATTAATACAATTTTTATTTTGTTTTTTCGCAATAAAAACTGACCCATTGATGTATAAGAAGTTGGCCTGAAATTTCCACCCCGAGAAGACTTTTTCCATATAATGTGTGTCTTTGCTAAATCACATAAAAATAATAATTAATTCCGAAAATTTTATTGTTAAATTAAAGAAAAAAAATAAATACTTAACTCGAATAAATTGTAAAATTATATTACTGTTTGCAGAAAAAAGCTTCAAAATCTATTAATAAACATTTACTTTATTGACCATCTAAAAAACTATTTTCTATACATTCTTCAGGTGAAAATACGTCCATTACCAAATATCCTGGTGGCGAACACAGAGATGACCCCCACCCTTGGCATATTGAGTTAGGTGTGCCAATGTATTTTTTCTTTAATTTAACAATAAAATTTTCGGAATGGAATTATTTTTATGTGATTTAGCAAAGACACACACTATATGGAAAACGTCTTTTCGGGATGGAAATTTCAGGCCAACTTCTTATACATCAATGGGTTAAATTTTATTGCGAAAAAACCAAATCACAATTGTATTAATTCTTGGATGGAAATTTCGGGCCAACATCTTATACATGACCCATTGGTGACCAAACGCCAAAATATGGTGACCAATCCTGACGTAACGATTACCTAACGAAATTTGGTAAAAACGGTATGATTTTCCTGCAATGAGGTGCTACCCGGGATTTTTTTTTATTTGACTTTTTATTTATTTACCGTTTAATCGTAAGTGACCAAACGATAAAAACTAGTGACCAATCCTGACCAAACGATGGCCAAACGGATAAAATCATCACTTTTGTCAAAACGTTTAGATGGGGTGCTAAATATTTGGAGCCTATAACATTGAAGTTACATCGTAGTAGTACTTAAAAATTTAGGTGATATCCTTTCAAAATAATTGATAATTATTTTGAAAGTTGTTAGCGTAGTGATGCCACCCACATTCAATCAAATAATTTAAGTTACATTTTACTTACACCCCAAAAATAGGTATTCTCTTCCCTCGTGCTGCTGTCTGTAACATACAGTATTATTTCAGTGAAATATATATTATTTTGAAATTATTTGTCTCTTGAATGCAAAAATTATTGCATTCATGTTAAATACCAGCTAAACAAAGTCAAGTTCATGTTTGTATTAACTAAAGCAATTGCTTGTTCACTTTTTTGTTGAAGTTGCCACTAACCTTATTTTGAACACGGCACATCTTATATAACGGTTTGTCCTGAAATTTGTATCAAAGCTGTTTGGTTTCTAAGTAAACTAACAAATTATATCTTCGTTAAACCAACTGCTTTTGTCGTGAAATTTAGTCTTATAGTGAAATAAATTTAGCGTAGTATGTTACAGTTGGTCACCACTCCAAATTTTGATAAGATCTAAGGCATAATCATGTCATATCTCCATTCCGTAAATAAAGGAACATCCCGAATTTCTACTCAGAAAATTCGCCGCGAAACTAAGTTGGCCTAATGAGCATTCAAATTACGGATTTTTTTTCCTAACTCTACAATTTCCTTAGGTAGCATTTACATGGATTGTTTTTGATGTTGTTTTCAGATTTTGGTTTATGTTGTTGTTTTCTTCACGAATTTAACAAAGAAATTCTTCAATTCCATACAAAAACTTATCGTTAGTATATACATAAACTCTAGTTATCCACCAATATTATACAGTGGTTTATAATTGAATATAGTGAGATTAGTACTGAAAACAACATCCAAAACAACGAAAATATATCGGGTTGACATATTTCTAGTGGTTTTCGATGTTATTTTCATAAAACGTATCGATAGATCGATATTAATTTTATGTACATACATAGAACTGTCATAATTTTGATACATAGAGAAGTTTTGTTTTCTTGCGGCAATTAAATTTAATCTTAATTTAATTTTATACGATGTACAAATTGTTTGAATACGAAGCGGAATATTTAAATGATTCATCAACCCAAGAATATTATAATTCTGTGGAGGACGAAAATTTTAATATAGTGGATTGTTCAAATCAAGTATCTCGAAATAGAAACCTTTGGCTCTATTCTGGCTTTCCCTGGGAATAGGGAATTGGGAAAAATATTTTCATAGCATTTTTGCCTAAATTGTATTTTTCTGGTTTACTAAGGGAACATGTTTGGTGTTAATATTTTTGAAACAAAGTTAAATGGGAAAATATTTTTCGCTATAAAAATTTTGTGGAAGTAAAGTTTCCCAATTCACTTTGTTTTAAAAAATTTTGCAATAAACTTATTCTTTCAGTAGGCCAGAAAAATATAATTTTGACAAACTTGCTGTGAAAATATTTTTTGATGTGTAAACATCTTTACTCGCGCCTACCAAAAATTTTTGTATTAGAATAATTTTGTAAATGAAACGAACGGAAATGACGTACCTACTTCGTTTGAAAAAAGCAACAAACTCAATAAAAACAATTTTGTACTATACATGGCATGCTTGTATGTATACTTATGAGTATGGACTGGCGAATGGAACTATGGGCTGTCTGAGGTATATCGAATGCAGCCATCCTGACTGGGACAACGAGAATGATGAAAACGTCGACCGTAAAAAATGTCAAACGACTCTGGATGGATTTCGGTACAAATTCACAAGTTGGCAAAAAGGTCAGGGGGCTTAAAGCTGGATGGGCACAGAAAACGAATATCGACTCATGTTTGGTGCCCATTTTTAGAAAAAGTCTAACTATTAATCGAAATAACAATCGGACAATTAATGTTAAGCGTAATCATTTTCCAGTCGTACCTGCAAGTGCCATCACAATGCATGCATCACAGGGTTGTACATAACGACAGTCAACGACGAACCTTATCGTAATAAAAGACACAGTCAACAACTTGTGTTTATTGCGTTATCACGAGTAATGAGGCTTTTAGGACTGTTCATCACGTCGCCTATCGATGATCATGTCTTCTACCATGTATGTAAATAATGGAACCTCAATGGGTCTGCTTCAAAATGAGCTATCGCGCCTCACTACAAATCCGTTAGGTTTAGCTCAGGTTGTAATGGCGAATTTTGTACAAGAGTCCCAGATCACAACACCTCGACCTAACTGATACAGTCATGCAGGGATGCTCAATTTTCTTGGTTTCCGAGATCTCTCTACGCAATGACGAGCACGTTAATATTACTAATTTTGAATGCTGCGTTCAGTTCAAGAGAGATGTTCAGTGGGCTGCCGGTGTAGCAATATATAAAAAAACAAGTAGAACTTATACAGCCACCTCGCATAAGGAAATCAACGTTGGACAAACAACTGGTACGAGCGTAACAACACAACCCGTTGATGATATATACACGGCTGAGCTTCAGCTTCTCAATGGGAACAACATGCTTTCTGTATAGTTGTATTCACCTCGCCGAATAAATCTGTCGAAGATATAATGAACTTCATACATTTCGTCCTTGCTCCATATTCTAAAAGAATTTTAAAAATTCTCCAAGGAGACTATCATCTTTTGCCGATGATTATGAGCCGGAATTTCAATATTAATTTTGCTGCCCCTCAAGCTGAAAAACTTATAAACTTCCTGCGAGACGAATTCGTTTTACACATGAACTCAGATCGAAATATATCTACTACGAGATATTGCAGTTTTTCAACGGAAATTAGAAAAGATAGTCGACAGTATATTTATCTTGTTTTAGCTACCACAATCCATTTGTGTCGATTATACCGAAAGAGTAAGACCAATTTAACGATCATAAACAAATGAAAAACTCTGGTTAGTAAAATTGCATTCCTTCTTCCTTCAAAGTAAACTGTACACACGCACTATACACACGCCATACACATCTCCTTGAGAGTACTAATGGACTCACTCTTTTTTTCCAATTCCCTATTCCCAGGGAAAGCCAGAATAGTGTCACTTGTCGTAGAAAACCCTAAAAAAAAAATAAAACAGAAAAAATAACTCGAGATTTATTGTTGAATGTCGAAGAAAAGGACGCCTTTGATGAGGCATTAATAACGTTAGTGTTCGATCGTCCTCCTTTATTTAGTTATTGCCTTCCCATTGAAGAAAGAAGTCCAGGAATAATGAATAAATTATGATTAGAAATTCTGGACAAACTAAGCCCAAAATTTGGCACCCTTTTTACCGCAAACATGCTGAAAGAACGATTTAAATACCATCGAGATTTATATACTCGGTTTAAAACAGGGACAGAAAAAATACCAAGTGGGTCTGGTGCTTGGTAAATTATTTTTAATCTACATATTGTGGTAAAATAAAATTTAATTGATTTCACTTTGAATTAATATTTTTTAAGTACTTATTTTTTAAATACTATTTTGTAAAGACTTTTTTTCGAGATATAACAATTTTCTTGTAAAACTTTAATTGATATACTTGATTAAATAAAACGATCACTCTTGGCAGCTACAGCAGACTTGATTACTCTCACAGATTTCTTTTCGATTAAATCAGTCATGCTAACCTACCATTGACCACTGCCAAGGAATTGAGCCATCCATCACGAAATTTTCGGTCAAAGTGTCTCTATTTTCAGTAGCTAATGCAGTTGCATTGTTACCTTCTATATTCAAATTTGTAATTAATTAAATAATTACAGTATGTTCAACAAGAGCGTGTACGGCATAACTGTACTTAAAACTATAGGAGCAAATATGAGCGAGGCTTATATCGGTTTTATATTTATTCCGCTTGGGCCCACTAAAACAAACATTAGTTTAACTGCAACTGTTTAGCGGATAACATACTTGAAAGAAATAAAAAGTGGTGCTTTCAAATACAAATTCGAAAGAGCCAAAAAAGTCGATTGCAAGAGCAGCAAAATATATAAAAAAATCGAAAACATTTGTATAGAAGAGGATTTAACATCATTCAATGTATTCAAATGTTGACGATTTGCCAGATAGAGGCAAAATCTGAACCACTACAAAAAAGGAGAATGAGGCCATCATGCAGTTGTTTGATGATAATTATTCGCTTGCGCTGGGGGCGAAAAAGAATATTATTACGCCAAAACCAATCATTCGAAATAGAATTATGGAACTACTTAGTTTTTTGCAGTACACGCTCCTTGGACATACTGTAATTTATATTTTACTTCAGAGTTCAGACGAATGATGTATAATTTATTAAAGTGTCTTACAATTTGAGGTAACATATCGAAATGTGATCTCCAACTGCCTCCAATGATCTCTCCTGTATTAACATTTGGTGTGCCCTTTTTTAATTTTTCCTCCTTCAAGCAAAAGTTATGTAGGCACGAGTTTTCGGTACTAACCGTCAGAGAATTTTTCAATATTCTCCATCGGCTCACAAGCAATCCAAAACAGTTCTGAATCACTCTTCTTGCTAGAGACTGTCGATAATAAAATATTAACTTAGAATATTCAAGATTACCATTTGATTTTCCAGGTTATGGTGTTAATAACCAAGTTTTAAGCCATAAACAAATTTAATTAGTTGTAAATTTAACAAAAATTTTAAATAATTTCATAACTCACCAAATGCTTCATCTCCCAACAAATAATAGAGCAATACTGGGTCACCTGATATAATTTCTGCTGGTTCCGGTAAATTCATCTCTGAGTTGTAAAATTGCATACCCATTTGAGAATTCTTAAACACACCACCATCACTTTGCCGGCCCTGTGCTCCTACGTCAATTATGAAAAATTTGTATCGGTAATCACATTTCGCCATTAAAATTGTAGAAAATAAATTTTATGATTAAAAAATTCTAATCCCGAGCGCGGCGGTGCCTAAATTTAATATGTAAATCAGATTTTGTGAATTAAAATCATTTGTTTATGGCGCATATGTAACATCCGCCTAAGTTATACTCACAACTATTCTTAATGTTTTCCATCAATGGCTCTCACATAATTCGGAAAGTTCCATCGATGCGTGAATCCTTCAGCTGATTTAGTCCAAATTGCTTTTGTTGGCACGGGGAGTACCTTTTGTTCTAAAACGAACAAAATTGCATGTAATTTTTCACTATCGCAACACATGTTGTCGCTTTGCCTAAGCGAAATAGAAAGCTAATGGAAGCTTGGCTGTCGCCACTATAGCACAGCCATCTTTTAAAAAAATAAATTTAATATAAAATTATGAATTTTTTAAAATGATTATTAGTTTATTTACCTTAAGTTCAAGGCTAGTTTAACAGAAGGAGAAATTGAACATCTCAAGATGTTTGTTATGTGTGGTCCTAGAAAACTCAAAAGCTTATCAAATGTAGCTGGAATCATTCGAGTGTAGTTGAAAAAAAAACTCCAGATCATTTACCCGCATCTCATTTAATGAAGCTCCAGCTCCAAGTATATCTCATTTATCCTCAGTAAAAGATGGTCGTACCCACCACCTTGTTTACGATTTCTTCTTGTTTTTTTGGTACATACCCTGCGTACTGAAATTGACCGGTGTTGGCTTAGTAAAAGAATGGTCGCAGTGGCAATGGTAACAAATATTTCAGTATGCACCATATTTATTTTATTTTTTGACCTTTGGGTAATGATATAGATATAATAATTATTCACTTATAATTCACACTATTCAATTGTATATAAAACACAAAAATTCACGAATTACGTATTCTATTAATTCAAATTTCTAATAATTAATATTTTAATTTACAATTAATATTAATCTATATTTTAATTCGGGGTTTACATTTAAAATCAATTATATTTCAAGGCACTAGAATATTCACATTATACATTTATTTAAGAAGAAATATTAAAGACGTCCGTAAATTTAATTTGTTTTAAGATTTTTTTCGGCTTTTTCGGACAAAATATCATTTTAATGGACACCCATACAATGTTTTACGACCATTTTTGTCGCATAAAAACAAAGAGGCCATTTATTAACAATATTTCTACCACAAAAGTAGAAAAAATGCATTCCCCTCCCCCACGTTTAACCCCAGGGCACTTGTGTACACAAAGATACACAAACCCTTACAAAAATGAGAACTCCCTTAGGTAGCTTCTTGGCAGCTTGGTTTCGTACTGATAAAAAGTTGGTCTACTCATCAGGTTGCAACGACCAAACTGCAAAAATCAAAATCTTGCTTTGTACCGATAATACAAAACAAGAACATATTGATTAAGCGAATTATATTCACTAAATCAGAAACCACAGGAAATTCTCACTATGTGTACCAAGCTGCCAAGAAGCTACCTAAGGGAGTTCTCATTTTTGTAAGGGTTTGTGTTTCTTTGTGTACACAAGTGCCCTGGGGTTAAACGTGGGGGAGGGGAATGCATTTTTTCTACTTTTCTGGTAGAAATATTGTTAATAAATGGCCTCTTTGTTTTTATGCGACAAAAATTGTCGTAAAACATTGTATGGGTGTCCATTAAAATGATGTTTTGTCCGAAAAAGCCGAAAAAAATCTTAAAACAAATTAAATTCACGGACGTCTTTAAACCGGTGTGAAGTTTTTGGACACTTTTTTTTGGACACTTTTATAATTTGGACAGAAATTTACGCGAGTGTCCAAAAATAATTTTTTTAGATATTATTTCGATTTTGGGTAAATATTTGCACACGTGAACATTTCTAAAAAATGTAAATACAAAAAAAAATTTTTGTTTATAAAAAAGATCAAATTTTTGTATTTCATATATGTACATACATATTAAACTTTTAAGAAATTTAATCATCAGGAATATTATATGAATTTTTGTATAAAAGGATGTTGTTGTAGGTTATGGTAAATTACACAAATCTCAGAGATTGGCTCCCATAGTGACTATATAGGTTCGAAAGGGGATACATTACGGAATTGAAATCACCTAATGCCATTTCGAAATGAGCCGTAGGGCTCTCGTATAAAATTTTTGAACATTCACGCTATCCGTGATTTTCATATGAAAAAATGTCGTTGTAGGTTACGGTAAATTACACAAATCTCAGAGATTGGCTCCCATAGTGACTATATAGGTTCGAAAGGGGATACATTACGGAATTGAAATCACCTAATGCCATTTCGAAATGAGCCGTAGGGCTCTCGTATAAAATTTTTGAACATTCACGCTATCCGTGATTTTCATATGAAAAAATGTCGTTGTAGGTTAAGTCAAATTACACAAATCTCAGAGATTGGCTCCCATAGTGACTATATAGGTTCGAAACGGGATACTATACGGAATTGAAATCACCTAATGCCATTTCGAAATGAGCCGTAGGGCTCTCGTATATAATTTTTGAACATTCACGCTATCCGTGATTTTCATTTGAAAAAATGTCGTTGTAGGTTATGGTAGATTACACAAATCTCAGAGATTGGCTCCCATAGTGACTATATAGGTTCGAATGGGGATACATTACGGAATTGAAATCACCTAATGCCATTTCGAAATGAGCCGTAGGGCTCTCGTATAAAATTTTTGAACATTCACGCTATCCGCGATTCATATGAAAAAATGTCGTTGTAGCTTATGGTAAATTACACAAATCTCAGAGATTGGCTCCCATAGTGACTATATAGGTTCGAAAGGGGATACCATACGGAATTGAAATCACCTTATGCCATTTCGAAATGAGCCGTAGGGCTCTCGTATATAATTTTTGAACATTCACGCTATCCGCGATTCATATGAAAAAATGTCGTTGTAGCTTATGGTAAATTACACAAACCTCAGAGATTGGCTCCCATAGTAGATATATAGATTTGAAACAGTATCGACACAAAATTACCTAATGCCATTTTGAAAAAAAATTTCTTATTGGAATTCATCTCATGCAAGTATTTTTTTTAATTTTTCTGGTTCATCGGAAAATTCGATTTAAATATATTAGTTTCAAGATATGTAGCGTTATCAATGTACGTCGCCACTACAATTTTTGTTTCAGGGTTTTGCCTTCATTTATTGGCCTGCTCAAGATCAGTCGAATATTACATTTTAAGAAATCACAACAATTTTAAGTTTATTGGACCTATATGGTGTGTAGCAGATCGTTTATATCAGAATATCGTGTATACTACATCGAAGCGCAGGTATATATTTATTTATACATATAACACCTATTGTATGTATGTTATGTTAAAAACGGTTTGTCATAGTTGCATTAATTCGATGTTACTTAGCAACAGTGGGCGAAGTGCTCGGAAATACCTACTAAAATGTAGCGAATATTGCAGCAACAAACGAACATTAATATTTACTACGTTTCAAACTTATAATTAATTGTTATTGATGCCGCATCCCAAAATTACTATATACAGTTTTATAATTTCCCTTAACCTTACGATTAACGAAGTTAAATTTCCATTCTTCGCTATTTTTCGTTTGCAGTCGGGCATTATGTTATTGTACTCGAATATTATTTGGTTGTTCTCTTTTCTTTTTGGTTTAAAAAAAATATAAACAATGGTACGCCTACAAATAAATTTCTGAAGAGATGTTTAAAGGTTTAACATTGTTAGGTTGAGTCGAAATGGTCAGTATAATTTTGGGATGCGTATGCCAGGAATGGAGATGTCAAAAATCAATGTTTTATGATCTAATTTATGGCTATAAAATATATTATGATAATGATTAGTATTTATGACATTCGCTACATTTTAGTAGGAGTTTCAGTTGTACTCTGGCCATTATTTCAAAAAAAAAAAAAAAAAACGCTATACAATTAAATGTTTATTGAACCTATATATTATATATCTATTATATAATATATCAAATTATGTGTTTATTCTTAAAAAACAGTCTATCTTAGCTGATCTTGGACAAGACAATTAAAAAAATAAAACCCGCAATCAAAATTGCAGTGAGGACGAAAGCTAACAACGTTATTAATGCAGAAACTTATATCTTTAAAATAATTTTTTTCGATCGACATATATCGGAGTATAATTTAATAACTTCCGCCTACAAAATAAATTAATTTGAAGATCAAATGATACCCGTAAATACGAGAGCCCTACCGCTCATTTTAAAATGGCATTAGGTGATTTCAATTCCATATGGTATCCCCTATCAAATCTATATAGTCACTATGGGAGCCAATCTCTGAGATTTGTGTAATTTACCGTAACCTACAACGAAATTTTTTCATATGAAAATCACGGATAGCGTGAATGTTCAAAAATTATATACGAGAGCCCTACGGCTCATTTCGAAATGGCATTAGGTGATTTCAATTCCGTAATGTATCCCCTTTCGAACCTATATAGTCACTATGGGAGCCAATCTCTGAAATTTGTGTAATTTACCATAAGCTACAACGACATTTTTTCATATGAAAATCGCGGATAGCGTGAATGTTCAAAAATTATATACGAGAGCCCTACGGCTCATTTCGAAATGGCGTTAGGTGATTTCAATTCCGTAATGTATCCCGTTTCGAACCTATATAGTCACTATGGGAGCCAATCTCTGAGATTTGTGTAATTTACCATAAGCTACAACGACATTTTTTCATATGAATCGCGGATAGCGTGAATGTTCAAAAATTATATACGAGAGCCCTACGGCTCATTTCGAAATGGCATAAGGTGATTTCAATTCCGTATGGTATCCCCTTTCGAACCTATATAGTCACTATGGGAGCCAATCTCTGAGATTTGTGTAATTTACCATAACCTACAACGACATTTTTTCATATGAATCGCGGATAGCGTGAATGTTCAAAAATTTTATACGAGAGCCCTACGGCTCATTTCGAAATGGCATTAAGTGATTTCAATTCCGTAATGTTTTCCCTTTCGAACCTATATAGTCACTATGGGAGCCAATCTCTGAGCTTTGTGTAATTTACCGTAACCTACAACGACATTTTTTCATATGAAAATCACGGATAGCGTGAATGTTCAAAAATTTTATACGAGAGCCCTACGGCTCATTTCGAAATGGCATTAGGTGATTTCAATTCCGTAATGTATCCCCTTTCGAACCTATATAGTCACTATGGGAGCCAATCTCTGAGATTTGTGTAATTTACCATAACCTACAACGACATTTTTCATATGAAAATCACGGATAGCGTGAATGTTCAAAAATTTTATACGAGAGCCCTACGGCTCATTTCGAAATGGCATTAGGTGATTTCAATTCCGTAATGTATCCCCTTTCGAACCTATATAGTCACTATGGGAGCCAATCTCTGAGATTTGTGTAATTTACCATAACCTACAACGACATTTTTTCATATGAAAATCGCGGATAGCGTGAATGTTCAAAAATTTTATACGAGAGCCCTACGGCTCATTTCGAAATGGCATTAGATGATTTCAATTCCGTAATGTATCCCCTTTCGAACCTATATAGTCACTATGGGAGCCAATCTCTGAGATTTGTGTAATTTACCGTAACCTACAACGACATTTTTTCATATGAAAATCACGGATAGCGTGAATGTTCAAAAATTTTATACGAGAGCCCTACGGCTCATTTCGAAATGGCATTAGGTGATTTCAATTCCGTAATGTATCCCCTTTCGAACCTATATAGTCACTATGGGAGCCAATCTCTGAGATTTGTGTAATTTACCGTAACCTACAACGACATTTTTTCATATGAAAATCACGGATAGCGTGAATGTTCAAAAATTTTATACGAGAGCCCTACGGCTCATTTCGAAATGGCATTAGGTGATTTCAATTCCGTAATGTATCCCCTTTCGAACCTATATAGTCACTATGGGAGCCAATCTCTGAAATTTGTGTAATTTACCATAACCTACAACGACATTTTTTCATATGAAAATCGCGGATAGCGTGAATGTTCAAAAATTTTATACGAGAGCCCTACGGCTCATTTCGAAATGGCATTAGGTGATTTCAATTCCGTAATGTATCCCCTTTCGAACCTATATAGTCACTATGGGAGCCAATCTCTGAGATTTGTGTAATTTACCATAACCTACAACGACATTTTTTCATATGAAAATCGCGGATAGCGTGAATGTTCAAAAATTTTATACGAGAGCCCTACGGCTCATTTCGAAATGGCATTAGGTGATTTCAATTCCGTAATGTATCCCCTTTCGAACCTATATAGTCACTATGGGAGCCAATCTCTGAGATTTGTGTAATTTACCGTAACCTACAACGAAATTTTTTCATATGAAAATCACGGATAGCGTGAATGTTCAAAAATTTTATACGAGAGCCCTACGGCTCATTTCGAAATGGCATTAGGTGATTTCAATTCCGTAATGTATCCCCTTTCGAACCTATATAGTCACTATGGGAGCCAATCTCTGAGATTTGTGTAATTTACCGTAACCTACAACGACATTTTTTCATATGAAAATCACGGATAGCGTGAATGTTCAAAAATTTTATACGAGAGCCCTACGGCTCATTTCGAAATGGCATTAGGTGATTTCAATTCCGTAATGTATCCCCTTTCGAACCTATATAGTCACTATGGGAGCCAATCTCTGAGATTTGTGTAATTTACCGTAACCTACAACGAAATTTTTTCATATGAAAATCACGGATAGCGTGAATGTTCAAAAATTTTATACGAGAGCCCTACGGCTCATTTCGAAATGGCATTAGGTGATTTCAATTCCGTAATGTATCCCCTTTCGAACCTATATAGTCACTATGGGAGCCAATCTCTGAGATTTGTGTAATTTACCGTAACCTACAACGACATTTTTTCATATGAAAATCACGGATAGCGTGAATGTTCAAAAATTTTATACGAGAGCCCTACGGCTCATTTCGAAATGGCATTAGGTGATTTCAATTCCGTAATGTATCCCCTTTCGAACCTATATAGTCACTATGGGAGCCAATCTCTGAGATTTGTGTAATTTACCATAACCTACAACGACATTTTTTCATATGAAAATCGCGGATAGCGTGAATGTTCAAAAATTTTATACGAGAGCCCTACGGCTCATTTCGAAATGGCATTAGGTGATTTCAATTCCGTAATGTATCCCCTTTCGAACCTATATAGTCACTATGGGAGCCAATCTCTGAGATTTGTGTAATTTACCGTAACCTACAACGAAATTTTTTCATATGAAAATCACGGATAGCGTGAATGTTCAAAAATTTTATACGAGAGCCCTACGGCTCATTTCGAAATGGCATTAGGTGATTTCAATTCCGTAATGTATCCCCTTTCGAACCTATATAGTCACTATGGGAGCCAATCTCTGAGATTTGTGTAATTTACCGTAACCTACAACGACATTTTTTCATATGAAAATCACGGATAGCGTGAATGTTCAAAAATTTTATACGAGAGCCCTACGGCTCATTTCGAAATGGCATTAGGTGATTTCAATTCCGTAATGTATCCCCTTTCGAACCTATATAGTCACTATGGGAGCCAATCTCTGAGATTTGTGTAATTTACCATAACCTACAACGACATTTTTTCATATGAAAATCGCGGATAGCGTGAATGTTCAAAAATTTTATACGAGAGCCCTACGGCTCATTTCGAAATGGCATTAGATGATTTCAATTCCGTAATGTATCCCCTTTCGAACCTATATAGTCACTATGGGAGCCAATCTCTGAGATTTGTGTAATTTACCGTAACCTACAACGACATTTTTTCATATGAAAATCACGGATAGCGTGAATGTTCAAAAATTTTATACGAGAGCCCTACGGCTCATTTCGAAATGGCATTAGGTGATTTCAATTCCGTAATGTATCCCCTTTCGAACCTATATAGTCACTATGGGAGCCAATCTCTGAGATTTGTGTAATTTACCATAACCTACAACGACATTTTTTCATATGAAAATCGCGGATAGCGTGAATGTTCAAAAATTTTATACGAGAGCCCTACGGCTCATTTCGAAATGGCATTAGGTGATTTCAATTCCGTAATGTATCCCCTTTCGAACCTATATAGTCACTATGGGAGCCAATCTCTGAGATTTGTGTAATTTACCGTAACCTACAACGACATTTTTTCATATGAAAATCACGGATAGCGTGAATGTTCAAAAATTTTATACGAGAGCCCTACGGCTCATTTCGAAATGGCATTAGGTGATTTCAATTCCGTAATGTATCCCCTTTCGAACCTATATAGTCACTATGGGAGCCAATCTCTGAGATTTGTGTAATTTACCGTAACCTACAACGACATTTTTTCATATGAAAATCACGGATAGCGTGAATGTTCAAAAATTTTATACGAGAGCCCTACGGCTCATTTCGAAATGGCATTAGGTGATTTCAATTCCGTAATGTATCCCCTTTCGAACCTATATAGTCACTATGGGAGCCAATCTCTGAGATTTGTGTAATTTACCATAACCTACAACGACATTTTTTCATATGAAAATCGCGGATAGCGTGAATGTTCAAAAATTTTATACGAGAGCCCTACGGCTCATTTCGAAATGGCATAAGGTGATTTCAATTCCGTAATGTATCCCCTTTCGAACCTATATAGTCACTATGGGAGCCAATCTCTGAGATTTGTGTAATTTACCATAACCTACAACGACATTTTTTCATATGAAAATCGCGGATAGCGTGAATGTTCAAAAATTTTATACGAGAGCCCTACGGCTCATTTCGAAATGGCATTAGGTGATTTCAATTCCGTAATGTATCCCCTTTCGAACCTATATAGTCACTATGGGAGCCAATCTCTGAGATTTGTGTAATTTACCGTAACCTACAACGAAATTTTTTCATATGAAAATCACGGATAGCGTGAATGTTCAAAAATTTTATACGAGAGCCCTACGGCTCATTTCGAAATGGCATTAGGTGATTTCAATTCCGTAATGTATCCCCTTTCGAACCTATATAGTCACTATGGGAGCCAATCTCTGAGATTTGTGTAATTTACCGTAACCTACAACGACATTTTTTCATATGAAAATCACGGATAGCGTGAATGTTCAAAAATTTTATACGAGAGCCCTACGGCTCATTTCGAAATGGCATTAGGTGATTTCAATTCCGTAATGTATCCCCTTTCGAACCTATATAGTCACTATGGGAGCCAATCTCTGAGATTTGTGTAATTTACCATAACCTACAACGACATTTTTTCATATGAAAATCGCGGATAGCGTGAATGTTCAAAAATTTTATACGAGAGCCCTACGGCTCATTTCGAAATGGCATTAGGTGATTTCAATTCCGTAATGTATCCCCTTTCGAACCTATATAGTCACTATGGGAGCCAATCTCTGAGAATTGTGTAATTTACCGTAACCTACAACGACATTTTTTCATATGAAAATCACGGATAGCGTGAATGTTCAAAAATTTTATACGAGAGCCCTACGGCTCATTTCGAAATGGCATTAGGTGATTTCAATTCCGTAATGTATCCCCTTTCGAACCTATATAGTCACTATGGGAGCCAATCTCTGAGAATTGTGTAATTTACCGTAACCTACAACGACATTTTTTCATATGAAAATCACGGATAGCGTGAATGTTCAAAAATTTTATACGAGAGCCCTACGGCTCATTTCGAAATGGCATTAGGTGATTTCAATTCCGTAATGTATCTCCTTTCGAACCTATATAGTCACTATGGGAGCCAATCTCTGAGATTTGTGTAATTTACCATAACCTACAACGACATCCTTTCATACAAAAATTCATTAATATTCTTTTTGATTAAATTTCTTAAAAGTTTAATATGTATGTACATATATAACAAATACAAAAATTTGATCTTTTTTATAAATAAAAATTTTTTTTGTATTTACATTTTTTAGAAATTCACGTGTGGTAATATTTGTCCAAAATCGAAATTATATCTAAAAAAATTATTTTTGGACACTCGCTTAAATTTCTGTCCAAATTATAAAAGTGTCCAAAAAATTAAAAGTGTCCAAAAACTTCACACCGGTCGTCTTTAATATTTCTTCTTAAATTATATGTGTTGGCTGTTATACACATACATAGTGAGATTTTTTTCTAATTTAGCTGAAATTTAGCTACTGGTGTATACATTTCAAAATCATGTTGCCTTGATCCGAGACATTTTTACTTTTGGCGAAATAATTTTTAATTTATCGAGCAGGACGAAAAATTATATAAAAATCAATGAAATTCCCAGCCCAGAGTTCATTTTCGGGAACTTGCCGCCACTGAACGATTTTTTTCTAATTTAGCTGACATCTAGCTACTGGTGTATACATTTCAAAATCATGTTGCCCTGATCCGAGACATTTTTAGTTTTGGCGAAATAATTTCTATAAAATCAATGAAATTTCCAGCTCAGAGTTCATTTTCGGGAACTTGCCGCCACTGAACGATTTTTTTCTAATTTAGCTGAAATCTAGCTACTGGTGTATACATTTCAAAATCATGTTGCCCTGATCCGAGACATTTTTAGTTTTGGCGAAATAATTTTAAATTTATCGAGCGGGGCGAAAAATTATATAAAAATCAATGAAATTCTCAGCCGAGAGTTCATTTTCGGGAACTTGCCACGGACCGATTTTTTTCTAATTTAGCTGAAATCTAGCTACTGGTGTATACATTTCAAAATCATGTTGCCCTGATCCGAGACATTTTTAGTTTTGGCGAAATAATTTTTAATTTATCGAGCAGGACGAAAAATTATATAGAAATCAATGAAATTCCCAGCCCAGAGTTCATTTTCGGGAACTTTCCACGGAACGATTTTTTTCTAATTTAGCTGAAATCTAGCTACTGGTGTATACATTTCAAAATCATGTTGCCTTGATCCGAGACATTTTTACTTTTGGCGAAATAATTTTTAATTTATCGAGCGGAACGAAAAATTATATAAAAATCAATGAAATTCCCAGCTCAGAGTTCATTTTCTCGAACTTGCCGCCACTGAACGATTTTTTTCTAATCTAGCTGACATCTAGCTACTGGTGTATACATTTCAAAATCATGTTGCCCTGATCCGAGACATTTTTAGTTTTGGCGAAATAATTTTAAATTTATCGAGCGGGGCGAAAAATTATATAAAAATCAATGAAATTCTCAGCCGAGAGTTCATTTTCGGGAACTTGCCACGGAACAAATTTTTTCTTACATTGCCTGAAATTTTCCATTACTTTATGCAACTTAAAATTTTATAGTTTTTTTATAAGTTACATTTAATTTTTTTTATTATATGAAAAACAAGTCGAATTTAATAAAACTTGATAATCTTTTGTTTTTTCATTAAAATTGATAAAATTTCTGGGCAGGGCTAACTTTACAAGTATAGTATATTTGAATGAAATGAATCAAAACCTGGGCTGGGATAACTTCACACAAGAGCAAATTGGTTATTGATATGTTAGTGTTGCCTGATTAAAAAAATTTATTTTCTGGGATAGAATCCTGGGATAACTTCACATACGTGACATAAGCACTGAAATGTTTTTTAGTAAGTTCACTTTAAAACTGTTTATAGCTTTGAAATATTTTTCGTTTTGATGATTTTCAACCAACAAAATTCTTGGCAGTTTGGATATCACAACATACACTTACTCGTATATTTACGGTTTATTTTCTAGAACAAACAACTAACGTAACAGAAAAAAATATTTATATTTTAAAAAATTCAGCACAACAGTAACAACAAAAATTGGTTTTATATTTACTTTTAAAATTATTGAATATTCAAAATATTATGCAAACAACAACATGTTTAATATGTATGTACATTCGAACAGGAACATACACATTTGAGTATATAGGACGAGTACGTATTCTCAAAACAATACGTTTCCACTCGAGCCATGGTTGTACGAGACTGAGAGATGAGCATATTTTAAATATTTTATGTGTACCAAATTATGATTTTAATAATCCATGCCATTTTTTACTCCCTATCATCCAATTACATGGTGAGAATCATTTTGGAAACCCCCTTCTTTTTCTACCATACATATAACCGTATAATACGGATACAACAAAATTCAATTACGTTTACTGACTGCGATGTACTAACAGCAACAATAACAGCGAACGCAATACAAAATGTTTAGTTAACCGTATAATAAATATTTATCAAAA
This sequence comes from Nephrotoma appendiculata, assembly GCA_947310385.1. Lineage (NCBI taxonomy): Eukaryota > Metazoa > Arthropoda > Insecta > Diptera > Tipulidae > Nephrotoma > Nephrotoma appendiculata. The sequence continues at coordinate 229,250,709 of OX371223.1, forward strand.
AATTTAATGAAAAAATTCATCATTTTCATAAAATAAAACTTTCATTCACAAAGTAAAAGAATTTCCATTACAATGTTTAGTTTACGAATGTACATAAACTTAATATGAAAAATTATGAAATACTGAAATAGTTTAGATTTTTTTTTGGATATTTTCTCGTAATCAGTCATTTCAGTATCGCAAAAAAATTAATTAAGTCTACACAGGTAGAAGGTGGTCGCATGGAAACGAACCAGATATTTTATCTCGGGAAACTGGTTGGTTGTGGTTTCAGCATTCAGCCAAATATTAAAAAAAGAACGTCACCAGCATAATTATTTTCGTGAAAGAAAAACTCTTCTTTCTTTCGTTTTTGGTGGATCACCCTGTACGGTATTAACATAATAAGTAAATTGTTTTGTTTCGTCGAAATAAGATTTAACCACGCAAAGTATTTTTTTTTATAATTACATTTTTGCGTTCCATTTGGACAGTTTGCCTTACCTGGGTATACGAAGTAGGAAAATATTCATAAATTTAGGTTCGATGAAAATTTTTCGTTGTCATTGCCACATTTTTTTTTTTTTTTTTAATTAATTAATTTGACAACGAAATATTTAATTGGTTTGTGTTGTAAACCGTGATTGATTCGCAATTTTTCTTCCACCAGTATACCATTTTTGTTTACAAAATCGGATCTTTCTACGCGATTTAAACCCATTTTATGAAAAAATATTTGAACATGGAAGAAAAAATGTAATACAAATAATAATATGGATGAAAAACACCTCAATTTTTCAGTAAAAAGATATCTATAAATCGGTTGTAAATATTTTGAGAAGATTGTAAGAAGCCAACACCGAAATGGATTATACGTTAAAGTTCTACTGGGCTGGGTTACACCAGATTTATTTTAAATTTAACGAAAAGGGAAGTTTAGGACGGCGCAGTCAGTTATTTATGAGACTTTCTGCGGAAATGTTACAAATTCACACAGAAAAGTATAAAATACTTATCGTAACTACAACACTTTTATTCACGTTTTAATTTAACACTAATTGCAGCCGTGGTTACTTACAAAAATTATATAGGAAACTATATTTAGGTAAAAAAAGCTTGATCTCAGTTCAAAATAAATTATAACATAGTAGAAAACAATTGATCGAAATCTCTAGCTAAGGGCTAGAATTTGCTTTTGCTCGGTGGGTAAATAACCTAAAGTAAAGTTTCTTGTCAATTTTGAGATTCATAGAAAAAAGGTTGTGCAGACTGTGCGGACCAAATTCATTGTTGGTGTTTGGACTCGTTGGATTAAGAGGAGCGAATTAGATATTTGGTGCATTCACAGTCAAAATCTCTGGCAAGGAGTGTAAATGACAATTTATTTTAACTTACTAGCTTATTAAATCCTTATTCTGGCGAGCGCAACTAACCGTCCCTAATAACGGTCGAAAATCACGAATTTATTTCTATAAATTTTAAATTTATAAATGGCCATTAGCAATAACTAAAAATTTTAAATCATAATTTTAAATCATCGATAAGTATCGTTTTTGTGCGAGATCCTTTGCTTGACTTGTAGCTAGATTTCTCATCCACCCATTACTTTATAGGTGCAGATGAATTTTTACCCAGACTGTTCTTCCACAGAATAGGGTAGTGATTGGCTGTCCAGGTTGTCTGTTGTGCTAGCTTCGAAGTTCAGCTGAGTAACTTGATTGTTTAATGCTTTGGTATTGCAAGGTGAGATTCGTTGAAATCGATTATTATACGTGGTGTGTATATTTTGCATGATGACATATTTTGCATACTTCCAGAAAGTGGTCAGAATCGGTGTTGGCAAAGCGGTCTTGTTTTAATATTTGTATAATGCTAGACAAATGCCATTTAGATACGAGGATGTGATCAATTTGATTGCTCTTATTTCATCGTTTGATTTCCATGAGTCTTTATGAATTCGCTTACGTGGGCAGTATGTGCGGCCTACCAACAGGTTATATAGGAGTGCTAGCTCGGTAGTGCACATTCCGTTGTTGTTTGATGCAAGGTGTAGGGAATCTGGACCGATGGTACCTCGATGATTACTGTCTACATTGCCGATTTCTGCGTTGAATTCAACCAAAAAATCAATTACATCGCTGGAGAATTTTGATAAAACCACTGTCGGGATGGTCGTAGAAAGTTTCTTTATCATGTTCTGATTACACTTTATTTCGAGTTCAAAGTCGTTGTTGTAAATCCAAGTTAATAATCCGAGAATTTCGTTACAGTTTCATAACAAGTGTTTCCTTATGGTTGGCTTGTAAGCGCAACGCAAACCCCTTGTAGAAGGAGCACTGCCCGCACACACTTAGCCTACCTCAGTTACAAGGTAGTTACGGTGGTCATCACAAAGAGACGGTGTGAGCACTTGCTATAGTTGCATATACAGAATAGACGCTGAATGTGAGTCCTGGCGTAATCCCTCTTTCTGCACTCCAACCAAACCATCAGACATGCCACTAGCCCCTCCCTTATTCAGTATCATTCGCCTGCAAATTCTTACGATCATGCTGTTAATTCACCAAAGCAGCACCGAGTATTTCTACTGCCGCTGTGATAATCTCTCATCGGCTAATGAATTCTTCTTCTTATATTTCTTTCCTAGAGCATAAACCAAGCCAATCATCTCTATTACTATTGTGAGTGATTTTCTCTTTGCTATTTATATTTGTAGATTGTCAATCGCCAATCTTTGCTGTCAGCCCTAAAAGAAATTTTTGATGAACCATCCGCAATCTCAACTTGCCATGGCCGAAATCTATTTGAGATTTATCTCAATACTCTGTCAATGTGTATCTGTTTTATCTCTGCAATGAGTCTCCCATTTTTCTTTAGGCCTTACTTATTGACATCGTCTGTGCCTTTTAATCCATGCTTTGGTATTACAACTACTATCTCCTTCCTCATGAATAGTCCCGGCATCATCGAAAGTTTATTTATTGTCATCCTCATTTACTTTGGACGTCGACTTTTCTGGTGCCTACTGATTAATAAAAAACCTATTGCATATATGAACGATTCGGCATTCAGTGAGCATCAAAAATCTCGAGTGCCAACGTGTTATCTTCCTTTTGTTTACGCTGCAATGGAGATGATGGCCTATCCCACTTTTTGGCGTTCCCAGTATAGCCCCGCAATATATAATCATCTTGTCACATAATCCCTACTTTTACGGAATCTTTGTGTCGCCTGCTCGGTATCTATTTCAACCAGATGCTCCTTAAGCGACGGTTTGATGATGGTTTTGTAGCCTCATTAGTTGAAAGAAAATCAATGGTTTCAGTGTAAGTTGCTTCCGATGACAAAAAGAGCTGCGTGTTTCTGGAACCCAATTACCTTCAATAAAATCATCCATTTTGGCTCTTTCCGTAAAATCGGTGGGCATAATATATTTTAACCCACATACGACTCTCAAAAAAATACACATGCATATCTCGGGTGAAATTTCACCCATTTTATTTGTAATACGAACGAATTCAAAAATTTTAACCATCATGAGTTTCATAATAAAAAGTAAAATAACTTTAAAATCATTAAAGGGTGAAATTTCACCCGAAGAGCGTTTTTGTATTCTTTAAGGGTTGTTTCGATCTTGATGCAATGCATCAGCTGCTTAACCTTTAAAAGCTACTATGATATTAATTTGCACCAGGACTCACTTCATCCCATGCATTTATTTTAGAAGTGTTTCAAATGGGAATTTAAAAATTCCAAATGATGTTGTTGAACTGAATTTCGGTAGCTTGAGTTCATTTTACTGAACTTTCAGTTATTTTTTGTCTTGAATTTTTCTATTGACTCTGTGATTTGCTACTTTAACTTTTGATTTATTTTTGTTTCAAATCTTTATTTTGCTGATCAAACTATTGTGATATAACAGCCAGAAATTATGCCGTATTGCAAGTTCCAAGACCCCGTTTCTCGGGAACTGCCCCAAAATCTCACGTTTAACATTTTTTCCTTTACCATTTCCTGCACATGTTTATTTGGTTACAAAATCTGAACCAAAAACGGCGATACAAGTCTAATTACAGACGCACGTAGAGCTCTCCAATATATTTGTGAATTTCGTTGAAAGATTTCTTTTTTAATAAACGAGAAAAATGAACCTTTTTAAAGGATGATATGATATATCTAGAGTCTAGACTATCGTTCCAACAAACATGGACTACTCTCTTTCATGGGTCTAGTTAACTTCCACGAGTGACGCATACCAAAATTGCATGGTATACTCGCAGATTTACGCACACTTTCAGGACAAAACCCAAGTTTTAAATTTACAAGGTATGAGCAAATGGTTTTCGACCAAATTAAATACCAGATTTCACACGAACAAATAATACATCTCTACTACTACGAAAAGGGAATAGAGCTGTCTTAGCTACCCTAGCAACAACGTAAACTTAACAATCGCTTTCGCATTCTGGAAATTACCAAGTGCACAATTACTTCACATTACGCGCTATTGATAAGGAAGCACTTGCAAATGTTTTTGAAGTGCATGATTTCGACAGATTCCTAGCTTGAGGTGTTTTCTCATTGATCACGAATCACTAACCGCTACGACATTGCAGTTAGGATGTTGAATACATCTCGGGAAAATTAAACATTTTCGCACATTTTTGTGAATGCGAATAATAATTACATCTGAAGAACCACAACTCGCCCCGCGCAGGCCAATTGATATCTCCAAAACGGCTGATTAATAGGTTGTCATATTTGGAGCGCAAGATATCAAATAATATTCACGGAAGAAATGTCACAGCGCAAACGAAATGGTTTATTAAAAAAACTTTATTCGAGTTAGCCAATACCAGGAAAAATAGATAAGACTATCGACAATTTCAAATTTCAGATGACAGTTGGCCGTATGTATTTAACTTTACCTTATCTAAAAGTTTTATGAATTTCGTGGAGTACAGAGTAATAATATACATAAAATAACAAATTCAAATGAAATTATTTCCGCAGGTTCAGGAATCAAAATTTAGAATACTTAATCACGCCAAAAGCTTTTTACCAAACACTTAAGTACTATATCATACAAAAATATTATAAATGATGTCATGCTATACACTATACAGCCATTAGCCAACCAACAAAAAATTTATCTCCATCCAATTTAAAACATTCACACTCACTCAAAACAATAAAAATCTACTTCACATATAAATTTTCTAATTAATTGTTTATATTGTTCTAAAACTCACAAAAAAAAATTTAAATTATAAAAATAAAAAACATTCAAAAACAACAATAATAATAGAGAAATTAAATTAAAATTTATTCTAATAAAAGCAGAAAATAATTAAATAAAAGTGAAAAACTGCTTCATCATTGTAAAAACCATATAAAACAATAAAATAAAAAACATTTTCTTCAGAATCATCTTCGCACCACACAACAGTTTTTGTGTGCTCTGTAAGTATTAAATCGTGACTCTTCAAAAATAATTATAAATTTTTATGTTACCATATCCCCTCCTCCTGTTTACAAATACTATACATGCTTGTTTTATGGAATATGTATACGAATTGTAAATTTTTTATGTTTTATATGCTGCCGCCATTAATAAATTTATATATATTATCAAAATTTTCTTTATCCAAATCTCTTAAGAAAATCGTTTTCCGTCTCTCATTTTCTGTGCATATTTTGATTGACACATGCGGATGAAAAATGGTTATTTTTCCTTTTAGATTTGGTTGTTTTGTTTGCTAATCCTATTATTAAATATTTATCTTTGTTATATAAGCGAGCATTACATGCAACAACAAATAAATGAAGATACAGTAGTATTTGACTGTTTTAAGTACTTTTCGGGAAAAGCTTAACGAAATTCTTAAAATTTCCTTCCGTTGCTTTAGAAATAAAAAATAATAATGGATAACCAATTGTAAAGTACTTTTTTTGGAAAATTTAAAACACTACAATTACACAGAAAGTTAATATTTTAGGAAAACGATTTAACCTCTGTTGTTGCCTGTAATGGATTTTCTTTTAATTGTCAGAATGTAAAATTATAAACTTTTCATTTCTGAGTGATAATTTATTCGAATTCCGGTTTATCGCATAATTGTTGCGTGCCTTTAAAAGTTTTACAAAATAATAGACAAATTCCAAAGAAGACATTAATATTTATAAAATTTCGTTACTAAATCGTTTTCGTTAGTATTTGTTCTGTTTCACTTTCCATTAAATTATTCGTTAAAAATCTCATTTAAATAGAAATGGCTATTTATAATTAGGAATAATGTTCCCAAGAATAACAAATAATTTTAACTGAATATTTTAATCCTTTTTATAAATGAATACCATTTTGCTTATTAAAATATTAACCAATAGTTCCTTGATAATTACCAATTTCCCTACGTCATAGGATTTCCCATTAATAACGACGTATGGTACGGTACACTCTTAAAGTAAAAATTCACCCTAACCACAGCGCATGCCTCACGCTCCTTAGCACAATATAATACAGGGTGGCGGGAAAAGATTGTTCTTGTGTGAATGTTTAATAACTGTTTTATTTATTATTTGATTTAATTTTTTTTTAATACAGTTTATTTCATGGAAATATCTTTCTTTCAAATAAACCCAAAGAAAATAGTAGAAAGCGCGCTCTTGTTAGTCTATCGATCTTAATTCTTGCACAGTTTCATTTTTGTTGACGTTTCTGGACTATTCTGCACACTCTCCAGTACACGTTGAATATAATCATCCGTGTGTGCCGTACGTCATTTTCCGGAACCTGGGAGAATCGAGAGTTTTTTCAACTTGGGGGCACAAGTTTTGAACGAACGCAATTAGATAATTCCGATCTTTGGATACACTTAAAAATTTTAATCGAAATATAATCATTGCAAATACTTGACCTAGGCGATAACAAGTTAATAGATGGTGTATCGAAGTTGTCTATTAATGTCTTAAAACAGTTTTTTCGACAATTGGTTTGCAAAGAGCATGTTATCCGGTTTCGGTTTAGTCTACTGCTATACCAAAAACGGCCATCACAATGCCTTTGTCTTTTTGGGTTTGTGTGCATGCCATTTCTATTAAGGAACATGGCGTAACAAAACAATGACTGATTAATGAAGCAGCAATGACTACTGACGTGAAATAATTCCTAAAAAAATCCTAAGTAAAAATTGCGTGTGTATTAGTGGTTATACACAAAAACCAAAAAACATTTAGGCGTAAATAATTTTTTTTTAAAATTTCAAAAATTCCACCCAAAAGTAAACATATTGTATAATTTGAATATGTATATCTCCAAAATCCACCGTACCAGTACGTTTAAAATACCATTAATTATCAAACATTTAATAATGTGATGTAAAAGCATTTACTATATATCGTAACTATATAAACTAACTATCATCAATCTCATCATGCCTTTATGTTACTTCTATCCAATAAACATGATGATCTTTAGAATTTTGTCATAGCTCTTTCATGGGCAAATATGGCCCCGAAACGTGTGAGTTATGATTTACAGTATTTTAGCAATTCAAACGATTACTAATCGAGATTTTGCTCGGTTCTCATCGATCCCGTTATATTTTCCAGAAATATATATTAAATGCCAATGTCCATGTTAATTTTCAGAATTTTGTCATAGTTCTGGCATAAAAACGTAGCGTAAAGCGTAATTTTATTTATTTTTCTACAGTATTCAATCTGTTGTTAATTCTTATTTGGAAAAGGAGTGTAAATTCTATCTAAATTACTAGCGAATATCATATCTGAGTGAACTTTTACTTCATTCTTCTCTTTCACCATCACCATATTTTATTTCCCCATTTGTAATTAGATGGTGGTTGATGATTCAATAAAATAATAATGGTAAAAAGTAAAGTTGATGGTGGAATGTCAAAAAATTAAATTGATATTTGATACGGCTAACAGAAACACAGTGGAATTGATGAGTACTTGGCAAAATGTCCAGCAAAGTTTGGTTGAAGATATTTTTTGTGTTTAATTTTAATTTAAATTTTTTAATTCGTTTGTATCTGCTAATTTCCATATTTTTTAAAATAGGAGTTTCCCTAAAATATCTTTTCGCCTAAATGTTCGCTTTTAAGACTATATTCACTAACACTAGCATACATAGGATTTCGTTACGAAATATTTCACGGCTGTGTGTAGGAGTGTGAAATTTTTTATAAAACTTTTCTAAAAATTTTTTACACTTAGGATAGATTTAGTAAATATTTCACGCGTATCAAAGACTGATTAATGAAGTTGTTCAAGGGTTAATTGTTGGTGTTTCCAAATACAGTAAAATTCGCTTATAATGAACGGTCACAGGACAAATATTTTTGTTCATTATAAACGTATGTTCATTTTAACCAAATATTTGGTTATAATGAACGGTGTTCATTATAACCGTATATTTTTGGCTTGAGCATTTCGAGGTATGTATATAATAGGAATGTACGAGTATTTACACCAATTGATCAAAAAAAAAAAAAGCTTAACGCCAATCTAATCTTTGATAGATGTTTGAATATCCTTCTGAGACGGCTGTCGAAATGCTTCTTCTTCCGAAAACTCATCATCAGAATCTACGACTCGGCGAACGTTATTTAAAATTGCATCTTCATTTATTTCCTCGGATGTCAAAACATTTGAATCAACACCAACATATTCTTCTAAAGGGATGTCACTGACGATTGTTCCTAACCGCGGATTGGTCCATAACAGTTGCCGAGTATCATCATTAGTATAGTCTGTTATCTCTTCAATTTGGATAGATGTACCTGGAAAAAATCCTGCTTTCCCAAATGCTTTCGGGTTTTACTTTATCCCACGATCTTTTGAGAAAATATAATGCATCTAAAAGATTTATTTTAACGTTTGACAGCAAAATGTCTTCTTCATTTTCCAAATCGGATATTAGTTTTCGAACAACAAATTCGCGATAATAACCTTTTAGTATTTTAATAATCCCTTGGTTCATAGGCTGTGAGATTGTAGCGCGTAAATTTGGCACATTAAAATGTGATGAACAGTTATCTGCTATGAGTAAAACATTACGCGCTTCGGTTACGTATTTTTTGTCCAGCGCTTTTAAATATGTTTCCCATTCTAAATGTGTCATCCAAGTCTTCCGATTTTTTTTATAAATGACTAGTAGCGTCTTAATATTTTTGAAACACCGTGGTTTTGCGCTTTTACCTATGATCAGTAGAGGTAGCTTCTCGGTCGCATCAGAATTACTACCAACCAAAACAGTAACCCGATTTTTGCATAGTTTCCCACCTGAGCAAGGATTGTTTTTAAATTCTATAGTTTTGTTAGGAAGTAACTTGTAAAATAAACCTGTTTCATCTAGGTTGAAAACATCTTGTTTTCTGTAGCCATCAATAATACGGGGTAATTTTTCTGTCATCCAATCGGTGCAAACGTCCGCCGATACAGCACCTGTTTCTCCTACAATGTCTTTGAAAACCAAACAGTTTCTTTTTTTAAAACGATCTAGCCAGCCGTCATTTGGTTTGCAGTCATTGACGTTTAATTTTTCAGCAAAGTGTACAGCCTTTTCTTTTAAAATTATTCCACTTAAAGCTACACCTTTTGCGCGCATTTGTTTAATCCATATTAATAGTGCAGACTCGATTTCTCGGAATTTTCCCGCTCTTATTCGTTTATGCTTTAAATTCAGATGCAAATCTTCTAAAATATTTCGTTTCTTTACAACACTGGCAATAGAACCTTTTACGCAATTATATTTATCTGCTATAGCTTGGTAACTCAGCTTATTTTCATCAACATCTTTTAAAATATTTAACTTTGTTTGTACTGATATTGCGTATCGTTTTCGTTCCATCTTAAATATTGTTGAACGCAGAAGAACTTCTAAAAATTATTGTCCCTACAATACATACAATATATAAAATATTATTCACAAGTCACAAATTAAAACTTTTGATATTTTTGTTCTATTTTACATACAATAACTAAATTATTAGAATATAAGCTCATAATAAACAGCAGAACCAGCTCAACTTGTCAATTAAAATGATAAATAAACAGCAGCTAACTCACGCATGTAACTGTCGTGATTCCCAAAAATTTACAAAAATTAAAAAAATACATATACACATCAAAAAATACAGACAAGTTTCAAATTCCTATTAAATTTTTTCAACTAGTATGTGTGTATGTATAATTTCTATGATTTTTACCAGAATATACTTAAATAAGTCAGTGCCTTCTATAGTACTGGCCTGTGACAACATTCATTTTTTGCTGATGACGACAATGTAAGTCGACAAACAGATGTCAGCATAATTAAATAAAAATAATACACTTTGCCTCCTTATTACGACGGCAATAAATTTCACAAACTTAACAAATAAACATCTGAATTATTATACAATAAATTAATAAATTATGAACAATTTTAGTGTAATTGATTTTCTTAACTCATTAATTGAATTTTTTCGATCCACATTCAAGAAGTTAATGAGAATTTAAAGAAATGCGCCTATTTAGATAACGTAATACAAAGTTCTAGTGTATTCCATTTTTCTGTATTTTACATGATATCCGTACTTCTTTTCCTATTTTTATTGAATCTACGTACCAATTACAACAATTTTGAATTAGATAATATTACAAATCGACTTATGTTGGATAAAAATGAAAAAAAAAACGAAAACCTAAAATAAAAATGTACATGCATTACTAGACAAATTAAAACACGAATATCCTTCGGCTTCAACAGTTTGTTCGAAACTAAACAAATTAACAAAATTAGTAAACAACTGGAGAGAGAAATAATATTTTTATTGTTTTGTAATTTTGTATGACGAAATTTATTTTGGTTTTATGAGAACAAGGCGGACCAATGCCTCCTAAACTACAGGCCGCATACACCAAATGATGACGACACGCTATGTCTACGTTGTTGTTGCTTTCTCTAGTTGTTTTGTTAGTGTAAATATCTTAATATTATTAATGCGCAGCCTCGGCTTAGACATAAATTGACGTCATGTGCAAAAAATGAGAGTAGTAAGAGGCCTGTAGTTTAGAAGGCATAGGGCGGAGCCAAAAACTAGAAAAAACTGGAAAACGGAAATAAAAAATGAATAACCTTAAACAAATATATGTTGTGGTGTAATTTTCCTTTTTCAAATTTATCTGCCATCTAGTTGAACCGTCAACTTAGCGTGTCGTCATCAGTTGGTGTAAGCGGCCAGTAGTTTAGAAGGCATTGAATAAGTCCTGCTAGCTCCACACATATGAAATAAACAATAAGTAAAGATTTATTGGAAATTTTTTTTTCCATAGTAATTTTTTTTTGAATAACTAAGTATAAGTGTATTAGTGCAGAAACAAAAAAAATGAAGAAAAACATTTCAAATTTACGTTACATTGTTAGTGTAACCAACACACTCTTTGCTAGTTTTTTTTGAATAGGTATATTTCAATGAGAAGAGCAATGCCTTCTAAACGTAAACATGACGTCAATTTATGTCTAAACCGAGGCTGCGCATTAATAATATTAAGATATTTACACTAACAAAACAACTAGAGAAAGCAACAACAACGTAGACATAGCGTGTCGTCATCATTTGGTGTATGCGGCCTGTAGTTAAGGAGGCATTGAGAAGAGTAAGCAGGATTTTATTACAATAAAAAATAAAAATACTCATAATTATGTATGTATATGAACGAATAGAAACAAATATAATTAAGAAGAACGGAACAAATAAGAATCGATGGTCATTATAACAGTAGATTTTTGCACTACATCGGCGTGCGTAGGAAAAATTTATCGTTCATTATAAGTTTATAAACGAAGTTCATTATATGTGGTGGAAAGAAGAAAAATTTGCGTATGTAAATTGAAGGGGCTAAAAAAATCGTTCGTGTTATTTGTTTGTTCATTATAACAAGGGTTTCTTGTAAACGAATTCTGCAATAATAAATCGTATTTCAATGACTTCGAGAATACGTCGGAAATATTTTCGTTGAATCAAAAACTGCACAAGATTTAAAGAGATTGCTGTACAAAATCAAATGATCCCCCAGAATTTAGTGAAAGGAACATAAACGGTGACCAAACAACAATTACCTGGTCTCATTACAACGCTCCTAGCACACCAAGCGAGAAAAAGAGAACAACAACCGAGCATAGACTACTTTGAATTTAAGTTTAATATAATTGATTTTAATAATTAAGTAAATACCACATTTCTTAATTTATTAACCCATTCTCGCAAATGACGGCTATAGCCGTCCTGCAGATTTTAATTAATAGAAAAAGGAACATCATTCTTACGAAGTGTACTAATGCATTTATTTGTTAATTATTCAGTAATACATCTAAGAAAAAAAGATGAAATATACCAGCTAACATATCAATTGTTTTTTCGTGCGATTTTTCATAATAAAAAATCGATATATTTCCGCCTACAGAAACAAATGACGGCTATAGCCGTCCTATTATGTTCGCGCATGTGTCTATATATCTATGTCTATATGTCTATATATCACCAAAAAATCGGACGGCTATAGCCGTCATTTGTTTGTGTAGGCGGAAAAATATAGAAAAATGATGTAATGAGCAAATGACGGCTATAGCCGTCGAGAGTTTTCATGGGAAAACTGTGAGAAAATGTGATAATTTTCACTGCCAAACATATAAATGACGCTCAATTTCTTATGGCAGTCATAAACAATTGAAAAACAAAAAGTGTGTTTCTGAGCACTGTCGTTAATTAAAAAGTGTGCGGCAATAGGTTAAACATCATACCTTGAAGATAAAACAATAGAAACAAATGAAAATATTATAGAACAAACTAAATTGTCAATTCAAGACAGAAAATGTTTGCCTCACTAAACATTGAGATATCTACATTGTTTAGTGAGATATTTTGCATCCAGCCATTAAGATATGGAAATAGTCTACTATTTCTACTAAACCTACATTGGCTGGATATACCACATGTTAACGAACAAATAATAAACGTAGATTGCCCCAAACGCCATGCCAAACAAGTGTTTCTAATAGCCTGGAAAGACTGACGATTATTTAGCAAAATTCGGTCAAGTACTATAAGCAATAAAATTCAATTCAGTTCAATACAATAAGAAAAACTAAAAAATCTACTATCACACAAAAGCTTTTCCATCGGGTGCTTGATTGAATTTTGCTAAACCAATTTTACTAATCCGCAGTCTGTCCAACTATTAAGGCGATGCCACATTACAATTTCTACGAAGGTTTTCTGAGAATGTTTTTTTCATTTATGAATAGATTATTGAATATATTTTATTTAAATCAATGAGATATAATGTAAAATCACTTTATTAATTAGCCAAAATAATAAATTTACAATTATTGAACAATGCTAATTGGAATATAGTCATTTATCTATTTTGCCGTTCCTAGAAACGTTTTTTTTTCATTCAGGAAAATTTTTCAATTAAAATTGTACAATAATTGTAAATTTATTATTTTGGCTAATTATTAAAGTTATTTTACATTATATCTCATTGATTTAAATAAAATGTATGCAATAATTTATTCGTAAATGAAAAAAACTTTCTCAGAAAACGTTTGTAAAATTGTAATGTGGCATCGCCTTTACACATAAATATTGATTTACTTGAACCATCAGAGAATAACCGTTATTGCTTAACTTTAATAGAAAGATTCATTCGATGGCGTACTGCGATTCTAATTGTTGACATGATGGCAGAAATGATTGTGCCCATTTGGTATCAGGGCCGGTGTGAAGTATTTAACGTTAATAAAAAGTGTAGCTACACTTTTTAACGAAAAGTGTAGACTCAAAATGTGTAGCTGCACTTTTTATCAAAAAATGTAGCTGGAAAAGCAAAAAAAAACAGTTTAAATTTCGGAACACGTGGTTTAATTAAAACTGTGCATTAAAAATTAACAATAAATATTGAGAATCAAAGTACTACAAAAATAAGCTTATATGTTTACTTAATAAAAAATATTCTTAAAAGTATGTTAGTTCAAAAAATCATCGGAACAATGGTTGCCAAGTGTGGAATTTAGTGTTTTTAACTTGAGATGGTATCTGGAGTTTGCAAAAAAAATTCAAGACAATCTGTTGTTGTGTCTTGTTGTGATTGGCGGTATGGCCCTACACGTGGAAGCATCTTTGGTCAAATTTACTTAATTCTTTAGTAATTCCAAAAATCATCATAACAATGATCGCCAAGTGTGGAATTTTTTTTTTACAAACTTCAGATACCTTTTTAAGTTTAAAACACTAAATTCCACACTTGGCAACCACTGTTCTGATGATTTTTGGAATTAATAAAGAATTAAGTGAATTTGGCCAAAGATCACAACATTCAGATTGTCTTGAATTTTTATTCAAACTCCAGGTACCATCTCAAGTTAAAAACACTAAATTCCACACTTGGCAACCATTGTTCCGATGATTTTTTGAATTAAAATACTTTTAACAATTTTTTTTATAAAGTATACATATAAACTTATTTTTGTAGTACTTTGATTCTCAATATTTATTGTTTATTTTCAAGCTGTTTTTTTCTTTTCCAGCTACATTTTTTGATAAAAAGTGTAGCTACACATTTTGAGTCTACACTTTTCGTTAAAAAGTGTAGCTATACTTTTTATGAACGTTAAATACTTCACACCGGTGGTATCAGGATGGAACAAAACTTAGGATGCCCAAATAAAGGTCGAGTGCTCTCAGCAGACATTTTGGGACTTAGATAATAAAGTAATTGAACAAACCATTAGAAATTAAACATTTAAGAATGGCAGTATTACATTCTCAGGCTAACAGAATAATAGAGAGACGACAGAGAAACGATTGGTTAAAATTTTTGCCAACTATTACTTTCTTTGACGAAAAGTTTTGACTTCGAGAATTTTACAGATTCGCTATATCACCGAACACAAAAAAAGTAGTTTATAAAATTCTCTGTAAGTGTGTGTGTGTGTATCTAAATATGTGGACGCGTGTGCGTGGTGTCGTGCAGACTAAATTGATTTGTTTCTCTACAGCCTAGACGGAGCTTTAACTGATAACTTCTTATCTAAGCTCTTTCTATAACTTGGGACATCCCAATAATTTTTGGCTGAAATCAGTTCATCGGATGTGCGGCAGGTTTCTTAGGAGCTCTTCCGATTTTGCAAATACATATTTTAAAAAGTATTCAGCATTTACGAAAAACAGAGTAAAACATAAAGATTGTGAATTAAAACTTAAACTATTAAATTAGTTCAGATCATTTTATAATGATCTGTATCGGAAGTATCGGAAATGACGAGTTTTAATTAAAAAAACCTTTATTTCTCCAAAATTCGGCAACTTTACAGTGCAGATGGACTGATTATTTGGAATTAAGTGAAAAGAGATCCTGACAGAAAAAATCCTTGGTACACATAGCAGCGTATATAGGAGCAATAACCTCTCTCTCTCTCTCTCTGGCACTATACATCCCATAAAGGGATTTGGCCGCCTTAAATGAGGTTTCATAATCATACTTTCATTTCGGATAATGAGTGATTAATTCATTGATCCTAAACCAGCCGTGAAATTTTTTCCTTGTCACCACCGGGAATCGAACCCGGGACCTCCGGTTGCTGGAGCAAGCTTGCTGACCACTTTGCCACCGGGGCGGCAATAACCTACTGAAATGTAATACAGTAGTACAGCATATTTTCTCCCCAAAAATTACTAGAACGTCATCTAATCACTGCATTTATTTACTCACCGCATTTATTTTACGGGAAACCAAACTAATTGTGATCTTTCCCCGATGACAGAAACCATCCCATGTTATAAGTGGCCTTCCTTGACAGTAGCGCGAATGACGTGTTGAAGGTGACTCACGAACATCTCACCAATAATTCTGGCATCTATCTGGTCCATAAAAAATTAAACTTTGTTTCATACGAAAAAATTATACCCGTTTCTGATATTTCAAATGAACATCCTCTTTTTAAATTTGTTATATTTTTTCGGTTAGTGACTGGAAGACGACTTATTTAACTGGAAGACGCCTTATTTCTCTTTTACTTCTGTGTCAACTTTAGGCTTCGAACATTGCCTTTTATTGTGCCATATCTTTGGGGACTTTTAAATTTTTTGGATTGTATTTTTGTTGCTCCGTAGTTTTGTGGCTATCTGACGAATGGTAGTGCCAGATTCCCTTAAGCATTCAATCGTTGCTCGTTCGTCGGTCGATAGCTGCGTTCCTCGCTGCATATTTCTTTAAAAATCGCTGTTGAGTAACAAAAAATTATTTTTTTAATGTAAAAAATAATTAACTCTTTTTTTTAATCCTATACCGAATATTATTAATTTTATCTTACTACACAATATTAAAATTAACAATGAAACAGTTTTAAAAACGCACTTGTCAGATATAGCTTATTCCTCCCACTCTCGGTTGTTAAAAATTAATAAATTATCGTAATGGTAATACTAAAAAGGGGCATTAATTGAATAAACAGAATACTTTTTTGACAACATCGGTTTGTTTTTATTTTGGCAGCAAAACTATGCAAAATAGCTATTTGGGAAAAAGTAATCTATACTGTTTTCTTCAAAACCATTTCGCTGATTTTATTTTACATTGTATGGAAAAATTTGTCACTACATAGTCAACAAACTGAAATAAAAATTTCCTTATTTCAGTTTGTTGAATATGTAGTGACAAATTTTTCCATACAATGTAAAATAAAATCAGAGAAATGGTTTTGAAGAAAACAGTATAGATTACTTTTTCCCATATATGTAGCTATTTCGCATAGTGTATATACTATCTATGTCACATCTGAAGTAGATGCTGCCAAAATAAAATAAAAACAAACCGATGTTGTCAAAAAAGTATTCTGTTTATTCAATGTATGTTATTTTATTATAGTTGCTTCGGAATGTACCTAGGTCACGTGATCAATATTATATTCATTCTATTGTTTCTGACGAATGAATTAACGAAAACACCCACCTCGTACATTCTTTCTCTGAATAAACACTTTTATCAATGACTGTTCAAATCGAATTCATTCGAAAAATTGCATAATGGGCACTGACTATTTTTCAGCATCTGAATAATTCAGAGAAGAAGTGAGAAATACAAACAATTTGCTGTGTTTTTATTCGCTATTCGGGGCAGGCTATTGAGCGCTAAAAGGGAAATTATCTATCCACATTTCCACTACTGTATTGCCTCTCTCTCTCTCTCTCCTCTTTAGCTTCACATCCCTTGAATATTTTGCCGCCACTATGGTCATCCACCTCGGTCCATCGCTCTTGTCCTCCAATTTCGACATCCAAGTATATAAAGATCTTGTTCGACGTCGTCATGCCAGCGTAGTTGGGCTCTTCCGCTACGACGCACTCCGGCTGGTTGTTGGTGAAACACTTTATTGAACATTCGTTGTTGTTGGGACCTTGTAACGTGGCCGAGCTATCTCACTCGATTGGATTTGATGAATTCGATGATATAGCTGCCTCCTAGGAGTAGCTATATTTCGTTGTTCATACGAATCCGATATTCGTTGTCCGCAACTTTAATTGGAAAAAAGATTGAGCGAATGACCTTCCTTTCGAAGGTAGATAATGATCTACAATCGTTAGAAGTCATAGTTCAGCACTCGCTTCCGTAAGCCAGCACAGGTCTTATGAGCGCTTTATAAAGTGCGAGCTTGCACGACAACGATAAATGTTAAGATCGCCATAAATTTGATTGGGAGTAGAAAACTCGTTGTCCGGCAGTGATGCGGGCATTTTGTGCTGAGTCGTTTTGCGACTAATTTGCTTAAATAAAATCTAAGCGATATTCATAAATGTTGCGATATCGTGAGGTTTTAGTCCCTATGACTTTTGAATTTATATACTTTTGCTAATTATGCCTTTTATTTTATACCATTTGTTATTAATTGCCCTTCTGAAGCTCCGGGTCCATTATAATGTTTCGTGAAGTATTTATACCGTGGAGCTTAATTGTATGTGCTTTGAATTGAAGTCATTCCCAGTACGTGAAATAAAAACGATAGCATGTGGATATCAAAAATTGTATAGCCATTGAATTTTACTTAGTTTTTAAACGACACAGTAACAAATTTTTCAGAAGAAATAATATTTATTAAATTAACAAACTAATTTCATATTTTTATTTATTTTCAGGTAAGTGCAGAAGAATATTTTGCTATAAACTACTTACGATTGTAAGTAAATACATCATAATTAAATGAAAGTTACGATACAAACACCTCCTTTAAAATAAATTGAAACTCATCAATACTAATTTATTCGTTACGTTACGAACACAGACTTCAAAATAATTCAATTTGTCTCACCGCATACCACCCTAATTCGATACTAGACAAGTAAAATTTATTTTAAATTAGTGGAAAGATGAAAACAAAAATACGAGTATATTTTCATCCACTTTTCGGCTCTCTGATTAAGTCAATATGTACGTACATTGTGTATTAAAATTTGGTGTAGTCTATCTCTCGATTTATAAACCCACTCGAATACTAAGTTCAAAATGATAAGGATTTTTTTTTTTATATAGATTAAAATAATTTCGAAATCGATTATTTTTTTCTCGATAATCATCAAAAGTTAACTAACACAAAATAACAAAAAAAAAGTTAATTTATGTACCAGTACAGTAGTTATGTACACTCGTGTAGACATACCATAGGGTAAGAAGAAAATTCCCTCACTAATCGATAAAATATTTAAAATTTTCTGAATTCATTTATGTCAATTTATTTTTTAATTAAACTTATTTACGATAAAAACAAAAAATTTCAGGATCTAAAAAAAAATGTTAGTAAATTAAAATCCGAATTTTTTTGCTGTTTTTTAATTTAATTTTATTTTTATACTCATTCATCCCATTTGCTACAAAAATAAAAAGAAATAATAAACATTAAAAAATTTCTATTTCGATAAAAATTGATTTTTTTATATTATTCGCGTCTAACCAAATCTTCTTAAGAATTTTATTAAGATAAAAAATAAATTTAAGAAATTACGGGAAAATGAATGAAAATATTATTTTTGTTTTGTGTATTGTTTGTTTAAATTCATTTTGTGTCCCCGGCGCGCTTTAGACTAGAAATAATAATATTTTTTGTGGAGATAGGAAAAGATGGTTATAGGAAAATACAATATTAAATTTAAGATTATTCGATCGGACTTTCAAGATAAGTCCCGCACAATTCTGGAAATTTTGAAACAATAAATTCAATGCATGTGTATTTGTAAACGCACATCTAAGATGTTTTGTTTCATTTTATTGAAGAGAATTATGTTTAAAAACAAATAAGTTTGTTAAGAAATAGGAACAGTTTCATTTCGGCCATAGAGTGCTTAGACACGAACAAATCTTGAAACTTTTGCCGTTAGTGATCGAGCTGAAGCATACACAGAATTTCTTACGGGTATGTACAGCACATGTTTTCTTAAAAATAATTATTTATTAAATCGAGTATCGAGCTGTCATTAAATATTTATTTTTGAAAGACAATACGCCTACTCAAATCAAAGATGAGATGAACGCTGTGCTGTGTACGGGGCCTCTGCACCAACATTTACCACCGAAGATTTAGGAATGCACGGCCAGCTTGCATGGAGCGCATGAAGAGCGTTTTCTGATTTTGAACTAGAAACGTGTTTATGAACATTTTCAACGCTCTAATGGCGAAGTTTAGGCGCAATAAATCAGAGTTTTAGTGTCGACTAATTACTGTTGATGAAACTTGGATAAACCATTACACTCCAGAATCGAAAATACAGTCAACGTAGTGGACTGCCAAAAGGGGAATTGGGCCTAAAAAAGGCACAAGCTGTTCCTTCGGCTGGGAAAGTGATGGCGACCTTTTTCTGGGATATTCATGGAGTTATCTTAATCGATTATCTTCAAAACCAGAAAACCATCATTACTTGTCAAGCTAAAGTTAGAAATTGCGTAAAAATTGCCACACTCTTTGGAAAAAAATGTTGCTTCACCAAGACAGTGCACATCTCACACCTTAGCGGTTGACATAGCGAAAGTCCATGAATTACGGTTTAAACAGCTTGACCACCCCCTTCTTACTCACCAGTTCGAGCCCCAATCGACTTTTTTTCTTCCCTAAACTAATTGCGTTCGGAGGTTCTATGCTACGCCGAGTACTATGGAAGAGTTTTGTCATAAGGTCACAAGGACACATTTATGTGTCACAAGGATACATTTATGTGTATTATGTGCCATGTGTCACAAGCACACATAAAGTATGTAGAGAAATAAAATTAAATTTGACGGAAAATGTCTTGTATCTTTATTGGGTGGGAAATTTTCAAACAACTCTCATATATTCTATTACTAGCTGACCCGGCGAACTTCGTACCGCCTCAAAATCAATAAATGTTGTTTAAAGTTATTATAGCTTAATTAAATTGAGTTTTTTATTAAGATAAAATGAATTTCTCTCTCTCTCTCTCTCTCTGACACTATATCCCATCAAGAGATTTGGCCGCCTTAAATGAGGTTTAATAATCATATTTTCATTTCGGATAATGACTAATGAGTGATTAATTCATTGATCCTAAACCAGCCGTGCAATTTTTTCCTTGTCACTACCGGGAATTGAACCCGAGACCTCCGAGGCGGATAAAATGAATACTCCAAATTAATTAAATTCAATCAAAATGAAATATATTTTAATTACATTGAAATGAATGTAATTCACGTGGCAGCAAGGAATTCGTTTTATTGAATTGATTCGAAATGATTCGCGTAGCATTGTTGCACTACTTTCTTTTAAACTATTTCCTGAGTAGGTTGCAATAAGGTCGATTCCCTTCAGTAAAACATCTTGTGATATACGACATTTTTTGTTTTATTGTCAGGTGCGAGAACGAACAAAGCGGATGGTTTGCCGACACGTGAACATGCTATGTACAATTGGCCGTGAGAGAAACATTCATTTTCTAAATTCAGGCCACAAACACTCAAGGATGGGCCTTGTGATTTGTTGATCGTCATGGCGAATGCAAGACGAATCAGAAATTGAATTCGTTTAAACTCGAATGGCATATCGGTTGGGATCATCAGAATTCTCGGAATGAGAACTTCCTCACCTTTGAACTTTCCTTGAGATTTCTCAAAATAAAACGCGTTCCGTTATATAGTTTTGGTTGATTCAGGTTTCGTAGCATGATGATTACCGGCAACACACCAACTTTCATTTGTAAATTGTGCGGGGGCAAGCCAGCCAGATCCAATGAGTTTAAAAATTCAGTTGGACAGTTGGTTGATTCGTCTTTGTTTGTCACACAGTCGATAGATTTGAAGGAATGAAGTGGACCGACGATTAGATTTTGAATTGTGAAATTTAAGTGATCCCCATTTTTGTTCTTTGCCGCAAGAATTACTCGTTCACTCACCCAACTGTGATTTTTGTGGTTAGTAATATTGTTCGGGAACACTTTGTTGATGAGCTCGTCCTTCGTTGAGACAAAATTGCAAAACTTCTGAGGAAACGAAATCAATCTGTTTGATTCGTCGACTGGAACACGGCCATTACCGATAGTAAGCAATTGCTTGGAGAAATATTCGGCAGAAGGATCGTTAACCACAGACAATCAAATTAAATTTTTCGTTCGAGCTAAAAAATGAAAACAAAATATATTTCTGACAATTCCAATGTCATCGTTGTATCTGTTATTTTTCGTTAAACTGCGTATATACGTTTACGCCAAAAAACAAAATATTTTTGGGTGGTTTGCGGCTATTTACAGAAAATGAACTCACAGTTTAAACTTTTACGTTTACATAGAATGAAATATCTCTGTTAGGTTGTCTCTGGTTTAACAATGCAACTCGCATGTTTGTCGTCAGCTAAAGTTTCATCACATAGCGCCACGCAGAGTCGATGATTTGAGGTAAGCGTTTATTTCATCGACAGCGGTCAATCTTGGAATCACTGGTATTTTTTGACGGAAATCGCCGGACAGTTGAATCATTGCGCCTCCAAAACATCATGAGTCATTGCGTAGATCTTTCATAGTTCGATTGAATGCTTCAAATGCGCCATTGTACATTCATAATCGATGATGATTTTACTGCTACCAAAACTTTCGCCATTGCTGAATGTTTCGCAATGTTGTAAGTCGGGTTTTCAGCCGATTGAAGGTCTAACGACAATTTCAACGCTGAGCAACTGCTACAGCAATATTGGATCTCGCACGAACAGTGGCCAAAATCAATGATATGAGGAATGCCTTGCCAGTTCCACCGGGCGCATCGAAGAAAAATAATCCACCATTTCCATCATGGATTATATAGATAAGTAGATGAAATAAAAAAAAATTGGATAAAAAATAAAATGGTAAATATGCATGTAGCCTCCAGTCGGATTCGTATCCAGTACCTTGCGTACCAAGCGTCGAAGCTTTAACCACTGCACCACTCGTCACATATAAAATACACCTACAAAATTCATATAAAAAAAGGTTTTTTTTATTTGATTTTTGCGGCTTCCCTTTTGAGTTTTTCCGACTTTTCTTTTTTCCTAAATCACCACTGTATTGAGACGAACAAAATAAAAAAAACAAAATGTACTAAATATATGAGAAAATGAATTTTCTTGATAACTTTTTTGTTGGTGAATTTTTCCAATGTTTTAATAGTTATTATGCTATTCGGAACGGAGTCAAACTCAACAAAAGAAAGATCATAAAAATCGGTCCAGCCGTTCTTCAGTTATAAATGGTGTAACTAACCCGACTTTGTTTTATATATATAGATTATGAATTCACAATGTACTAGGAGTGAGGATAGCAAATTAGCATACTCACTTACTATTACTATAGTAAGTAAACGGATGAACGATTGATCCCACATTTTAAATGTCAAGCGTCCATTCGATAAACGTCGAAGATATTTCGAAGAACGTTATGAAGTAAAAAATTTTATTTTATAGTTTAGCCCACTGGAGCTAGGATTTAATTATTTTAAAAGCCCCCACTTTTAAACATTAATAAAACAGAACTGGATCAACGAAACAGAAAATTTCACTTTTTATCGTTTGGTAGCGGAGTATATTTTCTGTCTCAGTTTTGTTGTAAACGAAAAACAGGAAACGTAAAAACAATACCGGTGGTCCGTGTATAAATTAGCTATGAAAATCTCCCTAAATATAGGGTATCGTAGATGTTTATTATTGACATTATTGACAAAATATCAATTGCCTAAATTATCATTTTTTTACCACCTGAAGTTGTAAAGTTCTGTGATATGGTCAACTAAACTATTTTTCAACATAATTAACATTAGCTTTGATAATGATGTCGAATTAACATCGAAAGCTCAGCAATTAATATTTTAATTTTATATCTGTGCCATATACCAATAAAAACCTTATATATTTTTCAACATATTTGAGTAAAAATGAGAGTCAGAATATGGAATTTTTAAATGATTTGTGAATGAAATTCTGAACTATCTCCAATTAGGAATTTGGTCACCACTTCCATAAAGAATAGTAGATTCTCTTCTTCAAGTAGCAAATATGTTTCAGAATTTTAACCGAAATCTATTTTTGTTTTCGTAAGTGTTATTAAAGTAAATGTTTGATAGTGAAGGCAAATCTCTTCCTGCAGAATTATACAGGGTGTTTCGCCACTGTCCGATACATATTATACGTTTTGGTACCTTGAGTACCGTCTGTAGAAAAAATGTCTATAATGATTAGAATTTTATAATATTATATTCTTTTGATTGC
Source organism: Nephrotoma appendiculata (assembly GCA_947310385.1). Classification (NCBI taxonomy): domain Eukaryota; kingdom Metazoa; phylum Arthropoda; class Insecta; order Diptera; family Tipulidae; genus Nephrotoma; species Nephrotoma appendiculata. The sequence goes on from OX371223.1 coordinate 229,274,485, forward strand.
TTGTAAATGGAGCTTCCGTGTGTATCCAACAATAAAATATTCTAAAATAGACAAATCTACTAAATTTAGTAAAAATGTAGAAATTTCAAATTTTTTCAATAAAAATTTATCGTTTCGAAGATGTTAAACGTTAAAATTTTACGGTAACTAGAATGGTTTCTAAACGAAACTGAAGCCCTGTTTAAAGCACAGGTTTTTAAAAGTTAAAATTAAAATTTTCTTCCGGTTTAGTCAAATTAAATGCTCATACGTAGACAGACACAAACTAGGTAACCTCGTTATTTAGGTTTCAGTGGTTGACACTTAGGCCAATTTTGGCTCATTGTAATACCACGCATTCCCGCCACAGCACTAACCCATTCACCTACACACCTCCTCACACAACTACAGTATACCACTCCATCAGAGGGTCATAGTTGTGTTTATTAACATTACCGATTCTAATCGATGATGAAAATTCTATTTTGCACCTAGCCTCTGATGGGATTCGAACCCAGTACCCCCCCCCCCCCCCCCGGTCCAAGTGCCGAAGCTTTAACCACTGCACCACTTGAGCGGTTGCCTCGTTATTTAGATTATTAAGTTATTTCTACCTGCCTCTTGTACACAATTTTTTTAAAACAGAAATATTAAGTTTTCTTAACTATATCCATTTTTCAACCAAGAAAATAAAAAAATTGGCTCAATTTTAGTCCAACCCACATAAATGTGTGAGTAAAAAACCATAGTATGTAATGGCGTTGTTGATAAAAAAATTCACTTGATTTGAAGTAAAACCAACACAATTGCGTGTATAGATATAGTGTTTTTTTTCGGACGAAAATAAATTAAAAAGGAATTCACAAATGTGTAAATTGGTTCAAAAAACATACAAAACTAAATTTTTGACATGGTACTTTTGCCCTACCCGCACAATTGTGTTAGTAAATCATAAAAGGGATGTAAACGCAATCTATCCCGATAAATTAGGCGCACTCGCAAAACTCGTGTTTCTGTCTGTCACCACAATTTGTTTATTACGATTATCTATTATAATAATACGCTTAATTTTTTCAAACTCAACCCTAAAATGACCCCTAAACATGATCCGATCCATTTAAATTTTTCAAGGTAGGGATAAGTATAGCGGTGTGCCTTTGCTAGAAAAATCGGAAAAATTCCACCGGGAAGTACCTGAAACGGGTACCTCAGGTGTTTTCAGCAAAATTTTGTCACGACGCCAGAATGCCATGACAAAATATGTTTATATTGAATCTATGATCATGCGCATTACACCGTGACAATGACAAAATTTATTAAACTTGCCGATGTTTTTGTCATACCACTGTGATGACAAAATGAGGAGAAAATTTGTAATTGAATCTCAATTAAACAAAACAGAGAACATAAAATGATTTTACATACATTTTGGTGTTAATAGTTGTGAGTGTAAAAATACAATTTTGTCATGATACTCTATCTATCTACCTTCTATTTTATTAATATGTACTCTTAATTTTTTCATACTCAACCCTAAAATGACCCCTAAACATGATCCGATCGTACATCCCGCGCTCGAATCTGAAACCCGCTCAGCAAAGGTCTTTTACGTTGGCGCTTCCGGCGGGTGTGGCATGACATTTGTAATGCAATCACTCATTGCATTTGCCAAAGGGCGTGTCTTGGAGTCCATTTGCTCCGCCTTCACTGGAATCGCCGCGAGCTTGATGGAAGGTGGGCGTACGCTACATAACAATTTCAAACTGCCGGATCCAATGGATGAGTCATCAGTTTCATCAATAAAGCCAAACTCCTCGCACGCTGCCAAGTTGAAAAGAGTGCGACTCTTTATGATAGACGAGGCGAGCATAGACAGACTGTTACGAGATTTGTACAGAGGAAAGCCGGAAGAGAGTGTTCCATTCGCTGCAAAAATCATCCTCATGTGTGTCACCACCGACAGTGTTTTCCTGTAGTACCAAAGGTGAAGGTGGGGTGCGCGCGAACTTGCGAATCGACCATCAAGTTGAACCCGCTTTGGAAATTGGTAAACAAATTTACGAATGCTCGAATCGAATCGATCACACTTCCGGCGTGTCTTTCTAGTTCTCAAAGTGTGATCGATTTCGTGTATGGTGGTATCAACACAGCCCTAGCCGATGGAACAATCAAGGAGCGTGCCATCCTTGCACCCAAAATGATGATTGCGCGCTAATCAATCAGCAGGTGCTTGACCTCCAGCCCGACGAACAAAAAGTCAAACATACTGTTGATAAAGTTGAGAGTGACGGCATGAATGAGGAACTGCGCTTACTCGTCGAGTTTTCCAACAAGATTGATTGGTCCGGACTGCCGCGCCATACCATCCCGCTAAAAGTAAATGCGATCGTTCTTTTGAGTAGGAATCTAAACACTACAGCAAGGGTCTTATCAATGGAACACGCATGCGCGTCGCAAAATTAAACCGCTACAGTTTGGAATGTGAGATAATGACTGCAGCTTTTTAAAAGGCGAGTGCGTTTAAGCTCTCACCCTCGGAAGGCACCTTCTCATTTAAAATATCTCGCCTCCAATTTCTGGTTCAGCTCGCGTTCGCCATGACCACCAACAAGAGTCAGGGCCAAAGCTTGAAGAAGGTAGAAGTGTACTTGCCGGCCCCCGTATTTACGCACGGTCAGCTGTATATAGCATTTTCAACATGCTGCTCATTTGACGGACTCAAGGTGTTTATCGTTGAAACAAGCGATCAATCAGCTGATCGGGATGGGCGCATCACAACAAATAATGTTGTTTTTGTAGAGATTCTGCGCATGTAAATTGTAATGTAAATTCCTATTTTATTATCCTTTTGTACATTTCTTATTAAATATTTAGATTAAAATTGCGCGCCTCGGCAATTGTGCCCTTTTCCCTTTTGAGATTTTAATATTTGGTTTAGGCGCATAAGTGGTCCTGTGATCTTTATTTTTGATAAAAGTGCATCAAATTTACATCTTAAAAAATCTTCCTAATCATTTCTTAACCAAAAAATTCAATAAAATGTATTCACGTGACTGATTATTCAGTCACAGGTCAGCTAGTTATAAGTTAATTTTCAATTTAGATAAATGAACATCGCGATAAATTTTGTGTGTGTCTACGATATTACTTTCACGAGTAATGCTTGAATCCCACAGTGACACAATTTTTTTAGGTAAAACTAATACGAGATGAAAATATAATTCCTTTATTTGTTAAAAAGAAACAAAAAATTATTCGGTAAAATTTACTGGCAAAATAATAGAGTAAGTGGAGAAAATGTTGCCATAAAAAGTAAGAAACTCAATACTTTTTGTGGCAACATTTTTTACACACCGTGAAAAAATTGTATGCGATGAAAAATATTTTTCGCACACTACGACAATTTTATGGTTGAAAAATATTATAGTGAAATGTCAAGAAAAAAATGAAACGTGGGATTATTATTGTGTACCGCTACGTTCAACACTTTAATTTTGTATTTCGTTAAAATCGTTTATTTTCAAATTTTTTAGGTTATGTTGCCCTAATCGGTCATTATTTTGACCTTAAATTTTGCTATAAAAACAAAAAAAAACTGCTGTTTTTCTCGCTCTAACGTAATTTAAATTGCGTTAAACTATTTTTCCCATGGATGTTTCAACCACAAATGTGACAAATTATAGATTGGGCTTCGTTTTTAGAAACATCTCTAGCCGTAGGGTAATTTCAAAGTTAGAACTCTTGCGATTCAAAAAATGTTTGATGATAAAATGTAAATTTTTTAATTCCTTACTTTAAAGGGAAATTCTAATATCTAGTTTAAGAGAAAGAATAATAATACCGAACAAATGACGCAGTGGTGAAAGCTGCGGCACTTGGACCAGGGGGTACTGGGTACTCGGTTTGAATCCCACCAGAGGCTGGGTGCATACGAATTTTCGTCATAGATTACGATCTGTGAAGTTAATAAACATAAATAAGAGCCTCCATTGGAGTGCATAATTAAGCGCCGACCCACCGTCCATGTACAGGTTGACAATGCAATGCACCTTGCAATGTGCAGGTGGTATACTTTAATTGTGTGAGTATAGGTGAATGGGTGGTGTGTGTGAATGATAAGGGGGGGTATTAATGGATCTTCAAAGGGCATTAAATCCACTCGGAAATTAATACTTTCTTTTTATTAAAAAAGATTTAACCCAATTTTTCAACCTAGCGTCCACGTGCAAAATAATACAAGTAAATTCACCTTTGCACGAAGATATTCAACATTACTAATTGTTTCAGTGGTTTTCGAGCATAAGAGCCTAAAAAAATCCAAAACTTCGGCCGTCATGGACAAGGTACTGCTGTTTATCTTGAAAAAGCAAGGAACGAGAATAACAAATAGGGTATGTAAAACTCCAGGTGGTACCAATATTGCCAAAAGAAATTGAAAAAATCAAAAAAGAGTATAAACTCGTATCGTTAATAATGACGTCTGGAAAAATTATGTTACAAACTCTGAAACTGATGACCATCAAATATCCACAAAACCTAGCGTACACTTGTCATATTATTATTTCTATTTATGTACTTTAAATAAGAAAATCCCCGAAGATCTCTGCAATATCCATTTCACCTTCTTTTTCATCTCTGGTGCTACATCCTTTGAAAAGATTTCGCCGCCTCAACAATGCTCTTTAAGATAACTCGATAGAAGAGTTCGCCCGACACGATAAACAAGAGTTTGAAGGTCTTGTTCTAAATCGTCCATCCATTTATAAACGGTCTCCCGCCAGGTCCTGTCTTCAATGGTGCTGACTACAGAGCCTGTTTTATTGTACGATTTTGGAAACATAGAACGTGTTCGAGCCACCTCAGCCTTGATAATTTAATTATTCCAATTATATCAGAGTTGTTCAGATCATTTTTGATTTCGAGATTCAGACATGCACCCTCCCTGTAAATTTCTCTATCCTCAATAGGGTCCAATATCTTACGCATGCAAGTTTTTAGCTGGTGTGTGTTGTTAGTGTCCAAGACTCGCTACCAAAACTGACTGGTGAACTTATCAGCGCTTTATAGATATTTAATGTTGTTTTGCGCGGTAACCTTCTGCGATCTGTGATGGCATATCCTTGAAGACTGAGTGATGATACCTAAAATATTTAAACTCATTCATCATTTCATATTGTGTGTCGCCTGTTAAGAATTATTCATATCATGGTCTTCTACTTAATAATCACATTTTTATTAATCACTTGTTTTTTGTTCCGCAGAATTACAAAAAACAAGTGATTAATAAAAATGTGTTTATTAAGTATAAGTGTGTTTCGCCAAGTGCCTACGGCAAATAGCGTAAAAAGTATCATGGTCTTTTCGCTATCGCCATGTATTTGGTATTCGCTTCATTGATATGGAGGGCGATTTGTTTGGTTGCTTTTTTCAACGGCAGCAACTTCTTAGAGAGACACGATGTTACGACCCAAATTGCATAAGACGTCGTAAGCTAATATTTTTTAATATTTTGCTTGATTTATAATATAAATAGCTGTACTACACTATGTTGGGGTGGCGAATGGCATATTCTAGCCAGAGGTTGAATGAAATTTTGGCTATTGGGTCCTATTACCGCACTCCATATGTTATTTCGAAAGCTAACATCAGGACGCTTTTCTATCACAATCGTCAAATTTGATCAGTTCGCCAGTAGTCGTCCAAATTGTGCTCGGTATAATGAATAAAAGCTTGTGCTCGTGTTCAGTATATGTATTCCGCAATAGCTGTTAGAATTCAGCTGATCTCCCTTAGCCGACACCAGCTCAAACATGCGGTAAACTCCGCTGTTCTTGAGCATTGCGACACTAGGTGCCGAGCGGGTGAAGTGTCATTTAATATCAGTTTGATGAAATGATGTTAGCTGTTCGCCGGAGGATAACGTCTGTATGTTTAAGAGTGGTGAGAAATTATTTCGCCACAATATCAGGACGGTGTTTGTGCCTACATGCTCATAACGGTTTTTCGCGATACGCGACCATATAAATTGTGTTGTTGATTGAGAGAGGCTCCGTATTCTCGCGATCTTTTTCTTGAATTGCAGCTCGACAATTTTTATCCAGGAACGTGTTTCTATGTTTTGATCTTGTATCTTCCACTGTTCTTCAACAGAATGGGGAAACTTGATTGTTTTATGCTTCGATATTCCAAAGTGAGATTCGTTTGAATCGGTTATTAAACGTGGTCCGGCGACTTATTTCGCAACTACCAGAAAGTAAAAGTAAATATCCTGGATGCTAGCAAAATACCTTTTAGACACGAGGATGTGGTTGATTTAGTTGACCATAAATCCATCGTTTGATTTCCACGTGTCTTTGTGGAACCGCTTCCTTCCACGAAAAGGTATTTGCTGGCTATATATCCGGGTTATGCAGGAGAGCTAGAATTCACTAAAAAAAACGTTTAATCGAGTTGAAAAATTTTGTGTTAAACATTTTCGAGGTGGTCGAAGATATTGTTAAGATATTGCTTTATGATGTTCTGAGTTTACCTCCGTTAGGGCATGTCCGTTCCAAATGAAAGGTTTAAGTGACGCGTATGCAATCTGAGTACGCAAATCTTATATTGTTTCTTGATCTAAATCTGATAGGAATAGGTGTAAAAGACTGCTAATCAGAAAACCAACGAAGTCTTGTTACGATTACATGATCGTAACAATCGCTGTTTGTATTTTATTCCCCTCGGTTTGTGTCCTCGCTTTCGGAGTTGTTTAATGTTTGTACACGTCGTGGTGATGGCGCGAGGGTGAGAAAGATGATGGGAGAGAGAGAGAGCAATGCGCATCGGGTGTGTGCAAAGTAAAACGTTTTGGAAAAAATGTTTTTCTTATATGTCTCTCTTTTGTATCAACGAAAATTTGATATAAAGGAGAGACAGAGAAGAGAGATTAATTTCTTCTAGAACGTTTTGCTAGCTGTGCGGCGTGAGAGTTTTTTTTTGGTTGTCATCATTCAGTTGGTAATTTTGTACAAGTAAAGTCGAGAGTCGTAATTGTAATTTTGATTATAAAAATCGTTTTTTGGTTTGTCTTAGATTGAAAAAAAAACAAAAAGTATAAACAAGTTTTTTTGGGAATTGTGAAAAAAAAAATTGTTATTACCCGATGGGGTTTGATTGTTTATAAGCAGAATTATAAAATAAAACATTTTTTTTTTGTACGCACAGTGTAATAAGAAAATAATATAAAATTGTTGAAAATTAAAAGTTGCGTAAATTTTTTTTCTCCGGTGTGAATGAACAAAATTGTTGAGAATTTTCCATACCCGGTGGTGTTGATGAGTGATCGAAATAACAATTATCACTGGAAAATATTAATTTTGGTGGTTTGGACCTCTACGTTCTAAATTTAAGTTGGATATTTTCCCGTTCGTATACGAAATTACACATTCAGTATAAAAAAGCACGCCGCTTGGTCAACCGGTGCAGGCGATAAGCACCGTAACGCACGAGGGCCAGGTGAGGCCAGTCATATTACGGTGGTAGTGTTACAATATTGAAGGCGAGCCAACGCCCTAGTATATATTACGGTTTATCGGCGAAAAGACGCCCAATAAAATTATTATCGGCGGCAATACAAGGCCGCAACATTACGGTAGCCAACCGGCTATTGTTTTTATATTTGGTATCGGGGAAAGGCCCCGCAACGCCCGACCGCACCACGTCGCAACGGTACGGTAGCCAACCGGCTATTGTTTTTATATTTGGTATCGGGGAAAGGCCCCACAACGCCCGACCGCACCAGGTCGCAACGGTACGAGTGGCCAACCGGCTATTCATTTTTATTTGGTATCGGGGAGAGGCCCCGCAACGACGGGTAGCCAACCAACCGGTTGCCCGGTTGTTTTTTATATATATATTGGTATCGGGGAGAGGCCCCGCAACGGACGACCGCTCAAGGTCGCACCAACACCAGTACGGCCGCGCAAGGCCGCAACAATTTATTTTTGTAATTTAAGGTACCATTTTTATTTTTATTTTACTTTTTTTGATATTATTTTTTTTATATTTTTTTAATTATATTAAATTTTCAAATTTTTGTTATCGAGCGCCGCACAGCGGGTGCGCGCTCGGTACGCATTGCTTTCTCTCTCTCTCTCGTTCTCTCTCATCGTTGTGCGGTGCAGGGGGAAGTTGTTTTCTTATCGTTTTGTTTGTTGTTTTTATAAGTAAAATGAATTACTAATTTCGCAGGTCGGTATGATGGGAGCGGAGACTCCCTCTGTGTCGGTGTAGTGTTTGCGGTCCCTTGGTGCCCGCATCCAATTTCGTAACCGGGGCTTTGCCCTGTTTGAATTCGAATGGATGCGCGCACCAAGGCACCTCTCCCGTTATTATTATTTTGTTATTATTTATTTGATTATCTGCTGTTCGTTCCTCAGGTTCTGGCCGACGAATTTCGGCGGAACATCCGGGTTACTTTAATATTATTTGCGTTTTATTTTTATTTAAATTTCTGTTAATCACGGTGTAGGCCAGGAGCCATGCATGCCTCAAACCCCACGACCCTTCGCACTTCTCGCTGAGAACGTAGCCGGCAAAATATCACCGTGGAGGCCTCTCTTCGTAACAATTGATTTCTCCAGGTTGAGTTGTTAGCCCAACAAAAACCCCATGTAGGAAGACCACAGCCCTCACACACTTAAACTACCCCAGTTACAGAGAAGTTACCAGTAGCCGCCGCAAGAAAGCGGTGTGAGCTTGCTGAAGTTGCAGACAGAGACAACACAGGATGTGAAACTTGCGGTAATACCTCTGTCTACTCTCAACCCTGGAAAAATAAAAAAAATTACCCCGTAATTTTTTTTTGTGTAATGTTAAATTATTTGTTGAATTGTGTAACTACATTTTTGTTATTTGTTAATTTGTGTAGCCACACTTTTGATAAATGTTTAAAGGTTCGAACCGGTTTCAAATTTGAGATATATGTTGGTAGCGCGCGTAATCCCGAGAGTGCCACGATGTATTTTGCTGGCACTGCTATTTGAACATTAAAGTCAGCTAAAATAATTCTAACATCTTTTTAAGATGTCACCTGTGAAACGGGAGTAAACAAATCAGATACAAATCCGATTTTTGGCAGATATGATATAAATCACAAACCGGCGATATCGATCTATAATCTGTGTATTATAGAAAACGAACTCTATATTCTATAGATCTAGAGTTTGTACTGTTGCTTTGACAGAGCGTGCATCCAATTTATTGAGGGCTAGTCGTGTTTCTTGTAGCGCTAAGATATCGACCCTGTATTGTGATGTGTGTTCGAAGAACACATGAACTCAGTGTGATACATGTCACGAGTTTTAGAGCATTGTCCTTAATTTGTGTCCGAAGTTCTTGTTCAAATTCTACATTTATCCGAGGCTTATGTTGAGGTTTCCTATGAATTTGTTTTCCACACGTTGGTTTGTTAGCCCAACGCAAATTCCTAAAGTAGGTCCTAAGACCATTATGATTCTTATTTTTATGCGACATTAAATTATTGATGGCTATTTGATGGTTTGTATTGTGTTCATCCTCGATTATATTGAAGAATTGAATCTTTCTCATATCGAATCAATCAAAATTAAGAATTCGTAAAAAAGCTTAGCATAATAATTTATCAATCTAAACTAATTTATATATCACCTTCCCATTTATGTGCAAGCTACGTGCTACATGAAAGCGTAACAACAGGAATACGAAGGAAAAATAAACAAAATTGTAATTTTTCCGCGGGCAAACAAAAATCCTCACCCCTTTTCATTTAAAACGTATAACAACCATTACCTAGAATGCAAAAGGATTTAATAGGGATTAAAAAATTCGAAAATTGGAATCTCTAAAAATAATTGGAAAAACTGCGTATTTCTCGCAACCATTCCATTTACTGTTCTGTTCAAGCAGTTTACAGCGTTTTCCTCGTTTTCGAAATTGCCTTAAATTGAATAAGCTTCCGATTCACACATATTTGTAAGTAAATTAGAATACTACGTTCTATTTTATACAGATTTTGCTGCCATTATTGTGAGAGGGCTGAAGTACAAAATCTTTAAGATATTCAATATATTGAAAGGGTGAACTCAGAATCCACAGTACAGAAATAAAATATAAAACGATAAACATTTTCAAATTCTCATAATATTGTTGTTATTGTACTATGTACATGTACATCTATATATCTTTCAAATAAAATCTAACTTCAAAAGAAAACGTAAAGTAGAAGATAATAAAAGTAAAATTAAGGGTTATAGTGTTTCATAATCAAAATGCTTTAGGTAATTTTTTTATTACCATGTGGAATTTTCTGTTTTTCTCGAGAAAAAAAACTTTTTTTTTTGCTTTCTACTTTTTATCTAAATTTAACTGTTATATCAGGTGATGAATTGCCGTTAACTATGTAATATTTAAATAATATACTGTTTATATTATGTGTGTATGTATGTACCGTACCGTACATAAACATGAGAGCTTATTTGAGGGAAACACAAGCGACATGTACGAAGAAAAGTTAGGTTTTCCTTATTTTATTTTTCATTTTTCGAGTGTTGTCATTGTTACCGAATTTTTTTTTTCATACATACGCCTAATATATACAATCGCATAGGATCAAACAAATCCGAAAACGGTAATCACACACCTGTATTACATAGAGAAATCTTTATATACAGATATACGACAAAACAGAAACACAATGCATAATGAAAATATTAGGATATGTAGATGGCAATTTTGTCTGAAGTGTCAGATATGTAAAATTATCATTCATGAGATATACGACGAGAGAGATTGAAAATTATGTTTGTATGCAACATAAAATTTTTGTTTGAAGTGGTTGTTACCCCAAAATCTAGGTCAAATCATAAAAATAATTTTATGAATTTAACAGGCTCGCAATGAAGTGATTTACATTCATTGTGGTTTGAGTGCCGCTTACAAATAAATTTTATGGAGAATTTTATTGTACGGTAATGAATCAGCTTTAAGATGAATATATATAGCGGTGCGTTGCGTTTAACCTGTCGCATTTATTTATTTCCCTACAGCTGGAGTAATAGAATCGGTAACGCAAGAAATACGGCCACCCGAATTAAGAAAAGTTGAATTAAGAAAAGTAAATAAAAAAAGTGGTATTTGTATGAAAAATGTCCACTAATTTTAATTCGTATTTTAAACAAATTTCCGGAATTTAAAAAAGTAATTACAACAAAAAAACCCAATTCAAAATGAATTAAAACTTGCACATCTTATTTCATTTTTTAGAAAATTTATCTTAATTCATTTTCAAATTGATTTAAAATACGTTTATTTTATTTCATGTTTTGCCCACTTTTCTTAATTCATTTTCAAAATGAATAGAAGTATTAGACTAAAGCTTTACGTATACATCGAGGAAATCGGGTAAGGAGTATACATTTTTAAAATTTTTAAATGCAAAATTGTTTATTAATAGTTATTAGGAGGGAAAAGCTAAATTTTTCCGGAAAATTTTTTGATTCTCGGAACAAATTTTAGTTTTTTTATGTTTTCAATATTTTTTTTGTCTTATTTATTTTTATTAATAATAATTCCTTCATCAGGCTCCCTGAATTAAAAACAGTGGTATTTGTATGAATGTTGATTTTTTTTACACGGTTGGCACGTATAATCGTGTAAAAAAAATTCGTTGTATTTTATTTCACATTATAAACATAAAATTTACATTTGTTTTTAATAACAAAGAAATGCATGCGAAATTTAATGTTTTTAAGAAAATGTTTCTTCTTACAGTTTTTTGCTGTATTTTAAATAAAAATAAAAACCATACATTTCATAAATTTCATTTGTGAATTATTATTTGTGTATTCATTGTGAATTAAAATATGCATTTTTTAATTCATTTAGAAATTTGCGTTTTTGCACATTTTATTAATGAAAGGATTAGTTGAACATTTTTAATGGCTTTAATTTTCGTATTATAGTAAAAGCCCGATTATCGGGCATACAGTTAATCGGAACACTCAGTTAACCGAAGTTTTAATTTTTAGGAATTGTTTTACTTTATTTTCCTTTCATATGCGTATTCATTTTCAAATTTGCAATTGGTTTTTTGCACATTTTCATTAATGAAAGCAATACTTGAACATTTTAAATGGCTTTAGTTTTCATATTACAGTAAAATCCCGATTATCGATTTTTAGGAAGTTTTTTTTGCTTTTCTCTCTTTCTTTTCCGTTTCATACGCATTTTTTAATTCGTTTGAAATTTGCAATTGTTTTTTGCACATTTTAAATAGTTTTAATTTTCATATTACAGTAATAGCCCGATTACCCGGCATTCAATTAACCGGGACAGGTAGTTAACCGGAATTTTAATTTTTATAACATTTGTTTTGCAAGGGAGAATTCTCCTTCACAAGGGAAATTAATTTTTTTATTATTCGGGAATTCACAGAAAATATGCTTTAGTAAAAGCTCTGTTATCCGGAATGCTTGGGGATGAGAACATTCCGGATAATTGAATGTTTCATTAAAACTAGAAATATTGCTTGATTTCATTATTTTTTAAGATTTTCGTTTGTTTATTTTCAAATTATGTATCAGAAAATATTTTTTATACATCAGTTCTTTGAATTTATTGCAAATAATAAATACATACATATTATGACCACGATTACCCATACGAGAACCCAAAAATTTAATAATATATTCAATATTTCACTAACCTAACTGTAATACGACTTTACACATTCAATTCAAATAGAATAATGCATAACACAGAAAAAAGGGAAGTATATTTTCTGTGAATTTCTGAATAATAAAAAAAAATCATTTCCCATTGTGGAAGAGAAAAAAGCAAAAAAAAATCCTCAAATTTAAAATTAAGCTTAACTGAGTGTTCCGGATAATTGGATGCCGGATAATCGTGTTTTTACTGTAACATGAAAATTAAATCCATTCAAAATTTTCAACTAATGCTTTCATTACTGAAAATGTGCAAAAAACAATTCCAAATTTCTAAATGAATTAAAAAATGAATATGAAAAAGAAAAGAAAAAGAAAAAGCAAACAAATTCCTAAAAATTAAATTTCCGGTTAACTGAGTGTTCCGGTTAATTTGATGTCGGATAATCGGGCTTTCACTGAAGTGCATTTTAACGTTTTATTTCGATTTTAAATACACATTTTATTTCATTTTCAAAATGACAAATTTTAAACTAAGTAAAAAAAAAATTCAAAAAATTTCAAAATTTTCCGGGAAAAATTTAATTATATATTTTTTGAATACTTTTCTTAAATCATTTCCTAAATAACGTAAAAAAAACATATTTTATTTCAGTTTTTTTACTTTTCTTAAAATATTTTGAAAATGAATTAAGAAGTGCACATATTAAATCAACTTTTATTATTTCATTTCTATCAACTTTTCTTAAATAATTTTCATAATGAATTAGAAACACTTATTTAAATTCAGAAAAAACACTTTTCGTAATTCAACTTTTCTTAATTCGGGTAGCCAAGAAATACAACAAAGAAACAAAGACGACGTTCATGAAATAAATTTCTCTTGAACGAATCTCTTCTCTCGGCAATTGAAAATCAAATATGTCACTTACCTAATTTTTTTTTTCTGTGAATTTTAAAAAAAAAATCTGTTTTGTCGAATATGCCAAACACACATAAGAAAATCAACAGTGAATTAGTGAAACAATAATTTTATGTATGGCTTAAGTAATTTTACGTAATTTCAAATAATATATAAAGTTTCATAAAATTAACAACGCGTGAACGCGCGAAACTTGTCTTTAAATTCTTTAATTTTTTGTTAAAATAAATACAATATTTGAGAAAAATAACTTTTAGTTTTCTTTTTAATTAATTAATGCATAAATAATATTAAACATGCTTGTGATCATAAATTTGTACATTACATTTTTGGTACATACTTTTCGTGGGACAAAAATTCGTACAGTTTTGTCCACTTGTTTTTATAAAATCTTTTGTATATAGTATTCCGCTTAAAGTAGTTGGTTTAAGGGCATTACGAATTTTCGTTTTGCTTAAATTGATTTGGGAAAAGATCCGCTCAACGTTAGCCGTTGAAATCGGTACAGTTGAAACGGCCATAATAAATATTTTTAAATTAGGAAAAGAGACACTGCCATCTCCACGTTTTAAATTAAATGTACATTGCCAAAAATTGTTTATTTCCATTTGAGGAATTAATTTCAAGTTATCAAAATCAAGCAATCTAACTTTCCGCCATTCATCGTCAATTTTTTGATAGTCTTCAACTGCAACAATTTGTGAGAAATGTCTAACAAGGTTTATGCAAGATAAATATTTATTATTGATGACATTAGCTGGTGATATGATATCAAACGACTTAAATAAATTATCGCTAAAATCAAATTTTTTTAACAAATGGGTACATAGCTCTTTATAAAAGTTTAGGCCGTGGGATCGAAATTCAATTTCATCTTCTTTGGCCAATCTATGACTAGAATTTAATGCAGTAGGTATTTCTGCTCCTAAATAAATATCTTCTATCCCTAAAATAACATAATCATTCTTCAGTAATTCAACATTTATTAATGTTTTATCTGTTATATAATTTTCTTTTACGAAATATTGAATAATTTTAAAATAAAGACGTTTGACTTCTGAATAAAAATTATGAACCTGTGGTGACTCACTTTGAAATAATTTGTTAAGGTTATTAATATCATTCAATACAAATTTAAAGAATTTAAGGTAAATCTCGAATGGCCTTTTTTCGAAACACTCATTGATACGACGTACCGCCTCAAATTTTTCTATATCTTCATTGATAAAAAATAAACGAAGCACGTCAAATCTGCTTAAAATTAAGGTAACGGTTTGTTATAGCCAGCGGGCTTGTGAGTGATGCAACATTTTTGTGGGCTTATAATCTAAAAGTGCTTGCAGATCACTAAAAAGTTCAATCCGTTTTCGACTATTCTGGATAAAATTATAGATATCTCTGGTGCAAGGCTCAACATATTTCGGTAAAAAATTGCATGCGTGGTTTGCACACAATGAAAACGAATGGCATGCGCATTTGAAAATCACTAAGGATAGACAATCTCTTCGTAAAAACGTAGCCACCGAATGAGCAGAACCAGTCATAACATTGGCACCATCAGCCGCAAACCCAACTATATAACGTTTGTAATTTATTTCTTTTTCAACAAAAAAATTGACTTCGCGTCACATGCCTCAACTTTAAGCAAAGTTAGAAAAAAATCGTTTATCTCATCATTAAACTACTCTAACAATTATACTCAAAATTTTAGTGGTGGAAATATCGGTAGATTCGTCTATACAAATAGAAAAATAATTCGATTTCATTAATCGGCACAGATCATCCATTTGGTTACATCCAATTACATTTTTTATTAATAATGTTGTTTTCATTCTGGCACATGAGAGCTGCTTTACGATATTCGAATCAGGAATGGCTTTTTGAAGTAGCGGGATTAGATGATCCATGGTTAAGAATGCAACATTGTGCTCTGCACAAAATACGCTCAGCTGCATTTCTGCTTTTGCAACTTGGTCGTTCCGTTTGGTAAATCCTGTGATTTTGCTATTGCCGTGCATTTGGATAGCATTTGATTTAGCTATAT
The DNA here is from genome assembly GCA_947310385.1 of Nephrotoma appendiculata. Classification (NCBI taxonomy): domain Eukaryota; kingdom Metazoa; phylum Arthropoda; class Insecta; order Diptera; family Tipulidae; genus Nephrotoma; species Nephrotoma appendiculata. The sequence continues at coordinate 229,290,110 of OX371223.1, forward strand.
GTTTTACGGATTTAGCATGCTTTCGTAGGTCGGTTATGCCACCTGTGATTTTAAGTTCGATGCCACATATTTTGCAGTGCGCCGAGGAAATAATGGATTGACATAGCCATGCCTTCATTTCAGCTTCTTCTTCCCAGACTTTTAAATATTTGAAAGATTTTCTTTTTCTTTTTATCGACTGGTATCATTGGTATCTTAGCAAAATTATTAACACAATTATTATAATATGTATATACATATTTGAGACGAAAATAAAAAAATTAAATTTTTCGCTATCTATAAATTTGTATTATGTATACTATATACACCTCCGATTTTTTAAAAATATTTTTCCATTTTTAAAATTAATAAAAAATAGTACACGATTTTCACGCCGCCAAACTTACTAATTATCCAATTAGTTTCTAGATGTTATATTAAAAAATTATTTCGAGTTCTAGGAATATACTAAAGTCGACACTGTCTGATTAGAATATAAGAATAACTAATACGTACGATTTGAGCCTAACATAAAACAATATTTATTTTTATTTCTTAATAATTAGATTCATAAAGCCGCCAAACAAACCAATTTTCCAAATATTTTCCACGCAAAATTCCACTTTTTTTTAGATTTTGTATTAAAAATGATTTCTTATTTAAAATTTATGCCGAGAACTCGAGAATATAGTAATGTCCAATAACAATAACTTCGTGCACATTGAAACTAATAAAATAAGAATTATGTATGCACGCTCTTTTATATTTTCAAAAACCAACTACATATTTTTATTTTGATTATTTAATTGAAAACACGCACTTTTCTAAAAATAATTAGAGTTTCCAAAATACCCGAAAAATAAATACCCGGACCCGGGTATCGGGTAGATATTCTTTGAACTACCCGAGTAACCCGGGTAACCCGAAAAAAAACCAAATAAATTCAAAATTCATTTATTAAGGCTGAGGGCCAATAGTCGAGTAAAAGTCAATTTTAAGTAAATTTTTCGGTAAATTCATTTATTTTTTAAAAACTCTATGGCAAACTGATCGAAAAATCTGTTCTAAATCCGATTTTTACCATATTAAACGATTTACCCGACTATTGGCCCACAGCCTAAATATAACAAAAATTGTGAAGAAAGAATTCAATCATGTTAAAATTCATTATTCATTGCAAGTTTTAAAATATTCAAATAGGTTATTGAAAGTTTAAGTTTATATTGCAAAAAAATTTTAAAATATGTTTAATATAATCAATTTTTAATTAATTAGGTACTTATAAAATAAAATTTTAAGATTAGCAGTCCATTAAAAGTATCTTCAGATAAACGTCTACGGAGTTATGTTATTATACTCCCGGCAACTAAAAAGACCCGTTCGCATGCTGTTGAGGTAAGGTTTATGGTTAGCAGCGCTTCGTATTAATTCGACGAGTTTGAAGTCGTTTTCAATATTTGCGCTTGAAGCTGTAAATTGAGTGAATTTTGTTGATGTAAATGAATTAATGCAGAAGTCCATTAATTCATTTACATACTAAATTCATTAAATTTACAGCTTTAGGTGCAAATATTGAAAAGGACTTCAAATTCGTCGTAGGTTGCTTTTTCACAATCGCGGTCCATATCATCAGAGGAGCTGGAGCTATCCGATTTCGATATTTAATTCTGGATTTGGTCTATTTATTAATTGCGTAGCAAGTAGTTTTATTGTTGTTTTTGATGAGTAACTTAAAAATAGGTATCTTTTGGATGCCTACCATGATGCAAGAATAATAAGAACGTTTTTAAGTATTTTTGTCGTCGTTCCTCAACTTCAATTTGTAAATGTCCAATTATATACTGTGAAAGGGGCGTATTAAGTTCATTTAGTTTTTGAATATGTACATTTAAGGGGTCATTTAGCAGCTATAATATTGGCATATTCCCTAGGATCTTCAACTGAACCAACCATTAAAGGTTCCAATACTAAAGAAACTTCCTTTAAACGTGAGTGTCCTCATCAGCCACGTTTCTGAACCCAATTCATTTAATGCTGAGTTAATACAGATAATTAATTTAAAAAATCGATTAACTGCAAAAATTAGTGTATTCCAGCGGTAATTGCAGTCCAAAATTAGTGTAAGGTCTTTTCCCTCTTGTTGCACTACATACTCGTACTTTGATAAAATATCGCTTAGAACTGCTAATTTCTTAAAAAATCTTTTTTTCTTATCTAAAGCTGGCTTGATGTTTCAAGTTAGAGAAAAGGCTTCATGTTCTGATATTTCTTCTAACAGCAAATTTCCATCGTTGTAGAAATTTTCATGTACTACCCGACTGCTTTCCGTATTTAACCATAACGTTAGACCATCTTGGGTTGAAGCAATTATATCCTTATTCGGTTGAACTCCATATTCTTGTAAACGATTTCTTACAAGACTTTCCGAAGTACTTCCGATGTGCTATATATTTTTTTGGATATCCCTTTAGTGATTTACTAACACAATTGTGCGGGTAGGGCAAAAGTACCATGTCAAAAATTTAGTTTTGTATGTTTGTTGAACCAACTTACACATTTGTGAATTCCTTTTTAACTTATTTTCGTCCGAAAAAAACACTATATCGTTACACACAATTGTGTTGGTTTTACTACAAATAAAGCGAAATTTTTTATCAACTACGCCATTACATACTATGGTTTTGTACTCACACATTTGTGTGAGTTGGACAACAACTGAGCCATTTTTTTTGTTTTCTTGGTTGAAAAAGGGATATAGTACTCGAATACCCGAAGCTATTACCCGGGTATTCGAGTAGTAGAATCATGACATAAATAGCCGGGTATCCGGATACCCTATATCCGGGACTGGAAACCCTAAAAGTAATAAACTTGACATATTAATTATATTTTGCAAGAATAACGATTCTTGGATCGTGCTCAAAAATGTACATATTTGCAAAACTAAGTACATAAGATAAATACACATTTAAAATACAGTGACTAAATATTCACATTTTTGTTAAAAATCTACTTTCAAACTTTCACTCACTTTAAAGTGTAAACGGTAATAAAATTAGAACATGAATCAATTGGTTTACTCAATTTAATTATAAAAATTATTTTTTACCTGACCAAGGACCATAACTTCGCACAATTGAAACGAAACAAAAAAATAACTGTTTTCTTACCAACAAACATTGTTTTGGAATATGATTTTAAATAGATTCCACAATTTTTACGTAGTCGTCGTGTGGTCGTACCCAGTAGACAATGTTATACGTTTTCGAACCCGTATTAAAATAAAAAAAAAATTTCTTAAAATCTGGTAAAAATTCAAAAAATCTGAAAATATCAGATCAAATCTGTTTCTCTGTGTTAAGAAAAAAAATCTGTCGAGTTGGCAGCACTGGTCATATATTACAAACCTAGTTGGATTAAAATTGGTTAAGAAATGGATCTTCATTCAATAGCCATTTTGCGTTTTTAGAATGAAACTTTTTACTAAATTAAATGAAAGAATTTGCAAATAAATTGAAACCCATAAAATTTTATCTCTAAATTAAAATAAAGCAATTTTATTTATATGATACAATAATTGGACATGTATCCATTCCATACAAGATCACCATCACCCATTTTGCGAAACAAATTAAAATCATTTTAGTTATAGTTTTAATTCCTCACTGATGGGAGTGTTATCATCATATATCCAAAATAAAGTTTAAGCAGTCTGTGGCTGTAACAGAATTTACGCTCTGTGTAATCACATCGACAAGATTTTGGTATATTATAGAAACTAACAAATCTCGAGCTTCGAATTTAATTTTTGAGAACGCCTTTTCTATTGGATCTGACCTCGGGGAGTACGTTAGGTTTGGTTCGGGGAGTAAGGCGGAAGAAACTGGATGTGGTTTTGAGATGTTTCAATCAGCTCCTTTATTTGTGACGTTTTATGAATCTGGGTATTATCTATGATAAAATAATAAATGGTACCATCCAATTTTGAAATTATTTCTGAGAGGAAATCATAAAAACTTACTTCCATTGCCTGTCGAATTTGATATTATTTTATAATGGATAATACCCTGATCAGTTAAACCCGCTATAAACGTGACATTTTTACCTCAATACTGAAGAGAGAATGACACGAGCCGCTGTATATTTTTTAGACCTCGCGTGCCTTCGAACACAAATACAGGTTAAAACCGGATTTTGCAGTTTTTTAAACTACATTTTGAAAAAAAAACATGGTTATGGTTAATTTGAAAACTGCATTTCATATTCTTTCCGCAAGGCTATTGTTCTTGGCGAATTCTTAGACTATATTTCCAGACTAGCCAATTTCAATGTAATACGCAGTTTACTTAGGCTGTATGGAATGCTTGAGGCTCAGTGGTAAGTTTTGTTCTGCAAGCTGTTCTTGGATGATAGCCAACGTAAAACCAGGCTTAGTTTCAACTATCCGTTCAATTTTGGGTAACACTTCTGCGGTTAGTTTATCGGTCGATTTCCTCCTTTCGGCGATATTTCCCCCAATTTGGACTGTCTCCCCTTTTTCAAACAGTTTCATTAAAAGATTTGTTTTAAAGAGATATCTTTTGTTAATTGGTTTATTATTGTAATAAAAATATTTTTACATATTCTAGTAGATGATATTTATATTATGTATAATGTTACATTACCTGATGAACTATTGGATTCAGATGAAGTCATTTTAATAACTTTTAATTAAGACTGATAAACATGAAACAAATGACAACATGAAATTCTTGAATTTTACTATGCATAATGAATACGTGTTTTAATTTCAATGAACACGTGATAAAATGAATAATATGTGAATGTACTATTATAAAAATAAAAATTAAACTTTAAATTGAATTTTTCTGGCCTACTGAAGGAATAAATTTAGCGCAAATTTAAAAAACAAAGTTAATTGGGAAACTTTTGTTCCAAAAAATTTTTATTGGGAAAAATATTTTCCCATTTAACTTTGTTTCCAAAATACTATTTACACCAAACTTATTCCCTCAGTATGCCACAAAAATTCAATTTAGACAAAAATGAAAATATTTTTCCCAATTCCCTATTCCCAGGGAAAGCCCGAATAGGGCCACAGGAAGTAAAATTCCATTGGTTTAATTTGCAACTAGTTTCATTTAATTTGCAAAAGGTTTCATTTAATTTGAAAAAACTATATACAGCCAATCAAGTGCATTGATATTAAAATTTAAAAAAAAATCAAATAATGGAGTTAATTGGTTTGGCTTGTGAACCATCCTTATGTGTATATCCGGGATTTTTTCAGTATCCGGCATTTTGAAATCCTGGAATTTGATTTTCGGGATTTTTATTATTTCCGGGATATAAATCTGCGTAATAATGATTAAACGCCCCGATTATGCTCTGCTCATTGTTTTGATTTTAGAAAGATGTAGAGTTGTTTTAGACTTTTGGCAGCATATAATATTCTATCGCGATGTTGGCTACATAATTTTTCTCATGCTAATATTATGAATAGACCTTATTGACCTACATGTGTAACCTTCGAAACCGAAAACGTTAACACGCAAAATTAAAAAATCGCGTTTTCAGATAATCGATAAATAATCTGATAATCGGGTAACTGATTTTAAACTTAAGCCTACATCAGTCCAATCAAATCTCGATTATAAAAATCCTTTTTGAACATTTCTAAAATATAAAACCCGTTTTTTATTGATTTTTTACTAAAACTAACATTTTAGAGTAGAGAATTTATTTTTTGTGTGTTTCCAAATGCAATTTGGATTTTAAATAATCCGCGTTCAACGTTGAATTTTTATGAATAAAACATCATATGAGGGGGAGATGTATATTTTATATTTTTATTAATATTTTTATTTATAAATATTTACAATTTCATATAAACGAAATTTATGAATTTCAATTTTTATTTGATTCACAATCCTTGGTGTTGAGTGTAAAGTGTTAACTACGTATGTAACATTCAAAAATTGTATATAGTTCTAAAAGTTAGCGATTTTGGACAAAATTGTAAAATATTTTAATAAATTTTGTGTGATATGCGTGAAAGCCCACAATAAGTTCGTTGATTGGACTAGCGATATGCATCGCACACATCCATACAACAAATTTAAATATGCCATCGCAAATCTATTTCATATTTTGTATATTAATATTGCTTTTCAATTTTAGTTTTTGTATACGAACAGCAAAAAATCGCTCAAAAAGTTTCAGCATAAAAGCGCAATATTATAAAAATAAAAAATTAATTTAAAGTTGGGCTTTTTCAATTTATTTTTAGCTTTTACGAAAGCTTTTATAATCTCTGTCTACATAATATGCTCAGTGAACTAAAGAATGAGTTTTGCATGTAAAATCTATGTAAGTAAATATGTTCATTGTATAGTATGTACATATATGGAGAATTATAAATTTGGGGTAAAAATTCAAATTATTAATAAAATGAACCAAGGCTTTATGTAGAGCAATGTTTTATTTTTTCTTTCTTGACCGTCCGCTTATAAATGCATATTGATCGTGCGATATTTATGAATAATTGAGTTACCAAATTTCTTACCAATTATACTGCCTTTGTAAAACTTATAATCGAATTTGTAACACGCCGAATGATACAAGCTTTCGCCCGTAATTCATTTGCCCTTTTTCTTGCGTTAAACATACAGAAAATTAAATCAACATAAAGTAACGTTGGAATCCTCAACACAACTTCAATCTAATTCTTCCGCAAGGCAGTTTACACTGACGAAAAACTACCCTGGAAAGGACAAGAGAATGCTATTGTTATGTTTAAATACCAGGTGTGTAAATATGAAACCGGATTTTTTAGTAAAAAGTACACCTTCATCGTATTATAATGATTAAGAGTATTTTATTCAAAATATTACTCATTTCAAGTTATACTTTTCCCATCTTTCTGGCAATGCCAAGGCGAAAACACTGTTCTTCTTTTGAAGCAAACCAGTTATCGAGCCGTTTTCGTATGTTTTCGTAGGAAGCGAAGTGGTCCTCTTTCCCCATCGATGCAAATAAGTGATGATCGGATGGAGCCAAGTCTGGCGAGTAAGTCGCATGTGAAAGTATTTCCCAATTAAGTGATTCCAACGTTTCCATGAAGGGTTTTGCTTTGTGTGATGGTGCATTATCATGAAACAAAATCACTTTGCGTTGCCTTTTATCATATTCTGGTCGTTTTTCACGCAAAGCTCCATTAAAATTGATCATTTGTTGTTCGTAGCGTTCAGTATTTATGAGGTTGTTTACCAGGTTTTAGCAGCTCAAAAACAAATCACACTCTTTTGATCCCACCAAATACAGAGCATTGTCTTCCGTCCGAAGTGATTTGGCCTTACAGCCGATGTCGATGATTGTCCTGGATTAACCCAAGACATTTTATAAAGTTTGAATTCTCAAAATAGATCCATTTTTCATCGCCAGTCACAATTCAATTGAGAAATGACTTTCTTTTATATCCGGCGAGCAACATTTCGCAAATGGTTTTCTATTTTCCTGTTTTTTCAGATTTGGGTCTTTCCCAAGGTTTTAATCATAAGGAGACGTATGTCGGAGACGAGTTATTTTTGCGTTTGAGCGGCATCCTCATCCACCAGTGCTTGCAATTCACTGTCTTCAAGCCTTTTTGGTGGTCTTCCACGTTCTTCGTTTCTCACGTCAATATCACCACTTTTGAATTTATTAAACCACTCATAGCATTGTGATTTACGAAGAGCATGCTCACCGTAAGCTTTGACAAGCATTCGATGTGATTCTGTATTCAGTTTTCTTCAAATGATAACAAAAAAAACAATGATGTCCGCAAATCGCAATATGTATGTAGGCACTAAACTCGACATTTTTAACACGTAAAAAACATGCGTTATTCCATGAAATTTGTAAGGTCATGAATTTGATGTTGTTGATACATGTCAAAGTAAAACAATGGTGCCGATGACGTGGTTTGCCGAAAGGTACATTGGCAGGTGGCGTCATTTATTGGTAAATTCCAGTTTCATATTTACACACTTTATAGCTATTTCAGTTAAAGCTTTTGTTGTTCATTTACATGAACAACGCAGTTGTTTACTGGTTTAGTTTTATCAAAGGTCACACCTTTTCATCTTAATGTAATCACATTAACTTTGAAATGGTATTAATGTAGTACTTAGGTTTTTAGAAATAGTTGTGGATTAAAAAAAATTTCAAATTAGCAATTGACTCAACAGATGCTTCGCGATTAACGTGGGTGCGATTAAGTTTAATATTTTATATGCTATAAATTTTCTCGAGTTATTTATCAAACTACAGGCAACCTTACCTTAACCTAAGTGTCATGAAATTTTAAGAACGTAAAGAACTCATTCGCTCACACAATCGATGATTTAACTGTCTTTACTAGGCACCGTGTTAAGTTTTGCGATTGCAACAAGATCCACAATTTGTCACCCAAGACATCTAAAGTCACTTTACAGATGTAGCCAACGCCTCTGATTCAAAACCTCTATCTGTCACTTCAGCATTGACTCATCCGAAGACACAGTGTTTACTAGCGAGAATTCAGAGTACTAATCGATTCCAGATCACAAGCCTTGTTTATAATCAAGTCATGACAACTAGCATTAAATTAATCAAATTGGCAAATTCTTGCACTGGTATTGGATACTGGAAGCATAGATGCATTACTGGAGTTTGACTGTATTCTTTCAAATCCTGGATGAAGCTGGACTCAAATCCCTCAATAAGAGCGTGGTTGTACAAAACACAAAATTTAGCTAAATAGTTGGGGGCTGCTAGGTTATAGCGATTCTGAGAGGTAAAGAAGTTGACGATTCCAAACAAACTGAATTGAGCGCAGAACAGGCAGCCTATATCAAGCTCTACAAGGAAAACACCGCCCGTTCTGAAAGCAGATGAATCAAAACAAGATTGTCATTCAAGTTCGATTAAACTAAACTTCCAAGTAACTACAAGACAGCCATTTCTCAGTTACATGCATTATTCAGACGATTCAAAATGTGTGCCAGAGCTTAATTGTATATATATAATTAATTTCCATCTGAATACACCAAGCTTGGTGCCATGAGAAAGGTGGGAGGTCCGCTCGATATAAACGCTTACTCCATGTCGCGTCATTGTGTGTTAAACGAGTAGAATAACGTGGCACTGTATAACTCGAGACATCCAATCAACTTAACGTTAAAATGGGCAAAAAGTAAACGTATTGTTTACCAAATCACCAAAGATTATTGTAACCCTGAGCCTATATTGCTAATAGCCATGAGAAAAGTACTGAATCATCGGAGCACGAAATTTTATCCGTCTCACATTTCGATGTTGTATTGGATGCTTCAAACAATGTCCATGGAACGTGTAAAATAAATAAAATTAATAAAATAAAACTGCTCGGCTAGCACAAAGTCATCTAGATTTCACCACTTGAGAACAAATTCTCACAATCGAGGAATTTACCACGTTACTAGCCGATATTGTGTCAGCTTTGACTTATCGTTATCACCGACTACACGGTCAAAGTTGCTTGGTAAAGTTGGGATTATGCGTGTGATCAAGCTTAAAACGTCAAATAATACGACATGGAAAGTCCAGTATCCAAGGTATGTAGTCCAATCTGTAGTTATTTGTACAGTTATGGCAACAAATGGGCATTTGTTGGTAGCGTGGCTGGTATGGACGAACTTAATGAATTTGATCAAATAAAAAAAAATAACTGTTGTTCTTGCAAATTAACAACAAAAAAGAAAACCCCATCTTAATATTATCCGTATAAGTAGATATAAATGTACAAATAAATTGCCGCACTACGATGCATAAATACCACCTTTGCATCCAGCTTCTGTTTAAAACAGAAGTTCGATGCAAAGTGTTTTATTACAAAAACAACAAATTCGAACTTGTAGTATCGTATTTGTAATAAACAAATATGAAGTTAGCAACATTATTTTTTTTTAAATAATTTAAGGTTTAGTTTTGATTTTAAATAATTTGACAGCTGTTTTATTATTTTAATAAAGTCTTGCTGAGTGATGTGATTGATTGATTGATTAATTGCAATGTATGACCAGGCAATTTAGCGAGACTCCCGGATGACACCGGGCCCGCCATACACCTTTATTACATTTAACAAGATGGAAGGATAGGATAGGAATGTTAAATATGACCGAATCGACCCGGTTACAGACACCTAAGTAGTCGATAGTCAGTAAATTGTTAGTTAAAAATATAATGTAAGGCGGGTTAGCACAAGACAGCACAATAATTTTTGATTTTTTTTTGGCAATACATATTCAGCAATCAGCATCCTAAAAGAAATTTATAATTAATTAAGCTGCCTTCTTAATGGTAAATTTCCTGAAATAAAGCGTCATTATTATGAGTTACATATTAATTATTCAGAACCGTACAGTATAATAAAATAAAATAAATGTAATGTAATGATTGTATTAACTAAATTAGTTTTTTTTTCTGTTACAACAAATTAAATCAAAATAAAATAAATTGCATCCAGAGACCACCAAATATTGTAGTATCAAAGCAGGAAAGGAACGCACAACTTTTCTATGTTCAACGAATAGAATCTTTGTGAATTTGTTGATTTGTCACTTGTCCTTGCCATCGCTAATCTAGTACAAATATTTTTATTTTTAAAATTTACGAAATCAAATAATAGCTAATCTGGAATCTGTAAGGTAATATATCAATAATGAATGTTTGGTACAGTTTAAGGATCCCCAATACCTAAACAAATTAAACCAGAATTATATAAAACTATTGAACTAATCAAGAATGAACAGATTCGCTTGGGGTATAAAATAAACGATTAAATAAATATTAAATTAAGGCATTTGAAAACATACTATGGTCGTCAACTAAATTATATCAATACTACAGAATACTACAGAATTTACAATAGTATTAAATAAATTATAAATCATAAAATGAACAAGCAGCATAATTATGTATCCAACCTATAACAAGCTAACCAAAACTTTACCAATAAACAGTCTCCCTCCCGAACAACCTACAAAATAATTTAATTGAAGAAAAAATAAGATCCCCAAAAAGCTATCTAAGTAATACACAGCAATATTTAACTGCATTTCAAATTTACTCTGTAGCCTGAAATAACAAATTCATTAGTAAACCCAAAAGCCATTATGATTCCTATGTTGTCTGCTCTTCTGACTTTTAAATTAAAATTTTATTTTTAATTAGAAAGTACTACAAGTTCAAAGATCTTTTGTAATCAAAATTTTTCATTAGAACTGAATAAATTAGCTTAATTAATAATATACACCTGATAAACCTCGATTACTCTAAATTGCTAATCAAACAAAAATAAAAATATAATAATTTATTACTCGAACGCTGATTACTTGGATGAAGGAATATTTCTTAAAACTAGCCAATCTTCAAAATTAAACTGTGGAAGGAACCAATTTTTTTGAATAATTACAGTAGTAAAATGACCAAGAAAAATGTATTATGTTTATCCAGGAGTACATACTCGATACTCTTTCTTTTTGAGTAAAAACCAAACAAACTGTATGATATCATATGATATGATAGAGACTCACTGCCCAACCATAACAGCGATCCTAAGTATGTATAGCACATTCCTGGAATAAACGCAATGCAGTCTAAAAATTCTGCATATTACTATATTCTAAAATTTTGCAGGCCCAGGCCCTACCGGTATCTTCTACATAAATGGTTTATACGAATAGGATGTTAGTCACAGAAATGAAAAAGTTATTCTAAAAATATCACACCTAGAAGGAAAATTTGTTAGTTTATTAGTCTGTGTTAATTAGGATAAGGTATAGGATGTTCTAAATTTCATCATATGTATCTATCGTCTTCAGTCATATTACGACGGGAATAATCATTACAATGACATCTTGAGGGGTTATCTCATCTCATGCTGCATATTATTACCGCTTTAAAATCTAACCAACACCTTTTAACGCGAGAATAGTTTGTTCGTAAGAACCCGACAGCATATATTTATACATATGATGACCTAAAAATTCTATAGTCAATAAAGCCAAATATTAATTATATTTTACTATAATATCGTAAACGTTTTATTTAACTAGCTACCTTAAAATTCCATTCTCTCTTCCTATTTAGAACGGAACTATCTCATACTAAGTAATATCCTAGTACGGCCTTAGTACACATTCTTATTCAAAAAAATAAAAAAATATAACCGCAATAATAATAATAATATTATTATCATCATTATTACCACAATCATAAATCCATAAATGGTAACGCTAACAACATTAGATTACATGAGGTACTATTTTGTTGTTTATCGTTAATTTGAATTGAAAAGTAAAATGAACGTTGAAAACATATGTATGAGTATACATTTCTGCGCCCGTATATATTTAATCAAGAAATGCAGATCTTCAAACTATTCGCACTATTGTCAGAAAACAGGTAGATGCCGAAAACGAATCAAAATACGCCAATCCTTCGCTAAACGAACCAACTCGTTCCCACGCGGAAACTCCGTCAACCGAACCCTCAGCAAATGTTTAAGTACTTGGTTCAAATCCCAACCAAGGCAACCAGCAAAAAATCGGAGAAGAACAATTACCTGAATAAGCAATAAACAAATACCATTCAACTAAATTATTCACATATTTGCACATTTACTAATAACAAAAACCAAATTCGCAGATCAAATTTTCTTCGTAAAAAGAAACTTCGTTAAGCGAGGGATTGGTGTAATCAAACCGAAACAGATAAAAGTGTATATACCATTTTATGAGTAAATGTACGTTCAAGTACAACAAGAACAATATTCAGAGATGAAATTATTTGTATAAAGCAAAACAAAACAAAAACAAAACAAAATTTGAGAAAATAAAATAGTAAAACAAACCAATCAAATGGCCCGTTCCACACTGCATTTCGTTTGAAATTTCTTTCTTTCATCAAACTAAATCGTAATAGATTTTTTTTTTTTGCTAATTTAAACACTTATTTTATATTAGAACACCAAATTTTTATATCATTTTATTCTGCTCTCTCGAAAATAAAATTTAAACTAAAATCTACATATCAAAAATGTCCTTCATTTTTTATTTCATTTCTATTTATGTTAAAACTAATTCATCAAAAAAAATTTGTTCAAAAATGAGCCGCAATTAAAAATGGTAAAAAATATACAAACAGTTCCATGTCAGAGCCTGAGACGCTCTTGCTAAGATATGTTATAAAATTATGTTAAGAGCTTTAGGGTTAATGTGCATGTGGGCATTCATGCACCGTTGCCAGAATGTATACGAAATTATTTATAATATTATGTTACGTATACATTCTACACAATTGCATACGTGCATTTTATACACAAAATAATATTCAACAGACTATGCACACGCAACATTACTTATTCACAAACTATGACGTAGTGTATTATATCAATAATACACTACAACAACACATATGTATTTATTATTAATTTATTTATTATTTCTATACACAAAAATATTAATTTAAATTTTAAATTTAGGAGCGACAAAAATTACGTCTACTCTCTTCGAAATCAAAATTCTCACTATCAAGTCTTGCTGAGTGATGTGTTGAAATATTTTAATAATAAATTTATCATCTTAAATTTTATTAATATTATTAAAATATAAATCACTTTTTACTATATTTTGATGAAACGTCAAAATAAGATCAATCGAATACAAAATAACCATGCGATTCTGATGTTAAGACTATTAAGAGGCTAACAGGAAAGAGGTTTTTCGTTAATAGGTTTTTTTTAAGAGAATCTCTTAATTGGTATTCTGTTAGTAATACTCTTAAAATTTATATTAAAAACTCTCCAAATATTTTTGGAGACCTGTCAAATGTGATTTTTATTAATGCGAACCATTGAAATTGTATTTTATTGTTAAATAAACGATAAAATACGACATATTTTTGTGAAAACTAATGCTTTACAATTCATATTTTTGTAATTAATTAAAGAATGTATTGCAGAAAATTTGTAATAAATTGCCGAAAATAAACAACAACAAAATATTTACTTCTGCTCGAAATGACAATGTCGGAATAATTTTTCTTCTAAAAATATTACATCTAAATCCTTTTTGTGAATTGTAAAATATAATTTAATAAATTATTTATTTACACAATCGTCATTTTTTATTAGTTTTAGTGCAACATAATAAAAATTCTAGCATTTATGATGATTAAGACCACCTAATTGGTAGGTATTAGGCTAAGAGGTTATTAAGAGAACCGCTTAACTAATCAGTATGTGTAGAATCGCAAAATAGTCTTAAGTAAGAGAAATCTCTTAGTTATGTGAAATATTGTAGTTAAAACCTCTGTGACTATACGCCAGAATCGAACGGTAAGTCGCAGTCGAATTTTATCTAATGTGTTCAGAAAAATTCGATTCGATTTTGTTTTTTATCTTCATAATAGCCGAGATTTATCCGTTAACGGCAAAATCTGAGACGGAAAGATTTCATAATAGACCCCCAGTACACGGTACTTTAGAATTACCTGGTTCCATGAGCCTCACTACTTTCAACTCGAAACTAGGATTTTCCATCGACTCACTACACAACTGATACTGCAAGATTAAATGCCCAAAGCGAAGAATATCCCTCGAAATCTCAACAACTAGCCACGATCGGCATCTTAACAAGTAAATTGGAAACAATCCCTCGGAACCGGAAAACACTTATATTTACACTCCGAAAACTTTATTTTGAGATCCGGAGTATCGGGCAATTTAGTGACTGATCAGGCACACAATTCGAAGCTATTCACTAAGCGTATACCTCTTTTAGACTCACATTGAGTATGAACTAGTGCTTAACATCAACAATCAAACAATCACTACCGAACGATTAAAAGTCTTAAAGAACGGATGTCATTCGGCATCTCAATCAATCCTTCAAACTATTGCGCTATCATCTTCTTCACTTTATGACTCATCCTGGGGGAGGCGATGTCCCGGTCAGAATATTGCATACAAATATTATAGTCATATATTGGGCAAATGTCTCGCGATCTCAATACAATTTTACCACGTGTAAATCACCGCCCATATTCTTAACCACACCACAATTCTTGATAAACAACACGTTTACAAAAATGAACAAACAAGAAGGCAACGGGAACGAGAACAATACAACGAATATACTAAAATGAAAATAATTAATATATTAATTATAAAAATAATAATGATATAGAGGCTTGCATCAACCAGCCCGAACTTGAAAAACAGACATTATGGTATTGCATTTATTCCATCTCATGGATTTGTGCCTATTGAGCACCGAGACAAGTTATAAATTTCGACCTTCCGAAGCCGATTGGGCAAGATATTATGAAAAATTAACCTGGATTTAGTCAAAATTTACGGCAAAGCAAGTCAAAGACGGGAACTTGAAACATAACGTAAAAGACAGAGTTATTTTATAAGACTGTAGAACCGAGAACCATTAAATTTGTTATTTTATAGTCTAGACGTAGACTGTAGAGCATGTAAATCATTGAGATGAATGTTTTACTTTTTCTAAAATGAATAATATCTATAAACAGAATAGAGAAAGTTCAAGGCACTTGTTCTGCGGTTTCAGATACATCAATTGCATACAAAATTACGTATAAGACTAAATCATTAATTTTTGTTTTATATTACAATTTTATACGCCACATTTAATGAAATATATAAATTACAAATACTTAAAGCAGAGTCTAACAGTAAAAATAACAAGCTAGAAGAAACGCAATTTTTAATGAGATAAGACGAATGCTGTGAAATGAAAGAAAATAATTAATCCATTCATTGACCTATTAAAAATCATTAACTTTATGTGGTTGAGTTATAATAAAAGCTCAGCATGTTTTCCATGGCATAGGTAAGTCTAGCTAGTAATGAAATTCTTTTCTTATGCTATTCTTCTTCAACGTTAGAAACAAATTAAAAGAGCAAAAAACAGGAACTATGTGGACGCATACCAATATATAACTCAGCACAACATAATTCATGTTTTATATAGAAAGTAGTATTTAGTGTTCGTTTACAGTACAGAACTAAATTACACAACAAAGTCTATTGTCAGTCACGCAATTAATTTTCTTCTAGCTTTCGCGATTTACGTAATTATTGTTAATTGACAAACAATCTAAAACACAGACAAAACTAATTGAAAATAAATTTTATTAACATTTTTTCGGTTACGGGGGATGTAATGCAAAGTTCTTGTATTGAATTGGGCTTCTATCATAATGTAAAATATGCTGCGATTCGTTTTTCCAAATAATCGTTTATTAAGACAAAACACACATATGAACATGAAAATCAATAATATTTAAAATTTATGATTGGCTAAAACTATTTTATTGTATTTTGATGGAGTAATAAATTATGTATAGACACGATTTTTAATTAGTCGTTAAAACTATAAAACAAACTTTAACTATATATAACTATTAGCTCATAAACTATTCAAAGTTGTGTGTGAAATGTTTATATCCTACAGACACGATATCGAGAAATGTAGGATATGCTACTGTAAACAGGGTATCTGTGTGGTTTTTTTCTATTTAAACTCAAATCGTAATTTTGTAATTTAATAATTCTAAATGTAGCTCACGAAACAGTTTATTTAGTTATTTAAATAGTTTTGGCTTATTTTGGGATCCTTATAAGAATTTTACAATTATAAAACAGAAATAACATAAAAAATCGACGTTTGGACGTGTTTGTACAACGCCTTTGTGCAATGATTACTTATTGGTTTTTCTCTAATCTGCATTGTTCTGATCTCCTCTGCTTTACCCTACTCTGCCCTGTTCTGTTCTGACAATATAGTCAATCGGGGGAGTATTTGATTGTAAATTTTCTTAACCTAATTTTATTAAAATTAAACAAGTTCAACCGTCAAAATATTTTAATTATAAACTACGTCATTGGGAAACTATTTATGATAAAACCGTATTTTTCACGATTCATATTGCTGTTGTTTGAGCCGTGGAAATTTTTAACAGCCAGAACTGCATACATTCCATGTTGTATGGACATTGCTATATTCGCATCGGAGGAATATTCACACATGCGACGGATTGGTTCAACATCCAACCAGGCAACGATTTATTGAAAATCCAGCAGTATTTTTGGCATACGGCCTACATTTTCTTTGCAGATACTGAATAATAATTGAGACAATAAATCGCGAATGTAAATCGCTGGTGTGGTATTTAAACGAAACAAATGATTTTGTAGTTCAGTAGCTTTCTCTTTGAGATTTTTGATATCCTTCAAGAGCGGTAATATAACTTCGTTGCATCGAACATATTTAACTAGAGCTATAGAGAACTGTTTGTAGATCTAACGGCAAAAAATTAACCTTATTGGGTCTATTTTTGTATGTTAATTTTTATTTTCATAAAGTATGCCGTGCTAAAATTTCATATAAAAAAAGGCCCAACCAGCTTATTTTTAATGCGCTAGATGTCACTACCCCGGACATTTATAGTTCTCAATTAATGTCGATGATAACAATTCATCATGTAAATTATTTTTCTGGACTAAACCCAACTGATGCTGTAAAAATTGATTCTCAAAACATTTCTCAACTACGTTCACAATTAGTTTATTATATGTACGTTCTTTCGAGAAGAGCAAAGAAGAGAGAGAATTTGTTGAGCTAAAACCGAAAAAGAAATCGGAATATTATTACAAATAGAAATAATATATATAGGTTTCACTCCAAATTCAACCTTTTGCAAGTCATGTTCATCAATTTGCAAATAAAATTCACCTTTTCAAAAAAGAATTTCATCCTTTTCTAATTAAAATCCAACTTTATCCAAATCATATTCACATTTACTCAAAACATATTCAACCTTTTCCAAATCAAATTCAAATTGATTTGGCATATTTTGGCATATTTTCCGTTTCGTTAGATAAAAAAACCGACGGAAAACAAAATCTTGTCAAAAATGCTGTGCTGCCATTTTTCTAAAGTCGTGCGATTACAGTGTTGCGCGTCTATATGCGTAATTCGGAATTGTCGACATGTTCGTGTCGAAAATAGCGTAGAAAAATTTTGGCGTAGACAATGTCGAAAATTGGTATGTGTATGTAGAATCTTTATTAATTAATTTGCTGGCTTCTTTATAGACTATTTTATTTGAATAATTTTATTTTATTAAAATATTAATTTACGTTGTACCGTACCAATATTTCCACTTGTCGGGTCATCTTCAGGGTACGCGCATTACTATTTTTTATTATATCCTAAAAACCAATATTTTCGTACAATTAATCGTCTTTTTATCACATTTTTCTTAACATTATACTGATTTGCTTACATTTGATAAATTAATCTATAGCTAATTGGTATTAACAGATTATTGTCAGGCCCTTCCTAATTAAAATTGTACGTTACATTTATACATTATTATTATTTTGTAAAGCATAAAGTTTTCGCAAGTCTGTTGAGTTGGTGCATATGTTCATCATAAGTTTCTTGAAGCAAACGAAAACTTTCAGCAAGCTAGCTTTTTTTTGATTAAAGCAAAAAAGTAATGCTTCCCGCAAATGCTGTTTTGTTGGTAAGAAATTCGATATGTTTAAACGGGATTAAAATCATGTTGTCTATGCTTTCACGAATATTGACAAAGTGTTATCGTAAAAGAATGATTAGTACTATAGTTACGCCATCTCTCAGAAAATTCATAAAACTAAGTTATACACCCAATATTACTTTACAATTTTTGCAGTAAAATGTGTTCAGTGTTCGGCTGAGATTTTTCGGCCTAGAATTTTCGCCATTTTCTTACTCATCTAATCTTCCAATTGTTTTGGTACTATGTACTATGTGGCATCGCTTCCAACAACCACTTTGTTTCGATATCACTTAAAAAAGTCACTTAATAAATTTCGAACATATAGTATGTGCAAGCAATATTTTGTAAAATTTTCATAGAAAACTGTACGAAAATGGGTTTCTTCTCAGTGAAAATTCACCTACAACAAGCTCTATCGAGATATATTAGTACTTGTGTAAATTTTCTGGACACTTATATGATCCAAAACTAATTGATTAGGAAAAATATAGATTTTAGACAGATATATTTACTCACGTGTACATTTGTATTTGTTATTTTGTAACGAAAAAAATTTTGTTTGGAAAAACTAAAATTCTTCTTTTAATAAATAATTTAAACATAAGGAATATACGCAATTTTTGTATGAAAGGATATCGTTGTAGCTTATGGCAAATTACACGAATCTCAGAGATTGGCTTCCGTAGTGGTTTTATAAGTTTGAAAGAGGCATACATTGTGGAATTAAAATCACCTTCGAATTAAATTCCACAATGCCACATGAATCTCTGAGATTTGTGTAATTTGCCAAAGGCTACAACGACATCCTTCCGTATAAGATGTTCAAAAATTTTGTGTTTCAGCCCTACGGCTTATTTCGAAATGGCATTTAATGATTTTAATTCCACAGGGCTAATACACTAACACACTGATGAACCGGACCTGAAATAATGAAGAAATCCGTTAAATGTAAAAATGGATATATTTTACACGAGTATTGATCTAAAAACTGTTCTTCCCTTTCTCAATAAGGACGCTGCATCTGATAAAGCGATAATCAAGCTCACCGGCGGCAAATCAAATTATTTAAAACTGCTCATCTCCTCCAAATTATATGAGTATAGAATACGAGCGTGTGCCAATGAAATACGAACAATAGAACACAGGACAGCATTAACCGCAATCGTAAGAAGATCTTTAGGAGATATTAATTCCAGAATGTGGCCTTTCAAACTTAAAAAGCCACCAAGGAACCCAATCTATTAGTGGCCAATCTCTTAATTTGCCATAAACTACAACGACATCCTCTCATTTCAAAATCGCGGGTAGCGTGAATGCTCAAAAATCTATGCGATAGTCCTTCGACTCATTTCGAAATGGCGTTAGGTGATTTTAATTCCACAATGTATGCCCCTTTCAAACGTATATAGCCACTATAACAGCCTTTTCGGTATCCAGCGCTGCATTAAAGAAATTAGAGATTTCACTTCTAGTTGGAATCGAGTTCATCATTTGTATTTTAAGAAGCCCAAATAAAATGTCGTTACGTGTCGCCTTCAACAGAAATCATAACGCCTTCATTACCCAAGTTATATATATATAGCCATATTTGTCTCCCTACTAAGGGAATAATTTTGAATCGGTTTACGCAGTCGGAATTTTTCCCTCAGTAGGGGGAAAAATTATGTTTCTTAAACTAAAAAAAGAAAAGACATTTAAAAAAATGATTAATGATTTCTGGCAAATAATTTGAATAATATTGACAATTTCAAGGCAAATTGTATTCCGATTGGGGAAATTTCCACCGATTTCTAGAATACGGCCCCAGGATTCACAGCGAGGTTTTCCATAAAGTCATTCATTTTCTATTTGTTTCGTTGTATTTGTAAGCCCATTAGCAACCCCTTACACGATTTTTTCCGAAATTAGTATCCATCGCAATCGGTTCCTGGGACTCGAAATTTTCGAGTCGAAAACCACCTTCCAGCAATTTTCATTAAAATTGTTTGATCGGAGAAAAAAAAAATAAAAATAAAAAGAAAGGTTTTACCGAAATAAGCTTCTATCGCAATCGGTTGTTGGTACTCAAAAACCTTCTTCATTAAAATTGTTTGAGCTGTGAAAAAAAATAACAAATAAATCCTGGGCCCACCAGAAAACGCCTTACACGATTTATCCCTAAATGAGGATCTATATAGCAATCGATTTCTGGTACTAGAAAACCTCGTTCGGTCTACCAGGTAACAACCACTTACGCAAGTTTTCCCGAAATGAGGGAAACCCATCGCAACCGGTTCCTAGTACTCGAAAATTACTTTCCAGTATTTTCATTAAAACCGTTTAAGCGGAGAAAAAAAGAAAAATAAATCCGTGTTCACCAGACGCCTTGTTACATGTTTTTTACTGAAATGAGGATATATCGCAATTGATTTCATCATTGTGCCAACATTTAATTTAATCTTAAATATTGCATATCATTTATTGACATTATTAAATTGTTCTTCTTCCTTATGTATTCGTTAGTATTTTTAATAAGCAGAATTCAATTCGTTTGTTGTCAGGTATCCATTGTTAACATTGCTTTCACCGACTGATTGTTTTTGTCAATTTAACAAATTTTATTTTTTGTTAATTTTGTTATTTTGTTAAAAACTTCACATCCGTTACCATTTCAAAACTCTTTCAAAATAAACGGCTCAAGTATGAAGTTTCCCCATCACTAATCAGTCAATCCATCTCGGCTCTATGAGAATCAGCAATATTTAGTCTTCACGGCCAACACACACGCACATAAAGTTTTCCATAAATAGTATACTTTATTTTACTACATAAAAGAAAAGTCCCATTAAAGGATTCGGCAGCCTCAATTTTGCTGCTTAAATCGAGTTGATTTTTGGATTTCCAGGCGTTGTTCTTCTATAATAGAAACTACAGATTAATTAAAATTAATTTAAAAAACTAAGGTCTGTATCTAATAGTTATAGTTACCACCTATATCAAAAAGTTCTACCATTATCAAAATCAAACATATTCTTGTCACTTGTATAGTCATTAAAAGCACAATAAAATAAAAACAAATGTTGGGGAAGGCGCAATAACAATTTTTACTAATAAATCAGCTTGATACCATACACAATATATGTATATGTTACCATTGTGGTAACATGGGTTTTACATTTACGAATTAACCTCAATTAAAAACATAAAAAAGCTGCTAGATATGAGCTTTTTTTTTGTGAGTATTAAATTAATGATAAATTTTCCGCTTATGATATTTATATTTTAATTTAATAGTGAAAATTAAACCAAAAATACGGTTGTAACATGATAATTAATTATTATGTGTGTGTGTGTGTAATGAGATAAACATACATAATGACATTGTTTTGTATATAAAAATATTTTCACAGTAAAAATATTTACGACATCTAAGAATATTAATCTTTATATAGAACAATTAAATACAATATCTGCAGAGGGTTGTATGTAATCAGAAAACTGGTGTCAAATATGTTGATATATGGGTTGTACGCTTTCATTTCATTAATTAATCTCATCCCTTATAACGATTAAAGTTCTATTAAGGCAATTTTAACGAACAAAAATTTTATCCATTTTTGATTCGACTGAGAAAACGTTGATTTTAAAATAAACGCAGCACATGGACATTTACATATACATAAACACACCGTATAAACACCACCAAGAACATTTTCATTTAAATATGCATTAACATTTTCAAATTTGACGGTATGTAAATTTTTATTGCATTAAATATTAATATTTTGTTGTGTTGGTTGGTGTTCAGCTCTAGCTGTTTTATATTCGATGTAATCTTTTAAAATAAAAAGGAAAAAACGAAATTTCTATGAAATTTTATTTCCATCCAAGACGTTAAGATAAAAGGGAAACAAAAATTGTACTGTGTACATATTTAATTTTCAAAGTCATGCAAAGTGATAATAAATATATTGTTATTACCCTGTGTTATACTGTATACATAAGAATGAAGTAAGTATTTTAGTAAATTGTTATTTTCTTGTTAAAAGTTTTTTTTTTATAACTTAATAAAAATAAAATAAAATAAAGCTGTATTATAAAATTACTTTGAATTGTTCTACTGTCTTTGATCAAAGTGGTATGCAAGCGATGGAATTTTTTCGTTTGTACGAGTATTTTAAAATTTTTGTTCATTATGTTGGTGACATGCACATTGATTTTTATGTGAAATTATAAAGTGAACTTTTAAGATTATCTGAAGACTTTGGCTGCTAAACCACAATTAATAAAATTACTTTGATATATCAGATTGTATCATGCAGATGTCATCATGCAGACTTGTAAATTGTGCTTAATTAACATAATTTATAACTTCGTCCGTTTTACAGTAGACGGGCTTTATCTAGTATTTTATAATGAATAACTTGTTGATAATATCAAAGATTCATGTTGACGCTACGTTTAATATACAATAGAATTTACGTGCTTATAATTTACCAAATTATTTTGGGGTATCGCTGCTATTACCGAATTGTATGCAAATGAAATCTTTGTAGCGGTTGGTGTTCATTTAGACTGCAAATGCCCTATTTTATGAATTTTGTTTAGTATTGTAGTATACCCTCTATTATTCTGTCCGCAATCGTTGCCGCCTCAATGGCAAAGGGATCAGCTTGCTTGCTCCAGCGACCGGAGGTCCCGGGTCCGATTCCCGTTGGTGACAAGGAAAAAAATTCACGGCTGGCTTAAGATCCATGAATTAATCACTATAAATCACTATAATAATCTGAAATGAAAATATGATTATGAAACCTCATTTGAGGCGGCCAAATCCCTTGATTTGATATAGTGCCAGAGAGAGAGAGAGAGAGTTATCAGTACGAGCCGGTAGGATAACGATTTTTTGTTTCGTGGGGAAGCGTTTTAAATAAAATATCTTTTTTATTACGTTATAATGTTTATTGCTTGAAACGTGCACAACAACTGCTTACAAATAGAGCTCACCGCGTGATTTTTCATTATAACTTTTATGCATTCGAGAAATGCTGAGTGCGCGAATGCATATAGGCTCGTTTTTTAAGAATGCTTACATACAAATTTAATTTAAATTAAGATTTTTATGCAATATAGATTCAGATTACATTTAATTTATTTTTTATTGATCACAACACGGTATATTATCAAAGTTTCATTATTACTTGTTACAACGAAATGCCAAAATATTTAAATTTTTGTAGTTAAATCAGCTGTGCTTTAATAAAAATTATAGATTTCCCAAATATAAACTGCATAGTAGTAGTAAACAGAAGATAGAAGCGGTCACACCAAAACAAACTCACCCCAAATGACCAATTGTAGATATTCTCATATTTTTAAGAATAGAGGTGGGTATAAACAAAAATGTCTTTTGTTTTAGGAAATAATTTCAAAAAAATCTAAATAATTTTATTACGAAAATGAAATAAGGAGCGAAAAAACCATAACAAAAATGTTAGTAACGTTCCGTTGCGAACATTTTCGGAATTCAATTTCAAGAATACCATTTTAAGATTTTCGTTATACTTTGACACTAACTCGGTACCAAAAATTTTCTTAATAGTTCAAGAATAGAGCCCCAGGGCCCCTATTTCTGAATACGATCGTATCGTGTCACGATACGATAGTTCATATATGACACGGATTAAAATTGGTATTTCTGAATACGATCGTACGTTTGGTGTGTATCCTAGTTATAAGGGACATTTATTTTAAATGGTTTTACCTGCAATAAAATTTTACAACTTGATCAAAATAATAAACGTCAAAAAAGAAACGTTTTGTTTTCGTTTATTATTTGGTTGGGTTTGTATACTTGAAATGGTTGTTGTTTAAACATCATGAACATGCATAAATTGAAATACACCAAAACCAACGTTTGACAGGAAATGAAATATCTTATTTCCCTAGCACAAAATTACACAACTAACAAATTATATAAAATTAGATTATTCAGCCCTTATAATAATTTACACAGAGTTGTAGTTATTTTGTGCTATGGAAATAAGATATTTCATTTTTCATCAAACAATTATGTGTTTGGTGCCAAGGAAATAAGATCTGTTTTTTCCTATCAACCAAACACACGAAAATAAAAGGATTTATGGTAAAATGAAAATAAAAATAATAATTGTTTGAAATCGTACATCAATCTCGAATTGCTTAGTCTAAAGTTCCTTATCTAAAAGTATGTTTTTTTGTTTGTGAACCTTTGAGAAGTTTAGAATGGCCATTTAGACATCTATTAGTTTCAGCATCTTATTACGTTATGTATAGATGTTCTAAATACCACTTTTGGACTTACACACTCAAATAGTATATTTGTGTGTGCATTACTTTGTACTCATACATAAATTGGACTAAATATACTGTTACAACCGAATTTTGATTTTTAGAATTTTCTATAAAATATTTTATTTAGCCCTCGATATACTAGCTAACCCTTTATGTATCAATCTAAAAATCAAAATAATGTTATTATAATTGCAAAAAACAATTAAATATTGAGTCGTCAATGGAGTCGTTAACTAAATACATATCGAACAAAAATTCGTTCATAAACGTATAAATATTGTTCGATTTTTTTTTCTCAGATAAGGAATTTACAAACGCATTAAGTATAGGTACGAATTCGAGTTACAATTTCACGAATTCGTATTCAAAAATAACAACAATACGAATTTGTACATATTTTGTTCGTACGGTTTGACAGTCTTCGCCTGTAATTGATGAATCATTAGCGGAGTAATCAATGGCTTGGGCCACACCACTAATGTGAAACTGCTGTTTGTACGTTTTCTCACCGTTATGCCAAGAGTGGTATGGCTCTAAATAGTCGACGCCAAATATTGGCGTAATATCTGAAAAACCCATCTTCTTGGCTATAGACATCGTCTGGAGTCAAATAACAACCGAATTGTGCAATTTATATGATACTTTTTACTATAAAAAATATAGCAATTTCCTTTATAGAGGTGTAGTTTAAAAGATTTTACTAGATAAATTCATTTTTATCCCACCATGCCACTATTTAAACTAGTTAAAGTACATATAATTTCGAAAAAATGTTCGAACCAAACAGAAACTGATAAAAGTGCTATTTTTGAATTGTTAAAAAATACCAACGTCTGACGAGCCACTGTAACGATTACCGCATGTGGTTATGAATTTAACAAAAAAAGACTAATCAAACGGTTAACAGACTCCTGTGGCACTATTTTAGCTTTCCCTTGGAATAGGGAATTAGGAAAAATATTTCCATAGCATTTTTGTCCAAACTGTATTTTTCTGGCCTACTGAACGAATAAGTTTAGTGCAAAAAATTTCAAAATAATGTCAATTGGGAAACTTTTGTTCCACAAAATTTTTATAGGGAAAAATATTTTCCTATTTAACTTTATAGCTGTTTTGCTTTCGCAAAGCCCGCTTAACTTTAATATTAGAAGCCAATTTTGGTTTCAGCAATATTTGTTTGTGAATTTCCAGTAACGGAAAATAACTGTTCATCATCACTATTTTCGACTTTCAACTTTTTTTATGTCTCATTTTTTACGAGTAAAATGGCGGTCTATTTCACTTCCAAAACTACGCTTTTTCTAATGTGTTCTCAGCTTACTCGAGTAAAACATCACTCTATTTCTTTTCTACGATATCTAAGACTACTAGATTAATCGACTCTATTTATTACCAGATATTTTTTTCGTGATACGTTCATCGAAATATAGAAAAGAGAGAAAGCTCACAATTATATCACGAAGTTGAAATCGCGATATAAAACACATAATTGTTTACGCGAAATAAAATGTTAATTGATTCCTGAAAATTGAGACATAAAAAAGTCGAAAGTCGAAAATAGTAATGGTACAACATCCAAGCCCTGAATCAGTTTTATGAAAATCTTTTTTTTTTAGTTTTATTTAAAACCAACTTTACTTTAATTACTACTGATAAATACGCCAACTACGATGAACAATTATTTTCCGTTACTGAAAATTCACAAACAAATCTATGGAATTAAACAAAAAGTGGTTATCTCGAAAACCTCAAATGTTGGGAAATTCAATTCAAAGATTGAGCGATTTTTTTTGCTGTATATATAAGTTTTTATATTAAAATTTAAGGTTTTATCAATTTTCTTCGCAATATATTATATTTTTCTCAAAAATTTAATAAATTAAAACTGTTTAAATATCTAAAAAAATGATAATTTAAAAAAACCAAGATACCCTGTTTAATTTGTCAATATTTTGATTCGAATAATTAGCATGAGTCGAGATAACTGTTTTTTTTTTTTACTTTTTTTTACATATTTAATTTTGGTTATCTGCAAAAAACTTGTTTCTGCCATTTCTTGTCTACCAAAACTTGTTTCTGCTCCTTCACATTTTTTATAGTGTTTCTTAATAATCGGGTAATTATAGATATCAAGTTGACTAACGCACAAAAACGTGTATCTTGAGTAAACTCATTATTCGATAACAGAATTATGCTCGACGTATAAATTTATACATTTTATCTGGAGAAAAACAGTTTTAACATAATTTATATTTTGTTCGACCAACCAGTTTTAAAGAATTTTTCTCGGAAAACAAGGAAAATTGTAAAAATATAATTATGCTATGTTATAGAAGATGAGCTTGCGGTTGTAATAGTGCTAATATCTCAAAAACAAGTTATCTGAAGTTAACCACTTTTTGTTTAATTCCACAGAAATATTGCTGAAACCAAATTTGGCTTCTAATATTAGAGTTACACCATAGACACATATCTGGTTTTGTAACTAGGATTAGGAAACTATGGTTTGCGAGATGAAAACTCAAGACACACTACAATTTCTTTTGTCTTCTCGTTTGGTTTTAAATAATAATGGAGTAGGCATTGACAAAAATGCCAAGATTGACGTTTAATTGACTAAATTGTCATAAATGACTTTTCTGTTGACAGAACAGAAGAAAATTTGTTCACGCCAACCAAATATCACAATGACAAATAGAAAACTCAAAGGAAACTAGATTTGCTTAGTAAACTATTAGTGTCCGGAATCTCCATTTTTGATGTATTCGGCGTTAGGAGCACAAAAATGCATCGGAATGAGAAAAAATATCTCATTCCAAAACTATTTTTAAACCGAGTTTCAAACCATTGTTATGGGTGACACATTACAACGAAACCATGGTTAACTCGAAAACCATAGTTATGAAACCAATGTGTCTATAGCATAATGCGAAAGCAAAACAGCTATTGTTTCGAAAATATTTACACTAAACTTATTTCCTCAGTAGGCCAGAAAAATACAATTTAGACAAAAGTACTATGAAAATATTTTTCCGTGTTCGCCGCAGTTTCCTCTACGTTCGGTTTCGGAGATTACATTTCTTGTTTTTGTTATCCCAAAAATCCAACATTCCGGACACCCTTTGGACAGTTTCCCTTCGGTTGTTGTGACACTTCTGGCAGTTAATTTTGATGGTGTTTTTAGCTCCACATCCAAAACAACATTTACTTGTAATTAGTAAACTACAGTCCTTAAATAAGTGTGCAGCTTTTCCACAATCCTTACAAACTATCTTACTCTAATCATGTTTTGCGATATTTGATGTTGATTGGCCTATCCAATTTACGCAGCATTCAATTTTTTGTTGGCTTTGGAAATATGACTATATCACTAAATTGCTGGTTCATTAGTTTATCATATTCACATCCCACCTCAATTTCGTTGATTTGTTGCTTAGTTGGGAAAGATCATCTCGGAAACCCAACCTACTCGGTTCTTAGTGTCTTCTACTACTATGGCTCTGTTGACTAGAGTCGGAATATCTATCTGTTGACTGTAAGCCAGGTCTCACATTTCGAATGAGTAAATTGATTGTCTCGGGAAGTGCAAAAGACAAGAAGACTAGCTTGGTATCTGCGTCCGTACGATCTGGGAACCTAAGTATCATTGCCGACCAGAGGTTTTCTCACTCTGCTAAACTGTTACGCTCGATAAATATGCAATACTATTCCAAGGCTTTTGTCTTTTAAAAGTACATGCATGCAAACTACTGATGAGAATTGAAACATTATAATTGTTGAATTCAGCTAATCCTTCTACGCGGTAAATAAAACGCTCGACAGGGATTCCTTCGACGTCTCCATTAAACGACTTATTCGTTTACCATATTCCCAAGCCATCTCTCTTAATCGGCTTATTATCACAATTCAATGGGATATGTAATTCTGTAACCTTGTTTCCTGTAATAGATGGCGTTCTGTTTTGCCTTATACCATAATAATTTGGCGGACCCGGTTTCGATGTGCTTGTTTTGAATTCTAGCCTTATTTTCACTAACCACTCCGTATGATAGAGTTACCTTTTCAACACAGCCTCTACTAATTTATTCATTTGATCTGATTCAATACTATCAACGCCAGCTGGTTTTTGAGTGCCTGAATTGTTCAGCGGAGGAATAATTTCACCCCGTTTGGACGATTTTCGGTATCGGTATATATAAGTAAATTGCTTTAATCATGAAAACACTTCAAGAGCTTTTCACATGATACCAAGAGGATGGCAGATGTTACTTCTGGTGAACCTGTCTATGGCGACCTGAATTCTTCGCAGTTACCTCTGGATATGAAAACACCTGTGAATAATTCATTTATTTTCTCTGTATTGTCCTTATCGCCTTCTGGCATTAATTTTTTCACTTGATCCTGGATGTTTCGTAACTTCTTCAAACAGTTTTGCAATTCACGCTTCGGATACTTTGGTGCCATATAATTTAGTGTGGTGGGCTCATCGCACTTCTGAGTTGCCTTTCGAAATCGACAATTGCTGTCCTGTTTTTTAATAAATTTGGCGACGATGTTCATTGTATACATTACAGCGCTCTATATGGTTTCAATAATTAACTGTACAAAAAGTTATACTTTTTACCACGGACGCATGAAGTTTCGATTTTTTCGAAATTGTACTAAAACAATCGCAGCATACAAGAAATAGCCACTTTTACCAATAATTCTATTTTGTAGTGAGCACAATAACATGAAAATTAAGGATAATATTTTTCAAATCTGGAATGCGCCGAAGCTGTCCAGGTTAAAATGATTCAATTCACAAGAAATTATAAATTTTGCCTGGTTGCAAATAAAATGTGTGTTTTTAAGCCCGATAGAACTTGAAATTGTAAAAAACAACAAAAAAAAAATTAAATTGTAATCAAAAAAATTTTTTATTTGAAAGATCAATACATGGCATTAATATTTCAAAATTATTTCGAGCATATGAGCACCGCGCGGCTGTTCTTGACGAAACGCATTCTGGACATCCAATTTTGGGCCACTTTTACGAGCACTTCTGGCCGTATGTCACGAATAACACGAACAATGCTGACCTCCAAGGCGTCAATGCTGGTTTATCAGCATCAACCAGTGACTTCACGTAGCTCCACAGGAAATAATCGAGAGATGTCAAATTATAAATAATCGAAATAATCGACCTTGGGACCAATTGACTGCTTCATTTCTCGAAATCAACTTATCTCCAATTTTTCGCTCATTATGGTCTCGTAGCTTCAATTCCTGCAACAGCTGGATCTTGTACGGGTGTAGGCCAAGATCTTTGCGCAAAATTTTCCATGTAGTGGACGAACAGAGCCCCAATTCGTGCGAACGACGACGAATCGATAAATTTGGATCTTTTCCACACTTTCGTTTACAGCTGCGATATTCTTTTCAGTACGCACATTTCCTCGACGTGTTGATGTTATTGCATCCTCTAGAGAGTATGTGGTACGAAATCTATCCACAGTTCGACGAATGGCTTGCTCAGATGGAAAATTATGTGCGCCATAAAAATCACGAAGTCGTCTATGAGTTGCGCGAATCGACGACTGATTTTTAAAGGAAATTTTAATAATTTCGTAGCGTTGTTCAAGCGTGATGATGATTTGCTAGAGTATACTGAGATCTGCCAGAGTATATTTTTCATAAAAATTTAATTTTTTATTTTATTGTTTACAATTTCAAGTTCTATCAGGCTTAAAAAACACCCGTTACACAATTATGTTATATTTATCGACATTTTCTACATTCTCCACAATGTCGACACCATGTTTTAAATTGTTTACATTGTTTACATATATTTTCTACACATCTAGAATATTAATTAACTACGCGGTGTAGACAATACGGTACAACCGTGACTTTTTTATACGTTATACTACAAATAACTACAAAGGGTCGATATAATGTACATCGCGCAATAATTTGTGAAGAAATTCAGGAAATAAGAGCACTATGAAAATTTTTCTGTAGCGCTGCTCTGTGGAAATCACTAACATCAATTCGGCCCAAATGACGTGAATCCAATGTAACCAACTAAAATGTCGGCATATATTGTTCTTTTATTTGAACTTCACGAAAATCTTGACAAGTTCGTACCGTGTGTCTTGTATCAAAGATTAAATGTCTCTTTATCTGAAATTAAGTTGTTTCAGCAATTTATTGCGTGGTACTAGTGATGATGCTATTGTGGTACATTGACATTTTTATAACTCTGTTTATAGTTTAAAAATTTAAGTGTGTAAAGTTCTAATTTTTAAATAGATGCCTATCGGTTTTCGTTTTTTTTTTCCCAAATTATATTAATACGCAGCTAAAGCATACAAGAAGTTTCTATTTTTCGATCATTCCGTTTTCCGATTAAAATAAGACTTATTATAAACCTATATGTACGTCATTACAATATAAATGCTGAACCAAAATATCCTTAACGAACAGTGAGAAATCCGTTTCCCACCAATTACGGATCCCGCCCCGTTCTATTCTCACGTCCATATTAATATGACTATAATAAGTCAGGGAAATAAATGTACTTCAATATACGTTGAAATTACTCAGTTACTCAGCAAATTACTATAATCGCTTACCTGCTGTCCTCCTTCGTTTTTTTATTATTAATTTTTCCGTATATAAACAACAGATGGTTGGGACGATCAATAGAATAATTTTTGTTGCCTATTTTTTGGCTTTCCTTCTTTTATTTCTTTTTTGCCTTTTTGCTTTTTTACTTTTATAAATCAGTAAATGATGACCTAACAATAACAAGTCGAAATCGATCGAGTGATTTTTTAAACTTTTAGACAAATTTTTTAATTAAAATATTGAAAAATTCAATTTTTTACGAAATAATAAGAAAAAAAACAAATGTTAAGTGAAATGTATTTATTAAGTGTTAGTGTATTTCACCAAGTTTCTGCAGCAAATAGTGTTAAAAGTACAATATAAATGCTTAGGCTAAAATTTTTCTAGTCTTTGGTAAGAATTATGCTCTGCATTTTGAAACGGTTCGATTAATAAAGAAATCATATAATTTTCTTTTATATATACAACATTAATTAACTACGTGGGGTAGACAATATTACCGCTAATTTAATTTAGACTATTAGTTCTCAACTGTTTTTCCAGTTTGACCCAAATTCAGTAGAATCTCAAAAATAAGTCACACGGTTTCAGTTTTAGAAAGGATACAAACAGTTACCCTACACATATAGAGACATTGCTGTTATAAAATATTCCAATGATAAATAGATCTGCTTATAGTTAAGCCTGTTCAAAGATCACTGATTGTATCGAACAAAGTTCCATAGGCAAATAAAATAATAAATTCAAAAAATATGTACGATTAAAATCCGCCTCAAAAAATTCAATTTATTATTTCGATTGAGTTTCGTATAGTCGATGTAGTAATAATTTCAATTTATTTAAAACGAATTGAAATTCTGTACAAAAACGCTGAATTTTTTATTCAATTTCATTCTAAAACACTCTCTCACATAAAATTCGATGGCATGTAAACATAAATTTTACTAATTTAATCCTTTAATAAACATTATTTAATTTTAAATATTTTTTGTAGCTTTTAAGGATAAAAATGCAAATCACTAAACTCTTTGACGTACATATACGGATTTAGAGCACATACGAGTAGATATAAATTCGTTAATCCATTTCCCATTTGAATGAGCCTCTCTACCGTTTCATCCATATTTATATTTGTGTGTGTGTCACCATATTTAGTCTTAGTCCATATTTTATGTAAACACCAATATGCAAAAATATGCTAAATGTACGCGGAAAAACAAAACAAAAGCCAAATAAAACTGAAAAATGGCAAACGTGACAAAATAACGTTACTCGTATACCATATAGGAAAAACAATTTTCTGTCGAAAATAATTTAAATATTTATTTTTTGTTTTTCTGTCTGTTGAATTTCCATTTATTTATTTTATTTTTTTAACGTTATTAATTTGAGTTCAACAGCGGTGTGTTTACATTTCATGTGCACATATGTGTACATATGCATATGTAGTCATACGAATATAGTGAAGATTGATGGATGGATTAAATTTAATTTCGAGTATCTGTCAAAGTATTTATAGTGGACACGAATATTATGACGTAAACTGTGTGAGATTTTCAGAAAATTATTAAAATTTTCTGACTCAGATAAAACATACAAAATTAAAATATTACATGTCTATATAAACTTTCCATTTAAAGTTTTCTTCACATTCTGCAATCACTTTTCTTGAACCAACTCAGAGTGGTAAATACGTCATTTGCGCTCTGATTGAAATTTTTAGATAAGTAAACTTCATAAATATAGACGCTTAGTCGGAAAACAAGTCATTGTTTTACTAATAATAATTGTATAAACATTTAAACCTATCGACATTTAATCATAAACCGATCTTGATATGGCTACACTTGGTGAATGAAAATTGCAGAATAGTCATGAATATTGAAATTGGGATTTTCTGATGAGGTCATAATAACATTTGGTATGGCGACAACAATTTAAAATTCATCAAAATACTGTTTACTACACAAATGTGAGAACTGAAATGAAATGAGAAATTGTTTGCCTTAATTCAAGCAAATTCTACTAAGATTCATTTTGCGCCTACTTACACAACCGACTTATAAGAAGTTTGGAATTTTGGGCGTTTGATACGGATTCGTACTGAATTTTGTAAATTAAACACTCAGCGTTTAAGTTATAAATTTTATTTGCACCAGCGCCTATATCTTCTTCAACAATTCACTATTTCACTTCATACTTCTGACTACGCACTGTTTACCTTTACTTTACGTCTGGTGATGTATGCGTATTGAAATTATAAATCACTTGCATTTAGTTGTCGGGAACATTCAACGTCAACTCTTGTGTTGATGATTTGCACCGTTGTCAATTCCAGTATTTTTCATTTTCATCCTTTACTATCGCCGGCGTTTATACTTGCTGTCTTTATTTCCATATTCCCTTCTTCATAATAACCGCCTAATAATATGATTGCTTCGATTTTGGGCTTGCACCAAGCACCATTGAGTTCGTAACACCTATAGTGGTATATATCTTAAGTACTCGACCATCTTTAATCTGTTCGTAAGCTTACAGTTGTGAAATGGCTTACGTTCATTCAAACTGTCGACTGTGTCAACAGATTTCCAAAAATCATTGCTCTAAATTTCATCACAATCGTCGATCACGAGTTGCATCCCAAACATTTGAGAATTGTTTAGTTACATTTAAGTTAATCATTCAAAGTACTTGGCTGCATTTGCCCAAAGAATCTGCCGCTCGTTAATTACTAGAAGTCCCCAACATGTTAATAAATTCGAGGAAATTGTACATTTAAAGTTGTTTCGATAAACCTATATGATGTTTGAAAAACAAACCTCTATGCCACACTTTACGAACATTTACAAGACTGTTGATTCAAGTTTTTAGCTCTTTCAGTGTTACAGGCCCCATTGCATGAGAATCGTTTCATCTTGGTATACAGAAACCATTTTAGTTAGTGATTTGCTTACATAAGGACTGAAAAGTTTACTCTAGTAGTCGGCAAACATATCAGCTTTTTCTTTCCACTTCCAGTCTGTTTCTACAGTGAGGGTTCGAATCTGTTCGTATCAGTTTCATATCTCACCTATTTTATGATCGCTTTAAATTTTTTATACAATTTATTCAACAGGTAGCTTTGTCTTGTGGGCACGACTATTCACTTATTTAACCAGTTTTCCTTGCTTGTTGTTTGTCTTTTATTCCCTTATTTCTATTGGATATAATACTGCTTTTTCTTTTCTGTGGTAGATTACACTTTACTCGTTCTCTAAGACCCGGCCAGTTACTGAAATCCTGATAATAATATTGAAAAATCAAATAATGAAATGAACCTGGTCCAAGACCTTTTTTCACGTCGTTTTGAAGGTCCCTGATCCCAAAAATGCAAGAAAAAAAGTTTGTCCGTCCATTTGGATGTCTAGATGAATTATCTGTACCGATGATATCTCAAGAACGGCGTATGGTATTCGATTTTTTCGACAATATTCTTTTACTTTTATTTCGGAGAATTGAGAAGCTTTTGGGATTTCTAACTCGAAACATCGGGTACCTTCTATAGCCGTATCATTTCAAATGTTTTGAAAAAAAAAACAACAATTTTGTACTCAGCGCTTTAGTTCACAAATCTACGGTTTGGCACTGGTAGCTAATTATTCAATTATCAAATTGTATATAGAGATTTTGGAAAGCAACAATTTTATTTGCCATTGCCATTATTATTTAACAAACTCACCGCTTCGAGGCTGGTGACAAATTAACTCTTTGGTATAGAATATATAATAATACTTTAATTTAAAAACTTATTTTTACAAAATAAATGAAGAATCAGAAAATTGTTTGTGTCTTTTTGTGAGGAATTTTCTAATGGAAATTTTCTGGATTCGTGCGTTTTCTTCATACTCATATATTTCTTAACAAATGTTTAGCAAATCAGAACTGTTTTAATTTTTCAGTTCATCGTGTATCATGAAAATTTGATAAAACTGGTCTAATTGTCAAAATCCGTGATGATTGTGTATTAAATGTCCAGTGAACTTTTCGGGTTTATTAATTTCCGAACGAAGTTCTCATTACCTTGTAAGGTTTCAGTCCCCAACAGATAGGTTTTGCGATTCTTTCCTAAGTGGTCGCAGTATACACTCGCTATCTTTTATTTAATGATATCTATGAATTTGTCCAATCATTCTTTTATGTTATGTTCTTTGAAATATACAGTGGTCGTGTCAAATCAATGACCAGTCGTGTTAGTATTTCCCAAACTTTATAAACTAACACCTTCACCACAAATCAGTACATCTCATATTTATCACTAGCTATACGTTTTTTACACTTACTAATTCTATGATTTAAAACTACACCTTAACTGTACTTTGCACAAAAAATTTAAATTTAAGTTTAATCGCTTAGGCCTGGGCCGTATTCTGGAAATCGGTGGAAATTTCTTCATTTTTTCAAATTTGTTTACAAGTTTACTAATATTTATCTCCCTACTAAGCGAATAATTTCGAATCGATTTACCCAGGCGCAATTTTTCCCTTAGTAGGGGAAAAAATTATGTTTCTTAATTTAAAAAAATGATTAAAATAACCCTCAAACAATTCTAAAATATAAAAAATTTCAAACCATATTGTATTCCGATTGTGGAAATTTCCACCGACTTCAAGAATACGGCTCCTGGTCGGTTCAATATTCCATATTGTTATGGAAAAATTAATTTGATGAAATATTTGATCACGTTATACGCATATTTGTAAAAATTAATGCAAATGTAATTACTGTCTGGTATGGAGATGATATGGTATGGCGACCACCCATTACAATTTGACTTGAACTAGTGTATCGTTCTGCAGTTGAATATCATAATAAGCTTTATAGTATGTTAGCCAAATAAAAAAAAACACTGGGTCTGCGTCGGACCAGACGGTGAAAGCTATATACTTCTTTGGCCATTTGCACACGCCCACTCACACACACAGACAGATAGGATATGTAAATATCGGCCCTGTTATCGGCCGGTGTCTTCCTTTTCGACCAGTTCCATCAAGAAATGGCAGTGTGCTAAAGATTTTAAGGGCATTTTAATCTTTGATCGGAGATATCAATGTCATCTGTTAGTCACCGCGGTCTCATTTCTCGATCAGAAAGTTCAGTACGCTGAGCAAAATGTGAAAGTCAAATCTGTGATCGAACATCCAAATATTGTCCAAAACCTTTACGCAGTCTCATTTCTCAATCAGAAAGTTCAGTACGGTGAGCAAAATTTGAAAGTCAAATCTGTGATCGAACATCAAAATATCACCCAAAACCTTAGCGAAATCTCATTTCTCAATCAGAAAGTTCAGTACGGTGAGCAAAATGTGAAAGTCAAATCTGTGATCGAACATCCAAATATTGTCCAAAACCTTTACGCAGTCTCATTTCTCAATCAGAAAGTTCAGTACGCTGAGCAAAATTTGAAAGTCAAATCTGTGATCGAACATCCAAATATTGCCCAAAACCTTAGCGTAGTCTCATTTCTCGATCAGAAAGTTCAGTACGCTGAGCAAAATGTGAAAGTCAAATCTGTGATCGAACATCAAAATATCACCCAAAACCTTAGCGAAATCTCATTTCTCAATCAGAAAGTTCAGTACGCTGAGTAAAATTTGAAAGTCAAATCTGTGATCGAACATCCAAATATTGCCCAAAACCTTAGCGTAGTCTCATTTCTCGATCAGAAAGTTCAGTACGCTGAGCAAAATGTGAAAGTCAAATCTGTGATCGAACATCAAAATATCACCCAAAACCTTAGCGAAATCTCATTTCTCTATCAGAAAGTTCAGTACGCTGAGCAAAATTTGATTCTGAAATCTGTGATCGAAGAAAATATTGTTCAGAACTTTACCGAAGTCTCAAATCTCAATCAGAAAGTTTAGTGCCCTGAGTAAAATTTAAAATCTGTGATTGAACGTTCAAATATTGTTCAAAAACTTGAATATTATAACCGCATTATTTGCTTGTTGTTGTTGTTGTTGTTATATTTTTATTTTGTTTTGGTTTAAATGAGGTCAACGACATCACGATTTTGTTTATTTGCTTGTTGTTGTTGTTATATTTTATTTTAAAGTAAATCAAACAATAGTTGCTTTCCAATCGACCACCGCAAGCACTTGTAAGTGCGAAAAATGTGTATTGGCTAAAGTGTCGATTGGAAAGCACAAAAGCAAAACATAACTTACAAATGTGTAGTTTATATGTGATAACTTTTTAATAAAATAATATCTACCCGGAATTTTATTAGCGCGTCACATAGGACATTCAATTATATTTTTGGCAGAAAAATACTACATACAATCACCTGGCGGACAAATTTATCGTAACTACTTTCAACTACTCATAATAAAAAGGTAGATCAGTTGCGAGTAGTTAATTTAGCAAAGACAAAAACCTTAAGTGCTTATAAGTACTTACGGTGGTCGATTGGAAAGCAACTAATGAAAATGAAAAACACAATAGGCGCTTTCAGGGCACCCAACAGTTGGCAACATGTTGAGTAAAATCGCGGCCAACGCTATGAAAATGTTTAGCACTATGAAATTTTTAAATCAAATTGGCGATGATTTTACTAATCATGATAGGGGACCTGAAAGCGCCCAATGACGCACATTAAGGAACAAGCCTACTGCCTATACAAAAACGTACAATCATCGAATTGTCTAACATTTTAGCGTGACGCGGTTTCTCGACCAGCACCCCATCCCAAAAGTCTCCAACGGGCGCAAAGAAGTATAACTTCAAAAACAAATTATAGAGAAAATCGAATGCGATTCAAATAAATCATTGAATTGCCAAAAGACTCAAATTTAATGGAATTTAGTCATCAACAATAAATAAACTACTACAATGAAAATAAAATTACTTAGAGCAAATTCTAGTCATTCAAAATGCAAGCCAACATTTTAACATGAGATTGTTGAGGATCACAGAACGAAAATATCCGACAGGTTTTGGAGAGAAATCTAATTAACGATTGAGAATATAAAGAGGAACTTCTAGTGGCCACTACAGATAAACATGTTTCGATATAAATAGTTAAATGGGTTAAAGTGTTTCATTTTGTTTAATTGAAAATTTTGCTACAGATTGCCACCCCCTTACGAAACTATAACCCCATACATATTTCGCCCATGACTTCAATCACTCATTTCCATTTTATTTTATAATACTGTTATAACGCCTAAATCACAATAAAATATATCCCTTTTGTATTTTTATAGTCGATGTTAAAGTTTCAAAAAAAACTTTTGCAATGAAAATTTAGAGCGCATCGAAACAATCACGATACAGAACTCAATTGATTTGATTCTTCACATGATGAAAAATCACGACCAAAAAATCAAATAAAAATTGATAAAAAATATTTATCAATTTTTATTTATCTCTCAAAATTTCAATAACAACAATGACTGAACAACGACAAAAAAATTTAAATGCGGAAAATCCTTGAATCCTTTAAATGTTATTAAAATAAAAAAATTGGTATATTGTCTCTCTATATACCATGTATTTATATGTAAAAGACTATAATTTAGATAATAATCCAACTGATGGTCCATATGTCGCTAGAAACGTGATAGAATATCCTAATTTTTACTTATAGCGTTTTTATAAACATTTTATCGTATATGGTACTGTAAGCACCATACCAGGAACCTCCCCATACATATTTTAATTTTTTTTATGCTTTGTTTTCCACAATTTTCCACCCATTTTCCCAGCAAACGTTGCTTTATATACATAAAAAAACATAAATACATATATACGAGTACACAGTTCAAACTTGTAAAAACACAAACCTGATCCCCAATATTACGTGATCAAAATAATAAAATTTATAGATGAACAACGTTGTAAAATGGTAACGTTAGGCTGCGAGGTCTATCGGCCCTAAATGTTATATGGTAAAGCGTGAAAAATGCTTT
Source organism: Nephrotoma appendiculata (assembly GCA_947310385.1). Lineage (NCBI taxonomy): Eukaryota > Metazoa > Arthropoda > Insecta > Diptera > Tipulidae > Nephrotoma > Nephrotoma appendiculata. The sequence continues at coordinate 229,329,592 of OX371223.1, forward strand.
TTCTGTTTTAAATATTTTCTTATATTATGCTCTAACCTATCTCTTTATTTAATTAATACTTAAGACTAAACTATACTATATTGTTAAACGAGTATGCGGTGTCTGTTCATTATATAGTGGAAGACGTCTTCCTTTTCGTGTTGTTATTATTCAATTGGCCAACATTCCATTAAGTGTGGTCTTTCTCCACTGATTTTCACCTTATTTTCGTCTATATAGAATATGTACAGTGGAAAACGAAATAAATATCGATTTAATGTTTAAGGTGTATACAAGGAAGAACTTTTTTTGTGTTCGTTCGGTTTTGTACTCCCACTATTTGGTTTTCACATCATTCCTTACTTGTTTAGAAAATGTTTTTTTAATGATTGGGTCCCATTTTCGGTTTAGGTGGTTTTATTTATAATGTAATTAATAATACTAAATTAGAATTATGGTGGAAAGACCAATGGTTTGTGAACTTGGCTATTTTCGAGTATTGATAAAATAAATATTTTTGAAATTAAATAATTTTATTTCGGAATTTCATTTCGTGTGCATTAAATGCTTAACACAATTCACGAAAACTTAAAACTGATTTAAATAAAATATGATAAGTTAAGAATTAACGTTTTTTGAAAACTCTTCTGGCGATAACGCTACGCATTACAAATATTTGAATAATGGTCTATCCAAAAAATTTAAACTCGTTTTGTCATCGGTATCTTGCCTCTAAACGCCATAGATTTCTCTTTAAGGCTCTATTCAAAAACCGAAGTATAAATGCTAATCTCTAACACCCGGCTTCACTGAAAATTGGCAAAATGCCAGTTATTCCTGCGCTAAACTTTTGTATGAAAATTTGTTGAACAGACAGAAAAATGTGTAAAAGAAGAATCTTTGTAAGGACAGCGCATGTTTACAATATTTAAAATATTGACTTTCGAATTGCTGGGTTTCAAAAACATTTTATTTTTATTAATTCTGCCTGGCTTTTACTTTTATATTATGTGTGTGTAGATGTAAGTAGAAACTCTACTTTTTTTTGGTCAAATTCAACTTTATTTGAAAATATAATTGTTACAAAGAGCTTGAATTTCAAACTTTTTTTGCGTGACAAGCTGGGCACCCGGGGGGTAAACCTAATTCGACTATGCTGAATTCATTGGTGCTAGTCCCATTTCAAAGTTAGTCCCCATTTTTGAAATATCGCTTTCGACATATTTTGCCTCTGAGACAAATATTTGTCAAAATATACACTCATATTCACGTTGATAGCTCCTGAACCATTAAGATTTTCGTTATGCTTTCTTCAGCAAAGTTGTTGCGCAAGCCAAGACCAACAACTTTGCTGAACATATCAAGGCCGAAAAACGACATCTACAATCACATTTTTGTGTTATTTTATTTTTTGAAACGCAAAAAAACAAACTAACACAAAAATGTGATTGTAGATGTCGTTTTTCGGTCTTGATATGTTCAGCAAAGTTGTTGCGCAAGCCAAGACCAACAATTTTGCTGAACATATCAAGACCGAAAAACGACATCTACATTCACATTTTTGTGTTATTTTTCCAAATATGTGTGTTTTACTTAGGCCAAGGTGAGCTTGGAGTGGCACTTCCGCACAATTAGACCAGGAGTGCCCCGTTGTGATACCACAGGAACCTATTTCCCCTTTACCCCTGTTCAAAACCATTCGGAGCTACGTACGTACCGCAAAATATCTCGGCATACTTAGGCCAAACAAGACACTCATCTCAGATAAGATACAAAGAACACATCACAAGTACATAAAATCAAGTTTCGTACAACACATAAAAACTGAAAACCATACACTAAATTCAATAAAAATGTAACCATTTTGCACAGAATCAAAAAAGGACTGAAATTAGACAGGTGTCCCAATTTGACTCATGAGTCATGAGACATTTGTATTCTGCACGTATACGAATTACGGCCAAAATTCACACCCTGAAAATGTACAAAAACAAAAACACCCACAATTTACTTCGCGACAAAATCAACACAAAACCCCAATAAAATTTACGACTTCCATAACTTAAAAACAAAGCAGGTACCAAACAGCAGCGCCTAGCTACAGTATATAAAGAGCTTCAAAATAGATTATGTAACAGTAGCAGAAAATAAACGGAAGAAGAAATTATTCTCGAAATTGATATTTCTAAAAAAGTTAAAAAATTGGCACAAGAAGTAAGAACTAAAAACTGTAATATAAAATTAAAAATAAAAAGTTATTCATCTAAATATATAAAGTGACAAAAGAATACAAAAAATAAAGTGAAAATCGTCTTGTGAATCTGGTGAAATAAATAATATGGATAGGTGTTATAAACTCAAGTGCTTTTGTTATGTGTGTGGAAAATTTACAATTATGAACAATCGCCGCAAAATAAGTGATGAAACCGCTGATTTATATCGACTATACTTTTCACAAACTGTTATTAGTGGTGTAAATTGGATGCCGCCTTTTGTTTGTACAACATGCATTTTCCATCTGCATAGATGGCAAAACACTGGAGCCGCAATGCCATTTGGTGTCCCGATGATATGGGTCGATCCACAAGGACATGATGCAGTTCAATGTTATGGGTGCATGAATTATATTTTCGGTACAAACAGAAACAAAAGTGGTTCTTTGACATACACTGCAATGAGATATACACATCTACCGCTGCAGCATTCAGATGAAATGCCTGTTCCGGAAAGATCAAACCCAACCGAGGATTATTTACCAACAACATTTGAATCAGGTGAAACCGGAGAAACATCTGCATCAATATATCAACCATCAAATGTCACTGCGCCATGCAATCACATTAAAATCTCGCAAAGTCGTTTGGATATTATGGTACGACGCCTGAAACTATCTCAGTGGCAAGCCATTCTTTTGTCAAAGAATTTAAAACAAGTGAACATTTTGGCTCCAAATGTTCGGATATATGGAGCAATAAATCGTCATCGTCATTTTACGAATTTTTTCAAATCAATTGAGAATAATTCACTCGCTTTTTGCACTGATATCCGAGGTTTGGTATCCACAATGCACAATGCATATAATCTTGAAGCTTAGCGATTGTTCATCGATTCCTCTAAAAGCAGCTTGAAGGCAGTTCTTCTTCACGTTACCAACTCAAAGAATTCCATTCCAATTGCACTCAGCACAAACACAAAGGAAACCTATGTATCAATGAAAAAAATCATCGATTTGATTAAATACAATGACCATCAATGGAAAGTTTGTGCAGATTTAAAAGTGATAGCTCATTTAAGTGGCATGCAATCAGTGTTGTGCAATTGTATGTAAAAAACTGTTTTATACATTTTTTACGTAAAAAATGGTAATATACTTAAATTACTGTATAAAACGTATAATATTGTATAAAATCAAACGCGTATTTAAAAACCTTAGTAAAGTCGCAAACCTTAATAAACGAAACGTAAATTTGTATCATATTAATACATTTAATTTTATTCGATAAAAACTATATTAATAAAAGATGCTAAGTTAAATTAATATAAAATACGACATAAGCATAACTACAGAAGTCGTTATCCAAATATATACTTCGCAAATGCAATTACTGCGAGGAACACTGTGTAAAATATTCGTAACTAATTCAAAAACATCAATTCTTACGTATATGAAAAAAAAATTTGGATATATGATGTAAAATGAGAAATGGATTAAAAATCTATGAATTTATTTATATTACTTCTAATTGATTAATTATAATTAAAAGTAGTTAAAGTAGCTAAAGTAGTTTTTCCACGTTGGAAAGTGTTTATGAGATTACATATGGGATCAAACAATTCTTTTGAGTTTTGTACGCTTTCGATAAAATCTTTATCAAAAATAAATTTTGATATATTTGCCATAACTATTTTGGTGTCTGACAATTTTAATTGGCCACGGAAATTTGAGGATTGAGGATTGGCACATTTACAAAAACAAAGTGGAATTTTCCAAACTTTATACTCAAAAGATTCCAGACATTTTTTGGAGCACTGCAGCGAAGCCACCCAAACGTATCCAACTTAGCACTGAAATTATTAAATCTTCCAGCATCGACAGCGCAGATTGAACGGATATTTTCAAATCGGGGTCAAATTCTTTGCCTAATTCGAAATAGCCTGACATTTATTAGGTCTAAAAAATTAATTCATCTTTATTAATATTATTCTTTAAATAATAAAGAAATTCTAATTCGATTTCTTGATAGTGATGATAATGAAGATTTGCGATAAACAGAATTTCATTAATGTTACTTTTAAAAGTAAAACTAAATTTATAATAAATAAATAAACAATTTTTTTGAAATACAACATATTTGTTTTTTATTAATAATTCAAACTTTTTTTGCGTGACAAGCTGGGCACCCGGGGGGTAAACCTAATTCGACTATGCTGAATTTATTGGTGCTAGTCCCATTTCAAAGTTAGTCCCCATTTTTGAGATATCGCTTTCGACATATTTTGCCTCTGAGACAAATATTTGTCAAAATATACACTCATATTCACGTTGATAGCTCCTGAACCATTAAGATTTTCGTTATGCTTTCTTCAGCAAAGTTGTTGCGCAAGCCAAGACCAACAACTTTGCTTAATATATCAAGACCGAAAACGACATCTACAATCACATTTTTGTGTTATTTTATTTTTTTGCGTTTCAAAAAATAAAATAACACAAGAATGTGATTGTAGATGTCGTTTTTCGGCCTTGATATGTTCAGCAAAGTTGTTGGTCTTGGCTTGCGCAACAACTTTGCTGAAGAAAGCATAACGAAAATCTTAATGGTTCAGGAGCTATCAACGTGAATATGAGTGTATATTTTGACAAATATTTGTCTCAGAGGCAAAATATGTCGAAAGCGATATCTCAAAAATGGGGACTAACTTTGAAATGGGACTAGCACCAATGAATTCAGCATAGTCGAATTAGGTTTACCCCCCGGGTGCCCAGCTTGTTGCATTTTTCAACTAGCACAGTGTTTCAGCCTTTGTGAACTGCTTGTCTTTAAAATATGATGACATCGATCTGAACAAGTGGTAATCAGAAGGAACCCAGTCTGGAGAATACGCCGCATGCATAGGTAAAACTTCCCAGCCTTAAGAAAAGATGAGTTCCTGGCTTAAATTTTGCTGTATGTGGACGAGCGTTGTCAAGTAGCAATATAACATTCCGCCTTCCTTGGCCCTTAAATGGTCTTTTTTCCTCCAGAGGATTACTAAATTTAAGCAAACGGGCCTGGTTCAGTTTAAGCTTTAACAGTTTTACCAGGTTCCAGAATCTCGTAATAAATGACTCCTTTCCAGTCCCACCAGACACAGTGACACTTCTTTGCATGAATATTCATTTTTACAAAAAATTCTTTCTCTTTTACTTTTGATGTCAACTTTTCGGTTTTGGTTTTCTTCGGTCAGTTTATGAGGAACCCATTTCCTTACTTCTGTATTTTTCCCATTGCATGTAATTGCAATGATATTGCTTGTGTTCCTATAACTGTTCTGCAAGCTCTTTTTGGGTTTGACACTGATTTTCATCCAGTAAAACTTTAAATTTTTAAATAGTTTTACTGCAGCTGGACCTGAATCATCGAGACTAAAATTGTCATCACGAAATATTGCAAATTACTTTTATACTGTTAAATTATTCACAAAAGATTCACTCAAAGTCGAATTAATCAATTCCATACCTTTTTTTAGAATACTAACAGCATTTTTTAGAATACTATGACGTAAATGAAGCTAACCGATATCCATCTCTTAAAATTGATAAACACGAAACGACAGCTTGTCGCTTTGTAAATGATCTTTATGCAACCCACTTGAACAATGAACACAGTCGAGTTTCTACTTGCACATCTAATATATACGAGTGCATATTATTGCGTATATTTGTGATAAAATTGGGTAATATACCGCATTAATAATAATAATAATGGCATTAATAATACACAAAATAATTTACACTTCAAGCGAAAGACTCCAACTGTGAGTGCATGAAGCTGCTATTTGTAGGAATGAACCCTACCTCAACCGATGCCAATAAAATTGGAAAGCTAATCATTTGGCTACCATGGAACAGCTAATATGAGGCCAAGTGTTGTTTCACCCATATTATTTGTGTGATGAAGGGTTTATCGGAATTATGACTATGATTGTGAAACAAACAACTAACTTTTATTTCTAAGAAGAAGGTGCATGTTGATGGAGCACGTCATCTTGCTCGTATTTGTCGTGAAATGGATATATTTCAACTTTGAATGTGACCCTAGATCCTCAACCAATATAGAAGTAAAATAGAAGGTAATTATTAATATTTTGGGGAGTCGGCTGTACGCGATGAGTTTTGTAATTCGTTTGTTTTTCGACCGGCTGTAATCTACAGTTTCCGTTAGTTATGTCGGCCAAGCAACTGTTAACGCCGATAATTATAGTTGTATGCGAAGTCTATTTAGCCGTTGCTTACTTATAATGATTTACTCTATTCAAGTCTTACTTTGGTACAAGCTAAATCCATTCTGGAATTGAATTAATATTTGTGCTCAAAGTAACAACCAAAGATAGTTTTTAATTTATTTTTATTAGTTGGTAACAATTACATTTTGAATTTGAAAACAACGTAAAAATGCAACTAAATATAATCAATTAAATAGTAATGTGCTAGAACATTATTGAATATTATTGCAAATCATAACTAATTTCTCGTCTTGTTTAAAAAAATTCGATGTCAAAATAACAAAAATCACTTTTATATTTTTATTACCAACATTTAAAAATGAAAGTATTCAATAAAACTGCCCTGGTGGTGAACATTAAAACTACAGGATTGTTTTTGTAAATTTCTCAAAGTAAGACCGCATATATCTTTAAAACTTTAAAATTGTTTAAAATTGAATGCATAAAAATGAAAAAATTTGGGAGTACCTTCGTTATGATTAAAGATTCGATCGAACATTTATGTTGCAAGTAAAAATTACCGATAAATTCTTCCCGCTCAAAAATCGCAACAATATTCATAACGCAAATGTCTCCGATTGCATTGAACAAGACGTACAAGTTATATGATTTAAGAGTAACTTTAAAATTGATGGAAAATCAAATTCCATGCTAATCGCATCATTATCATGAAACGCGATATTACGATATTGATTTAGACGAGTTTCAATCACCAGCCCATCACAATATAAATGCTGGTAAGGCTGCCGAATTTAATTATTTCGAAAAGAAAATTAAACTCAAAATGTTTGAAATTTTAGTCTAAAAGCTTTGATTGAGTCACGGTTGTGAAATTTTCAACAAAAACCCAAAATTTACAAAACGTTTATACATACAAAACCTGTGACAATAACAAAAAAAATAACCATGTACTGGTAAAATAGTCGGTAAAAGCATGTAACATTTTTCCAAAGAATTTGTATATTAAAAATAAGTTTGTTACACTGTTATTTTTCATTATAGAAACAAAAAATATTCAAAGTTAAACTAGTGTACTATTACATTTACATAACAGAAACTTAATTCATATATTGTATTTATCATGTATATGAAGATAGCCCAATTTCCATCCCCGAAAAATGCGACACTAATTATTGCTATCATGACATTTTTTTACACTCAGCCCAAAAAATCACGATATTTTTTAATGTAATGTTAATTCGTTGTATATCTTAGAAGAAGGCGGCTGCCCCAAACCCCCGCTTTTCAAGTGTCAAACTAAGTAAAAAACAAAATTTCAAAAACTTCCTGGAATAATTGCCAAATTTAGATTTATTGCTATAATTGTTAATTAAATGTCGCAATAGTATACATAAACATATATAGTATAGCCATAAGCAACTATTTTGATTTTTGGGGATAGAAATTTAGGCTATCTTCCCAAAGGTGTATTTATTTTTCAAATAAACTCGTCTGCAATACCATATATGTATAATGAATCAATCGGGCCATTTAGTTGTTTCATTATTTAAAAAAACTGCCAGATCACAGAAATATTCCCTTGTCGTCACATATATCAAAAGTTAGCTTAAGAAGTGATCTCTCAAAAAAAATTGGCCACTTAAACAAAATACAATAAATTCCCGTTTGTTATTGAGGTTCAAACGCAAACTGTTTATGTTATTTTTCGATTCTAGCGGTTTACTGTATTTAAAATTGGCCAGATCATAGAGTTATTTCCAGGTGGTCACATATATAAATAAAATGTTCCTCTATCACCCGATGTAACCCGCTAGTCCGGCCAACGAACAGCTTCCGCGTTCAATGGACTATCTCGAATACTTAACATACAAAAATCCTCAAAAAATTATTTCAAATGCGTTAAATGTTGCTCTATCACGCGGTGTAACCCAGTAGTCCGGCCAACGAATAGTTTCTGAGTTTGAAGGACTATATCTAAATTCTGCCACATAGAAAAATTCTGAAAAAATCTCAAAAATTACTTTGACTCATTAGACTAAATTTGATAATTCGATCATAAAATATCTTAAAAACATAATCGGGGATGGGTAAATGGTTAATATCAGTTATTTATGTTGGCCCCGAAAATTTTTTTGTTTTCATATTCTCATGAAAATGCAACATTTTTACTCTCAGCCCCGAAAAATGTTTGTGACATGATAGTTTTAGTTGTCATGACAGTAAATATTTTCAGGGCTGAGAGTAAAACTGAGGCATTTTTCAGGGCTGATAGCCAAAAATGTTATGATATGTAGTGTTGCCATCTCATTTTTCGGGGATGGATTTTGGACTTTCTTCACATACATTTTGTTTATTATAAATATTGAAATAAGTCTTCAAATTTAACTTGAAAAATTATTAATGAAAAATTCAAAATAAAATAAATCCGCTTTGCATTTGAAAATAATGATAACAGTAATAAAATCACTAGGAGGACATAAAATTGCTTCAATCTACTTTTAAAATTATCAAACAAATAGTTAATTTTATTTATGTTTTTACACATCATCTTCACTAGTTCATTACCGCCATAGTCGTTTCTGTGTCTATCTAAGTGAAGGTAGTCATGATGGCTTAGTTGCCTTGCAATTCGTGACTTATAAGCGTTGCCAAAGGTTAAGACTTATCCAGTTAAAAATGGTAGTTTCCGCTGTATGTTTACGTGGTATGGTAGATCAAGGTCTTATACCCATCCGTCTTTCCAGGTCAAGTAGCGTGTAAACTTCTTTCAAATTTTTTCAATACTTTGCATACGTTCTTTGTAGAACCGACACCACACATTTACAGCATATTTCAGCTGATTCAATGTAGGATAAAACCGTGCAAGTAGTTTGCTCTAGCGATGCGCAGTAAAAACACTTCGGTCTTTAGTTTCAAGTACTACTTGAAGAAGTACCCCATTTTTCTAATAGTATTGTGTAACAAGGTTAGATTTTCGATAAAATGATAGATATTTGCACATTTTTAATGTTAAGATTTATAAAACTAAACTATATCGCTAAGTTGTCAATAGCCGTGTTTTATTATTCGATCACTCTCGAGTCTTTCTTCACTGGTCGCCATACCATAAAAATAAAAAATATATGCATCCATAAAAGAAACATTTATCACCTGAAATATACTAATTGACATTTATTTTGACATGGCGTTAGAATGAGGAACAAGAATTCATCTAGCTACGTTTTAAATTTGTTTTATAAGATTAAGTTTCTAATGGTTTCAGGGGTTTACAAAATAAAGGCCTTTTTAAATTTCCCATTGAAATGGATAGCGCTCCGATAGCGGCTCCCGATAAATAGGTAGAGCAAAATATTTGGTAAAAAATCTTAGTTTAGAGTTAAATAAATTAATTACATGCAAAAATAGTTCGCTAAATATAAGTTTTGACATAGAAAATTAGGTGCTCCGCGGGATAAATCTATCGGGCGCTAGTAAAAAAACACGGCTAATGTCTTCTTGTAGTTTATCGACAATTTTTGAATGTATGGAATAATCAATACCTTACACTCGTCAAAATATTAATTGAGCAGATCCTCCGTGGTACAATTAACAACTAAGAAGATTGCACAACCTTAGAAATCAACATTAGCAAAACCCTCTAAAAACTCAGTTAGAGTCAGATTACTCTAAATATATAGATATCTTTAACAATTTTAAGAATTACCTCAAAAATAAGTCACCGCTGCATCTGTAGTGCCCCTGGGTACCCATTAGGGGCCCATTCTGATCAGTTTATCTAAATATAAACGACGTTGCTGGTGTTATTGAGAATTCGTCCAACTCGGAATACGTCGACGATATGAAAATTTATGTATTCATTGACTCGAATTCTGCTGTGTAAACCAAAAACAACGTAACCCTGAAATTGAAGTTTTGAGATAATTAAGGGTTTGCGTTTTGATCCAGACTACATGTTGTAGAAGTGCTATAAACAAATGGTCTTGATCAGTATCTGTTAAAGGAAATGTACATTTTATAGTTATAATATACATTTTAAGATAGTTTATTTTAATTGAAAATTTTCAAAATATTGCTTTTATTTTGCTATTGGATTTTCATGAAATATTAAAACATATCAAAAAAGACGTAACAAATATTACGCCGTTTTGATTTTGAGTTTTTAACTTGTATGAGAGTATAAGAAAGAGTTTATTCGAAGCAAAAACAACGTAAACCCAATTCGGGTTGTCACGATAATAAATGACTGCCACAGTTTGAATATTAAATTATAACTTTATTTTTAATTATTTTTAGAAAAGAAATAATACAAACATTATTTTAATTCAGACTTCTATTTAATCAAAAATTAAAATACTATACTAAATTAATTAAATAATAGTTGTTAAATTATATATTTATGTTCATTAAAAACAAAATAATTATTGATTAAAATAACAATATTTCTAGTTCAGTCTCTATGATTTTCAGTACGTTACATTTTTATTTGTTGCAAATTTTTAAAAATCTTGATCTTCTCGATGAAAACATAGGTCGCTTTTGCTCCATCATTTTCAGGCATTTCTTGCCAAAATATTTGTTTGTGTGAAGGCATATGCGGTACCAACTCCTTAATAATTTTTTGTTTGTTCATAGTATTAATGCCTAGTTCTTCTTTCAATTTTTCGAAATTTTGGTTATTGTCGTATTTTTGTTTTATAAAATTACTTTTTTGAAAACTAATATCATCGTAAGAAGTTTTATAAAACATTTCGTCCTTTTTGTTCCTTGTCCGCACGCCACTGGAAAATTTATGGAAATCCATATGATTCATTTTAAGCACTGATATGTTAGATGAGGACTTAAGAACAACATCTTCCATGTCATCCATTGTAAGGTCCTCTTCTGCACGTCGTTTTCATTTAGTACCAATGAGACCGTGAATACTGTCAGCTCTCATGAATGAATGTCCTGACTCAAAATATTTCAATGCTATCGAGTTAGGACCTCATTCTTGGTTTACTACACATACAAGCATAGTAAATAATAACCAATTTCTGTTTTGTCCCGAGCAGTTATCAGCCCAAAAGTTGATAGATTTACATCGGAACTAGACTTTCTAATGATGGTGTACTAAGTTGAAGTAACATCAGTAGCTCTATGGACTCATTCCACAAAACACAAATATATTTTAAATCGTGCAGACAAGCGTTTCATTAAAAACCACCAGCCGGCTTACAAAGTAAGAATTTTTAAGTGTCATTTTAGAGATGATCATCACTTTCTGCATATCAACAGTATAAACGTTGAAATTTGGCTCCAATTTTTGCGTCTTCTCCTTTTCATATTCTTTTCTTGCTAAGGTGTAATTATTATGGTGTCTAAACTCGTCGTGATTAGTGGGAGAAGATGAACTACCAGCTTCAGAATCATTCAGATGATTTTTGTATAATGAACAGCTTTGACAGATCATCTTCCGAAGGACATGTAAAGCCAATATTTTCACGTTAAAACGCTTTCCTGGATGTCTCATAAGAAACATTCAGCTCAGATTTTTGTTCCACAAAGTCTTTCCACAAACACCTGACACTTAAGTCAGGTGTTAAGTACCGCCTGTTTGGAGCGTTCACCAGTCTATAATGTGACACAATTGGATTGAAACTATTAATGTGTTGTTTTAGTTTACTGTCCATTGATATCTTAAGCTCAACCATTTTGTTTCGTCTAACTTCTCCCCTTTTATCTGCAGTAACAGCGGTTACACTACCTTCTGTAATTTTCGATTTAAAATGTTCCATTACGAGTCCATCGTGTTTTCGACCTAAAGAGCTTAGAAACATATATTGCAAACCTTAGTCGAAACAGCATGTCCAGCTGCAGCTGTTGAGTTAATTAGCGTATATGTCAGGCTATAATTGCGTTGTCTTTCTGAGTCCGAACTTTAACTTTATTTTGTGTAATGTATTTGTCCAAAAATAATCGTCGCTCGGAAAAATTCATGTTTATGAATGCGTTGTATGCCTGCTCTCAAGCGCTTTGTGCGATGTTTTCATTACATTTGTTTCCGCACGTGCATTTTGGCGGTAGCAGCGGGTATTTCTGTATATAATGCAAATTTTTTGCGGCCTGTGATCTTCTGGCTTTCTTTCTCGGTGGGGTCTGGATAACTGAAGCTATGTGACAATTTTGAGTAATATTGTAACGATTTAATATGGACACGCGGTTGCATATCGGTAAACGACAATCATAGGGGAAAACGATTCATTTAGAAATATGTATATTGTTTTATTATACCCTGTAATCTTCTTTCCCTTCCCCTATTCGTTTCGCATACGCTTTTGTTGATTTTTTTTTAGGGGTCAACGAACCTATATACTCAATACTGATAATTTATATACTTTTCAATGTTATATACTATCAATAAAAATAATAAAATTTGTCATTAAAGTTTCTTTAAAAATATCGAAATTTAATAATATTTATAATAATAAAATCTGTGTATTATAAGTATAAGCTGTAAATAAATAAATTGGTTGGTGTAACCAATACATAAACGAATATGTTTATATGTGATGGGTGCAATGCACAAAATAGTACCATAATCGTGATATTGTGAACTTATAATAAATAATATTCCATGAATGAAATAAAACCGTTATAATTAATCAAAAAATTAAAAAAAAATTTATTAGTTACACTTAATTTGAATTACTAAATTGTGATCGTCATATGACAAATCAGATTTTATGCTTTATCAAAAGCAGCTTCAGCTCTAACTCCGTGTATTCTAGTATATACACAAACCAAGTATTGAAATAATAATACTTTTAAATATATTTATGTGCCAACCAAGCACACTGAAAATCTGGGATCGGCACGAGTGTGTATCCAGGATCCAGGAGGAGCGAGGTTACATGAATCTGGAACATTCAAAGATGGTCAGCGGTATCTGAATTATAAAATAGTTTAAGGTAATCAATTTCTAATATACATTTTTGTTTATGCCACTTTTATTTTGATAGAACTTTTTTTGATATATATTAAGTTGTAAGAAGGTTCCTTTTGCAATTCTTGTAATGGTCGACAAATTTATTTTTTTTGTATTTTGGCTAATTAATAGCCGGTTATAATTTTTTTGTCGCTTGATTATATGAAAAGTTCTACTAGTTTTCTTAATTAATTTTTTTTCGAGTGAAGATAATCTATAATATGTCAAATTAAATTAATATTTTGGTGATGTGAGCGTGTAGTCAATTATGAACGAGTAAATTTTAGTCAGGAATTAAATAACAATCAATGCCCACATTTTTAATAGTTTTTGACCGACGAACACACCCAACGACGAGCAAACCCATATTTCCTGACGGGTCAAAAAATGGTGGTAGTTTACAATATAACTACTTGAATCAATTTCTTGGTCAATATCGGAGTCATTGAAATTTTCCTCGGGAGTTGTTGTAGCTGGAGTGATCATGGTCGCATTTTGAACTTCTTGTTTATTGCCAATCAAGCTGGTTGCGGTTAAATATTATAATTAAAAATGATCTTACTATTATGATAGATGCTTTGATAATGATTACATTATTTTAACTTTGACCATAATGGTTTAGAAAATCAAAAAATCAATACTTAGCGAAGCAAATAAAACGTAATCATATTTACCCCGTTTTCATATTGTATACTTACATATTTTGCCCCATATCAACCATTCTTGCGCTGCGTGATGACATTTTCAATCACTATTATGATTAACTGACGAATGGAAGTGTAAATTTACATTTTGTTTAAAATAATAATATGATAAACGCTCTCTTTTAGCATTTATTGCGCTCATCTAGTCCTGGTAAAGAAGAATTACAAATCAAAAAATCAAAATATTACGTTATTTTTGTGTTGTACTACATTTTAGAAGTTATGAAGTTAATTTTCTAAAGTCAAATGGAATATATTGTAACCACATGGCCTGGTCGCAAGGCCGGTACCACCGTCGCACCATACGGTAGCTCATTGTCGGCTAGGAGGTCCTGTTATCCGACGGTACAGGCCGCCATGTTACAACAACAAAAAATCCGGAATTCTGCTTCGTTAGAAACTTAGCAGAAAAAAATAAATAAATAAAAAGTACATAAGAAAAGCTTGTCTGCACCACACTGGGATCCTTTTCCACCACTACTTTTACTTTACCTAGACATAACCTGCCTTAAACGACACAGGCCGATGAAAAAGAAGAAGATATCATCATGGCTCCGGCTTGGTTAGGCAAAATATGCCAAAAAAAAAACTAAACTAAGATGCTGCAAACAAGGAAATCGTAGAGAACCAAAACCTGAAAAAAAAAATGTTACAAATAAAATATTCAAAAAACGAGATCTAAAATAAAAATGGTATCATTAAAGGAAAATTTAAGAAAATATAACAAATAAGAAAATCATATAATAAAAAAAAAAACAACAACAAAAATGCATGCAAATACGTTACACTCTTAACTGGATGAGGTTGACCGGATGACGATGGTGTTGCCTATCCCCATAGATGAACCGCTAACGGTGTACTCGAAAATTTTCAGAAGAACTGGAATACTGCAGCCTCGATATATGTATTTGCCCCTTTTGCCGCGTGATGAACAATTCGGGTGCAATCCGCCTTCCGTTAAAATTGATTAAATGTTCCGTGATATATTATATATCCCGTTGTGATTTATGTTCCGTTGTTGGTAATACCGTGCCGTTTGTTACGACAAGATTTGTATAGAATCAGTTGTTACGCCCTCGTCCCGTAATTTAGCAATCACTATGCCAGTACTCGATAGTGAATATATTTGGGTATTCCCCGTTAACTGGTATACCCGCACAGATTGTTCGCCTTATATAGCGGTCAAAAGAAAAACTTAGCAGTTATCTTGTTGCCAGGAAATAAATATCGATCACACTAGAACTTTACTTTGAAAATTTTAGCTCTTTATTTTTTATACTTCGTAAGCTTTGTTTGCCGATGAAAGCACTAATATTTATTTGTTTAAAAAAAATACAATTCAATAATAAACGAAACACACAAGTTTATTTTGTATATATAGTATATACAATATATATGCATATATTCTAAATGAACACAATTTATTCACATTCACAAAGTCTTTTTCATTATATACTTGTTTAAATTCATTTTATTCTTATAATGTACAATAACTAAGAATTCTAATTAACATCAGTGGTTATTTATAATCAATTTTTTTTTATGAGATTTTAACATTCTAATTTTATAATTTTAATAGACAATTCTATTTTATATTTCTATTTTTCTTTTCTTTTAAATTTTTGTTCTCGACCTTTCTTGTTTGGCAAACTCGACTCGAATCCCTTTGCAAAGCCATCATCTCCTCTTCAATACCTCGCTGTCATTGTGTTCCCGCGCTTTTTCCCCTCTTTCCCCAAATTGACACCAATACATACTTGTATTCTATGCAATGAAATCAGCTGATCTTAATTTTCTATATTTGTACCCCAATAAGCCGTTGTACGGTAAGTATGGAAAGATGCTACGGACATAGTAACGCAGGTAAGTATAAAAAGCTAATTGAAAGAAAAAAGTTAGGTTGTAGATAAAGCCGATTAGTACAAAATTTAACGTCATCGTTACAATATGCAAAAACAACGTAAGAATGGTGCTAGTGAATATTACATTGTTTTTGCGGAGGATTTGTTTTTTTTGCTTTGTTACGTGGTTGTTACCGTTTTCAAATCTATGAGTTTGTATATAAAAAGAGAATATAGAGGAATAGTAAAAGTCAACATACGTAATCGATCTCGTAGATCTCAAAAATGCAAACGAACTGAAAACAACGTAAACGCGGTTGCATTGTTTTAGCTTTACACAGCAGAATTTATTAAGAGGCTTTGAAAGCTTTGCTATATGGTGTACGAAAACGGCCTAGAGTTGAAGGTACATAAATGCCATTCCATTACGATTCTCGTAAGCATATCCGTTCCAAACTATGAAACTGGTGTTATTTCAGTTCAAGGTTTGTGTGTTATTTGTGACAATGAACTTAATTTTGGCATTCACATTGTCTATAATATTATCAATCGATCAAACTTTGCGGAAAAATTCGTTAAGCGCTTAGCTAAAGAATTTGACAATCCTTTCGTAACGAAGGCGGTATACACAACCTTTGTTCGCCTCTTGCTATAGTATGCCAGTCAAGTGTGTTTCTCTTATCATGAAATACACATTAAAAGAAAAAAGGCAGTGCAACGAAGATTTGTTCGTTTTGCTTTACGTGAGCTACCTTGGGTGGATATTTTCAACATACCCAATACATACAGCGGCTAAAGCTAATCAATTTGCAAACACACACGGAAAGATAAATTTAAACATAAATTTTCGTGCGCCTAAACCTGCCTTCAGAACCATACATTACAGAACGGACTATGAAAAAAATAAACTTGACCGCTTTTCGGAACTAAACAAAACTCTGATCTTTTTGACTTTAACATTAGTCAATTTTTTTGACAAGACTTCTTTATTACTAGCGGTGATCTTCGTCATTTTTTATTAATCTTTGTAAGTGTCTTTTTCATTGTTTAAACTTTAAATTTTAACTTTTGTTTTGTTGGTTGTAGGTTTTCCACTATTGACGTTTCTCTCTCCAACCGATATTTTTCCTCCATCTTGTTGCTGTGGGGTATCATTCATGCTGAAATTTTTTTATTACTTAAAAATATGTTCTGTTTCATTTTATTATAAAGTTCATTATTATTCTCAAAATTTTCATTAACTGTTAATCGTTCTTTACACTATATTTAATTATCTATTGCCCGTCTTTGAGTTTTCTCACCGGGGTAACTAATAATAAATAAAATAAATAAATTAAAGAAAAGAAAATTATAACCTTCCGTATTTCTCAATAGTACAATCAACCACAAAACAAGCAAGATTTATCAATCGAAATAAATCGAACAAAGATCGGTTTAAGTGAATTGTAGGCTCAAAATTTCCGGATACCTCGAACGGAAGTTATTGTATACTCAAAATAAATTGTACGGTGATTCGGCTTGGATAAATTGTGGATCCGTTAATATTACATTTTGAAGAAACACGAAGGATGTAAAAATAATTGCTTTAAGACAGATTTGGTCGAGAAAGCAAACAATTATTTTTAAAGATTAGGCGGACGGGTGCCTATTTTCACTCAATAATCTTTTGCTCGGTGCAAAATTAGTCAAATTTGAAAGGTGATAATATTTTTTAGTTCACAATAGTTTTGAAAAAATCTCAGAACTATTAGTTCCAAATGGTGAATCTAACGTTTTTAATTTAAAAGCTTACTCAAATTTATTTACCTGCTGTTTGTGATATTTATTATAAGATATTTTCATCACATCACTCAGCTAATTTGAGCCAATAGTTTAGGTCGACAACATTATTTTTTAGTTCGAGCCCTACGTTACAGTTACCGTTGTTTAACCTTTATATCATTAATAAAACTCATTGGATTAAACCAAAACTACACGTGTAAGTAAATATTTTATCCGAATTGCAACAACTGGCATTAAATTCATTTCAGCTAAAAAAAATTTAAATAATTAATATAAAATTTTCATGTTCCAGTATTCGCAACAATCACCATCATATTTTATACAATTTTTTATTTTTCTACCTCTAGTAATTTGTTTAAAATATTAACTGGGCTACAAAAATTTAATCTTGTTTAAATTATGTATCGTCTCCATATGTATGAATGTACGTATTTTTATGTTACAAACGAAACATAGAAATAAAAAAATTTAAAACATATAACAACACACACTGAAACATGTATCCATGATTTATATGAATGTGTATCATATAGATTAGAACATGAACTAGCATAGTCTCCATGTATCATATGTGTAGGTACGTTATAAATATGAAATATTGAGACAGTAAAATAATAAAAATAAAATAAAAATCCATAAATTGAATGATGATTCCAATAATTCACCAAAATAAAAAAAATAATAATAAAAAAATTCACATCACATATCCAATTCCTCGTGTTCAAGGAGGAGAGGGGCCCAAAGACACACATCTCCACTAGAAAATATAAAACATGCTCCAATAAAAATTATAAATCGTATGGATTGGATATACGTACAGCAACGCTTGTACAACACGTATACAAATGTATATATCTCCATATAGTATGTATATACAAATATTATGAACGGGAGATTGACTCAAGAATATAATATGTAAATACACGGATCAAATAATTTATCCAACCATTTTCATCCTTCAAATGTGTGTATCGAACGATATAAATAATAAAATAAAATATAAACTGAACAGAGCCGAAACCTAATACACTTTTATTAACATAATCACATTTTACAAACAAGTACATGACTGTTACATAAATAAGGAGCAAAAGGAATATTACGTTTACTGAGATAAACTAGTAATCCTTAATCGATTTTATTTCATTCAATTAAAATTCAATTTTCCACAATTTATTCATTTTATAATTTAAAATTGATTCGTTTCACATAATAAATGAGAGATTTGTTTAATAAAAAGCTTTCGTAGAGTTTTTTTAAGTATTTTACTATAATCATGTACAGATAACATAATTTTTATTTTTTGCTTGATTTAAATTAATGAAATTTCTTATTTGTTTTTATTATAAAATTGTCACTAAATTAAAATTAAATTTGATCCAATTGAATATAATTTATATGTTTTGAATGTTATTGGAATATTTTATCGAAAATGTATATCTTCTTATTTATACTAACTCGTATACATTCTTTAAAATTGGATTTAAGATGATGAATTTGTGTGCTTAAAATATCGTAAAATTTGAGGCTTAAATTTATGCTGCATAAGATAGCAGAAATTTGACAACGGAAAATAATATATTAAGCTGCTCCCCGCAAGCGGCAGAACTACTACAATAGAGAACATTTCTTTTGTTATATTGTTAAGTTTTTCCCTTGTCACTCAAGGTTCGAATCACTGGATTGTGAATAAATACAAGTGCTTCAAATTTGAACTCAAACAAATTTATTTACACAATACAAAATTAACAACAAATTATTCCAATTATAACACACTATTTAATTATCACTTTAACCCTCGTCCGGCGGCATAATTTTACAACGCTAAAAGGCGGCAGACGTACAATTGTACTTTCATATATTATATATGAAAATCGTCACTGTAGGCATAATTTTTGTAAATAGATAATATTTGGAATTTAAACATAATTAAAATGTAGAGATCTCACAAGGCTTTAACTCGCTCCGGCTTCTACAAGAAGACTTATTAGTATTTAAAAACAGAAAAGGTACAATTGTACCTATGCCGCCTGACGAGGGTTAATAATCGCTTTAATAATTGCTTTAATAATCACTTTAATAATCACTCTATTTAACCTTCACTATATCGCGTTTGAAATAAGACTCATCATTCAACATCAATTTACGCCTTTTTATATAACAAAATATTTGTTTCTAGAATAATCCTGAATGCTCTCCAGAAATCGAGAAATATGTTAGTATACAAATGATGATCCTAAATGTTGAACCAAATCACAAATGCACTTGAACATTATTGGAATAACTTATTCTATTCTAATCTAGGTGTCACCGTAATAATATAACTACCGGCGGAATTTTTTATCTATTTGGTATCTCTTTTATCACTAAATAAAACATCCCAGGGGAATAAAATATTAAAGGAACTCGGTAAATGAAATCTTGAAATTTAACAATATTCCGCCTTTCAGTAATTTCTTAACGAATTACGATGAAATTTGGATAGTAGTATTGATCATGGATATTAAAGTAAGTTTTGGACAAAATCCTATGATCTGATCATGTTGGACTGAACTTGGCCATTTCATAACCAATCCTTATGAAAATTGTTTTCTAGATTGATTTTTTATTGAAATATAAAATTTAGATGAAAATATTGTTACGGTGATACCTAGATTAGAATAGAATAAGTTAATTTCATTAATAGTTCAATTGCATTTATGATTTATACTCAACATTTAGGCGTCATTTCTATACTAACATATTTGCTCGATGCGCATTTAGGATTATTCTAGAAACAAATATATTGGTATATAAAGGCGCGCGTTGACGTGGAATGCTGAGTCTTATTTTAAACGTGATACAGTGAAGGTTAAATAGAAAGATTATTAAAGTGATTATTAAAGCGATTATTAAAGTGATAATTAAAAAGTGTGTTATAATTGTAATAATTAATTGTTAATTTTGTGTTGTATAATAAATTGTGTTGTGTAAATAAATTGTGTGAGTACAAATTTGAAGCAGTTGTATTTATTCACAATCCAGTGATTCGAGCCTTGAGTGACAAGGCAAAATCGTAACAATATGGTATCTCTACATTCTACGCGATTTAAATGAATTTTAAACTAGAAGAAACTCGGCTATTCCTCAAATTAAGGCTACAATCAATAATTGTAAAATTTGCATCGCATACAAGGACAGTTCAGAAAAAATTTATTATTGATTAGAATTTTCCCTATAATTTTTTGATTTTCTTAATCCATATTTGTTATTTTCAGTTTTTGGCCCATATCTCAAATACTTCCACTAGTAACCAATACTTTCAGTTACTTTTCTAATAGCTAAGGTCATACTGAGACTACATGGAAACTTTATGGATTAGAATTTTCCATAGCGGGGATATATGTTTTTCTCTGTAATTTCCGCTATCTTACGCAGCATCTTAATTTTATCGGTAGTGGGTTTATTATCGATAATTGATTTTAAAGTAATTGAAATACTTTCAGATTAAAAATTGCATAACATTTAGGTAATAGAATGGTCCATTAAAAAAGTTGATTTCTTTCTAGATTGAATAAGCCAGGATCCTCCTTAAGTTGATTCTGATTATTCAATACGTTACTCCAAAATATTGTCTTCTTCATCCTATATCTCTGAACCACATACAGTGGAATAATTTAAAACTTAGTAAACATGAGACCACTCATTATACTATTTGGAGCAGTTCAAACTTCTTGAAAATTTTAATTGTTTAAATATTTATATTAAGTATTCTTGAAAAAAAATAGTCTTTCTCAATAAATTCAATTCTCAACTTCAATATTTTGGGAAAACGAAAACTTTTAGACAATTCTTTGCCACGCCTACAAAAAAAATGAAGTTCCGTGGAAAGACGCAATCTTTACGCAGTATAGAGAAGAAAAAAGAAAACCAAAATAGTATTAAAGAATTTTCAGCTCTTAATCCTTTAATATCGATGGTTAAATAAACTTGAAATATATTTTAAATTATTATTTTTTTTTTTTCATTTATAGTGAGATTATTTAATAACTGGCAATTAAAGTCTAATAATTACTGAGTATAACCTCCCTGAAAGTAGAAAATTTGAGAAATCAGCTCATTTAATGATTACGACGACCATGGTGTAATTAAAAGTTTGTATGCACTCGTAGCCAGCCTGCTCTTTTCTATCCCGCACAAGTTATCATCGTTACCACATCATAACAGAAGCTTTAGTATAAGGTTTTTTTAGCCATTAAAAATAGTTTTCGTGGTTTCCGCCTAACATAGGTAAAACGATTTACTTTTACTTTCTTTTACTCTCTTTAATTTCGACCAAGAGATTTTTGCAGGTATACCGAAATAGGTTCACCGGAAGTAACAGCTTTCAATAAAACTTTCCCGCTTTTTGCAAATATTTTAAAAAGTATATCATTTACGAGAAAAATGATTACAAACTAAAAGATTCAAAGCTAAATTTGCAACAATACCGGCCTAAACTAGTTTTATAAAATTTAAGCGGAAATGACGATTTTTCACGGAAAACAGTTTCTTCAATAAAAATTCGGACATTGTACAGTCCAAACGGATTGATTGATCGGAGTGAAACTTTATAAATAAGCTTTTTCTATAAATGGGGAGATCCCAGTGATTTTTGGCCAGCATTGGAAGTGACAGCTTCATAGGAGCTTTTCCGTTTTTTGCAAATATTTTGAAAATTTGTAACATTTACGAAAAAACGATTAAAAACAACAAGATTTAAATAATAAAATTAAAAATAAAATTTCAAATAATAAAATTTCAAGCATAGTTCAGACAGATACAATTTCACACTTAAAATTTTTCTATTAATTGGGAGATGCTTGCGAAAATTGGTGGCAATCTGTGTATCGAATATGGCAGCTTCAATGGAAGCTTTTTTAATTTTTGCAATGATGGCCACAACATATTCACTCTTTTTTTTACTTTTGCAGGTGCAATGTAATTATGAGATTTTTCGGACTGGTATGCTTTTTTCTACTTAACGCAGCCGCGCGGTAGTTTCAGCCATTTTTCTGAACAGCTTTATAAATACATAAATAAATAGCCTGGTGTGCTTTTATTACCAGCATTCTCGCTAGTAAATTGATCCTTCAAATAAGCCCAAATAGCAAACTATATAGTTACCAATCAAGGTATATGTTTGTTTTAAGCGAATAAATACTCTAGTTACATATTGAAAACTATGTACATGCATACATAAATTTCGTTTTGGCTCTAGGACAACCCTCACATTAGACAGATTTTCGCAGAATTTTAGAATTATTTACTAATCAAAAATTCGTTGATTGAAAGTGTTTAACAATTTTACGCTTTATAGAACAATCTATCAAATTCGTATACATTATCATTAGAAAATACTATTCGAATAGAAACTATAAATAGTTTATAGTTGTTGCAAATTTCCAGAAATGTAAATATTTTGATGGTTTTGTTATTTTAAATTTGGAATTTTATTTTTCTGAAAAATTCAAATTGAAATCATAATAAATATTATGTTATTACATGTTATGAAAATAATAAATATTTTTGTTGATTGGACTTCAATCAATATGAATATTTTGGCAGTGGTTAAAGAAATATCAGATTGTGGCTGTCTAGATAAACATTCATATACGTCATATCATTTCATATACGCTCATTATCATTTATGCAATTTAATCAAAAAACATTGTAGCTTAAATTTTTATTTATTTGTATTTGTGTATTCTATTAAATGAGTGCCGTTTGGATATGTTACACAACCTATCTGCAGGGTAGTCTAGTCATTTATAGTAGTAAGATTGATAAAAAATTATTTTCAGCAGTCGATTAATAAGAGCATAGACAATCAAAAGAGATTTTTCATTTGAACTAAAAAATTAAAACAAAATTTATTTCTGATAATTCAAATGTCATCGTTGTGTCTGTGATTTTTCGTTAAACTGCGTATACGTAAGTATACCCCAAAAAAACAAAATATTTTTGATTGTATGCGGCTATTAACAGAAAATGAACACGTAGTTTAAATTTTTACGTTTACATATCATGAAATATCTCTTTAAGATTGTCTCTGATAAAAGTTTTAACAAATGATACCAATATATTAAGGCCTGTAAATTAAAGCAATAGTTAATCGATAGGAATCTCGAAGTTAGTTAAGATTAAATTAGTACTTTTGTCTCTATAGACGTATATTTTGGAATTTACGACTCTAGAGACGAAACGAAAGTCGAAATAGAAATGGAAACTCGAATAGAATTCAACATAAATGTTTTCTTACTTTGGCAATTATTAT
This sequence comes from Nephrotoma appendiculata, assembly GCA_947310385.1. NCBI lineage: Eukaryota > Metazoa > Arthropoda > Insecta > Diptera > Tipulidae > Nephrotoma > Nephrotoma appendiculata. The sequence goes on from OX371223.1 coordinate 229,353,601, forward strand.
TCCTATTCGAATAGGAATGAAATTTGTGCCCAAACTAACAGCCAAGCGATTATTTTATACTTTTATCGGTTGGTACAAAAATTTAATAAAATCAAACGATGCATGCGATTTACGTTTATGTCATTACAAATATTTATGATGCGTTTTCGACGTGAATATGGTTTATTTTTCAGATTAGTTTAGCATCGGATCGGAGTTCATTTTTTGTATCGTTGATTTATGTCATTTGATTCTATATGTGATAAAAATAAAAAATCTAATTTATTTTATTGTTGACAAATTTAAAATTGACTTTTCTTATCAAGACGTCAACCCATAAAATTATAATTTTCGAAAAAGTTGCTCTAGTGGTCAATAGGATAACTTTGCGTAGAATAATTGTATTCATATACCAACAAAACCTTGAAATAAAACTATACTGGTTGGAATGAAACGTATGACATTGTTGTTGTAAAATTCCCAAGTAAAGCTCCAAACAGAACAAGAGCGACAACGTTGACGAATAAATAAAAAATATCGCCGCGATATCGCTGTAGTTATAAAGCTCAAAACAGAACAAGAGCGAAGGCGGCGAGTGAAATATCCTGTCATATTACAAAACACCGAAAACATGCAAAACAAACAGAACCATCGACGCAGGCGACGACGATTAAAATAAAATTGAAATAAAATTTGGAGTCTATTTCTATTTTTGCCGCAGAAGAAACAATGTTGCCAACTATTTTTTGTATATATGTTAGTAACGCCCCAACGTCATGTGCCAAAAGCATAAAAGATAAATAATTTTTATAATTTATAATTTTTATTATCCGAGTATGCTAACTTTTATAATCCATTTTGAAAATATGTAATCTTTATGTCATTTGTGGTTGTTGCTTTATTGCTATACACTGACGCTCTTGTTCTGTTAGCTATAGCGATATCGCGGCGATATTTTTTATTTGTTCGTCGACGCTTATCATCATCGCAACCACAAATGACATAACTACATATTTTATCCATGTCAAAATGAATTCTAAAAGTTAGCATACTCGGATAATAAAAATTTTAAAAATACAAAAATTGTTTATGTTTTTGATACATGACGTTGGGGCGTTACCAACTTATATATATATATATATATATATATATATATATATATATATATATATATATATATATATATATATATATATATATATATATATATATATATATATATATATATATATATAAAACAGTTGGCAGCATTGTTTCGTCGGCGATACAAATAGAAATAGACTATAAAGCTCGAAACAAAACAAAAGCGACAACGACGAGCGTCGACGAATAAATAAAATAAATCTGCAGTTAACAGAACAAGAGCGTCAGCATATGGCGATAAAAAACAATTCCAAGCGATATAACCACGACATATTTTATCTAGTCAACGACTACTTAGGGCGTTACCAACTTATATACATAAATAACAGTTGGCAACCTTGTTTCGCCGGCGATCGAAGAAATCGTCGTCACCTGCGACGATGGTTCTGTTTGTTTTGCATGTTCTCAGTGTTTTGTAATATGACAGGCGATTTCGCTCGCCGTCTTCGCTCTTGTTCTGTTTTGAGGTTAAGACGCTAGTAGAAATTTATCCTCAGCCTAGTCTATGATTACAATTAATTCTTTCGAATTTTTTTCTTTAACCTACTTATTTGTATCTAATTAATAATTATTTATTGAGCCAATAATAACTATTTTAATAAAGTTGTTAATGGTTTAGGGCTCGTTTTTATTTTTAATAAAATTAAACAATTTAATGACTGAGCTTTCGATATCTCATAGATATTATTTTCAAAGCTAATGAAAATTTTTATATCCCTTTTTCAACCAAGAAAACAAAAAAATTGGCTCAGTTTTAGTCCTTATATACATAAATAACAGTTGGCAACCTTGTTTCGCCGGCGATAAAAATAGAAATAGACTTCTAAATTTATTTCAACGAAAAAATCGTCGTCACCTGCGACGATGGTTCTGTTTGTTTTGCATGTTCTCAGTGTTTTGTAATATGACAGGCGATTTCGCTCGCCGTCTTCGCTCTTGTTCTGTTTTGAGGTTAAGACGATAGTAGAAATTTATCCTCAGCCTAGTCTATGATTACAATTAATTCTTTCGAATTTTTTTCTTTAACCTACTTATTTGTATATAATTAATAATTATTTATTGAGCCAATAATAACTATTTTAATAAAGTTGTTAATGGTTTAGGGCTCGTTTTTATTTTTAATAAAATTAAACAATTTAATGACTGAGCTATCGATATCTCATAGATATTATTTTCAAAGCTAATGAAAATTTTTATATCCCTTTTTCAACCAAGAAAACAAAAAAATTGGCTCAGTTTTAGTCCAACCCACATAAATGTGTGAGTAAAAAACCATAGTATGTAATGGCGTTGTTGATAAAAAATTTCGCTTTATTTGAAGTAAAACCAACACAATTGTGTGTATAGATAAAGTGTTTTTTTCGGACGAAAATAAGTTAAAAAGGAAATCACAAATGTGTAAGTTGGTTCAAAAAACATACAAAACTAATTTTTTGACATGGTATTTTTGCCCTACCCGCACAATTGTGTTAGTAAATCACTAAAGGGATATAAATTTCTTAAAAATATATTAGTTAAAATATTAGAAAAAGAGCGAAATTAATCAATTTCGCTCTTTTTATAATATTTTAACATTATTTAGGCTAATTATGTGACCTGAATTCTTAAATTGTGTAGTAAGTGCACTAGTAGTTCTTCATCTTTATTTACACCATTTTTATGTTGATAAATCCTCTTTTCCAAAAATTATTTCGTTTGACCCATATAAACAACATTACAGTCACATTTAACTTCATAAATTAAATTTGACTGCTTATTGAGTGGTATAGGATCTTAAGTTTAGAAAAAAAACAATCATTTAAACAAGATGAAGAATTACCGACAATTTTGAAATTTTAATTTTTGAACAAGTGCTTTATTTTTTCAAATAAATATTTAACATAAGGAATTGAAAAATAATTTTTATCATTGTTAATGGGCCGAATTTCAAAACTTGTAATAAAATTTTTTTGTTCCCAAATACATTGATTTATTAATTTGGTGGGATAATGATTAGTTAACAATGTTTCTTTTAATAGGTTAAAATTTTTATTGTGAAATTTGAGATCTGAAAGTTTTAAAATTTTTTGAGCTAAAATGTTTACTGTATTAATTTTATAGGAAGTAGGAAGCCAAGAATGAAAATTTAAGTATCTACCAGACTAACTATCTTTGTGATACAAATCAAAAGAAATTTTGCCATCAGGATCATGGTTCAAAAGTAAATCTAAAAATGGAATTTTGTTGTCAACTTCCTTTCCAAAGTAAATTTTATTCATTAAAAATTTTGTTAAAACTCTTCAAAACTACATCAATTTTGTTTTCAGGAATAGCCGTTATGATATCATCAACATATCGATAATAAAATAATGGCTGAAAATTTAAAGAATTTAATGCCAAATATTCCAAATTTTCCATTAATAAATTTGCTGATATAGGGCTTATGGGAGAACCCATTGGAGAACCAAAAATTTGTTTATAATTTTTATTGTCAAAAGAAAATTCCAAATTATCTAAAACAATACTTAAACCTTCAAGAAATTGGACTTTCGTCAATTTTGATGTTCCGTTCTTTTTAATGTCTCTCCAATTTTTCTTGATAATTTCCGAAATTATATGACTATCTACATTAGTAAATAACGAAATCACGTCTAAAGAAATTAACAAAAAAAATTTGAGGTATAATGAATTTCAAATTTTTTGTTTAAAATCTTCGGAATTTAAAACAAAAGAGTTAGTTTTTCCTACACTAAATTTAAGAATGTTACCTAAAAATGCCGATAAACCGTATGTGGGACCATCTATTGAGCTCACAATAGGTCTGTAGCGAAGCCGCTCACTATGGCACATTTCAAAACAGGATGTAATAAAACAGGACATCACAAAACAGTACATGGTACGGAACAGGACCGATAAAAACAGTACATCACAAAACAGTACATGGTACAGTAAAGTACATTTTACTGAACGTTAAGCTGGAGGATTTTTTCAGCTTGATTTGTTAAATATTTTTTATTGAATACGTTTAGTAATTAGGATATTATCAAGTGGATATTTGCCTTCACCTAGAGTAATTAGACAGTATACTATATAAAATTGTAATTGCTTTAAGTTATAATAAAATAGCCCTTCACCTAACAATATATAACACTATTTTTATTTAAATCGCTAATACTTGATCGTTGCAAAATAGATCAAAAATTTAAATAAATATATAAATAAATATATCCCTTTTTTAACCAAAAAAAATGGCTCAATTTAAGCCCAAACCACACAAATGTGTGAGTAAAAAACCATAGTATGTAATGCTGAAAAATAAAACTTAATTCAAATTTAATATATGATTTAAAAGAAACAACCTGCACCAAACATGCCAATTCTTTTTTTTTTTTTTTTTTGATAATGGTTGGTTAAAAATGACTCCTAAATCGGGAATTTAGTTTACCCGAAGTAAGTTGATGTCCAAAATGTGGTGGTTAAAATGTATGCCTTTTCCTTGTGAAGATAATTTGCATACATTTTTGAATATTTAACCTCAATTCATTATGAATACACCACTTCTGTAATGTATTCCAATCGGTTCGCACCCTCAAATTCAGAAAAGGGTAGTTACACTTTCAAATTTTTAGATCATAGGCGTCAAGTAAATGAAGGCACTGTAACCACATGGCTTGATCGCAAGGCCGGTACCACCGTCACACTATATGGTAGCTCATGGTCGGCTAGGGGGTCCTATTATCTAATGGTACAGGCCGCCATGTTACAAAAAACTATCCTGAAGGGTGCTTTGTTAGACAAAACAACAACAAAAAAAACAAATAAATTAACATCATAGTAGATTATGTACATAAGAAATAGCATTTCTGCGCCACACTGTGTTCTCCGTCCACCACTACCTTTTTATTACATACACATAATCTGACTTACACGTGACAGACCGAAGAAAAGGAAATACTCATAACTAAGGCCCGGTTAGGCGAAATATGCCCACAAAAAAAATAAGATGCCGCAAACGAGAAAAATCGTAAAGAGCCCACAAATAAGAATATTTACAAATTAAATATTTAGAATTAGAGCTATAGTAACAAAAAAAAAATCGTATCGTTGAATGAAGAAGTAGTTAAGAAAATATAAGAATTACATATACAGCAAAAGAAACTAAAAAAAAAACAAAAAAATGAATGCAAATACGTTACTGGTTGATGATGACCTGATGACGATGAGGTCGAATATCCCGATATAGTAGCGGTACTGGCTGATGATGACCTGATGACGATGAGGTCGAATCTCCCGATATAGTAGCGGTATGGCTGATGATAACCTGATAACCTGATGAGGATGAGGTCGAATATCCCGATATAGCGTTTTTGGTGATAAATAATGGGTTTCCAGTAAAATAAACTATTAAGCAGCCTTGATATAGATGTTCATCACTATCGCCGTGAGATGAACAATTCGTCGGCGATCCACGTTCAAATAAACGGCACAGTATTCTGCAATCACCTGATATAGACAACTTGCTGATGTATCCAAAATATTAATTATTGGTAGCCGAAGAACCGAGGTGTTATTTATTGGTGGTTTGCAAATCCAAAACTCTTTAATAATTATTGTAGACATACAATATACAACTATCGTTTATTCGTTTCAAAAAAATACATGAAACACACGAGCTTAATTATATATGTACACAATGTATTTCTTGATACATATATGTATATATTTCACAGAAACACAATTTATGTATTTATTTTTATATTTTTTTTCTCATTTAATTGTCAACAATTCGGAGTTTTATTCAATTTTAATTTCTTTATTTTTTTATATCAACCAATTTACTAGTAGATTTACAAACTTTTTTTTGTATTTTTATTTTGGTTCTTTACCTTTCTCGTTTAAAAATCTTCACTTGAATCCCCTTGCCAAATTCTACTTTCTTTCTCTATACCTCGCCTGTCGTCGTCTTCCTGCGCTTTTCCCCTCTTTAACACAATCGACACCAATACACATTTGTATTCGATTAAACGAAGTTAGCTGATTTTAATTTTCTATGTTTGGAACCCGATAAGCAGTTGTACGGTGGTGGGTATGAAGGTTTAAAAAGCCATAAACGGTGGGTATATGAAAATTACTATGGTAAGTCAAAAAACTAATACGCAATTTAACGTCATCGTTACAGGGCAGATTCAAATTACTTTATAATGTTATATAGGAATTAGAAGCTGAAAGTAGTTAAATTTTAAGCCATGCTCTATGTCTTAATATCCATTAAGTGATAGACACCTAAGTCTTTGTGATTTTCGTCAATAAGGCGGTAGTAAAGTTCACCAAGTTTTTCCCGTACGAAGGCTTTTCTATAAGGATACGCGAATTTAGAACAGAACTGTTTGCCTGCGTCACTCATCGGATGTTGCTTCACAAAGACTAGTTGATCGATATTGAGCGTTCGATGTCTTGTGCGAAGGTTGTATTGATTAGAAAATTTATTGTAGGCTTTAGTTAGATTACGCTTTACATCCTCATGTATAATGGACAATCTATCAGGCGTGTTCATCCAATCTAATGCATTTTCGTTTAATACATTCACATCGCGCAGCATTTTATAATCTTTAGCGTGAAGAATTTTGTGATATCCATACAGTAAGAAATGCGGGGAGTATTTCGTCGACTGATGAACCGAGTTTCTCAAAGCACTTCCAATTTCGGGGAGAAATTTGTCCCATGTGGTATGTCTACTACTCACATACGCCCTTAATGCTGCGATGATGGACCGATTAACTCTTTCGGACGAATTACTTTGCAATGCATAGTAGGCCGTTTTAACATGATTAATTCCCAATTCCTTAAATAATGTGGCGAATTCTTTTCCCATAAACTGGACGCCGTTATCAGTGTGTACGGTTTCAGGCACGCTAAATAGGGGAAATAATTCATCCCGCAAGAATTCCGTGATTTTATTTGCTGTTGCCTTGGCTAAAGGTTTGAGAAAAACAAATTTGGTGAGACTATCTAGTACAATAAGAATTGTTGTTTTGCCACTTGCTGTTCTTGGGTAGGGACCCAACAAATCGATATAAATTTTCTGCCACGGCTGCTCTTGCAGTGTTTGTTTACCTAAGGGGGGACGTAAACATGTTGGTCGCCTTCGTTTGTTTACACATAACGCAGTTATTGACATACTTGTGTACCTCTATTGACATTTTGGGCCAATAATATAATCGTCTCAATCGATCTAAGGTTTTGAGAATCCCTCCATGTGCTCCACTTGGTACGTCGAGCTCATTTGTGATCAGTTTTTCACGAAATTCAGTAGGCACCCACAACTTCCAACAAGGAATATCAGTCAAGGGCACGTTTAATTTTGGCTCGATTCTAATAAAAATTTTGTCATCAATTAGTCGTAAATTTGGATACAATTCTGGGTTAAGTTTTATTTTCGAACATAGCTGAATGTAGTCGGAGTCCTGTATATTTTGAAAATGAAATTCATTTGCGTCATGTAGTTTGAGATCTTGGTTAATTTCGACAGCAGGATCGCAATGGATTCGTGATAGCGCATCTGGAACTATGTTGTCTTTGCCCTTTTGCTGAATTATGTTAAAGTCGAAGCCTTGCAAATTCAGACTCCATCTGACTAGTCGTCCACTCAATTCCTTTTGTAGCATAAGCCATTGCAGACTGGCATGATCTGTAATTTTTGTAAATCTGTAGCCGTCAATGTACGGACGAAATTTATTGACACTAACAATAGCTGCCAAACAATCCAATTCTGTAACCGTATAGTTACGTTGTGCTGCATTTAGTTTTTGTGACATAAATGCTATCGGCTTTTCATTTCCATCGCAGTCTTTTTGGAAAAGAACACTTCCAATGCCTTGTGTGCTGGCGTCGCAGCGAATATAAAAAAAAAATTGAAAAATCGGGATTGTGTAATACCGGAGCATTACTCAGTAACCACTTTAGTTTTGTAAAAGCCGCCTCCGCTTCAGGTGTCCAACTAAATTTAACTCGTTTCTTTAAAAGATTAGTTATTGGAGCAGTTACTTCGGCGTAGTTGAGTATAAACCGCCTGTACCAGCCGGCCATTCCCAATAATCTGCGAGTTTGTTTCATAAAATTTGGAGCTGGAAAATTGGTTATCGCTTCTATTTTTGACGGGTCTGTTCTTAAGCCACGTTTGCCTATTAGGAACCCCAGGTACCTCGTCTCCTTGAGTACGAAGTGACTTTTCTCTACGTTTATTGTCAGCCCTGCATTGGACAACAAACGTGCCACGGCCTTTAGGAGTCCCAGGTGCTCGTCGATACCGGCTGAGATAATCAAGAGGTCGTCAAGATAGACGAATACCCTGTCTCGAAACTCATGCGGTATCACTCGATTCATCAGTCTGCACATGGTTTGAGGTGCATTACACAACCCAAACGGCATGACACAGAACTGATAGAGAGGACGGCCTGAGACCGTAAAGGCCGTAATCTCCTTCGCACTCTGTAAGGCCTCCTTTCACAGCCCTTACAGCCAACACGTTACCAATTAGTCTACTACCGCATAAATTTCCTTCTATGTGCTATTGGGAAATTGTTATCGATTAAACAGAGACAAATAATATTGATTGGTATTGATTGTAATTGTATAGGTGGCAAGTGTTTTCGGAAGGGTATATAAAGAGAATTTTGCGATGACTGGGGAGGGAAAAAAATGAGTCAACGATTGGATTTGTGACAGTAAATACAAGTGAATAATTGATAACCAGTTAATAAGTTATCAAAATTAAATTATTGTTTGTTTGTTTGAAAATCTAAGATGGCAGGATGCCAAAGTTAAAATAATTAATTTTGAAGTACGGTCGTGATTAGTTTATGAACCTTGTGATCTATAAACCGTATATTTATATATATTGTATATCAGAAAGTTGAATTGTGATAATGATGGCTAACCTAATTCGTGTGACATAATAGTGTAATTTGTAGACGAAAACCCAATATGGGAAACTCAAATCTTATAGTAAGTTTTTGGTTGTAATGCCATTAGTGTAGAAGTTATGAAGTGAAGCTTTTTGTCATTTTTTTCGATGAGAAACGCAAATATTCTATTCGTAAACATACTAGAATATTAAAGTAATCATAGACTATAATTCTAAGTTTGATACGACATGTGATGTACAAACATAAAATAATAAAAATCTCAAATTTCTGTACCCGTGAAAAACATAAAAATTATTAAATTATACCTAAGTAAGCGTTATAAATGGGAATACAAATCCAAATACGTATAATATAAAAAAAAACTAAAACTAAAATTTATCAACGTAAAATATTAAAATTATAATAACATCGGTATGCAGTAAACTATGATAAGTACAAAATAAAATTCATAATCAAATAAAATAGACTCGTTGGATGAAATTAAAATTAATATTAAAAAGCTGACAAAATTATAAAACTAAAAAAATATATATATATCATCATCAAATCTATGGACAACTTCTTCATTATTATCATCAGCTGCAACAAGTTAACCATATGGCAGTCAAGTTGTTTATATAAAAAAAAACACAAAAAATTTTTTGTAAGTCATTCTTATTTTGTAATTTATTAATATTTATAATTTTTTTTGAGAATTTATATATTTATTTAAATTATTCATTATTTATTAAATTATTTATATTAGTTATTATTTATTAATTAATTATCATATTCACGATGCGCATTCGTATAAAAAAAATACACATTAGCTAATTGCTAGGATTTAAAAAAATATCTATGTATTTGTTGCTTTAAATTAGTTAATTCATTCAAGTTTCATTATTTTTGATATAATAAATTTTAAGATGATTGTTACTTATTTTAAATATTTGCGTTTCGTTTCCATCTAAAAAAAATGAGATAAATTTAATTTTTTTAATATTCATGGGGAGCTAAACCGGATGTGAGTATGGTGGTTATTTGGTTGTGTGGTTTCATTCCTTCGTCCATTTTGTAGTTCTTTTGCGGTCAATTTTACACCAATTCTAAATTTCGAAAAATTTAAGACCCACCCTAGGCTGAGCAGTAGGCAAATCGACCGCGTTATCGAAACTTCTAGAATTGGTAAATTCTGTTAACAATAGGCTTCTAATATGGAGGCCTCTTTGTTACAACTCTCGGAGAGAGGTATCTGCCAAAATCCGTCTTTCAAATCGATGCTACTAATATACCTTGTTTCCTGTAGTATCCCTAATAACTCATCGATTATAGGGAGCGGGTATGCATCTTTTTGGTAATTGCATTGATTTTTCTCGAATCCAGACATAGCCTGGATTTACCATTTGCTTTTGTTACTAACACGACCGGGGAACTCCATGAGCTCGTGCTCTCCTCTATCACACCCAAGGCTATCATTCGGTCAATTTCTTGAAATATTAGTTCTTGTTTGATCGGATATACTGGATAGTGTCTCTGCTTTGTAGGTTAAGAGCTCCCTACATCTATGTGATGGGTTAACAAACTCGTTCTCCCTAGACCTCTCACCAAAAGCAGGGAAACTCCTAATAATTTCATCTAATTTCTTGGTGACATAATTTGTTTATGGTCAGGAACGGATCGGCAATTGTCCATATTTCTGCAGTATATAAATTCTTTAGAAAACAATATAAAATTCACTCTGGAAATTGAATGTAATAAATCTATAAATTTTTTAAATTTACAAATATATAACAGTAATAATGTACACAATTTCAGAATATATAGGAAACCGACATTCAGTGATGCTGTAATTCATTCAAGTTCTAACCACCCAATAAGTCAGAAATTGGCTGCTCTCCATTCGATGATCCATCGTATGCTTTCCATCCCGATGAGCCAAAGTGATTATAACACTGAACTAATTACAATAAAACAAATAGCACGGATATGATGATAAAATGGTGGATTCGATTATTAAGAAGAAAAGCAGAAAAATGGTAATTGATCAAGCATATCCACGAATAAACACGATTAATGAGAGGAAATTCTGTAGATTGGCCTTCATTGGTGAATTAAGTCGTAAATTGTCCCATAAATTGGACAAATCAAAGTATCGGCCAGTATTCTACTCTAATTTGAAAATCGGGGGTTTTCTTGGTAATAGTAAACCTAAAGTTGATCCATTGAAACGTTCTGGAATTTATAAGCTAATATGTGAAGATTGCCAATCCATTTATATTGGCCAAATGGGACGCGCATTCTCCGTCAGGTGCAAAGAACATGAAAGTGTGAATTCTAATTCTAATTTTTCTTTACACTTACGGACAAATCAACATAAATTTAATATAAATGATATAAAAATTTTACATTTTGAATCTAAAGGCCGCAGACTTAACGCTTTAGAGAGTCTGGAAATAAATAAACACAAAAATAACCAGAATTTCACGTTACTGAATGACCAGACCAACTTATCTTATTCTCCGTTACTCCAGCCGTCATTGAAATTTGGTTAATGTTTGTGCAATTTTCTAAAAACAAATCAATTGTGAATCTAGTTTATTATAATACGGGAAATTATAATCGTTTTGACTATAATATTTGCATTTGTATAAGTGTTAATGTTTTATTTTATTTTTAGACGTTTTTAATGTTATAAAACCAATTTTATATCTGAAAACAATAAAAAATAAAAATTTGTGGATACAACTAAAAAAAAAAAAAAAATAGTAATATTTATTTTTTTTTTTTACATTATTAGTAATATATTATTTTAATTTTATTTTTTTTTTATTTAAACCTGGACATTCTTATAATTAATTTTTTTTCCCCGACACTAGATTACTTTAAAAAAACGACTTTTTTAATCTAACTCCAATCAATTCTCAGACAACTCTCCGCGTATTCACAAAATTTCGTTTTTATAGCTAACGCAAAAAAACCATAACGATGATCAAGATTTTTTTCTCGTTTTCTTTCCGGATGGAGTAAAAGTCCAGTTTCCCAATATTCACAAAATATTTGAATTTCGGTACTTTCAATTTCCATTCATAAGGTGGTGTAGTATGGTTCAATTATGACCACATAAATTAATAAAATAAGGGGTGTACACCTGAACGCCACTTGGAACGGAAACAAATTAATTACAACCCACTCAACTAGTGGGTTGAGTGGCAGGCCAACTACCTACTCTCACAAAAAATCACGTTACAAACCTTACACAAAGGGCTCGGATAAATTTATAGTATTCTTATCTACAACGACCTCGAAAACTGTTAACAGGAACATGGAATATGATGTCTTCTAATACCTTGAGATTTCATGAACATTTCTAACCATGCAGAAATTTATACTTTTGAGGTACTTGCAATACAAGAGCATACATGGTCTGGGAATTATTTCCATAAAACAACCAATAATTACCTTTTCAATACAGCAATAATTAGAAAAGAGAACGATTGTGTCCCGTTCCAGGTGGCCATATTAAATAAAACCTTCTCCTAGAACTTCTTCTAAAAACTGCCTGAGTTTCGTCCAAGGTAGCCATATTTCAGAACTTTTTCCAAAAATTATTTAATAATTCCATTTCCATCTAGCATATCACATCCCATCATAATCTGTTAGAATTGTTCGAGTTCCCTATCAGTTGGCCATATTCCAGAATTTCTTCCAAAATTCGTTTAAGAATCTCATTTCCATCGAACATAATCGGTTAAGAATTGATCGAGCCTCATCACAGGTGGCCATATATTCCAAAATATCCTCCAAAATTCATTTAAGAATTTCCGAATAAATCCATCATAACCGGTAACGAAAATAAGAAATTGTCCGTTAAATCGAGCGTCCGTTAAATCGGGTTCCGTTAAATCGACGGTTTACTGTAATCGCTAAGAACAATTTCCAAATTTTTACATCGCTCCAAAATCACACTCCAAAATGCACGAACTCCGCATGGAACTGCAGTGTTTGGATAACCATCGACTTCTTGTAATTAGCGATGACATACGTGATTTTTAATGTTTGACCTTATTTTACTAAACATTTGCGGTTCAGGTGGAGCTTATAATCAAATGAAAACTTAATCAAATAAAAATATAATCAAATGAAAACTTAATTTAGATCAGCATCGAAGCCGGTTAGAAACTAACGAATAATTTACGTGGTTTAGTATCAAAATGTTAATTTATTTGGCACCTTGAATAAATAGACGATTACAGCGCTAGAAACAACTTTATCAGACCGACTTATCTAAAAGATAAAATCGAAGTTTTAATATACGTTGTCTACATTTTCGACGACAGTTATGGATAATGGATTACGTGTCGACTACCGCATAGATTACATTGCATAATCTACCGCGCATATCCCCGATTTAATCCGTATTATCCACTTTTCGAATTTCGGGTGATGACCTTTTGATTACATTTTCTTAACAAATATTGAGAAATTCCCCCTATAACTCCTCAGACCTCCTAACATATTACAACATTTTGTGTAGATCCATGCTTTATCGATTTGTCATTGTTAGATTGACAAACAACTGAAAAAATCTTGAACCCGGAACCATTTCAACCCAACCTAAAACTCCTCAGATCTCCCTCAACTGGAGTGAGGACCAACTGGCAAAATCTTGAAAGCGAAGGATATATTTTTATCATTACGACTTTATTTCGGCTTATTATATAAAATCTGTAAACACAATCTGTATTAGAATTTCGACTGACGTTTTTGTATTACTTTTTCTCATTCAAATTTGAGAAAATTCGAAATTTTCCGTAAATCTAAGTTACGGATACCATATCGGGAATGTAGTAATATAAATTTGGTCAACAATCACGTCATATTTTTTTTAAGATTAAATGAAAATAGCAAAGGCCTAACAATCTGCAATATTGTCAAATTTATTCTGCTGGCACTTTTTCAACACCGGACTTTCTTATACCACGAATGTACAAACATAAAAAATTAAATACACGACTTGATATCTAAATCGAAAACTTAAACTTAAAAGACTTTTGGTAAAACTGTCTGGTATAATGAAAAAAACAAAATTAAATGTTTAAATTTCCGAAAACCCACAAGATCGACCCTCGCTTATTCAAATATTAATATTTAAATTTATTAAAAATGTTGAATTCTTTAACGTTTATTGTAAATGCTAAACTTTTCAACATCATTGCCAAAAATTTAAAATTTTAATATTTGTTTCCGAATAGTTAATTTGCCTGAATGGCAGAAAAGCCGAATTTTGATTGAAATTTAATTTACAATCTATATGTTTTTAATCGTTTCTGGGGGGAGGGGCTGTACATGAGACACATTTTTGTTGAAAAACTGTTTTTTGTCAAAACTCCTCATTTACGTTTAAATTTTGGAAAACTGATTTAGACCCGGTATTGTGGAAATTTTAATGTAGAATCTTCTAGTTCTACGTCACAATTTTTTAAAATATTTAAATATTTGCAAGAATCGAAAACGCTCCAATGTAAGCTGCCACTTGCAGTGGACCTAGTTCGTCCACAAACCACTGGAGAATCTTCCAATGATGTTTTACTCTAATCAGTCAAATTCACTTTTATTAAGTTTGGGGGAAAATGGAAAATTGGTAAAAAAGGGTAAAATCTCGAGGTCATAGTTTTTCATGAATACTTTCCTTTATTTTACTATGAAAAATAGGTATGCAAAGGTAAGCAAAAAATCGAATTTTCTGAAAATAGTATTAGAAAAAAGTATCAACAAAGTGAAATACAACATCCAATGGCAACCAATATGTTATATATTTAGGTGTGGTGTTTTAAATCACACTATTTGGCTGTCGTATGGTTTTTTGTCGCCCTCGATAGCTTAGTAAGTAGAGTGTGCTTGCTCTGTTATTCGGGGGTCCCGGGTTCGATTCCTGGTGATGACCAGCAAAAAGTTGCGGCTGGGTGTTTTTAACGTGTTATATGTTATTTATATGTTCGCGTCCATTTTCAAATTTTCAGATTTTCAAGCCATAGTTGTTACGGCTTTGTCCTTAATATTTGTTATTTTGTCAGAAACTTCATACTAATAAGCAATACAAATAAATTTCAATGCAACAATGTCTTGTTTTCGACAATGCAACGGTAATTCATTTCAGAATTGTATCTATTCTGTACGAGCTGCAAGCGGTCGGCTTAAAGAAGCTAATATACACCCACTCATAAATACTATCCAGTTGCTATTTCTACCAGCTACTTGCTAAAACAATTGTTTAACATTTATAAAATATTCATTACACCTGAAGTGATTTGGTCGTCATTTTCATTTTCGGTTAAATACAATTCGCTAGAGCTTTTTAAAATTTATATTCATGTATAAAATGATTTGTACGACAAACAAGACACCGCAATGGCGAGGAAAACAACGACAGGAAAAAGAAAATCTTTGACAATATATGAATAAATAAAATTTCTAACGAAGATAAAATATAAATTGGTACCTACCTATATATAGTGCTAAAAAATATAGCAGTGACAACAATGAAAATGATGAAAATGTTAAAAATAAAATATTAAATAAATACGACGTTGAAAAAGAAGAATAAGATAAGGAGTTTGTGCCAAGGTACCGAATACTTTTTTTGTTATCTCAACTCAACTAGTACTATTATATTGTGCAATTTGGAATTATAGCAAAGACGAGGAACGAACCATCTTAAAGGAAAATCGTGATTGCTTAAAAAATAAGTCGTATAAGTTCGTATACCCGTCACCGTATACATAATAAACATAGATGAAGATGAGATTTTATCTTACATATACAACACACATATATACGAAAATTTATGTTTTATTAGAGTTTATACTTTGTTGTTACTGTCGTGATTTATTTATGTATACGTTTTTAAATTGGGAAGTAAAATCACAGCGAAATACGGGGTGAAAATTTATTTAAATTGTTTATGAAAATCATTTCGTGCTCTACTTACCTATTACCGCACAACACCACAGCATCGCTACCAGTTTAAACAAAATATATAAATGGGAATACACTGTGATGTTTTGGCCGATATGTTAGGAAAATATTTTTAAAGATGTTATTTGGTGTATGCGGAATCGAAATTAGAGGGTAAGAAATTTATTTTAATTGTTAAAAATTAAAATTAAGTTTTGCATGATTAATTGCTTTTTCTTATTCTGATCATATCTCTCTTCCACTCCCTCTCTCTCTCTTTCACTTCGTCTCCTTGGTTCGGTATGTTTGTACACTGTGGGTTGTAGTTGATGAATTTTGTTTCGGTGCTGTTTTAAGTAATTTATTCATGTTTAGCAATAGGGAAAACCCGGGGAAAATTAAGATATTCCGTTTTATTTTTTTTCGTTGTTGTTTTGTTGATATTTAAATTAGGATTTTTTGGTCGTACTGTTGAAAGTAGAATGAATTTTTGTGTGATTAATATACCTACCGGAGTTTGTTGTATATAATTCATTTATAAGTATATAGGGATGGAGATACAATTAAAATGTAACAAAACAGAAAAAAATGAGGAAGTAATTTTTTCACTTTATTTTTTGAGATAGAAATAGCAAAAATTATGTTGTTGATGTAGGAGAGGTAGCACGGCAATTTATCAAATAATTAGGCACCCAGTGGTAATTAAAATATATTCCATCTTATCCCAATTTAATAGATTGCTGTAGGGCGTGTAAATATTGGGTCGACCTATTATAAACTCAATTAATGAAGGGAGACTCGTTGGCTAATAATTTGTGATGTGACCAACCTTGTACAATGTTAAAATAAATTAATAGTATGAAACTATGACCAGTATTTGGACTGAAAAGTAACGCTGCTAGAGATAAAATTTTAAAAATATGTATATATCAGAACTGGTAACCTACAAGAAAAAAGTGAATGTATAAATCAAATTAAGCTTTATTCAATTAAATGGCATTAGAGATTTGTTTGTCGCTGTTTTAATTAATTGATTAATTCATTTAATTATGGAAAAACTTATATATAAACGAACTGAATTTGTTAAACATCATATTTAGAAAATAATTAATTATATTTCAAATAATATTGAATTATTATAATTTTTATTTTTATTAAATAATTTTTAAAAACAAATTTCAATAAAATCTTTGAACTAAATAATAATTTTTATATAAATGGTTCCGGGATTTTTCCTGGGAAATGGAACTGATACTAACGGGATAAATCGGGATTTTTTGGTACGATGACAGGAAATTTGATTCCAGAAACCTGGCAACATGCTTTGATTTCAGCTCATGCTCTGTATTTGGTGGGACCAGCTGGGTGTGGTGTATTATGAGCTATTGAAATCGAACGAAACCATCACAGGAGCACTATACCGAACTCAATTGATGCGTTTGAGCCGCGCACTCAAAGAAAAACGGCCACAATACGAGCAAAGACACGACAAAGTAATTTTGCAACATGACAACGCTCGGCCACATGTTGCAGCGCCGGTCAAAACATACCTACAAACGCTGAAATGGGAAGTCTTACCCCACCCGCCGTATAGCCCAGATATTGCTCCTTCCGATTACCACCTTTTCCGATCGATGACACATGACCTAGCTGACCAGCGCTTCCATTCTTACGAAGAAGCCCAAAAATGGGTCGATGACTGGATAGCAGCCAAGCCGGCCGAATTTTTTCGCGACGGTATCCGTAAATTGCCTGAAAGATGGGAAAAAGTTGTGGCTAGCGATGGACAATATTTTGAATAATTCATTTGTTACCATTTTTTCAGAATAAACGTTCAAAAATAGAAAAAAATCCCGCATTTTCAATTTGTACCCCCAATAATAAAATTGTGTGACATTTACTTTTTACGCTATTGGCCGTAGGCACTTGGCGAAACACACTAATACTTAATAGAGACATTTTTATTAATCACTTGTTTTTTGTTTCGCAGTTATTTTGAATAATTTCCAAAAAGTTTAAAAAATCACTCGATCGATTTCGACTTGTTAGGTCATCATACGTGATACTCCTGATGATGACCTAACAAGTCGAAATCGATCGAGTGATTTTTTAAACTTTTTGGAAATTATTCAAAATAACTGCGAAACAAAAAACAAGTGATTAATAAAAATGTCTTTATTAAGTATGTGTGACATTTGTTAAAAAATAATTATTTAAAAATTAAAATAAATTTTTTAAAACTAGCCAATAGATTTTTATTCTTAAAAAACAACCTCTTAAAATTTAAAAAAACTATTTGACATAAGTAAGGAATGTATTATTTTTTTATTTTTATAAACAAATTTGGTGAAAAAATGTATTTTAAAAATAAAAAGATTATCCTTTTGATTTTAAAAAAGAAACTTTTCCTAAAAAATTTTTATTTTTACTGGTTTTTGCTCAGTGATAACCCATAAGATTCTTGAAACTGAACTAATATATTTAATGTAATGTATGTTAAAATTTGTATAATAAATTTACACAAAATAAAGAAAAAAAGAAGCTTGTATTCCAAGGAATTCAATGCTTACTATTATTATTGCCATAGCTGACGTCAGTAGTGATTTTTTCAAATCTTTGAAATCAAAAATTAAGGATTAAATTATACTGCGTATATACTTACGAGTATTTAATTACATTGGCTGGTACTTGCAATTAAATATTTATTTAGTTACATTGGCTACATTATGTGTTACCCAAATATATGTAAAATCAAAAAAGCATAATTTTAATTTAAATTACAATTGTATTTAAAAATTATTTATATGCTTTTTGTAGGTTATGTAATTGCTATATAAACCCATGCAAATAATAATCTCGAATTTCACTGTACAAATAAATGAAAATGTATATTTTGCTATAAGCCAAACCACTAAATATTTATTTATAGTTTCAATTTCAACAAAAAAAAATAAATAAAAATCGGAAATAAATAACATTTTATTAATATTAAAAATATTCGGATATGTCATTAAAATATATATAATTAAAAAATAATTAGTTTTTTGCGTTCTATTCAAATCGGTAATTTTTGGTTTGTTTGTTAAATAGTCATTTCCATATATCATTATGTAATAGATTTAGGAGTAATCTACGCACAGGGTGTTCGATTTTTAAACTGGCCGCTTTCAAATACGATTTCAGAAATGTATATTTTTGGTTATTTGGTAAGCTCTTTAAAATTATGGTGCTTCACACACACCAACCAACCCGATAATTTACGGAATCATCCTGTTGGTATTATACATTGTAATATGTATTTAATAAATATTAAATTAGGAATTAATCAATAATAATTGGAAAAAATGTTTAAATAGTGCGCTGCAATACTACGTCATAAATAAATTAAATAGTATATCAATTGTTTAAAATAAATTTGAAACAATTTTAATTAAAAATTTATAAATAGCAAATTAAGTTTTAATTTTGACCATCGGTATTCTAGTTGATCACATATTTATAGCAAAAAAGGTCAGAAACTATTAAATTCTCTTTATGATGAACTATCGATTTGTGTTATTGTGCAGTCTAGTAAGTGTAGCTACATAAATTATTATGTATGAATTTATTAAACTAATTGGATTTTTATTTATTTATTAGTTATTTAAACTTTTTTGTATTACATTATACATTTGAATATTTTATAATGATTAATATTTATTTTACTAAACGTCAAAGTTTATGCCTACGTAAACATTCCGATAATATAAATAAATCACAAATATTAATGCGTTTTTAATGTTAATATAATACTACATAATTATCCCATTCCAAATTGGTTTTGGTTAGTAGGCAAAAAATTACTCGATGTAGTTTTACTGAAGAGAATTATTCCACCCGAACTTCCCTATGGGTGCAACGCACTCAATCTTAGCACTTTTTCGCAACAAGCTGTACTGAATAAAGATTATAAGTTGTGCTTCAAAACAAATGAAAACTACGAAAAGCTACGAACTAAAAGCGGCAACCCCTTCCATGCACAATGTTTAGGTTTGAAAGACACTCAAACCTCGCGTAGTTCGGAAGTTTCACAATTTTGAGTGAAACTCAACATTTTCTTCACCGACTATGGTCATATCGGTAATTAGGACATTGTTATTATAACAAGAATTTTATGCGTTTTAATTAGACAAAATATTATATTAAAGATATATTTTTGGTTTAATATTATTCTAAATTCTTTCTAATCTCCATAGTCGCAGCTTATGCAGAACTACTTTCAAACTCCAACAAAAAAAATTACTTGAGCAAGTTCACTCAACGATAGTTTTTACTCTGGGAATATATTTTGAATGAATTTAGAAGTGATGAACCCAGTATGCAATTATTCCACTGTGTGGAAAAAACTGCTCAAGTGTCGTACAAAATTCCGTACTACAAAATATCAAAGACACAAAAATATTGATTTTGGAGAAAAATAATTGTTTTTCTCTTTCTATTTCGCGGTAATATTATTTTTGTTTTATTAGTTTCGATTGTATCTTTTATTTTCAGTTTCTTCTGACAAGTCGACGTGCATGGTTGCATTACATAATTAGTTTTTTTTAGTTTAAAGTGTTGTGTTTCATTATAATGTTTTTCGATTTGTTAAAGTAAATAATTTTAAATTTAAATATATAATAATAATTATTAACTTATTTAGTGATCGCAATGTGCAAATTTGGACTAAAAAGGTAATAGATAGATCTGTCTCACAATGGCGTCGTCGCGAAATACATTTACGTAGTAAATTTTCAATGTTTTTTTTCAAGATCTCAATATGCTGGCGGATGCAATACAACGTGGCGGATGCAATACAAAACTCAATTTATGAAATTTAAATATGTAAATAAATTTTATGTTTTTTTGTACACAAATAAAAAATAATGTGAATAAAAAATTAATATTTATTTTATTATAAATGGAAAATTTTGTTTTATTTCAAATAAGAATTATTATTATTATATAACACGAGCTTTTGTTTATGTGGTTTTTTTCTCTTTTTAGTTGGGATTCACACCGACACCGGAATTTTTGTGACACTTTTCTTTGGCGGGGAGTACGAATTTCCGCGTGATACACATGGTTCTTTCCATAGAAGCAGTGTGGTTTTAGAACGCGAATATAAATGGATTTCCGTCGGCATTGCATATTGGGGGCTTTAATGTTGTTATGTACACGGAAATCTGTACCACTCCCCAAAGAAAATTGTCACAAAAATTCCGGTGTCGGTGTGAATCCCGACTTAAAAGAGAAAAAAAAACTAAGTGGAAATAAGGTAGAATTTCGTCGGAAACTCGGGTATATTCTATATACACTTCCATACTAATTGAACACACTTTGTCGCAAGCAAATAGAGCAGCTTTCCATAACACTTTTGCATGTTATTAATAATAATTTTCTATTGAAATAAAAAAGAAATACTTGTAATTTTTATATTTTTATTCACATATTCAATACATATTACTTTATTTAAATTTTAAAAATCCGCCTATGTGAGGTGTTGATTGACATGTTCAAGCGCCATCCACCTGTGAAAATGTAACACAGCATCTAAAAAAAATAAAACAAAAACATTCTACGTAAATAATTGCGTAGATATGTAAATGGCGACGCCATGGCAAAACTGACTTTTATTACCTCTTAAGCCCAATCCGATTGCAACCATTTTATAATTAAACTAAATAAAATTAATGTTACTGTATTAATTAAAAATCATTAAAATAAAACAACACGAGAAATCGAAATAAACAAACACACAAGCATGCACAATCGTGTGCATATTCACCCGTCAGTCTTTCACATGAAACTGAGAACAAGAGAAAATAAAAGATTCAATGTACAAAACAAACAAAACTTATACAAAAATAAATAATGTTACCGCGAAATAGAAAGAAAAAGGCAATTATTTTCCTCCAAAATCGATATTTTTGTGTCGTTGATACTTTGTAGTACGGAATTAAGCATGGAATTCAAAAAATATTTTCCACACACTGGAAAAATTGCATACTGGGTATTTCTGGTTATAAATCCATGAGTTTTTGAAAACTACATAGCGTGCGATGAGAATATAAAATAAGCCGAGAAACGACCCAATCATGTTTATGATAAAATTAATACTGCCATCTAAACTGTAAATATAGAAACTATATTTACGGTTTTGTTGTTTGTGACATAATTGTTTTTTATTATTTGTTTCGGTATTTTTGTATGTAAGTACAAAATATTTCCATGGAAAGGGCCATGTAAAGTACACGAAAATCCATACTGCCCCAGTATGAAATTGTTCCACTGTGTGGAAAAAATAGTTTTAATTCCATACCAAATTCCATACTACAAAATATCAAAGTCACAAAAATATCGATTTTGGAGAGATATAATTTTCTTTCCCTTTCTGATTTACAATTTGTTTTTGTTGTTTATAAGATTTGTTTTGGATCTTTAGTTTCGTGAGATATGTTAACGAATGAACATATGTATACTCAGTTACGGGTTTTTTATTTATAAATTT
This sequence comes from Nephrotoma appendiculata, assembly GCA_947310385.1. NCBI lineage: Eukaryota > Metazoa > Arthropoda > Insecta > Diptera > Tipulidae > Nephrotoma > Nephrotoma appendiculata. The sequence goes on from OX371223.1 coordinate 229,376,089, forward strand.
TTTTCTGGAATATTTTTTGAACCGTGATTTAAGTATTAAAGTAAAATTTTTAAGTGTTGCTCGCATTTTGCCATCTTCCCGATCTGTATTGGACTAAACAGGTAATAAAATTGTATTTCAATCATCATGTACAAATTTACGATTACGATTTCCATATATTTCTTTTTTTTAAGATGGATGGTGAGTGAGAAATGTAAATACGTAGGCGGGATTTATTAAAATTAAATTAAAAAATTATAATGTTTATTGAAATTTCACCATCATCAACAACATTCGAGTAAATAGGTAATATAAAATTGAATTTCCAAATTGACGACGTATACTATTGCTACTGACGATTTTCATGTGTTTATGAGCGACGTAAAAGATTGACGACAAAACATTACATTGGCGAATACATTGGTACATTGGCGAGATTTTAAGTTTGTCTGCGTATTGTAGTGTGTCTGTGTATTGTATATTAAAAATTGTATATTAACATGAAAGTATTGTAAATATATCAATAAGTAACAAATGGATACGTAAATTGTCCTAGACAGCAAAAATATGGCTCTTACAACGTCGCGAAATTCGAAAAATTACACAAATTAATTATAAATGGTAAATAGTTATTTAATAACTTTTGAAAACATTGTTGCAGTGAAAAAAATAGCTAATTAGCTTAAGAAGGTTTATAAGACATTGCAGTAGCGATTTTGTTACACACCATAAAGCAAAAGAGTTCGGACAAAAGCAATTTTGATGCGGTAAGATAAGTAGGTATAAAGACATTGTAGAAGAGTTATTGCTATATGCCGCAAAGAAAAATGTCGAGAGGAAAGCATTGTTGCTGTGCTAGTCAACCAAACAAGTATGTATGACATCTAGCATAACCTAGTTTTGGCATTTTAGGTATACAATCAAATAAGGTGTTGTGTCTTTGTTATACTTGGCGAATATAATGGTGAACAAAGATTTGCGCACTTATTTTAGAACATCAAAAAAATACAAAACCAACACCACATTTTATAGAAAAGCAAAAGTAACAAACAACCACATGAAAAAAGTAACTGGTATGTCGATCTTCTTAATTTTACGTGCAATGCAAAACCACTGAAATCTATTATTTTTTCCGCTAATAGTAATATTAAAGTTGCTGCGTTTACGTCCAATGATTCGGTTTCTCTTTAAGTGGCTTCAAGAGAAACAACTGCAACGATATCACCACATACGCGTGACTTATTAATGGAAATAAACCTTGTAATTAATTTAAATTCATACTGGACTCTTCCATGTATATAATAAACAAATTTTTAGATCAAGTTGTAGATGACAATTTAACTGCTGTTGCAGAGCATCGTATTCCATTTGAACCATCTCAGCGTACATTACCTCAATCACAAACTATGTCAGATTCTGAATATTATAATAATAATGAAATTGAATCCGAATATTATTTAAATGACAGCGAAGACGAAGAAGAAGATTTTGTGCAAAAAAATAAAGAAATAGGCAGTACATATTAATATAGCACAAACTGAACTTAAAGAGCTTTTATCTATTTATAACTACTCTTAAAAAAACAATTGCAAAAACTGCCACGTGAAAGATTGCTTACAATTATATTTTAAATCCTTAGACCGCCCAATGTCAATCAGTTTAAATATAAATATTGATGGCATCTCAATTTACAGAAGCTCAAAAATACAATTGGCCAATTCTTGTTGCAATACATGAAATTGATAATTTTGTTCCAATGGTGGTATGTCTTTACTGTGGAGATAGTGAGCCTGGCTCAGTTCAAAACTATGTGAAACCTCTTGTAGAGGAACTACAACTACTTTCTGAAAATGCAATTATTATTTCATAATTAATTCCCTATTCGGAAGTAGTTCCTTCTTCCAACCGGTACATACTTTCAGAAGTACAGTTGTATTATACAGTAGTATGTTAAACTTATAAAAGAAACACTGCTTATCTCAAATCAAATTTATTTAACAAATAGCGAAACCGCTTTACACGCAGTGAAATTTGTATTAGTAAATTAAATATGGATAAAAAAAAGAAATCGCTTAACTCAAAGCAAAATTACTTACCAAACAGAGGAATTGCTTAGCACACAGCGAAATATGCTAAATGTGGTAAGAGAGAAACTGCTTAACTCAAAGCAAAATAGTTTAAACACACAACTAAACTTTTTAACACACAGCAAATTCTATAACTACAACCTTGTTGTTAACCCTCCAGCAGGTACAGTGGTTTCAAAATTTTATGAATATTTGACGGCTCACACGCATAAATAAAATGTAAATAAATGTGGCGGAAAATAGAGACGAAATTTGAATTGTTGAGTTTATTTATATATTATATACGTATTTCTCAATATTTTAATGGAACTGTATTGCAATTTTTTAATTTAAGCGACAAACAAATATTTAATCCTTTTTTTCAGAGAATCAGATCGCAATCTGTTTCATTTCTAATATTGTCTCAAAGAATCCTCTGAATGTAAAGTTTTTCATTATGCAATTTTGTTTAGATTGTAAATACAAATAAAATTTAAACTTAGCTGCAAAGAGCATTGTGCCAGTTGTATAATTAAAATCGTGAATTGTAAATATGGTAATTTGTAAACATGGCTAATATAGGGTTAACGTAAATAATTATTCCATTCAAATCCTACAGCTATAAAACGCTTAGCACAAAGCAAATGCTTTATGATTACTGATTTCCGCATCTAAAAGCTGATTAGTTATTTAAAACGTTTTCTATATTTGGGCAACTATTTCGTAAATCCTTATTACACTTTAGCTGTGATAATATTAAATTTACCATAAATAATTAATTTCGTTATCTGAAAAGTTATTTAGTTGTTACATATATGTAGTAAAGCCATCTTTTAATTTTGTATTTCTGTGCATAAAAATGGCTGCATCATTAATCTAGTAGAAAAACTTCCACAAACCCCAGTTTATCACATGAAAATATTGTAAAAAAACACCAATTTCATGCTTTTGGTTAGTTACCAGATGCTTTAACAGATTTGAACTTTTTTCAGAAAAAATAAATTTTTCAAAATAGTTTTTGGTTTTGATTTGATTTTTAATATTAAATATTTTTACGATAGGAAATGATCAGAAAAATCATATTGTCCCTCTCAATATTTCATAAATATATAGTAACATTTATTATTGAAGTATGAATATGGAAAACATATAAATAAAATGACAATTATAAAAAAACGATTTTTGCTATAATTTTTACACAAATTATTATTATTATAATAATGTTCAAAATAATAGCTCGTTAGTTATTTCTGCATTTTTTGATAATTTGAAGCTTATACTCTTAACTAACTATATTGCTTTCTAACCAGAGGAATTGCATCTAAAACATGTTTGCTGTTATGGCATTACTTTTTCTTATGTAACTACTTTGTGTCAAGTACAGCAAAACCACAAATATAACGTTTTTACTATTTGGGAACCAACGTCACTAAATTAAACAAAATGATGCCTAGAAAGTAATTTACCGTTTATTACGAGTTTGCTGTCTGACGTTGCTAAAACATATTGCCAAGCAAATGACGATTACCATTTTTGCTGGCATTACGTTGACAAACCAACAAATTCATGTTTTTTGTGATTATTTTAAGAGTTATTAAAATAATCACACAATAGTTGGGATGTATGTTATTGTATATGAATAAATTTGACAATAATTTCAAAATAAAACCTCAATGTGAAAAGTACTATAGAAATCTCTGTCTGTCTGCTTTCTCTATCTGCGATTACCATCTATCTATCAATCGGCTCTTTCCAATTTCTTTTTTTCTTTTTTTAGCGCAACACAACCAACACTGGAAATTTTGTGACACTTTTCTTTGGCGAGTAGTACGGTTTTCCGTGTACATAACAAGGTTCTTTCCATAGAAAGAGTATGGTTTTTGCACGCAAATGTAAACGGAATTCCGTCGGCATTGCATATTGGGACCCGCCAAAAAAAGGTGCCACAAAAATTCCAGTACGGTGAGAATCCCGACTAAAAAGAGAAAAAATTAAATTAAAAAGAAGATAGGATTTCGTCGGAAATTCGGTTTTATTCCATATACATTTCCGTACTAAATTAACACACTTTATCTAGTACTTTTCAACGAAATTATTGTTATTTGTTTTTGAAAAATTAAATTTTTTTATTCATATAAACATTTATTCCATGTATTCCAGTTTATTCCAGCACACGCCACCTAATTTTTGAACTATCAGCTTGAACATCTTAAAACATAAAATATGGAAACAATATCAAAAATGTAGGCCATCGTAGTAAATATATTAACATTGTATATGTATAAGGTGACGCCATTGTGAAACACAATTGTTATTACTTTTCTTGTCAAATGTTGATGATTGCAATGATTTGATGTTGTTATTTTGTGTGTGAACTTGTCCCTTGAAAGACAAGGACCGAAAACTTTAAAAAAATGGAATCGTGAATCAGAAACAGAAAGAAAATTATGGTTTGCCCAAAATTGACATTTTTGTGTCTTTGATATTTTGTAGTACGGAAATGAGTATGGAATTAGAACAATTTTAAATGCATACTGGGTAAAACGAATAAACCGTGTCACCAAAAAATTAATTTAAACAACTACAAAAATTATGAATTTTTTTTTTTGTATTAATGTAGACATTATAAAATTAAGATTTTTTCATTATTTTTCGAAAATTTGGTTTTATGCTCGATCGAAGACAAATATTTAATTTTAGCATTTTGACAATTGAGAGATTCTATCTAGCGGAATTTCAATAAACTTCAATAACTTCAAATTTTGACATTTATGTCTAATGCATAAAGAAAGTAAACAATCAACATCATTCGTGACAATCTATTCGTTTTACCGTACTAGCCTGGCTTGGTTTAATTTTGTTTAAATATATAAATTAAAGAATAGTGATTTTATGGCATTTATATGTAATACAAAACACATATATTTCTGTATACCCTTGATTTTGTCATAAGAGAGTTGTCAGAAAAGTTTTCGGCCTCCACATGAAGATGGCAGTACTCGTCAATAAAAGTTTTGGAGTGTGTGCATGCGTTGAAAAGTACTCATCCATATCAGTCATTATACAAGCGCGGTTGTTGTTTAGCAATCGTAGAGTTGTTTAACAACGTGCATAGACAAAGCTAATTCCAATGTCATCGTTGCATCTGTGATTTTTCTTTAAACTACATATATATACTTATACGCGAAAAATCAAAATGGTTGTCTCTGGTTTGAGTGAGTCGATATGAGTGTTTTTATGAAAATGGAAAAAAATCGATGTCGAGCTATCATTAAAGGCCAAATCGACAGACGAAAATTAATTCGCAAATACGACAAAATTGTCTCTTTTGGTATTTTTAAACCACAATCAATTGACACTTAAAAGTGATGATTAAAGTTGTAGTCGTGGATATCGACGACTATAATCAACAATTCTATTGACGTTTAATTGCGAATTTAAACTTCGAGTTTCGAAAAGTTTGTAATTTAATAATCATCAAATTATTATTTATTTATGTTGTATATATTTGTCTTTACAGATTGAAATAAAAACATTTACAAAAAATTTCAATTTTTTTTTGTAATTTGAGTCTAATTTTCTATTAAGTAAAAATTGACACTTTTACTCGTAGTTACGTTTAAAAATTGCAATTAATTCGTGAATTAATTTTTAGTTATAGTGTGGTTTAAAAATATGGGACTCGAACATCAATTTCGAAAAATCACAGACTACAACTACAAGTTGTAGTTGTGTCTGTCGATACGACCCTAAATATTTATTTTTGAAAGGGAATACCATAGAACATACAGAAGCGACATAATTCCATTTCTCCTCGCGATTTTTTATGTGGAATATCCCTTATTCTACCAAAAAAAAATATCCTCAATTTAAGTCGAAACCATACAAATGTGTGAGTAAAAAAACATAATATGTAATGGCGTTTTTGATAAAAAAAAAATCGCTTGATTTGAAGTACAACCAACACAATTGTGTGTATAGTTATAGTTTTCTTTTTCGGACGAAATAAAGTTAGAAAGTAATGCACAAATATGTAAGTTGGTTCAAAACTGATACAAAAATAAATTTTTGACATGATTCGTTTGCCGTACCCACGCAATTGTGTGGACGTGCAGGAAAAGGGATATGGAAAAAAAATTATTCAGTACAATCTACTTAAGTCCTTTCATAATTTCAATCAAATTAGAAAATAATTGAATGTGTCTAATCTAATTAGTTAATTGACGTTGGCTATTTAATTTTTTCGATTTTTGGTATTTCATCACATTGCCTAAGTATTGCGTCAGGTTGCGTAATGTTTTGAGTTATTTTCTGCGTGAGACTTTTTATATGCGGTCCTATTCACTGCATAAAAAAAACTTTTTAAATTTGCTGCGAAAAATATTTGTGAAGTTTTAGAAGATTTGTAAAGATTTGTTTCATTTGTTTAGAAGAGACCGCATACTTTATCCACTGCACAAAACCAGGTTTGAGTGTGTAATCTGTTTTTCTTGTCCATGGAATTTTTCGACTGTACCCAACATTCGTGGCTTCCATATCAGACTCCTCGAATAGTCTTCGGATTAAATAAATGGGTTACCTCGGCTGAATTGAACAATTTTGGACTGTCGGTGAGTTGTTGATTTTGAAGACGAGAAAAGACGAAAATATTTTTTACTCGATCTGGGCATATTCGATCAAAAATAGTAGATACCCGTGCCAAATTTTTAGCCTCAATCGAATCATTTTCATAATAATAATAATCACTGTTTGACAAGACACACACAATTATACAGGTAGTCGGAGAGAGAGAGAGAGAGAGAGACTTTATTTTTACACCTCAAAAAAAATTAGTGTTTACAAAATGAATTTGTTTCCAAATTTAGAGCCATCTATTGGCGTAAATAGAAATTACTTTAGGGGTATTGTAAAAAAAACATGGTTTCTAACTGTCGTTTCTGTAGTATATTCAGTGACAATACGCCTACGCAAATCAAAGACGATTTGAATGCTGAGTACGGGGACTGCACCGTCATTTAACACCATGAGTTTTTGGTCAGCTAAATTTAAACATGGCCGTACCAGCATGGGTGAGACGATGAACGTTTGAGGTCTCACAAAACCGGATCCACTGACGTTAACATCGTTCAAATTCACCAAATGCCTAGACAACCATCGGATTAATGTTAGAGAGGGAGAAAAAGAAAGAGAGAGAATAGGCTATGAATAAGTCCTAAGAATGTGTTTATCACATACTGATTCAAGATTTAGACATGAGGATGCTATCCGCGAGTTGTGTGCCGCGTTTGCTCACTTTGGACTAGAAATGAGTTCAAATAAACATTTCAACGCTCTTTTGGTGCAGTTTAGGCGCGATAAATCAGAGTTTTGGTGCCGGCTAATTATGGATGAACGATTTTTGGTGAAACTTGGATACACCATGACACTCCAAGACAAAAATACAGTCAAAACAGTGAACTGCTAAGGAGGAAACGGCTCCAAAATTCGGCTGGGATAGTGATAGCGACTATTTTCTGGGACACTCATTGAGTTATCTTAATCAATTATCTATAGATAGGTAAAACCATTACAGGAGCATACTACGCATCATGACAAGCTGAAGCCAGAAATTGCCCAAAACGGCCACATTTGCAGGAAACAATGATCCACTAAGCAAGTGCGCCGTCTCACACTTCAGTGGTTACTATATGGCGACAATTCTCGAATTACGGTTTGAACTGCTTCACCACCCTCCTTACTCATCAGATCTAGCCTAAAGTGACATTTTTTTGTTCCCTAAGCTAAAAGTTGCATTCGGAGGACATACATTTTCGTATAATGAAGAGGCCATCACCTTCGTAAACAATTATTTTGCAGAGAAAGTCTCCGAGTACTATTTGGACGGATTGGTGAAAAGACTATATAAAATGGAGTGAAGGTAAATGCGAAGGATTTAACGGACGCTCGATTTAACGGACCTCGATTTTACGGAAAAATTTGGAAGTAGTTCTGGAATATGGCCACCTGGGACGGAACTCGTTCAATTCTTAACCGAGTATGATGGGATTGGGTACGTTGGATGGAAATGGGATTCTTAAATGATTTTTGGAAGAAGTTCAGGAATATGGCCTACTGGGACGGAACTCGTCCGATTCTTAACCGATTACGATGGAATTGTTATGCTGGAAGGAAATGGAATTATTAAATGATATTTGGAATTAGTTCTGGAATATTGCCTCCTGGGACGAAACTCGATCAATTCTTAAACGATTGTTATAAAATTGAGTATGTCGAATTGAAAAGGAACTTTTAAATGATTTGTTTAAGAAATTCTGGAATATCGCCATGAAACTCGGTAATTTAAACTTGGGCGGAACTCGATAATAAGCAGGGGTTTTTCTTGAGCAAGCGGCTAGTGATGCTAACATGTTTCTGGTAAGGCTGGATGCCTTGGCATCTATCGTCAGGACGTATAACCAACTCATGGGATTAGTGAGTTGAGCGGCAGATCAGCTACTTACTTTCACCAAAAATCACGTTATGAACCCTACACAAAGGACTCGGATAAATTTATATTATTCTTATCAACATCGACCTCGAAAACTGTTCACGGGAACATGGAATATGATGTCTTCTAGGATCATGAGATCTTCAGAACCTTTAGAACCAAGCGAAAATTTACACTTTTGAGGTACTTGTAATAAAGGGTGATTTTTTTGTGGTTAGGATTTTCATGCATTAGTATTTGACAGATCACGCGGGATTTCAGACAAGGTGTCAAAGAGAAAGATGCTCAGTATGCTTTGACATTTCATAATGAATAGACTTACTAACGAGCAACGCTTGCAAATAATTGAATTATATTACAAAAATCAGTGTTCGGTTCGAAAAGTGTTTCGCGATTTACGTCCGATTTATGGTCTACATAATCGACCAAGTGAGCAAACAATTAATGCGATTGTGACCAAGTTTCGCACTCAGTTTACTTTATTGGACATTAAACCAACCACACGAATGCGTACAGTGCGTACAGAAGAGAATATTGCGTCTGTTTCTGAGAGTGTTGCTGAAGACCGTGAAATGTCGATTCGTCGCCGTTCGCAGCAATTGGGTTTGTGTTATTCGACGACATGGAAGATTTTACGCAAAGATCTTGGTGTAAAACCGTATAAAATACAGCTCCTGCAAGAACTGAAGCCGAACGATCTGCCACAACGTCGAATTTTCAGTGAATGGGCCCTAGAAAAGTTGGCAGAAAATCCGCTTTTTTATCGACAAATTTTGTTCAGCGATGAGGCTCATTTCTGGTTGAATGGCTACGTAAATAAGCAAAATTGCCGCATTTGGAGTGAAGAGCAACCAGAAGCCGTTCAAGAACTGCCCATGCATCCCGAAAAATGCACTGTTTGGTGTGGTTTGTACGCTGGTGGAATCATTGGACCGTATTTTTTCAAAGATGCTGTTGGACGCAACGTTACGGTGAATGGCGATCGCTATCGTTCGATGCTAACAAACTTTTTGTTGCCAAAAATGGAAGAACTGAACTTAGTTGACATGTGGTTTCAACAAGATGGCGCTACATGCCACACAGCTCGCGATTCTATGGCCATTTTGAGGGAAAACTTCGGAGAACAATTCATCTCAAGAAATGGCCCGGTAAGTTGGCCACCAAGATCATGCGATTTGACGCCTTTAGACTATTTTTTGTGGGGCTACGTCAAGTCTAAAGTCTACAGAAATAAGCCAACAACTATTCCAGTTTTGGAAGACAACATTTCCGAAGAAATTCGGGCTATTCCGGCCGAAATGCTCGAAAAAGTTGCCCAAAATTGGACTTTCTGAATGGACCACCTAAGACGCAGCCGCGGTCAACATTTAAATGAAATTATCTTCAAAAAGTAAATGTCATGGACCAATCTAACGTTTCAAATAAAGAACCGATGAGATTTTGCAAATTTTATGCGTTTTTTTTTAAAAAAAAGTTCTCAAGCTCTTAAAAAATCACCCGTTACAAGAGCGCATAATCCATATGGCACAATTCCAGAACTTTTTCCAAAAATTATTTGAGAAACTCATTTCATCCACAATACCCAATTTCTCTCCTAGGAGGTCATACTCCAGAACTTCTTCCAAAAACAGTTTATTCATCTCATTTCCATCCACCAAACAAAATCCCTTCATAATCGGTTGAGATAAACGAGTTCTGCCCTAGGTTGCCATATTCCAGAACAAGTGCAACAAGTGATTTTACGGACATTCGGATTTAACGGACTCCCCAATTAGTCCGTTAAATCGAGTTTTTTCTGTAGTAAATCCCGTTCGCTCACACAAGCAAAAAATTATCAATCCTTTTAATTTTTTTATTCACTCACTATTCGTTTATTACTGATTTAATATTTACATTTAATACTAGTTCTCATTTTAATTATTTAAATAATTTTTTACATTAAAAAATTCATTTCAGTGAAGCTAATGTCTATAAAAATATGGACATAAATTTCTTCTTGTTTTTATTTCTTATAATATGTTATTTTTGAAAGTGGTATAAGTCCATTTGGAGCTAAAAAAACGTTTATTTTTTAAAAAATGTCAACAATTATTTTTTCATAATAAAATTTAAAAGATGTAAAAGTGTTAAAAATATCACTTGATTGATTAACGTTTGCCAATATTTTTAAATTAATTCAAACGCAAACACATAAATATCTCGAAACATGAAAAAATGGACTTATACCACTTTCAAAAATAACAGTTCTTTTGTTAGTTAATTTTTTTAGTTTATTTATCTTTCCGATATTCACGAAAATTGTAGTTTTATAACCATCAATTTATATAATGATATTCAGAATTTATGTTTGAAATGTGGAACAAAAGGTTTGAAATAATCTCAGCCACAACCTGCGTGCCACAAGGCGGTCCCATATTGGCAGTTGGATCTTTGCCATTTCATTAATGGAATCGAAATAATTCGTTTGGATTCCAATCTGTTCAGTCTCAACATAATTAAGTGTAAGACCATACCTTTTCATCGAAAAACTAGTGCTGTTGCTCAACAGTACCATATAAATGGTACCACTCTACAAAGAGTATATGAATTTAAAAGTCTAGGGGTTTCTTTCATTGAAAATATGAGTTTCCCTAATAACATCGAGCAGTGCATAACTAGTAGAGTTCTAAGAGAGTATCCAAATGAACCTTGTACGTTATACTTATACTACCGCCAGCAAAAATACCGCCATACCACACTGGATGTGTAGAACCTTCAATCTGACAACCCTGGAAAAAAGAAGGGAGCTTTTGAAGTATGCATTTATCAGAAACATCTTACTGGAGAAAATTGATTCACCAACGTTACTTGAGTCAATTGGAATAAAAGCACCGAGCAGCACGTTAAAAAATCTTGTTTCTTCACTTAAATTGACACAGGACAAATTTAGGTTACGCACGATTTTTAACAAAATTTACCATTTTTTTTTACTTTTGCCTAAGCAAAGACGGGTTTAAAATTTATTTGTTGTAGCTTCTCAAGTCACATTTATAGACTTTTCTAAAATAAAATAAAATCCAGTGCTACGAACCAGATTATGTTGTAATAATATGTTTTTTTTTCGCTATGGATACAAGACATACTAACTTGTATTCTATTTCTGCTTCTACTATTTTCTAAAACCTAAAAAGGAACAGCATTTTTCCAATTACGGATCAACCATGCCTATGAATACCTAATGATTAGGTATTCGCTCATTCAAAGTTTTAGGAATACTATGCAGACCCAAATCTAAAATATCAGTGAATTGGGACAGCCCGGTGTTATCTATGTATAATAACCAAATTCAAATGTACCAAAAATGTAACTTTCACTACTAGTCACAAGTGCACTGATTCGCGCCTACTATGCGGCTACATAAATTCAGTTATCAAAATCGCCTCGTGCCATATTTCACACAAAAAGTCCGAAAACATTGACATTCTGCTCATAACATTTATATAAACCGGTACCTTATTTTAATTAATATTTTTAATGCGAATTGTATGTTAAAATTATGAAAACAACACGAATCATAAAATATGTAGCAAAATACATAACATAAAAATCATGCTACTTTATATAATCATTAGTACATAATGTTTTCATTCCATCGCAATTATACAACAATCATAAAGTGTACGGTATTTTGTACAGTAAAATTATGTTGTATGCTGGTTAGTTGGTTTTATTGTTTGTTCTATGTTGCCATATTCATATAAAAGATTCAGGAGTTTTACCACGACCGTGTACTCTTTTATACATTTTAAGAAGTGCACGTATAACCATTTGGGAATCAATGATGTATATACATCATTAATGAAGTATTTGGTTTAAAAAAAAAACTTGAATTCTATATAAAATTACATGAAAAACACTTTGAAAATGATAACATGGATTTTTCTGTTTTCCTTTTCGAACATGTTATAGTATCGGGGATATACTCGTATATAACAAAATATACAGATAAAAAAGACATAAAATTAACTTTTTTTTCCTTTGCTTCGGTGTATACTCGTATGTAATGGATGTACACAAAAAGGAGCTTTTATTTTCTTCCGTTTTTCCCAACTTTTCTTTAACATTTCTTTTTCGTTTTTTTTGGTTGATGGCAATGTGTTGTTGTTGTTGCTGTTATACTTTTCTTTTATTATTAGGAAAATGAGATGTGAAATCTCGAGATGATTTTATTCGGGTTTATTTCTTATCTCGTCTCGTTGTGTTGTGAAACGTGGCTTTTAATGGAAATGCATATTACATAAATAGAAAATCATAATGGATATATGTGTATTACATATACGTATCATATATGAATGTTATATAAATTCGAAAATACAATACCAAATTCGTGTACGTACGTACGCTCGGGCTCATATATTCATAAAATACCTTTTGTTGTTCTGATGTATAATGGATGATGGAAAATACGAATAAAGGGACGACATTAAAATTGAAAATGTGAAAACGGAAACGTAAATGTATTATTTGTGTATGTACGTCTCCATATGTACGTAACGATAGGTTTAAGATTTGTTTCCTTTATGATCCAATTAATTTACTCAGATTTTTATTTTTGTATTTTAATTATTCATTTCTTACATAAATTTTCGTTTTTATTATTTTCAGGTAAGTGCCTTAATCGTATACGTCTTATTCTTATGTACGTACGTATATTTTAATTAAAGAGGATATAAATTGTGAATGACGGTGAGTAGTTAATAAAGATTTATAAGCTGACATAATATTTTGATATCACGTACACATATGAGCTTAACACTGATTTTTGTAAAAAGACGTGTGGATTTCTTAAAATTTATGACATGGTTGACTAGAAAAAAAAAAAGAAAAAACAATTATGTATACAGTTATATCGAAGTGGAAATTAAATGCGATTGTAAAATTGCGATCATCTCAAATCTGTGTCTCGTATGTGACTGTATATAAAATAATAAGTTGCATGAAACTGAGTTCGATAAACAAAATTTAATGTATTTGGCGTGACTTGTAGTATGAAACAAATGATGCAAGAGCAAACAACAAACTAGAGGCGAAATTACACTATGGATGAAATTCAGGCCGTTGTTGACTTATTTTTGGTGAAGTTCACAGATGAGTTTCAAACCACATTAAAACAAATTCAGTATTTGAAAGTAAATATTTATCAAAGTTTATATGCTTTCAAAATATAAAAATTAATATCAGGAGTATATCAAATTTAGACCAGGTCGAGATAAATTGTTGTTACGTTGCAGCAATATCTACTGCAACCTCAACTGATTTTATACCTTTTTCAAATCCTATGCCGCTGTCTGTACCTATCGCTCAACTGGCACTGCCACTCTCTGACGAAACAAACACATTGTATATTTATTATCACAACGCTAGCGGAATTCGATCAAAATCGCGTGAAATGTACCTATCGGTGTTGGAAAATGAATATGATGTCATTTGTATCACGGAAACATGGCTGACAAGCTCGCACAATTCTGCAGAGTACTTCCATCCAGACTACTATGTCTTCAGACGCGATCGTTATACTGATCGTGAATCGACAGCGAGAGGAGGTGGAGTTCTGCTAGCTGTCTCGAAAGATATACGTGCGGATATTATTGACCTTGGGAGTAACGAGTTGGAGATGTTGGCTTTTAAACTTGTTTTCAATGGAAAGCTGCTGTTGGTAGTTGCTGTTTACATACCATACGGATCCTCCGTTAATATATGTATATGGTGAGCTGTCTTTATTTCAAATCAACTAGCGGTTGCAGCTCCTGATTTTGATTCTGTGATGATTTTGGGAGATCTTAACTTACCGAAAATAAAATGGCACATTGTTGGTGATGAACTTCTGCCATTCAATGGTGATCTAACTTCAGATCTGGTGATGGACTCAATCTGTTCACTCGGGCTAAGACAGATTAATAACATCGAGAACCAGTGCAGCAATATCCTCGATCTGGTGTTCATTCCAGTAGAAGTACACGGCACAATCATTGCTTGTAATGATCTCCGCGGTTCTTCAAGTATTTTTCACATACCACTACATATCCAATTGATATTTGAAAGTTGTGTTAATGTTAACGTAAATTTTAATTCTAGTGAGTCTTTCAACTTTGAAAAGGGAAATTATAATGCTTTAAATGAGTTTCTGGACAATATTAATTGGGATAAATATATAACGGGTAGTTTAGACGCTTATATTGATCAGTTTTATAAAATAATGAACTTGGCAATTGAACAATTTATTCCCAGTTCACCTGTAGTTTCGTCGATGCGCGAGCCATGGTTTAATAGTCGCCTCTCAGGATTAAAAAATCGGAAATCTAAAGCTCATAAAAATATAAATTAAACCCATCCGTCGTAAATTATGAAATATTCTTGCTCTCAGATCTCAATTTAAAATTTTAAATCGTTTCTTGTATAATTTATATGTTGTCGAGATCCAATCGAATATTAGAAACAACCCTAAATGTGTGTGGAGTTATGTTGATTCGAAACGGAATTGTAGAGGTATACGCTCGCAAATGTCTTCAAATTCTTTGACTGCTAGTGATCCACAAAGTATCACTGACATGTTTGCAGCATTTTTTGAAAATGTGTATGCCCCGCCTTCGAGAGGGAATGACGAACTTGTTTTTAGTAATAATCCAAACATTCTATTTCAGTTTACTACCGATGACGTTTTGCAAGCTCTGTTGAATGTTAATGTGAATATGAGTTGTGGCCTGGACAAAATTCACCCGCTTGTGTTGAAAAAGTGTGCTTCGGTCTTTGCTCAGCCGCTGACGGATATCTTCAATTTACGTACTTGAAGTTTGTCCTAAATTGTCCTAAACCCAACATAGGCGACTCGTGAACTGCAAAGTAGAGGAAGCTGCATTAATAAAATGGAATTTTAACTTTCTTGGAATTTAGAATAAAAAGTATTGTTGAGCTAAATTATCAGACAAATAATCTCATATTTTTATACTTTCATCAAAATATAAAAAATTAGACCTAAAATACACATTACTAGGAAAATTAAATTAAGCCTGATTTTTATTGACAACATAAAAATGTTTTATTTACAAGATTTATTTAAAATATAATTCAATTCGACGATTCTTCTTAAAAACAAAAATTTTCATTACAAATTAATGTATAGAAATCTGGTGACATTTCAATCTGAGACAATAGTTTCTTTTCAATAGAAATTAACGAAACATGAGAAAGCCGTTCATCTCCAATTGTACTTCTTAAATAAGTTTTAATTCTACGTAAAGCAGAAAAGCTTCTTTCGGATGATACACTTGTAGATGTAATCGTTAAGAATAGTCGAAATAAGGGTGATACCTCATCGAATGAACAATTAGTTGGAAAAGCACATATAAATTTTGGCAAAACACTTTATTCGAATCTTAAAGATCATACTGTGCTAGGTAAAAAATCTAACGTTGTATATCAAGTTCAATGTACGTGTAATAAAATTTATGTTGGACAAACAAAACAATTGTTATCTACAAGATTTTGCCAACACAAAAGAGATGCTCAAAACATAGCTAATGGTAAACTTAATGTTGAAGTTGCAAGCGCGTTATCGACACATTTGTATAATACTAAACATGACGTATTTTTAGATAATGTTAGAACATTGGAACAAGAAAAGAATCTTTCAATTAGACGAGTGTTAGAGATGATTCATATTAAGAAGAATCCTGAAAGTATGAATAAACAAGCTGATTGCGCTTATTTACAAAATATGTACAATCATTTGATTAAAAACAATTAACATTTATGCTTTTAACGGATTTATTTTGGACACATTAATTAATTTTTAATAATTAATTAATTAATTATTAATTTAGATAAAGTAGTAGAATTTTGATAAAGTTGATTAAATTTTTATTTAAAACTGTATTTCTTAATTTTATCTAAATATTGCTTTTGTTATCATTTTACTACATTTAATATTTAACGTTTTTGATTTTTTAACATGTTTCTATTTACTTTAGCCTTATTGTATCAACATGCCTTTTCCAAAAACAATACTTCAATTCATTTAAAAATTTTCACTGTTTACAATAACATTATACCAAATATTTTAATTTACATTAATTTTGAAGTTTATATTTATTTTTGTAACTTTTTTATACATATTATGAGTTTATAATTATTGTAAGTTTTTTTGTGAATTATCTTGTAATTGATTTTTTAGTAAAATTTGTAATATATTCATAGTTTTATGCCCTGAGGATAGTTGTAAATAAACAACTGAAACGTCGGCTCCGTAACAGAGTGTTTTATTGTATAGGCTTCAATTCCAGAAAAAAATTTTAAATTATAAAATAAAAAAAAACCTAATAATCATAATTATAAAAATTCTACCCATACTGGTGAAAAATTGGGAAAGATAATCTTCGAAATCTCAAGAAGAAAATTTTTTGAAACTATGCGTATTAAATATGGACAAATTTTAGTAACAACTATGAAATATCTGTTCAAAATTAAACTAAAATTGGCAAAAGCTGAAAATCGAAAAAATTTTCTATTAAGGTGTCGTAAGGAACGGGCTTTTCCAAATAGCCGGAAACTAAATAACATAAATCCAGTTGTTTTTCGTCGACTAGAAAGCCGTTTCATTTTTGGTATAATTAATCAGGAAATTGCTGAAAACTTTTCGAAAATAAACCACCTTAATAAATTAATTGCAAACAAAATTCAAGAAATTAAGGATGTCATCTCGCCATATTATTTTAGAAACTTCACAACCAAATTAAATAATAGTATACAAATCAGGTATGAATACATTAAGGCTATAAATATTAGAAAATTTAATAATTTATTGAATGTTGATGTAGTTAATGATAACTTAAATATAAATGACAATGTACATTTATCTGATATTTTACATGACAATATAAGTATTGTAAATGAATGTTCAATTCCGTCTAATAGAAATATTGATGAAAAATGGTTAGTGAATTTATCTAATATTGAAATTCCCCTAGAAATAATCGATATTTTAAGATTAGGTGAAAAATTTTGCCCTCCAATATCCTATAAATCAATTCCATACGATCGTATAATTGCGAATATTGAAGGCGCATTAATTGACAATATAGATGCAAATTTAGATACACATGTTTTAAGGAGAGAAGTGATTAATATTTTAACAAATTTTAAAAATCGTAACCGTCATATTAGTATTTTAACACCGGCGGAGAAAATATTTTTAATAAATGTGAAAAAAACTAAAAAATTTATTGTTGATAACCCTGAAATTTTAATTACTCGAGCTGATAAAGGTAATACCACAGTTATAATTAATAAAAAAGATTATATACATAAAATGAGCGATATGTTGGCAGATACTTGTACTTATAAATTAGTTAACAAAGACAACACAGTATCAATTCAAACGAAATTAAATAAAATGGTAACTTTATGGCAAAAAAATAATAAAATAACTGTTTATGAAGGAAAATTTTTACGTTGTTACAACGGTGTTTTGGCTAAACTTTATGGGTTACCAAAAATTCATAAAGATAATGTTCCGTATCGGCCTATAGTGAGCTCAATTGGTACTCCTTTATATAATTTGGCTTCTTTTTTATCTAAAATTTTGAATCAGACTGTTGGTAAATCTTTCAGTGCTATAAAAAATTCTGTTGAATTCAAAGAAAAAATTAAGAATATTTTAGTGCCGGATGATCATGTCATTTTGTCACTGGATGTTTTATCCTTATTTACTAATATAGATAGTAAGTTGGCATTAAAACTTTTAAGTGATAGAATCCGGAATTAAATTAAATAAATCAGAATTTATTAGTGCCATGAAGTTAATTTTTCAAAATTGTGAGTTCTCCTTTAATAACCAAATTTATGCACAACTTTTTGGATCACCTATGGGTTCGCCTATTAGCCCTGCAGTTGCAGATTTTGTTATGGAATATGTTGCGTCTACGGTATTAAATTCGTTAGATTTTAAACCAATTTTTTATTTTAGATATGTTGATGATATAATTACAGTCATCCCACGTGATAAAGTTAACGACTTTTTTCAATTGTTTAACTCGTTTAATGATAACATTAAATTTACTATGGAATTAGAACGTAATAAAAGGTTAGCCTTTTTGGATGTAATCTTAATTCGAAATAGTAATGGGGAATTATTAACTGATTGGTTCCATAAAGCAACATGGTCTGGCAGATATTTAAATTTTGATGCTCACCTCCCTTTGGCATATAAACGTAATACAGTTAAATTGTTAGCGAATAAAATAATTCTTTTATCGGATCCAACTTTTCATAAACAAAATTTTAAACTTCTTAAATTTACACTTTCTAGGAATGGTTATCCAAATTCGTTTGTAAATAAAATATTAAAATTTATTTTAAATAAAAACCAAATTGGACCACAGATAGATGAAATTGTTCCACATGTTTCATCAATCAATAATCAAATTAAATATGTTTCGGCCCCTTATGTTAAGTTATTACATGAGAAATTAAGTTTTTGTATGAATAAATTTAATTTAAAATTAGTTGGAAAAGCACATATAAATTTTGGCAAAACACTTTATTCGAATCTTAAAGATCATACTGTGCTAGGTAAAAAATCTAACGTTGTATATCAAGTTCAATGTACGTGTAATAAAATTTATGTTGAACAAACAAAACAATTGTTATCTACAAGATTTTGCCTACACAAAAGAGATGCTCGATAATGTTAGAACATTGGAACAAGAAAAGAATCTTTCAATTAGACGAGTGTTAGAGATGATTCATATTAAGAAGAATCCTGAAAGTATGAATAAACAAGCTGATTGCGCTTATTTACAAAATATGTACAATCATTTGATTAAAAACAATTAACATTTATGCTTTTAACGGATTTATTTTGGACACATTAATTAATTTTTAATAATTAATTAATTAATTATTAATTTAGATAAAGTAGTAGAATTTTGATAAAGTAGTTTTAAGTGATTAAATTTTTATTTAAAACTGTATTTCTTAATTTTATCTAAATATTGCTTTTGTTATCATTTTACTACATTTAATATTTAACGTTTTTGATTTTTTAACATGTTTCTATTTACTTTAGCCTTATTGTATCAACATGCCTTTTCCAAAAACAATACTTCAATTCATTTAAAAATTTTCACTGTTTACAATAACATTATACCAAATATTTTAATTTACATTAATTTTGAAGTTTATATTTATTTTTGTAACTTTTTTATACATATTATGAGTTTATAATTATTGTAAGTTTTTTTGTGAATTATCTTGTAATTGATTTTTTAGTAAAATTTGTAATATATTCATAGTTTTATGCCCTGAGGATAGTTGTAAATAAACAACTGAAACGTCGGCTCCGTAACAGAGTGTTTTTATTGTATAGGCTTCAATTTCAGAAAAAAAATTTGAAATATAAAATAAAAAAAAGCCTAATAATCATAATTATAATATATTTTTCAAGCCGACGGTAAAATAAGGATAGAATAATTTGAGTATATAACATAAAACTATAGAATTGTTAATACAAATGTTTACTAACAAAATATTATGTACTTGTCTGTAGCTATTATGAAATAATTGTTAAGTCTAAATATCTATTTAGTTGTGGTTTTGATTGTAACGAATTTATTTACTGTGAGCGTACCAATCAATTAACAATTGAAACGAATGAAAGAATAATTAATTTAGTTTTAACTTTTATTTTTGATATAAGACCACATTACAACTTTACAAATATAAATGCTAAATGCCATAAGGTTTTGTATCCTATCTTATATAATTTTAATAAGCTAGTACATATATTAAAGTGAATGAGAGAAAACATTAATCATCTAATGGATTTATTGTCCTTTTAAGGTCAATTAATATTCCCTAATATTCGTAATTTTGATATTTTTATTATCAAACTTAAATAAGTTTTTTATTTAGAAAAAAATACATTTATTATCCATTTATTTAAAAATATAATAAAAAAAACCCGAAATCACATGTTTAGTGGATACAAGTGACGTCACATTAGCATGCGCAATATTCCACCTTGTTCTCTTTCCATCATGCTGTTTTGTTGCGTTGGATCAATGCCTTCTAAACTACTGGCCGCTGACACCAAATGATGACGACACGCTAAGTCGACGTTGTTGTTGCTTTCTCTATTTGCTTTGTTAGTGTAAATATCTTAAAATTATTATTGCGCAGTCTCGGTTTAGACTTAAATTGACGTCATGTGCGAAAAATGAGAGTAGTAAAAGGCCAGTAGTTTAGAAGGCATTGGTTGGATGCAAGACGCATGCTTTAAATCAACGAGAGTATTCGAAATTTGTTTTTATTTTGGTTCTATGTATGCACTATGCAATATGAAGGTGGATGATGTGTATAAATTATAATGAAAAATCAAAATAGGAAAGAAATATACAACATATTTTTATAGTTAATTGCGTTAAACTAGATATCTATATGTGCAGACCTAAGGCATAATAGTGCATATTGTTATGGAAAAAAATATTTTCAATCAAACGTGTTATACATAAAATAAATAAAATTTGAAATTTTATTTTAACGATAGTGATTTTTGAAAGGGATGCAGTGCTTCCGTAGCTTCTATGGACACTTCGCCCCTGAAACCCAACAACAACGTTTCCAATTAATAATAAAATTTAATAGTGTAAAATATATTATTTCGGGAATAATGATAACATACTCTGTCCTAAGATACTTCTAAGAGGTTTTAAAATACTTCTGAGATGTTTTCACTTTGTACTAGACCCAATCCAATTAGAAAATATGAGTTTTCCGGAATAATTAGGGGAACACTGGGTTTAGTATTCAAAGTTGTATAGTTAAGAATCGAAGTAAAAACCCTCTGTCCTAAAATACTTCTAAGAGGTTACAACTTTTGAGGTAAATGTTTTCACTTTGTACTAGACCAATTCCAACTAGAAAACATGAGTTTTCCGGAAAAATTAGGGGAACACTGGGTTTAGCATTCAAAGTTGTATAGGTAATAATCGAAGTAAAAACCGTCTCTTCTAAAATACTTCTAAGAGGTTACAACTATTGAGATAGATGTTTTCACTTTGTACTAGACCCAATCTAACTAGAAAATATGAATTTTCCGAAAAAATTAGGGGAACACTGGGTTTAGTATTCAAAGTTGTATAGATAAGAATCGAAGTAAAAACCCTCTGTCCTAAGATACTTCTAAGAGGTTACAACTTTTGAGGTAAATGTTTTCACTTTGTACTAAACCCAATCTAACTAGAAAATATGAGTTTTCCGGAAAAATTAGGGGAACACTGGGTTTAGTATTCATAGTTGTATAGGTAAGAATCGAAGTAAAAACCCTCTGTCCTAAAATACTTCTAAGAGGTTACAACTTTTGAGGTAAATGTTTTCACTTTGTACTAGACCCAATCCAACTAGAAAACATGAGTTTTCCGGAAAAATTAGGGGAACACTGGGTTTAGTATTCAAAATTGTATAGGTAAGAATCGAAGTAAAAACCCTCTGTCCTAAGATACTTCTAAGAGGTTACAACTATTGAGGTAGATGTTTTCACTTTGTACTAGACCCAATCTAACTAGAAAATATGAATTTCCGAAAAAATTAGGGGAACACTGGGTTTAGTATTCAAAGTTGTATAGGTAAGAATCGAAGTAAAAACCCTCTGTCCTAAGATACTTCTAAGAGGTGATAACTTTTGAGGTAGATGTTTTCACTTTGTACTAGACCCAATCTAACTAGAAAATATGAATTTTCCGAAAAAATTAGGGGAACACTGGGTTTAGTATTCAAAGTTGTATAGGTAAGAATCGAAGTAAAAACCCTCTGTCCTAAGATAATTCTAAGAGGTTACAACTTTTGAGGTAAATGTTTTCACTTTGTACTAGACCCAATCCAACTAGAAAACATTAGTTTTCCGGAAAAATTAGGGGAACACTGGGTTTAGTATTCAAAGTTGTATAGGTAAGAATCGAAGTAAAAACCCTCTGTCCTAAGATACTTCTAAGAGGTGATAACTTTTGAGGTAGATGTTTTCATTTTGTACTAGACCCAATTCAACTAGAAACATGAGTTTTCCGGAAAAATTAGGGGAACACAGGGTTTAGTATTCAAAGTTGTATAGGTAAGAATCGAAGTAAAAACCCTCTGTCCTAAGATAATTCTAAGAGGTTACAACTTTTGAGGTAGATGTTTTCACTTTGTACTAGACCCAATCCAACTAGAAAACATGAGTTTTCCGGAAAAATTAGGGGAACAATGGGTTTAGTATTCAAAGTCACAGAGGGTTTTTACTTCGATTTTTACTAATACAACTTTGAATACTTAACCCAGTGTTCCCCTAATTTTTCCGGAAAGCTCATGTTTTCTAGTTGAATTGGGTCTAGTACAAAGTAAAAACATCTTTCTAAAGTTGTAACCTCTTAGAAGTATCTTAGGACAGAAGGTTTTAACTTTCATATATTCTTCTAAATCTTTTAAAATTCTAAACGCAAGTTTATTAATAAATTGATACTTTTTCAATTAATTATATTATTCTTGAGCATTTATTTACTAAATTGTAATATTATAAATTGATAATTAATTGAAATATTTTAAATTGCCAATAGTGTTTATATAACAAATATGTTATTATTTTACACTGTTAAAATTAGGAATGTCTAGGAAAAAATTCACGTTACTATATAGTCGAGTGAATTTTTTCCTAAACTTGTCTTAAAGTTGTTGTTGGGTTTAGGACAAGTTAGGACAAAGTGGAGTTTTTCCTTCAATTTGGAAATCCAGTTTCATTAAACCAATTTTCAAGAGTGGAAGAAGAACGGATATCGAAAAATACCGCGGTATTTCTATCTTATCGGCGCGGCTATTTCTAAATTATTTGAAACGATGGTTAATAACCGCATCTTTTTCTTAACTAAAAATTCCATCTCAGTAAACCAGCATGGGTTTTACCCCCGACGGTCAACTGTGACAAATCTTGCTTTGTTTACAAATTTTTTGACGTCAGCATAAGGTGGTGATGGTGTTGAGGTAGTGTTTACTGATTTAAGCAAAGCTTTCCATAAAATTGATCATGTCTTATTGGTAAAGAAACTGGGACAGCTCAATAAGTGTGATGTTCTTAATTTAAAGTGGATCTTTTCGTATTTGATGAACAGAACTCAAAAAGTTTTTTTAAATAATATTTTGTCTAGAGCCATAAATGTTTTGTCTGGCGTCCCACAAGGTAGCCACATTGGACCTCTATTGTTTATTGCATTCATAGATGATGTGAAACGGTACTTCAAACATTGTAAATTTCTGATTTAAGCTGATGATCGCGATCTGCTAAATCTACAACAGGAGTTAAATGTTTTCTGCGACTGGTGTAGCTTGAGTAAGCTTTGCCTGAACGTTTTTAAACGTAAAGTTATGAACTTTTCTAGAAGACGTTACGGACGTGATAATAGTTTATTCTTAAATGGCGTTATGATAGAGCGAGTTCATTCTTTTGTAGATTTAAGGTTTTTGTATTCACGAGATTTATCGTTAAAGGACCATATTGACAGATGTATTAATAAGGCTTATTCAATGTTAGGGTTTTTAATCCGTTTTTCCAAAGATTTTCATGATCCATATACTCTAAAAGTCATCTTCGCTTCATTTATCCGATCGCACTTGGAGTATGCATCAATTGTCTGGAATCCGTACTATAACAATTCCTCTAACCGTATATAGAATCAATCCAGAAGCGATTTATGATGTTTGCCTTAAAGCGACTTCGTCGAGAGGTAAACGCTCCTAAGTATGTGCTTCCGCCGAATATAGGCCGTTGTTTATTACTGAATATTGAACCATTGTTCGCCCGAAGACAAATTTCTTGCGCAATGTTTGTGCGCGACCTTGTTTTCAATACGTGCCCCAGTGAGATCACTCAAACACCGAGGCTTAGTGATTGATCTGCACTTCCATGGGTCTAATTTTGGTATGTCGGACCCGATTTGTAATTCTAGCCGTGTATTTAATAATGTATCTACCGTGTTCGATTTTAATTTGTCCAGAGATGAATTTAAAAGAGTTCTAAAAATTTTTTTTTATTCAAATTTGATTTATATTAATAAACGTAATTTTAAATACCAGATGTAAATTAATACTGTTGGTTAAAAAAAAAAAAAAATAAATTATGCTGACATGAAAAGGACCATTCCCATAACCAAACTATATTACACCTTGAGAGTACTAACATTTTATACTTAAAATAAAACGAAGCTTATTACTCATATTTTTGGAACTAGCAACCATACTAGAAAAATTTTCGTAAATAAAATCTTATATTTCTATATCCCTTTTGCTGTCCGGTAACACAATTGTGTGGGTAGGGCAAAAGTACCGTGTTTATTTTTGTATGTTTTTTGAACTAACTTACACATTTGTGCATTGCTTTCAAACTTTTTTCATCCGAAAAAAAACACTATATTTGTACACACAATTGTGTTGGTTGTACTTCAAATCAAGCGAAATATTTTATCAAAAACACCATTACTTACTTTGGTTTTTTATTCACACATTTGTGTGTCTCACTTAAATTGAGCCATTTTTTTTGGTTGAAAAAGGGATATACGACAGCTTTTTAACGCCGCTCGACATACTCCTTATACTCCGTATAAGGCGAACTGAGGATTAATTGAACATATAATTCAATTTACTTCGATACTTTTTATTATAGATGATTCTTACAACTAATATATATATAACTTACATAATGACAACACTTCATCTTCTAATAGTGCTCCTAGCGTTACTGTTCCTAGCAAATCTCAATTAAAATTCATTATACTGCTTCAAAATATACGTAGCTTGCGTAGCAACTTTCATTCACTAGTAGCACATCTAAATATTTTACAAAGCCTGCTTTATTATTTCTTACAGACATTTGGATATATGATGCGTAGTTGAAAGATTACAGTTTTTCGGGTTGCAATCTCTATGGGCGTGGCTTTTTTTCTAAATCAATTAATACTTGAATGCCAAATAATTATAGCCTAAAAGGCTCCTGTTGTTTTAAAAGTAGAACTAAGCTGGGAGAATGAGTCTTTTTAGATGAATTAGGTGAACTTTTACAAAATATTAATGCCAAAAATTTACTGGTTTTAGGTGACATAAACTTAGTACCTATATTAAACGTTTGAGTCCCAAGCAGCTTTGTTGAAATTTTATGTCTGGGACTCAATCGGTTAATAAACATCAACAGGCGCATGTATGACTGATGACTGATGATCACTAGAGAACGGTTAGACCTATTTGGCTGATTTTTTTTTGTTGTCTTCGTGATTGTCAGGACAAGGTTTGTATGAAAGAAAATTTTGGGAAAATTCACTGGGAAAGTCGGAAAATCGAAAAATGATGGTTTGTACGGGATTTCACACGTATCCGATCGAGATGGTTTTTTATAAGAGACAAATTGGAATTTTCTGAGTGCAAAACTCGGAAACTTCCGGAAAAACTCGAAGAAGATTGAATTTTTTTTCTACCACATCAGTTGAGAACGGTTAGGTTTAGCTCAATCTTTTTTTGGAGTGTTCCCAATTTCCAGAAGATGGTTCTTACGAAAGAAAATTTTGGGAAAATCCACTGGAAAAACCAGAGCATTCAGAAAATCGAACAATGATGTTTTTGTATGGGATTTCGCACGTATTCGATGCAGTTGGTCTTTTAGAAAATAAAAATTGGAAAATCTAAGTGGAAAACTCGGGACCTTCCGGAAAACCCGAAGAAAATTGAATTTTTTTCCAGCGCAGTTGATTGTCACTGAAATTGATTGCCACTGAATTTGTAAACGATAGATGAACCGACGTGCAACTTTTCCAAAATATCAGCAATGGCGAAAGTACTACAGACTTGCAAAATAATCATTTGGGATGAGTGTACGATGGCGCACAAATGAGCGCTAGAGGCGCTCGATTGAACGTTGAAAGATTTGCGCAATAATCAGGACCTCTTTGAGGGTACGATGATTCTGCTGGCCGGCAATTTTCGCCAAATGCTGCCAGTCATTCCAAGATCAACAGCTACTGATGAAATAAACGCTTGTTTAAAAACATCAAATTTGTGGAGATACGTGAAAACTCTCAAATTAACAACGAATATGCAAGCCGCGTTACAAAATGATGAATCGGCGGACGTGTTTTCAAAGCAATTATTGATTTTTTTTTCCCAGCGCAGTTGATTGCCACTGAAGTGGAGTGCCACTAAATTTGTAAACGATGGATGAATCGACGTGCAACACTTCCAAAAAAGCAATGGAGAAAGTACTACAGACTTGCAAAATAATCATTTGGGATGAGTGTACGATGGCGCACAAACGAGCATTAGAGGCGCTTGATTGAACGTTGAACTTTTGATTTTAATTTACCAAAAACCAGTTTTAAAAAAAAGTTAAAATCGTATTTTCTAAATTTTTAATAAGTCCTTTGACAGTTTCATATTTGAAGTACTAATTGTTAATTTAAATAATTGTTTTATTTATAATTCTTATTTATTTACAATCTAAAGTGTGAATATATTAGTTTTTTTTTATTTTCTATTTTTAAAATTCTATTGTTAGATTTAATTTTTTTGTTCTCTTTTTTGTTAATATATTTTACATTTTACTTTTGTTAATTTGAAATCATAATTGCAATGTACTAAATCGATTTCCTTTAATATTTAAATAAATAAATAAAACATGGCAATGAAAAATCCAGGTTGACGCCTCGACTTTCCTCATTTAGTTACCACCGAATTTTTGTCAATTCACAATCTCAAAAGAAGAATTGATCACGAAAGTGTTCCCGAATATTGGTGCAAATCACAAAAACCATGTTTGGTTGAGCGAATGAGCCATTTTGGCAGCGAGAAAAAAGGACGTATAGACGATTTGAATATAAAAGTTCGAAGTCAAATCGCTGGCCAATTGCATTCATTTAAGTCGATCCATTCCATTACAGTTCCAAATGAAGTCGTTTATTATCCAATTGAATTCCTGAACTCATTGGATTTGCCAGGAATGCTGCCGCACAATTTGCAGCTCAAGGTCGGTTCTGTGGTAATCATGTTCCACAACCTGAACCAACCAAAACTATGCAATGGAATAAAACTCACTGTTAAGAAGCTGATGAACAAAGTGATTGAAGCAACGATAATCAAAGGAAAGTTCAAAGGCGAGGATGTTCTGATTTCAAGAATGCCATTGATTCCAACCGACTTACCGTTTCAATTTAAGCGTGCTCAGTTCCCGGTTCGTCTTGCATTCGCAATGACGATTAAAAAATCACAAGGCCAATAGTTGGAATTGTGTTGAATAAACCTTGAATTGCCGTATCTTTCCCATTGGCAGTTGTACGTGGCGTGCTCGAGAGTTGGTAAACCATCAGCGCATTCGTTTTCTCTCCAGACAAAAAGGCAAAAAATATCGTTCATCACCAAGCGTTTCGATGAACGCATTATTAATTGGCTGCCGAGGTCCTGAGATTTTACAACTCTCGATTCCTTTCAGAAAGGTTATTTAAAGTCACCGGATTATGCTCATAAACCAGCAACAATAGACGCTTTGCAGATTAATTAGAGCTAATGATTTAAAAATAATATTAAAGTAAATAACATAATCTGGCAAATGAATTGCGCTTTAATTTCAACTGCTCTTTGGTAATCCTAAATCAAAATCATTTTTAACAAAGTTTGAAGAAAAATCTTCTATGTGTGCATGCCCGCGAAGATTTTTGCGTTTGAGCAGTCAGGCCTGGACCCAGGGGTCTAGGGGTTCAGAACAAATTTTTCGTAAAATTTCAATTTTGGTTATTTTTTTCCTGGGAATGAATTTAGGAAAGGGACTATATGAAATTAGTGACATGTTCGAATCGTCAAGGGATGCGTTCTCTGAATCGAGAGGCCCATTCTGTTTCGTTCCTGTACCATTCATCTGATTGCGATGATACGTTGATGATGGGTTGCATACATGCTCGCGAAGTTTTCTGAGTTGGTAAAATTGGGGCTGGGACCCTGGGTCTAGGGGCATCACTAAAATGTTTTTCTAAAATTCCTATTTTTAATGCTTCCTATACTGAATTCAGTACCTGATGAATTCCTGTCATAAATAAATGTTCCGATAATGACAATTATTTGTCCTTGTTAGCTTCTCATGCCTTAAAAACATATATCAGCAAGCCTACCCGTGAAACAGTTAGCAAATCGCTAATTAAATGTACAATATTAGACCATGGTATCATTGATGACTGCATAATCAATATTACTTTAACAAATAATGCTTCTAAATAAAAACCCAAAGACAAATTTATTCCATTTAAAGTTCGGAAAACCTTTAATTATTGAAAACTAAGTAGTGAACTCAAATTTGAATTTTGGGAGCCGGTGTACTCTGAATGACTAGTCTATGACCAATTTTCTAATATTCTTCGGCAGTTTTATATAATTATAAAGAGGAAGTTCAAGTTAATAATAAACAATTTAAGCACTTACAACCTTGGATATATATTGCTTTGCTTAAGGAGATTAATATCAAAAACTCAGTATGTAAAAAACTTAAAAAACATCCATCGAATGTTAAGCTCCAAAAATATTATTATAAACTATGTACTAAAGTAAAAAACGACATTGCACTAACACGAGATAAATATTTCTTTACCGAGCTTGAGAAAAGTTCGGATGATATTAGACGTGAGTGGAAAGTGTCAACAAAATATTGAACAAACCATCCAAAACCAATACAATCACTGAACGTGATTTTAATGGACATGTGATAGACAATGTAACCGATATGACTAATCAATTTAATAATTATTTTGTTCATTGCGCTATTAATTCTTTACCACACAATAAACCATGTTTGTATGATAGTTAAGATCTTTTAACTTCTGAACTATAGGAAACGAAAACTTTTTATTTTGAGGCTTTCACGGATTTAGAAATTTTTAGAATTTAGATAATAAAACTAAATAGACTCTAGATAATAAAAATCCGAGTACCTCGGAAAATACAATATTTAACGGAATTCTTTTTTCCTAATCGATGTATGTTACATATTCAGTTTAAGCGTGAAAAGTGGCATTTACCCAACAGGACTAAAGTCTGCAGGTTATTCATTTATTTAGGAAGGGCAATCCTTGATTGATGTCTAACTATAGACCAATATTTTTATAATGTAGATGAGGTATGGTATGGTTCATAAATGGTTTTCATCCTACCTAATGGGTAGGCGATAAAGGGTTGTACTAAATGGGTTATTTAGTAAAGAGCAAGTCGTAGTTTCCGGAGTACCTTAAGGCTCCGTATTATAGGTCCGATCTTATTTTTGATTTATATAAATTCAGCTTTTATACAAAAATTTCATGGTAGTGTTATAACTTTTGCTAATGATCTAGTTTTTACTTATACCAATGAATTGTTTTTTAACAGCTATGAACATAAATTATTATTTACATGTTATAGTTTGCCAAACACAAGTTGCTAACAAGTGAAAAAACTAAAATATTAATTTCACGTTATCTGGATCTACTGTTTATGATTTTGATATATTCTATCATTCGGCTGACTGTTTAAAACATACTTTGGGTATTGAATACTGTGACAAATGTGTCATAACAAACCGTTTAAATTGTCCTTGCTCTGCAAACTGTTTTACTACTGAATCTGTAAAGAACATCAAATATTTGGGTCTTGTGATCCATTGTTCATTCAAAGCTCCAGTATGGTATTGTTTGTTGGGGTAGTACTTACGTCAATGCTCTTGAACCTATTCTTTTGGCTCAAAAACACATATTGGTTTTTAGTTAGATGTGGCAATTTATCTTTCCGGTACTCATATAACTACAATCTAAAAACTAACACTAAATCACTAGTAACCGTGCCTAGCCATAACAAAAAACATTTTTTTAACTTTTACACAGTCTTGGGTCTACTCCTATTTAACTCCTTGCCTCAGCTCATTCAGGGCTGCTGGAAATTTCCTCTGAATAAAATGATTATTAAAAATATGAACCAGTGGAAAACATAAGATGTAACCAAATTTCTTGATCACAAACAACCTTATGCCATCACTGTCTCATGCAACTTTATTTTTGAGCGTATGTTACGCTACGTAACGGGCGTTCTCTTCAGTTTCAGGCCAATATCTCAAAAACTCCGTAGATACCCAATGTGTATGGGCGCTTTTACAGCTAAGGTTATACTGGAGAATTTTGAAAAAAAAATCGTTCAGGATTTTTACTATAATTTTTTGAGTTTCTGCCCATATAGACAAATTGTTTTCCCGAGAAAATTTTTAAGATATTAGCTAGAAACTGAAAAGATCTTAATTCGCCGTAGAAATTCAAAATAAAACTATTGTGAAAATTCTAAACGAGGTTTTCCTCAAAATTCCATTAAAGACACACTGACTTTAGCTATTAGAAAACAACACTACGTGTTGGTAACCTAGTTTTAGTGATATTTGCCAGAAACTAAAAAGAACTTATATGGCCGAGAAACTAAGTAATTTATAGTGAAAGTTCTAAACCATAGATTTTCCCCAAATTCACCATGTAATGATTTCTGAAAATTTTCCAAACATGTCTAGTGATAGAGGAAAAATATAAATCATTTCATTAATTTTTCGGAATTTGTCTATGGGCTTGAATTGATATATACAGGGTGTTCGTCACAAAAGTTTACAATTTCGTTTAACGCCATTTAGGGGCGAATATTAATATTGACCGTTTATACTTGACATACAGGAAAAATATTGGATTAAACAACGCGTTATGTAAAGTCAATTATCAATTACTAAAACTTGTCTAAAACTTTATGTAAAGTCAATTATCAATTACTTACTGCCGAAAGTTTCGGG
This sequence comes from Nephrotoma appendiculata, assembly GCA_947310385.1. Classification (NCBI taxonomy): domain Eukaryota; kingdom Metazoa; phylum Arthropoda; class Insecta; order Diptera; family Tipulidae; genus Nephrotoma; species Nephrotoma appendiculata. The sequence goes on from OX371223.1 coordinate 229,407,494, forward strand.
AGGAACCAGGTGCCTTCAACACCTACAATTTACCGAAAAAAGAGGGAGTGAGGCAAATAAGTCAAAGTGTCTGCAACAAAGCTTAGTCGGAAAACCAGAAAACATTGCTGCTGTACGTGAAAGTATACGAGATAACCCAATGACATCGATCAAACACAAAACGGATTTCGAAGATCAACACTAACAATGTTTTAGTAAAGACACGGGTGTGAAGCTTGTCCTATATTTGTCCTAAGTTTTTATATAGAGAATGTATTAGTTAATCTCTCGCTATAATGAATTTTAATATTCGTAACAATTGCAAATATTAATAGAAAATACAGAAGAGTTAAGGAACGTAAAATAACAAAACAATTATCAAAAATGGATTCAACGAAAAAATAATGGTTTTTGAAGTATAAAACCGTTCAGTTGATAGCTTGTAACTAGCAGCAAGTCGTGGGTTAGTAAAATTCCAGCAAACTAAAACAAAAACTTTATCCAATGTTACAGGCAATTAACGAGTACTAATCATATATCATTAGGTTACTAAAAGTTACCTGTACAACTGTTCAAAAATTCTATGATGTTGAAAGGAAATATGGTGATTTGAAGTAACAAGCACTTGTTATATGTCGTTGGATTCGTCTAAGTGTCTTATACTACTTTTATGAATATCAAGCAAATTCTATGATGTTGAAAGGAAATATGGTAATTTCAGTGCTACCGTATAAGCGATCTATGGGTGTGTATTGTGTAATGAAGAATTAATTCGAAATTTCAATGTTAGAGGCGATTAACAAGCACTTGTCATATGTCGTTTGTTTCGTTTAAGCTTTTTTGTCAGACATTGGTTTCTTTTTTTATATAACACCGCATACCCAATGCAAAAAACTTTTCCTTATGACTTTTTCCTTTTACTTTTACTTATGAAGCGCATACCCAATAGAAACTTAAGGAAAGAATAAAATTCGAACTGAACCATACTTCATTATTATTTATTTGTTTACAAAATTTTAACTTATTAATTTTTAACCTCCAAATTTTTCCGAAAATTAGTTATTTAAACACCAAATACATTAAAACTCAAATACATTATATTCAAATATAATTTTACAAAATTATATTACACAACAAAAAGGTGTTGTTAGTCAGAATTTTATATTTTATGTATCAAAAGGTATAGATTTTGATGTCGTTTTGTTTGCATCATAAAGATGCATCCCTAAATACAGTAATTATATAATGCTTCCGTGACGAAAATGCCGACGGTATCACTATTTGAGTGGTATTCATTCTCTCAAGTAATGTTTCACCAAATTGAAGTTGAAAAATCTCCTGATTTTCACAACGCTCAAGAAACCAAGTACTGAGCTCTATTTTATTTGTAATGTGTTTAACTGAATTATTGAATCACTAATACACACATGAAGTTACTCTCTAAAAATTTCAAAATATTTTACTATTTATAGATATTGTAAAAATATTCGCGGTTTTCTTAAATTTGCAGTTTTAAATTTTATTAAAATCGTATTATTTCTGTATACACCAACAATTGACATAAAATCCAAAACGCAGTTAACTTCATTGTATTTCTCATAAGGAAAAAGTTAAAAGTTTGATAACATTTTTCATAAGGAAATCACCAACCTAACAAAAAAAAATTTTTTTCTCAAAAATTTTTTCATACTTTTCTGTAAGGCAAAAGTAATAAGTTTTCTATTGGGTATGCGCTGTAAGTTATATTTCCAATCATTATATTTTCGATATATTTCGAAGCATTTTCCTGATTTTCCTTGCGGATATATTGATCGTAAACAATTTATAAATTTATATAATGACAATGTTTAAGTGATAATGTTTAAGTGATATGACAATGTTTAAGTGAATTGCTACATTGATATTTGGAATTATTTCTATTATATATTTTACAGACGTCTGCAAGTCCGTTTTATAACTAAGGATTATAATCCCAAAATCCAACGTTCGAGATTTTTTCAACATTTTGTATGGAAAGAAGTATGTCTTTTGTAAAGGGTGATTTTTTTGTGGTTAGGATTTTCATGCATTAGTATTTGACAGATCACGCGGGATTTCAGACAAGGTGTCAAAGAGAAAGATGCTCAGTATGCTTTGACATTTCATAATGAATAGACTTACTAACGAGCAACGCTTGCAAATAATTGAATTATATTACAAAAATCAGTGTTCGGTTCGAAAAGTGTTTCGCGATTTACGTCCGATTTATGGTCTACATAATCGACCAAGTGAGCAAACAATTAATGCGATTGTGACCAAGTTTCGCACTCAGTTTACTTTATTGGACATTAAACCAACCACACGAATGCGTACAGTGCGTACAGAAGAGAATATTGCGTCTGTTTCTGAGAGTGTTGCTGAAGACCGTGAAATGTCGATTCGTCGCCGTTCGCAGCCATTGGGTTTGTGTTATTCGACGACATGGAAGATTTTACGCAAAGATCTTGGTGTAAAACCGTATAAAATACAGCTCCTGCAAGAACTGAAGCCGAACGATCTGCCACAACGTCGAATTTTCAGTGAATGGGCCCTAGAAAAGTTGGCAGAAAATCCGCTTTTTTATCGACAAATTTTGTTCAGCGATGAGGCTCATTTCTGGTTGAATGGCTACGTAAATAAGCAAAATTGCCGCATTTGGAGTGAAGAGCAACCAGAAGCCGTTCAAGAACTGCCCATGCATCCCGAAAAATGCACTGTTTGGTGTGGTTTGTACGCTGGTGGAATCATTGGACCGTATTTTTTCAAAGATGCTGTTGGACGCAACGTTACGGTGAATGGCGATCGCTATCGTTCGATGCTAACAAACTTTTTGTTGCCAAAAATGGAAGAACTGAACTTAGTTGACATGTGGTTTCAACAAGATGGCGCTACATGCCACACAGCTCGCGATTCTATGGCCATTTTGAGGGAAAACTTCGGAGAACAATTCATCTCAAGAAATGGCCCGGTAAGTTGGCCACCAAGATCATGCGATTTGACGCCTTTAGACTATTTTTTGTGGGGCTACGTCAAGTCTAAAGTCTACAGAAATAAGCCAGCAACTATTCCAGTTTTGGAAGACAACATTTCCGAAGAAATTCGGGCTATTCCGGCCGAAATGCTCGAAAAAGTTGCCCAAAATTGGACTTTCCGAATGGACCACCTAAGACGCAGCCGCGGTCAACATTTAAATGAAATTATCTTCAAAAAGTAAATGTCATGGACCAATCTAACGTTTCAAATAAAGAACCGATGAGATTTTGCAAATTTTATGCGTTTTTTTTTAAAAAAAAGTTCTCAAGCTCTTAAAAAATCACCCGTTATAATTTACGTGGTTTTATTGGGTAAAACGATAGGCTGAAAAATCCGGCATTTTTACCCATAATTATGAAACGGCTGTTAAGGCTTCCATCTAAGATGCACATTTTTCGCAACTTAATTGTAAATCTCAATCACTCTCTTAACTATATTTAGCAATCTAACTCAACACTCAACTCAACTTTCAATAAACCTTACAAACAATATCTCCACTTAACTCGACTCCAATCTGCTAATCCACATGAGAACGCTTGAGTTCGGTCTTTTTGTTCGTTGTTTGCCCCTTTACTTATAAAACCGTTTCTGAAAACTATCCCTCGCTCTCTTTTTTTATCTCTACTCTGTCTATATTTCTATGTTTATTTCTATTTATATTTCTCTCCCTATCTCAATTTCTATTTCTATCTCTATTTCTATTTCTACCTCCATCTTTATCTTATTCCCTCTTATATCTCTATTTTTATCTCTATTTTTCTCTATCTATATCTCAATTTTAGTCTTAATTTCAATCTTAATCTCCAACGACATATGACAAGTGCTCGTTAATCGCCTCTACCATAAACATTTTGAATTAATTCTTCGTTACACAATACCCACCCATGAATCGCTTATACGATAATACAAAATGACGATGAAAGGAAAAAAAAATCGTCATATTTCCTTTCAAGGTCATATGATTTTCTTTTGATTTTCACTAGTAGTAGAAGACACTTAAACCAATCCATCGACTTATGATAAGTTCTTGTTTATTGTCTTCAACATTGATATTTGGAATTATTTCTTCGTTACACAAGGGCGTGATACTAATTATCTTAACAAAAATATTTTACGTTTTTAAACAATAATCTGTAAATTAAACACTTAAACGAGTTAAATTAGCGTGCCTTTACAAATGTTTTATTGAAAGACCAATAATACAAATCATATGGGTATTACACCCTTATGATAGCTTAAAATAAATAAGTTGTTGTCTGAAGCAGTTTTAAGAAATAAATTTCACAATAATGCAATAATATCAATCATTTAATTTGAACATTGAAAATAATTACCTAAACATATTTAAAAATTCATTATAACGAGTAAATAATTTACCTTTATTGATTTATCCGAAAAAAGTATATTATATTCACTTATACATTTACAGTCTTTTAGGATTTAGGACAAACTTCACGGATTTGTAGAGAAGCGTGAAGTTTGTCCTAAATTTGTCCTAAATTTGTTTTTGTAATTTTAGGACAAAGTTAGGACATACTTCACGGGAATGTTAAGACTTGAATGTATTCCTGTATAAAACTCAATTAACACAAGAGCTGTTACCAAGAGATCATTTGCAGCGCCGTACGTACGCAAATAAGATGCTGTTGCTTGACAATAATAATCCAGATTTTTTTGAAAAATTAGTTATGAGTAGCAAAGCATTTATTGACGGAGCATAAGTATTTTTATGAAAATCCGAATGGTTCAGCTGCTACAGTTACTGGCGAACGTCATCGTGATATAATATTTTACCTATTTTAGACTTTAGAATTGCATGCCGATGATTTCGGGGACATATTATGGTTTCTACAGGACGATGCCACAACTGTTAATTTCTAAATCTGGTGATGTGGATTGGCCTTAACAGTCACCCGATTTAATAGCTTCCGACTTCTTTTTATGAAATTATTTTATAAGTAAGGTTTAGCAAATAAAATTTTTTTAATTTTGCCGCCCCGGTGGCAAAGTGGTCTGCATGCTTGCTCCAGCGACCGGAGGTCCCAGGTTCAATTCCCGGTGGTGACAAGGAAAAAATTCACGGCTGTGTTAGGATCAATGAACTAATCACTCATTATCCGAAATGAAAATATGATTATGAATCCCTTGATGGGATAGAGTGCCAGAGAGAGAGTTTAGCAAATAATAATAAACATTTGACAGACATGGTTTTTCATACATAGCTCCAACATTAAATAAACGATCTGTAAACATTAACTAAAAAAAATGTATAGGTAAAAAAGTAGTAAACGTCTCGGGTGGACACCCTGTAGTTCATCGAACTAAGAGATTATTTGTTGGCTGGACTAGCGGATTATGTTTGGTAGTAAAGGAAGATTTAATGTAATTTCTGACATGTTTTAGAATTTTTCTATTGGGTGGATTTTAGATATAGTTGATCGAACTGAAGAAATATTTAGACTCAGACTAGCGACTTATGTCTGATGTTAGAGGAAAGTTAGAAGTAAATTATGTTACTAATTTACAATATAGTCCCTCAAACTCAGGAACTATTCGTTGGTCGAAGCAACAGTTTATGTCTGGTGAAATATAAAGATTTAAAGTAATTTCTGGGAACTTTTTAGAAATTTCTGTGGAATGGGGGTTGGGATATAGTCACTCAAACCCACCCAGAAATCTGAACTCCACCTCATACAAGAATTATCACTAGACGTAAGTCAGTCGGTTGTGACCAACGAATAGCTCCTGAGTTTAATGGACTATATCTCAACCCCACCCCGTACAATAATCCTGAAATAATTAAAGAAATCACTTGGAATGATTCTCTATAAACATAGGTTGATAGTCCGGCCAGCAAAAAATTCCTAAGTTTGAGGGACTACATCTCAAGTCGATACTCCTTAAACAATTTCTGAAAAAATTACAGAAATTAATTTAAAACTCTTTTACTATACATATGCCGATAGTCCAGCCAACGAAGAGTATCTGAGTTTGAGGGACTTTACCTAATCTCCGCTTTAGAGATAATTGTTTAAGAACTAACACAAATTACTTTAAATCTTACTCTTCACTAGAAATACGCCAAAAGTCCGGTCAGCGGACCTGAGTTTTATGGACTATACCCTGACCACCACATTGAAAAGTTCTAAAATCTAACAAATTATTTTCGATCTTCCTCTATCTTTTGATATAAGCCGATTGACCGGCCAACAAATACTTCCTGAACTTGAGAAGCTATATTGGCATACATTAATAACCCGGCCAATGAAGAGTTCCTGAGTAAGGACAATATCTCATTCCACCCAATAGGAAGGCCGGGTTGAGTTTCATATAGTTCCTCGAATTCGGAAACTTAAGAGAGAAGAGTCCCTGAGAGAGTTCCTCTTGAGGGACTATATCTCAACTCCAGCCCATATAAAAATTCTGAAAAATCACAGAAATAATTGTAAATCATTTTATTTCATTTAAGTTAGTCCGCTCGTTTTATAGCGAAACGTTACTTTCGGTGCTGACAGTTTTATACTGTATGTTATAAAAGATAGTAAAATATCAATCTAGCTTTGAACATTTTTCAGTATCTTTTTTTATATTTATAGTAAATTAAATTCATAATAATATTATTTAAATTAAATTCATAATATTTTTATTTATTAGCTTTATTCTCTAATATAGAAATAGATAGATTAGTATTATAATAGTATACATCTATATTTTGTGGAAACTGTTTTTATTGTGTAGGTTGGATTTTGGACCACTTTAAAATCCACAACAAACAGTCACTCTTAAATTCGGCTTCTTGCCAAATTTGGTAGTTCTGCTTGTTTACAAAGCCCCCGAAGTGGAAATGCGCTTCTTCTGAAAATATGATTTTTCGACCAAAATCGATGTCAGCATGAAGCTGGTATATTTCCCACGCAGAGAACTGATATTGAAGGGTATGGTAATTTGCTTTCGATTGCTGAGTCATCTGTATCTTGTAGGCGGATAGTCCGAGGTATTTGTGCAGTATTCTGTTCAGGCTGGTGTGCCTAATGCTCATTGATGCAATCGTCGTCGAGTTGAGGTCGATTGATTTTGCTCTACACTATGGGCCACAGTAACAATATTCTCGGTGCGCACTGTCCGACCTCGGAGACCACGGTTTTGGCTACACAACACTGACTTTGAAAATAAATTTCCAATATTTTGAAACACTCCTCAAGCGAAAACATGATTGTTTCGTGACGCGCAATATCTAACGAGCTGACAAAATTTCAAGCAAATTGTTCAAAAACGTGTTGCCACAGCCTTTAAAAACAAACCAATAGATGGCCCACCCTGTAAATTATTTCCTGTGTAAATTTAACAAGCAAAAAGAAAGTTAGCAAAAGTTCTACTACCTATAATTACTAATGTGTACCCTAAAAATATTATATATACATATTATTTATTTATGCTGAACATAATACTTTCGTTTACTAAACATAAGAAACATAAAAACCAAGTATAAAACTAATTAAAAATCCTTAATTCACATTTGCTTATTAAGAAAAATTAAAAAAAGAAAGAATTATAATTATTTAAGCTAATTATAAATTTTGTGTTACTGGTGTTGTTTTTCATCACCTATAGTTTTCCATTTTAACTATTACACTTTATATTTTTTGTTTAATTACTATTACTAGACTATTGTTTATAATTAATGATTACGTCAAAATGTATAATGTTTTCCCATGCATATACGTATCCGTATACGTAAACCCATTTAAGGAATAAGAAAGAGAACGAATATCAAAATATGGGGAAGGGATAAAGATTATAATAGACAGTTAAAAGTAATTAAGAAAATCAAACTAAAAATAAAAAAAAGTAGAAAATGGAAAACGAAAAACGGAAGAAAATGAAAAACTTCTTCCCTTCAACTTTTCCTAACATGAATGTTGTTTACAGTAGTTATATACTTGTATGTTATACGTATGTATATCAGGAGTAGACGTTTTATATAAAAATAGGAAGCATGAATATAAGTAAGCTTTCATACATTTCTTTTTGTTATTTGGGAACATTTATCATAAACATAAAAATATATAGCTACTGTATAATTTAGTAATGTATCCTCCATATGAGCTTTTCTTCATTTTAGAATATTTTATCCGTATACACGATTATATATGGGATTCGTTATATATCTCATGTTCTATGAGTACATCCAACTCGAAATCTGAATGAAAAAATAAAAACGAAATGCTTAAGGAAAGCGCAAAAATAGCTTTTTCATGTTGAAAGCAAATTATGGTAAATGAAAATTTATTATTATTATTATTTTGAGTTTCTAAATATACTTAAATACAAATTCTAGCTTTATGTTACAACGGTTTATAAGTAAATTTTTATTTTACTCTCATTAAGTAATTTTATTTTCAATAGTTGAAATTGATATTTAACTAGCTGAATTGCCCCGGTGTTGCACGGGATTAATTTGAAAATGAATGCAGCTAACATTAAAGCAGCTCTGAAGTTTTCTAATGGTAGCGATTATTTCCAACAAGGTTTCACTCTGTTTACTTGTTTCAGCAACTCTAAAAGAAGACGTTTCAATTAACCCCCCATTAATCTAACGTGACCATCTTTAGTCTTTAGTAGCCCAGCCCTACTAAGGATTTATGACTTCGTGGCATCTTCCGGTTTCAAGTAGTTTAATCACAGGTAGGGGCTCTGATAGGGCTAAACATTATTCATCAAACTTACTGAGCAGAAAATATATAATAAAATCTATTAGGGTAGGAGGACAGGGATCCTTTAGAACACACCCCGAGAGAAATCGCTGCAATATGACCGCTCTACTGTGCAAACTGCAACGATGTGCTTGGCGTTTTTAGAACGATCAGGATTTTTCCAGAACGATGCCTTACACAATGGCAAAATAAAATCAGGAACTATGGACTGTTAAAATAAATGGCAAACGAAGCCGGTTAGATGAATTCAGTCCCTAAAACCCATCTAAATGGAATACAAAAAATTATATCACTCCTTAAAAAGGCCGAACCAACGACGAACACAGTCTTGTTTTAAAACCACCTCAAAGTTTTTCTGGGAACGACTTTATTCGTAAGCTAAGGACTTTTTCCCAACTTTCAGGCAGCATACAGATTCCGCGTCGAAAATATTCCTCGTGTTTTGAGACGATTCAAGAATCGATCAAATTTATGGCTTCTTCGAAAACAGTGAAGTGCTGCTTGGCCAGGCCGTGAGTCATCGACCGGAATAAAAGAGAAGTCGGAAAAAGCAATGTCTGGTGAACACGGCTAGTGGGGTAGGACATTCCATTGAAGCGCCATCAAAGTTTGTTTACGCAACCCAGGCTTACCACGATTTTGCGCGCTTTGGGTTCTTAGATCCACTTTTCGTCTCTCGTGACGATACAATACAAAAAGCCGCATGTTGAAATTTTACTGGTCTCCCTTCGTGTTCTTTGTCTTATGTGTCAAAATCGCTACTTTTATAACGGTGGAAATAGGACTCACTTGTTTTTATTGATGGAACATGTTCCCTCTATGCTTCACACAGCAATTGATGTCCATCAGCTGCAATTTTCTTCAAATTAAAACAAAAAAGCAGCGCTTCCCGCAAATTGTGTTTTCTTGACACAAAGGTTGACGAGGTTAGAATGAAAAAGATGTTCGCTTCAGCGAAATGACTCATACTGATTTTTAGAGAGAAATAATATATAGTAACAAGATGGCCCGATACGATTTAATACTAGTTACGCCATCTTTTAAATCCTTCAAAACTTTTTTTTACCCCCAATATATAAGCGTGAGAAATTTAGGACGCAGAGACAGTTGTAATTTAAACAGTTAACACAGTGGAATGTTAGTATACAGTGGAAAAGTAAAAGTGAAAACGAGTGTAATTAGGGAATTGCTGTAGAAATTGAAGGATTGGAAAATAGAGCTTGATACTTAAATCGCTGAGTGTTTTATTTGCAAAATCGAGGACGAATAGTTAACGCCCGAAATACATAACAATAACCTGTTTAAGTGCAACAGGAGCCACGGTAAACTGCCGCACTGCTGTTCTCGAGAAAAGTCTGGGACTTATAGTCTTGCACAACACTAAAAATATTAAACCAAATGACAAACAACAGACCGATATGTAGCAGTTCTTGAACAAACTAAATCTGGCACTTAGACTTGATGATAAAACCAGCGAAGATAAATGATCCCTATATTTCATGTTCTAAGAGTCACTTAAGTTGAATTACAATTATACAGCGGGTCAAAATCACAAAATTAATAAACATCAGCTGGAATAAGGCAAATTACATAAATCGTTCTTAATTATAGTATCAGACATCTAGATGGAGTACTTAAATTGAACCGAAAATATTTAGATCCACGTACACAATAGGTAATAACTCATTTAATTGCCACTTGTAATAAATAGCTTCTGGTTTTCAAAATATTAAAATTATAATAATCCAATATTCAAAAGAATCAAGTTTCTAGCATCAAACCCATGTGATAGGTTAACTGGGATACATAATACATATATCTACTCCTAAAATATGTAGAAGGGCACATTCCGAAACAATTAGCTTTTGAATAGAACTCGAAAGGGTCTGCCGTGAAAGATTAGATAAGATTTATAGAAGCGGAATTGTCATAAAAGTCGAAATGCCAGCATCATCTGCACGTCCTAATCAACTAACGAGACTCTGACGGCCGAGAAACGGTGGTATAACCGAAAACCGAAAGCATAGCAAATGATGTTTTTCGAATGATGTTTTACGAATTTCACATTATCTTCATTTTCTTAGCATTTCTCTTAGATTGGTACCTGCTGCAATACCAATCCTTATAAAAGCAATGAATTGACACCGAAAGGGAATTTTTACCCAAGGTGTACCTCAACTGCTCTATTGGGTGTGGTGATGTAACCAATTCATTGTTCAAAAATGAATAACTAAATCTTGACCTAGACAAACTTACTCTGCGACTCAAGAAAATAGAAAAAATGGTATCACAACTAAGCAAAAAAATCTCTAAATAAAATATATTAAAAAAAACTTTTTAAAAAACCACGCTTATATTTAAAGGCACTAGAAAATAAAATTTTTCTTCCTCACTCCTATCAAGGTATATATTTATAACGAGTAGAAATTTAAAATTAATATGGCTAAAAATATATAGCTCCTTCTGAATGTATGTATATACTATCTCTCAATATATCATTTTTACGTTAATACTGAAATGCTCCAGCAAAAAATCTATTCTTAGGATACATCAGAATAGACTGTTCCATTAGTGTTACTAAAAGACTTTACTAAAACTTTACTTCATGTGTCTAATAGTCTTAAATTACTAATGCCATAAAGGAGCGCCCCACGCTTATATTTCTAATCATATTATTTTTAAATTTCTACTTGTTATAAATATACCTTGATAGGAGTAAGGAAGAAAAATTGTATTTTCTACTTTTCAAGGCCTTTTATAATCTACTTTGTAGAGCCTTTAAATATAAGCGTGGTTTTTTAAAAAGTTTTTTTTTAAATATAATTTATTTTACAGTTTTTATTTTACAGTCTTAGTAGCAGCATAGTAGTAGTGTAAAATCCAAACATTTAAACGTTTTTCCATCCAAACATTTTTACATGCAAATTACAACAACATAAACGTCTACGTCATAGTTTTTATATGAAGAAAAACAGTAACACCGCGATAACTAAATCTTATTAAAAACTGTATACGTATATGTATAAATCTTTAAAAATTGATCGTTCAACTGTAATTGAAAAATGTTCATACTGTTTAGTTAGATGGCAGCATTTTGAAAAGGATTTTCGGTTTAAATGTACGATAAACTTTTTATAGCTATTCAAATTTGGTTTGTGTCTTCATTACTTACAGTTTAAATATCAATAAATATACTATGAAAGAGCATATTTAATGTCCAAAATGTTAGAATCTTGTATTGTCATCGGAGTCAAGCCTGCATGCTAAATTTCAGCTCAATTGGACTATCGCAAGTGGTTGAAAAATTGATTACAAAATTTGACGATACAAACAGACACACAGAGTGAGCTAATATAAGCGTGGTAAAAAAGAAAGAAAATGAAGAGCTGAAGAAAACGAAACTGATAGAAGTTTTGTAAACCCATCTTGCTATACATAACGAAAATGGCACAATTGCCTGTATTGAAGCCGAGCTTGTTACAGATACTGATGATGACTTCTGTACAAGTAAATGTTAGCCTTTAGTTAACACAATCCAATGATTTAACTGCCATTTCAGTAATATTAGCTTTAGATTGACACAATCAGAGTATCATTGTTCGTTCTCGGAAAGCAATAGGTGTGGCACCGAATAATACTAATATCATTAAAAATGGATTCGAAATCAAGTGAGCTTAACCTTTTAAGCGCAACCAAATGTTCCACTACTACCCTCGATGCCTGATTATTAAATCTTAAAATAACTGACATTTGTTCATGATGCCCAACATCGCTAGTTTCATCAGCTATCACCGATATCAAGCTATTTTTTATAAATAACCTCAATTTCCGTTTGATTACATTTTTTGCAGACATAATTAGACATAATTAGTTGATTTTGGATATCCGGGCTCGTGTACACAGCATTTTTTTCACCAGAAGAATACTATCATATGTATTGCTATCAAATCCAGTAACTCCTAAAACAAACCCTTTTGGAGCGAACCCTCGGCTTCATTGTGGCCCCGCAACAACCAACCTCCCTGGGCTATTAGCAAAATGACATCTATGAATCGTCCCATAATTTCACGTCAATCTGCCGAGTACCTGTATAATGATGCCCCTCCGTGATACTATTCTGATGACATGCAGTTTTTTCGTAGTTGGAGAATCTTTTCGGTGCATTTTTCCAGCATAAAAAACCAGTGGTTGTAAATGCCGGATCGACCTACCCCATAGTTCCAGTGGTATTTGAGCTCAAAACGCGGCAACAGAAGCAAAACGCAACATCTTTGACATGGCTGTATTCGAGCCACTCAAACGCCTGAAACCACGCAAAACGGAACGACCAATTTTTGCCATCTTTTGTAGTCTTCGGGTATGAAGGAAGTTTTGGACGATGAGGCCCCATTTTGATTCTGGAGTCTCTCTCCGTTTTGTTGAGTGGTAGCGGGTTGGCGGGGTCGCAATACTCGAGGTCTAATGAACAAAAGAATTCAGAAATTAGAAAAAAAACGGACACAGATAAGTTTATAGTTTTGCCATCAATTTAAACAAACCTGTATTGCCAGTCTCCTCGCATCTTAAAACCTCTGGCGCGTGACTCGAGGCGGGTAAATTTTCCTTGTCACAAAAATCCGGAAGTATTTCATCTGAAGAGACGTCCGGTCCGCCAGGTTTTGTTTTTTCGAGAAAAAACTGGTAATAGTAGTTGCTTTGCGTTTCACACTATTCACTTTTACGATAAAAACGAAAATTTCAGGATCATCAGTAAAAAAAAAACCTTCACGAAACGTGAACGTCAAGGGCAAAATTAAAACTAACTTATTAATCGACAAGACGAAAATCGGTTTCCGTGTTTTCAGATAAGAGGTGGAGGCTTCTGTAAAATTTGGGCCAATCATAATTGCAAATTTACTTTGAAACCCGAATGAGAGGGGGAAGATTTTATTTTTTCAGTTAATGACAAGTTTCGAATACGCCCACTGCAGTTTTACGTTAAAACAAAAAAAAATTAAAATCCCTCATAATCCTTGTTTAGACGTTTTATGTTTTTATTGATGTTTTATGGTTTTATTATTGAGGCAGTCTAAATTTTGGAAAAACAAAATTTTTGGGAAAAACAATGTCTGGTCTCAAAACAATAGGAGTGGCACGTGCCACAGGTGTCACACACGTAGCTACGCCTATGTTTAGTTTACATGTCGCAGAGTTTCTCGTAAAATTCCGGTATGTGAAAATGTAAGTCTTAGGTTGACACAAATCAGTCGAGTGCCTTTTCCAATAGGGGAGGAAGAGTATCCTTTTTGTATTCCATTTCCAACCAGTGGGATTTTTCGACGAACCCTACGATATCCAGAATCTATCTACATAAAAGTTATTCAAATTGACTGGACAGTTCGCTTTTCACGCCTTACGCAGTTTGAAAGTAGGTCCTATTTACGTAGAGTCATTTGCACATTGAGTAGCTCCATGAAAACCTGTAGTACTGACCATGAGTTCTGCATTCCGAAAGTGGGTCATAGTTGTGTTAATTTTTATCAGCGATCGTAATGCAATGAAGAAAGACGCCTTTTACATTATGCCCTTATCGGTATTCAATTCCAGTACTACCCAATCCAAACGCCAAAGCTTTAACCGCTGTGTCATCTGGGGCCCTATCATGTTTCCACCGCGAAACAATTTTTACACGATATCGTGAATTTGGAATCACCAAACACGATACCTTTTCGCCAACTATTCGATAGCGAGAAAAGTAACGTCATCAAAAAGAAGGCGGATAATTTTTCGATTGACATTTGCTTTTGTGTTGACGGTTGACTGTCGTTTGTTATGTTTTGCGTTTTAAAATAAAATATAAAATTAATAATGTATACAGATTTTTCAGTAATGCAATAAAAAAAACGCAAAAAAATTTAATTCAACGCAAATCACAATTATAACTCAAACCAAAACAAAATTGATGTGCAAACTTATGTCATATACACTGACAAATGTCATCAGCTGACGTTAAATGATTGCGTTTATGAAGTTAAATGGGTGCGTTTATAATCTTTTCGATAGAGGATTTCATGATAGGAAAATTGAAGCGGATCGAAAAGGACATATCGGAAATTTTTAAGACTCGCCGCGGAAATCATGATAGGGCCCCTGATCTATGATATTTATTTATTTATTTTGTCTACAATAATTTTAACAACTGAACACCAAATTTTGCTCTTAAGCTTATTTACAATGAGGTATGCAGTTTCTGTCAAAATTCAAAGGTTTGACTGTTGTTATTTTTTCATTTTCGTTCTTTTTCATATAATGTTGAGTATAATAATAATAATAATAATAATAATTCCCAACGACCTATTACCCCTCCCAACCACGCGCGGGGAGTCTCCATCTGTATTATTATTATTTTTTTGAGTATAATTCTCGTGATTATAAACATGGATATCGAACTGCTTAACCTGTGAAATTAAAGAAAAGTAGCAAGCGGGAAAATCTGTATAAGTATTAAAATCAAATCTGATTATTAAGAGGCAAACTAGGTGAACAGCTAAGCAAAACGATACCCGTCGCGGACGGAAGGAGAACAGAGGTTGAGTCTGCTTAGTACAAGCAGATTAAAATTGAAAAATATAGCAGTCAACTGATAAAATTTCATAAAATTTGATAAATAAAACAAAATAAAATGTAACAAAACAAAATGTTATAAAAGTTATAAAATATTAAAGGCCAAACCAGTCAAGTTAAATAAAAAAGTTGTTTTAAAGTGCGTTTCGTCATATTAAAATCAATGAAGTGGGAGTATTGGTTAGCCTCGTGAAGCATCCTAGATACAGGTTCATTTTTACCATAGTCAGTCCTATGATGGTCGATTCGAAACATAGGTACCGATCTCAAGGCTCGTGAATTAAAATATAGATTGATTTTTCCTAAGAGGAAAGGAGAGTCGGTACTGCCGGTTAGCAATTGATGAATAAAAACCGCGTCTGCAACAACCCTGCGCCTACGAAGTGGTTGTAAATCAATTAGCTTGAGGCGATCTAGGTATGGAGGTAGGTGAAACATGTCCACCCACGGTAGCCCGCGTAAAGCAAAGCGAAGAAATCTACGCTGAACTGCTTCAATCCTTTTTATGTGAACCACATGATAAGGCGACCACACCTGGCAAGCATACTCGAGCAGGGGACGAACGAATGTTAAATAGAGAGCCTTCGTAACATAAGGATCGTCGAATTCTTTCGACCAACGCTTAATGAAACCGAGCGCAGCGTTACCTTGATTGACAATGCGATCTACGTGATTTCTGAAGTTCAATTCGCTGTCACAAACGACCCCCAGATCACGAACAGAACTAACTCTGGTAACGGCATCGTTGTTAATATTATAGTCACGAGAAATGGACTGTGCACGCTTCCGAGAGTAGGTGACCGTCTGGCATTTACCCACATTCAGCTCAAGGTTGTTCTTTACACACCATACGGAAAATGTATTGAGGTCGGATTGTAATAGGATCCTATCGGTGGTGTTTGAAATCTGTTTGTAAATCTTCATGTCATCGGCGTATATAGATATAGTTGAATTTTTAATTAAACATGCAACGTCGTTAATAGACAGAATGAAAAAAATTGGCCCCAGATGGCTGCCTTGAGGCACTCCAGATGTTGCTGAAAAATGAGCTGATACTGATGTCCTAAACAGAACTTGATAAATGCGGTCTTTAAGATCAGAGCCCACCAACGGAGAAATTGTGGGGGAAATCCAAGAGCCCTGAGCTTAAACAAAATAACTTTATGGGAAATCCTGTCAAACGCCTTGCTGAAATCGGTCAAGATAACATCGACCTCATTCCCTGCTTCAATCATATTTAATGTTTGTGAAGTGAATTCCACAAGGTTTGTGGTCGTGGAGCGAGCTTTGAGAAAACCATGCTGATTGTCGGAAAACAACGGTTTACAATAAAAGTACAATGAATCATATATAATACTTTCGAACAGCTTGGGAATACAAGATAACTTTGCAATCGGCCTGTAATTACAAATGTCTGATTTGGAGCCGTTCTTATGGATCGGAACTATAAAGGAACTTTTCCAAATAGATGGGAAAATTCCAAGTGAAAGCGACTTTTGGAAAAGTGCCGTCAGCGGCTGAGCAAGAATATCACTGTAGCTTTTTAGGACGATGGATGGTAGACCGTCAGGACCAGGTGAAAAATCATCTTTAAGTTTGGAAATCTTTTGTACCACGGATTCGTAATCGATTTGAACCGAAGTTAGTGTTGTTTGAACACAGTTATTCATGTGTATGAAGTAATCTTCATCGGGTTCAAAATCACTGTTTGCAAAAGCCAGACTGAAAAAGTTAGCAAAATGATTTGTTATGATTTTAGGATCATTAGAGGCATGATCGTTATAATTCAGAGTGGAAGGGTATCCGTCGGATTTTTTTTCAAATTAACAAACCGCCAGAAACTCCTAGGATCGGCTATAAGATTGGACTGCATGAGTCTAATGTAATTCCCATAAAGTTCGTCCGATAAACTACTGAAATCATTATAACTAATCAAATAGTTAGAGTGATCAGAGTCCGATTTAGTTCTTAGAAATCTATGCCAAAGTTTGTTTCTACGGTTGCGTAATGCTCGTAATTCGCTATTATACCAAGGAGGTGATGGCAATACAGTTTTTTTGCGAGTATACGGAATGGATTGTTCAAAGCAATCAAAAACGACAGAATAAAAATTTACAGTTTGTGTTTCTATGTCATTATTATCATTCAAAATGGTGTCAAAGTTGATATTTGACAACAAATCATTAAGTTTCACAAAGTCGGCCATACGAAAATTAAAACATGGCGGAGTTTCGACATTAAAATTCCCTTTCTCCAGACAAAATGTAATTAAAATGGGAGGATGGTATACATCTATGGCACAAAGGATGAGATTGGTTTCCGATTCGACGCTATTGTTGGTACCAGATGAAAATACCAAATCGAGCTGTCTGTTCAAACTGTTTTTAACGTTGCTGATCTGAAATAATCCAGAGTTCAACATATTATCAGTAAATAAAGCTTCTTTGGTGGTTAGTACATTCGACGCAACATAATGACTGTTATCGTCTGAATAGTCCCATTTCAGACCGGGGAGATTAAAATCACCCACGACAAAGATGTCATCTTGAGTATCCATCAGGTCAAAGATGAAGTCAACAGCGTTAGTAAGAAGCTGATAGGTTACGACCTGGCTAAGTGGGCGAATATAGCAACATAAAATAAAAACATTACTTTTATTATTCTTTATTTTGACGCATATTAACTCGATATTAGCAGTGTTGGGAATGGTAACAATTGTACTATCAAAATTGATGTGCACTGCAATAAGAACCCCTCTGCCTGTTGAATTTGTGTCAGGACAGTAAAAACCATCTTTGCGGAAGACGTTGAAATCCGAGGAAAAAAACTCGTTACTGTTGAAATCACTGTTCAAGTTAGTCTCTGTGAGTGCAAAAATATCAAATGGAAGTCTTTGAACTGCTGAAAAAACGGCGTGAGATTTGGTTCTAAGTCCCCTTACATTCTGGTAGTAGAGGGACAAACGTTTAAGTTTTTTGGCTCTGCTATGTTATTATTATTAATTCGGAAGTCGACAAATTCTTTAAGAAAAGTTGTTTCGGGCCATGATTCAGGGGAGAGCAACGTATCAAATACAGCTTCAGGGATCATTAATTTAAACGAAGCAACTTGTCCATTGAACCGGGATATATTTTTACATTTGATACTTTGTCCCTGGATGTTATGCCGATTCAATATAGAATTAACATGTGATATAACATCGGCGTTAGTTGTGGTGTTACACAATCTGGATACAAATATAAATTTCGGTTTAGGGACTGCTCTAAGGATACATGGCGGATTAGCAGGATTATTGGAGAAGTGAGCGGATATAGGGGCTATTAGTGTTGGAGGTGTAGAATTGTTGATTGAAGTAGTGTGAGAAACGGGAGCTGCAGATGTTTTAGGTGAAATACGGCTGTTGTTTGACTGAGAATTTGTTGATAGAAGTTCTTGTTGAAGGGAGATGGTATTTGGAGGAGCTTCTGATGCTGTAGGTTGGTTTGTTATCGCGCAGTTTATCAATTCGCTACAAATGTCTTTCGTAGTTTTAAGTTCATTCTCAAAGCAGGAGATAGATGAATGTATATGTTCGGAGATGTTGATAGTGTTTTTCTCAAAACCATCACTAAGAGCGAAACTGAAATCATCGAATTTACGAGAAAGGCCTGCTATATCCTTCGAGTGTGATAATAAGTATAGTGCAGCTGGCACATATTTTAATAAACAACGTCTTACTACGTGGGGCTTTCCAACTCTGGTTGGCTGGTATATCAATGGAAAGATGTGTCCGATACAATGAGGCCGGTTCAAAATATTAGGCGACGATTATGAACCACGTTTATGTTACCAATATCATTAAAAATATTAAAATACATAGATTTGAAATAAAAATTTAAAAAGGCGAAAAACAAATCCGCTGGACAAGAACGCCAAAGCCAACCTTGAGATATCCAGAATTAATCTAAACGACACCAACGAAATCAACATAATTTACGACAACAAAACAGGATGTCCTTCTCTCCATTTGGCCATCGCATTCGGCTCATTTGAATGAGACAATCTAAAACTATTATTTTCACATGGTAGTTTCCGACAAGCTCTACGACATCCAGAATTTATCTTAACAGGAATTACTTAAACTGATCAAATCGAATTGTTTTGCCAGTACCAAAAAGGATACCTCTACTGCTCATTTAAAAATTACACTTGATTTATTTGATTGTGTTACCTTATAGTCATTTTCCGACATTCAACACGATTTCCAGAGTTTATTTAAACTAAACCAACTCATGACCGAATTGAGTGCCATAAGCCATTAGAGGGACGAATATTATTGTATGGTAATCCATTCGTCATCGAAGATAACATAAAGGAGTAATATGAAATCACCAAGTCCAAAATCTTTTATTTGGTGCGCTGTAAAAAAGCCCGGTAGATAGCGAAACTCTGGAAGATTATAACTGTTTTACACAATCTGGAACTTTTTATTTGTTTCTCTTATGTCCTCCGCATTTTTAGACGTCACTATTCGTGGTATGCCCAATACTGAATCTGTTAGAATTTTCCATTTTAAAAACTCTCTGTTCCAATTGCATTGGATTATACTTTTTGAGCATTAACCGTACCTGCTACTAGTCCTTTGTGTTTCCTGTATTTGCTCTAATTTATTTTCCATTTTAAAATTTATTAGTTACCTTTTAATTGAATTGCTTTATTTACTTTCTTATTTTGTATTCGCAATAATTTTCTGTTCACAAAATACTAACCGCTGAAGAGCGAAAAGTAAAAATTCGAATTAGTATCTAATTATCATGTAATGCTTACAAATGTTCATCAAAATAAAGGGTTCTAACTATGTATGAATTTGAAAACCAATTTTTGAATATGAATAGATAAGTAAGCCATTAATCATCAATTTACTATGACTTACCTGCGACACAATTTTCAAATTATTTGCATTTGCAGTGATACGAATAATAATAATAATTTCAATACCTCTGTCATACACAAAAACTATTTCTCTTTCAGATGATAAGCCATTCGAAATTATGAAATATGATAACGTAATCTATTTATACACGTATGAATATGAATGACATAAAATTTTCTAATTTTCACCCATTTCAACAACAAAACCTATAATTAGATATCATTTTATGAATAGATACAGAGGTACACAGTTGGAAATCTGATGACAGTTATATAAATATGATGAATATTATACTGTTAATAAGCACAAAAAAAATCAATCTAGATAGGCATTCTCTATACGATGACTCCCACAAACATACATATATGGTACATGGACATATTACGTGTATTCAGCCCCGTTCATTTCAATATTACTCTATTTGAATTTTAACTGTGCTTATTTGCATGTTGGTATAGCCACATGTTATAATAATGTTGTTTTCGTTATACGAAATATTATTATGTGACTTATGGACAAAAACATTGCACTATACTTGAGGACACGTATGCACACAGTTTGCGTATCACACAACATAGAAGAAAAAGTATGAATTTTTTTTATGCGGTTCCATTTATGTTTCAATAAGTCAAATAATAAAATTTTTCCAAAATATTTCGCCAAAAAACGATATATCTTCCTAAATTTTTCCAATTAATGGTCGGTCATACATATGGGAAATCGGGACAAAGGGTAACGGTAACAACATAATACATAACATAGTTCAATATATTTTGATGGCATAGAATGTTTCTGTCTATATAACATTACATTTTAGGAAATCATAACATGAGACGTTGACATAAACAAAAATATTAAATTTTTAATATAATTAAAATTAAAATGTAACGATTTTCATTGCTATTCGGTTTTTGATAGATTTTGTACATATTTTTGAATTAGAAACAGAACAAAAGCGATATATCAATTTACACCCCTATTCCCCTAGTCGCGTCACTTCAAGTGATGTGACCACTGATATAAAACTCATGGATGCGCTATACATGAAAAACTATGGTATGAAAAACAAAACTAAAAATCGTATCTAATGTGCAATAGAGAAAGAAAATATGTATCTTCCTTGTCTAGAATTCCGAATTTTCGCAAATCAAATTCAAATTAGTGTCAGTAGACTACAAAAAAAAAACAGTTGACATACACTTGACAAAAGGGATTCAATACGATATTTGTTTATTTTTATTTACGTTTGATATTTATGTCGAATTTTCCATTTGTTTTTGGCTTTGGCATGTTGTTCATTACAGATATGTACTTCATATTTCAAGGGAAAAATACGAAACAATTATTTAAATATTTTTTTAAAATAGGCAGCAGTGTTTTATTTATAAAATTATGATTTCAAAAATTAACAATTTTGAATATTTTTGTCTATCCTGTTTTTTAAGAAAAAAAAAACGACTTCGAATAATTTTCGGAATTGTCTAGAATCCAGTGCGGCTCTTACTTTATATTTTCGTAAATACGATTTTCGAGTAAGAGGTGTATATAATACAAGCGAGTGGAATATAAAAAAAAGTTGTACCATATTTTGTTGTTGTTTGCTATGGCAATTTAGTTTTATACCGTATCCATGAGTTATATATCAGTGGATGTGACTGCTCATTTCCTTGGTTACTAGATCCTTAAATCAAAACTTAAAAAATAATTGAAATTTTGGGTTATTCTGGATTGATAGCCAGATAGTATTTTTACATCAAGGTGAGGTAACCAAAACTGAACTCGAAACCAAACTCTTCCATCTTCTTGATAACCTCACCTTGATGTAAAAAATAATTGTTCAATAAAGTCGTTCTGGCTGTTTTTTAAATCTTAGTATGCTGCTTTATAAATATTACCTTGCGGCGGTAAGACAAATAAATACGTGGCAAATAAATAAAAAAACTTCAAACTAATGCAGCCAACTAAGATCTAAAAAATTTTCATTGAGAATTTTGCACAAAATTATTTAATAAATTTTGATTTTGAAATCTAGTAACCAGGAATTTGCATAATGAACTATTAAATGAAATAGTTGGCTTAGTTCACGGTCTGCTTCAATTAGACACATTGACGTAAAAGCTTTATTTTGTTTTAAACTCACCAAAGTTTACAAACTATGTACTGTGAAACAAGTGAAACTTGTTAAAGCCGGAACTTCTATGTCCCGGAAACTTCTCAAATGCGTAATTATTTTTACCGAAACATAATTTTGGTGCAAAATGAACTTGTTTGTGCCGGGAACTTCTCAAACCCGGAAGCCGGAATAACTTCTTGGTACAAAAGTAAGCAATTTCACTATATTTAACTTGCAAGAGCCGGAAACCCGGTAACAAATAATTTTCGAAGGTTTGTTACGCAATTTCATTTTTTTTTTACTACACACTAAATCATCATAATTTGGAAACTATTAAAGAGAGAAAGAAAAACAAAGAGAAATCCATACTGCACTTGTTCAGTTTTAACAGTGCACCTAGAATAGTACAGGCCACACTGCTTTAAAAATTTTGCTATATGACGTCAATTTATGTCGACAGTTCTCTCTTTGCCTATTATAGGCAGCACTAAAATTAAAAAGATTGTTTTGATTTTTTTTGTGTTTGCTGTCATATTGAAAAGAAAAAATTATAAACAAACAAAAAGAAAAATATTTTAATAATATGTTTCACAATTTAATAAAAAGCTATTGGTAAAAGTAATAATTCATAATATTCATATAAAATTATGCATTCTAAATTGTGTAAAATATGTAAACACGTATAAAATGTGTACACATTTCGAATAATTTATGAGAAGACATAACCTTACTTTTAGCACTCGTATAATTTTTTTTTTTGTGTTTGTTTTCGTTTTCTTTTTATGAACATGACTGCCGTCTACAGTTCAAAGAACAAACTGTAGACATAAATTTAATGACATAGCAAGCAGTGTGGCCTGTAGTATTCTAGGTGCACTGGTTTTACGCTTCATTTATGTTCTTGAGTGTATAGAAAAATTTGTCAAAAGTGAGTCGTAAATCAATAAAAATAAACGTTGTGTTTGTGTATTTGGGGAACCACTAAATATAAGTTCTCACTAAATTGTGTTGTGCCAAATAAATTTGAAAATTTTTGTGTAAGCCATATTAATGTAAGACAACAATGAAGTACATATTTGGGTATAGGCATTCTGCTAATTTAAAATGTTTATTATAGTTTTCAGTGAAGAAAATACATGTCACCAATCTAACTCTGGGTCAAAAGTACGACGTAATTAAAATGAAGGAATCAGGTACAAAAGTAAACGACATAGATGCCCATTATAACTGCGGCAAAACACAAGTGTACGAAACCATAAAAAATAAAGACGATATCAAATCACAATACTTAGCATCACGTGAATTCGAAAAAATAATTAAGAAAAGAAAAGACTTTAAATACGAAAAGATTAGTGAGTTAACATATGAGTGGTTTTGTGCTGCAAGAGCAAAAAAATTTCCTATCTCAGCTCCAATTTTAAAAGAAAAGGCACTTCAAATGGCTCGACAACAACAAACTTCGATCTTTGATGATTTCAAATCTTCAACCGGCTGGCTAGATTCGTTTAAAAAAAGATATGACATTTAGTTTCAACAAATTATAGGAGAAGCAAATGATGTCAACCCAGAAACCGTAACTTCATGGCATTTAAAATTGAAAGATATTGTTAATGAGTACACACCAGAGAACATAGCAAACATAGATGAAACTGCATTATTTTATAAAACTCTTCCGGATAAGACATTAGCGTTTAAAGGAGAGAAATGTTACGGTGGTAAAAAGTCGAAGCATAGGTTAACCATCGCATTATTGGTCTTTATGAATGGAGTAATACGGAAACCTATTGTGATTGGAAATTCAAACAATCCGCGTGCATTCAAGAATATCGATAAAAAATCTTTGCCAGTTGAAAGAATATTTGAATATTTTTTTAATAAAAAAGCGTGAATGACCTCCACAATATTCGATAATGTCCTTCGAGATCTAAACAACGATATGATGAAAGCAAAACGAAAAATTGTATTGTTTCTTAACAACGCAACGTGTCACCCCGGGCAGAATATTCGCATGTAAAACTGATTTTTTTTCCGGCAAACACAATGTCCCGTCTGCAACCATTAGATGGTGGTATTATAGCGAACTTTAAATTTCATTATCAGGTTATGTTACAAAAATTGTTGTTGACAATGGACACATCAACCAAAGCTTCCGATTTGTCTAAAAAAATTAACGTATTGGATGCCATTTTTTTATAGCTGACTCAGCTAAAAAAATTAAACCGGTAACGATTACCAAATGTTTCAAATCTTGTGGTTTTGCGTTGGATGAACCTACAGACGATTTAGCAGAAAACCCGATTTCCGTACTAGATTACAAAATATGATCGGGCAATATATGGCGATCATACTAATAATGCAATTGACTTTTTAGAAGTTGATCAGGGTGTGATTTGCGAGAATGATGAAATATTGTCTGAGATAATGGATAAAGCTCGAACATCTGAAAGACCAGAAGAACCAGAAAAGGAGTCTGACAGCGATGAATCATGTGATGAACTAATAACTCCAGCTGCAGACAAGAAAACTATAATTAATCATCTGGAAGAAGTTGAAAAATATGCCCTTTGCGATAATGAGCCAATATTGTTAAATTTAGCATCGGAAGCTAAATTGTTAATGATTTTCAAAATGACCATAAAATCTAGGCAAACAAAGATGAATGATTTTTTCACTGCGATAAACTGATTACTGTGTATATATTTATATGTACACATTAAACTTCTATTATTGTTATGTTATGTTTTGTTTTTACATGTATGTATGTATGTATTTACTTAAATCGTATGTAGATATTTGCATACAATACTTATCATTATTACACATGTATTTTGTTAAAGTGGATTATATGTAACATACAAATGTGTAATTTTATATGTACATTTGTGTGTATATTTTTAGTTTTTAATAAAATTGAATTTTTATGTTAAGTACACTTATTAATTAGTAAATCCGAGTATAAACGATTATCCTCATTCAAACTTATTACTTATTTGGATTACAATTGGAACAGAACTTGCAAATGTCGGAAACTTCCCAAAGCCGGAAATTTTGCTTGGTCCCAAAACGATTCCGGCTTTGATAAGTTTCACTATACCTGATATTCCACAAAAAAAATTAGAATACAAAAAAATGATAAAACACGTAAATTTTTTAACGCAACTGTACATAATTCAAGAGTAACGTTTCTGGCTGGACGCGTATTCTTGAAATCGGTGCCAATTTCCGAATGTGGAAAATACGCCGACTACTTTAATCGTTTTTTCTTTAATTTGTTTGCCAGTTTTCTACTATTTATTTCCCTACTAAAAAAAATCGGTGGAGATTTCCGACTGAGTAAATCGATACAGATTTGTTCCCTTAGTAGGGAAATAAATAATAGAAAACTTGCAAACAAATTAAAGAAAAAACGATTAAACTAGTGGCGAAAAATTCGAGTAATATAAAGAATTTAAAAACAAATTATTTTCCGCATTCGGAAATTTCCACCGATTTCAAGAATACGCGCCTTGTGGCACTATTCTGGCTTTCCTTGGGAATAGGGAATTGGGAAAAATATTTTCATAGTTTTTTTGTCAATATTGTGTTTTTCTGGCCTATACTAAGACTGTATCCGAATTGTGTGATAAATATTTTTTAGTACTAAATTCAACTTTTCAACAGATTATTATGATTAGAAACTGATTAAAGTGAATGATCTGGAGTCAAGGATGTAATACTAAACAGCAATATTGTATTTTGCTTTATAAAATTAATTCAATACAAAGTTAGAATAAAATAAATAGAATTGTATTTATGATTTAAATCTTTTTCTTAGTTATCTTAAATCTTTAAATGACAACAATCAAAATTTTTAAATCAAAATTAAATCAAATAATCAATATCACACAATTCAGGCAGCAAAACGACAAAAATTTCACAAAACAAAACAATTTTCACGTTAGTGTCAAATATTTTTCCTAGAAAATATTTATCACTCAATTCGGATACAGTCTAAGAGAATAAATTTGATGTAAATATTTTCGAAACAAAGTTAAATGTAAAAATATTTTTCTCTATTAACCTTTTTCCTCAAAAAAATTTGACAGATAAAATAGTCTGTTTTGTTATCCGTAGGTAAAATATACATTTCATGCGATTTTAATTATTGTGATTTAAAATTAATTAAGCGTTTATTTTACATAATTTTTACATTAATTTAAGTGTCTAAAGCTATAAGCTAACAGTATTGTTTATTAAAATTGTGAAATCAATGAAATTTGCCTAACAAGTAAGAATAAATGAAAATTTTATAGGTTATGTTTTGGGCGGTATTTTAATAAATTATTTATATTTCAGGAATGGATTATAAAAATAACCATATTTTGTTGTCTTCAGGGAACTGAAAGACACCGGTGTGATTTAAAAATAGCTAAGTTTCATTTAGATCCGTACCTCAAATTCAGTGAGGATGTGCTTCCCAAAAATATTTCATTCTTTGAAATATTTGAATACCTCGTAAAAAGAAAATCGTTTATACATCAATCGAATTAAAAGCTTATAAATCACTCGAATCTTGTAAACTTTATCAAAGTGGATGGATTCAATATTTGGACGGACTTCAACTGGGACGTATAACAATAACAGCATCTATTTTTACGCAAGTATGTGTATTAGAGTAGAAAAAGGCTTCCCCAACGGGTTATCAAACAAAATTTGTTATCCAGCTGATTGTGTTAACACAGTTGCGATAAACTACGGACGCACTCTAGAAAAGGAGGCACTCAGATCGTTGTACAACCAAGAAAAGAAAATTCATAATAATTTGAAGCTTTCATCAACGGGATTGATAATATGAAAAGAGAAAACTTTTTATGCCGCTTCGCCAGATGCTATTTGGAGCTGCAGCTGTTGTGGAATAATGCCGGTCGAAGTTAAATGCCCTTACTGCTTTAAGGATGGTAATCTCCGAACATACATGGGTAGAAAAAAATATCTCATTTTTTCAACTGTCGATGGAAATTATTCTTTGAATGAAAACCATCTATATTATTATCAAGTTCAACTCCAAGGGTATATTATGGGAAGTTGTTTCGTTTATTTTTATATATATATATTCCCGAAAAACCAAACTGTTGCTCAAAATACCAGTAAACAATGTATTCGTAGAAGCTGAAATGGAGAAAACGGATAATATGTTTATCAAGTACATTTTTCCGGAGTTGCTTGGTAAATATAATACTAATAACTCAAATTAAAACTTATTCAATTTATTATTATTTATTTATTATTATTATTATTGTGATGAAATGAATTTTAAACTGTGATTTTATTTTGTTAGATTTAAAAAATTAAAACAATGCCTTACATGTAAAATTATTGACTGAAATATAAATGATAATGTGATTTTTTACTGAAATAACAATGCAAATGCGATTTTATTAAAATGTCTTCTAAAATTGATGGGTTCAAATTAAAAACGGTATACGATATCGCAACCATATTGTCAAAATACATATTATTATTATTTTTTTTTTTTTTTAAACTCCGCCTTAAAACTCCGATAACTCGTTCAACGTGTATTCTTACGCTGGCAATACTCCTATTTTTTTCAATGGCGATGGGTTCCAACTGCGATCTACCATTTTTAAACGACGGCATAATTAATCTGGCTTTTTTCTTCTTTATAGATTCTTCAATTAAAAATCCTCGGTCCGCCAAAATCACATCTTCCTCATTTATAAAATCCAAAATTCCACAGTTTTCGAAAACAAATTTATCGCTACATCGTCCCCCGAAGCCTTTAGATATAAATGCAATACTCCCGAAACAAGAGATACAGATGAGGTATTTTATTGTTTGATAATGCTTGTACGTTGAAAATGTAATAGAACGAGCTAAATGCAGTTCCCTGTAAATTCAATAAAGCAATTAATTTTAATAATAAACTTAAAACGTCCTATCAACGTTACCTGGCTTTTCCGAAAATATTTCGAAACAATCTATTATAAATACAGGTTTAACTCCAAATAATTATTTGAAGAGCTCTGGAATATTTGTTATCATGGCTTCCTTATCTGGCCAGAATACAAAACAACTTATTTTATCATGTATAGTCTTGACTGAAATTTCATGATGAAATTCTAGATAAGAGAATGGTAAATCTAGCCTGAATTTCATAAATGTCATCATAAATATATCGAAACTGCTCATGGGTCCTTTGAAATTAACTGGTAAAGAATGCTCGACATGTTTGAATATAACTTCTAAGGTATCGTAATTTTCGAAACCAGTGAAGTATTTAGTTTTCTTTTTACTGTTCTTAAGATCTTATTATTATTGTTTTATTTCTGGTGATCAATTTTTCTTCTTGTAATTCTTTGATCTTTTGTGATAAAATTCTCGTCTTTCGTTTGAGTTCCTCAATTTGATCTTCTTTATCACAATCGAAATAGAAGTCTAAAACAAAAGGATATTTTAATAGAAACATTGGTTGAATTAAAATACATACGTAGTACAGATTCAGTATCTAATTTACCTTCAGTTTAACATGATTTATCTTCACGTATGACAACTGTTTGGCCAAATTTTTCTTGAAACATATTCGGGGGGATTATGTGTAAGTCTTCTGAAATGTTTTATTCTGGTTCTGGCTCTGGTAATTTAACTACAATATCTTCCTGTTTTGCTCTTTTGATCGATCGATCGTATCTTGAAGTTGAGCTTGTTGAAGATGTCTTGTAACCCAACTCAACAGACGGAATCCAATCGGGATTTAAATTATCTTTAAGATCGGCGCTTCTTTTGGAAATAAAATGTCTGGAACACACTGTAAGATATTTTAAGGAAGTACACGACACCGACAAATCTTTTCTGTTAATGGCTTTTATCCAAGCTCTTTGTCGTTCCTCAGCCAGTTTGGAATATTTTTTACGCGTCTTTGCAATTACTGCAAATCTAAAAAACTTGATTTAACTATCGATTCTTGCTTTCATACCGCAACTAATGACACAACAAGCAAGAACCATGATTGTTCGAATTATTATTAACAAAATCCCAGTTTATTTATTAAAATTTTATTATTAAGCATCAAAGAATAAAATTTAAACTCATTTTCTAATACCTACAGATATTTTTGACAATATGTTTGAGGTTATGTCCGATGAATTTGACAGATAAGGAAAAGGTCAATAGAAATTTTGTGGAACAAAAGTTTCCCAATTAACTGTGTTTTGAAATTTTTTACACTAAGCTTATCCCTTCAGTAAGCCAGAAAAATACAATTTGGACAAAAATGCATGAAAGTATGTTTCTCAATTCCCTATTCCCAGGGAAAGATAAAATAGTGACACTGGCATTGGAATCTCTAAAAAAAAATACGATATTCCGCCATATGCATTTTCTATTTTTATTTTTTATTACTTTACTTTATTTTATTTCAATTTTAGTTAGAACAAAAATGATGTTTTAACAAACACTAAAATGAATCTAATCTAAAGTGCTAGGAGCTGAAACCTCACGAGGTGAACTTCAGAACTTCGATCTAGATATTGACAAAACCGAAAAATTCACTGGAAATTGAGAAACATAGCAAGTGGCGTTAGACCTGTTTTCACAGTTTTCTACGACGCACAATGAATAGAAAAATTAAAACAATTCTGATTTGATGTAAAAAAAAAAAAATCTTTACTAAAAATATAATTATCGTTTCTCAAACCCGGAAAATGTCTTAAAAAACATCTTTACAAAGTGACTCAGAAAAGTTATATCTAATTCTTCACCAATTGTGTAAAAATGTGTTTTTAAAAATATCATGTTATATTATACAAGGGTCGATCAATAAGTACCCGTGTTAGAAATGAAGACACAAGTTTTTAAAATTTTTATTTTTCAACCTAATCTCCGTTTAGGACGATACATTTTTCCCAACATCTCTACCATTTCTTTAACCTCTCCAAAACATACGATTCCTCAAACTCTTCAAAATACGCTTATGTCTCGGCGATAACCTCCTCGTTTGAATTTTTTTCATCCAAGCCATGTTTTTATGTTAGGAACAGAAAAAAATCGCGGAGAGCCAGGGCAGGCGAGTACGGTGGGTGCGGTAGTAATTCGTAACGCAGTTCAGGCAGTTTGGCCGCGACTATTCAGGATCGCAATTTCGACAATTTCAGATTTTTCACAATTATCTTTAATGCCGTTTAATTGCCGTTCCGAGCCACGTGCCTACATCCTTTGCTACTTTGCAAACTTTAGTTCGGCGATCAACGAAAATCATGTCGTGAACCTTTTCAATAATTTCCTTGGAAAGAACGTCCGCCGTCACGTTTAAATTCGTTGTACCAATATCTCACGATTGTCATAGATGGTGTAGAGTCCCCATAGATAGCATCCACCTAAACTCTTATTCCTTCGCATGTTTTTCCATCCAAAAATAAAAAGCGTATTACAGACCGATATTGCTCTTTTCCATTTTATTGAGAAACATGAGTGATACAACTGGCAGCCAAATAAAAACTATCTTGTGAACTAGACTGAAATTTAGCACGGTGTCTTTTGACAGATGACAGAACACGATGGTAATATCAACTTCCCTCAGTAACGTCACCTGTTTTGAAAACACATGTACTTATTGAGCGACCCTCGTAGTATTTATATATACTAGTGGCCCGTGCGACCCATCCAAGCTTTGGTCGGACTTAAATAATATTAAGAGTTAAATAATATTTTAAAATTAAATAAAAATTAAAAAGTAAAAAATAAAAAATGTAAAAAATAAAAATATGCGAAATAAAGAAATTAATATACACCTCTAAACATTGTAATAAATAGTATTTTTATGCTGCAAAATTTAAAAATATCAATTTTTGAGTCTCATGTATTTTCAATGGCAAGTTTCTGAAACTATAATCCGCCACAGCTCAGCCCAGGAAGAACCTATCGGTGTAATTCCAACAGCTATAAACTTTCCTAATCGAACCTTAAAAGCATGTCAAATGTCAACTTTCTAGCTATTACCCTTTCCAAGTTGAAAAAAGCTTCGGACATTTGTGCATTATTAATAAGTTTCTATACCAATGGATTAATTTATCACTAGCGCTAAAGCGGTGAATTTGTGATGCAAAGTGCTGGTACAAAATTGTTGCTTTTCCAAGTCCTTGCCACATGAATGATTTATATGTCAAATGATTTTATTGGAATGAGCAGAATGTAATTACTTCCAACGCCACAATGGTGGTTTTCAGTACTATTGTGCTTGTTTGATCCGGCTTTTAGATGTGCTGCCGGTGGATTCGAATACCAATAATTCAACTTAGGTGTATTTTGAACTGGTTAAATTTTGATGTTTAATTAACGTTATGGCTATTTCCCGCCTACTTTGGTTCGGAAAATGTGAAAATAGCTGATTTAGGATAACTAATAATTTCTAGATATCAATTTTTAAGTAATGAAAAGTGCACTTATCTCGGATGGGGAGCTTAGACCACTATTTTCAATTAAATAATGAGACTTTGACTTTTTGTAAAAGGTCTGATTGTTTTGTTTATAATGAAAATTACACACTAACAAATTATAAAATTAGATTGTTCAGCACTTATAATAATTTACACAAAGTTATAACTATTTTGTGTTTTGATGGTAGGTATAGGCAAATAAGTTTGTTTTGGTCGTCTGTTTTGATGTGAGATACGTACAGCAGCGCCAATACGCCGATTTTGTGTAATTATTTCTTATTAAACAAAATTTCCATCGTCCAAAATCTTAAAAACGATGAGCCACATGATCATATCAGAATGAAAAAACATTGTCGGTAATCAACGCCACAATGGTAATTCGGAATACTAATATGCTTCTGTTAACTTTGTGATCTTCCAGACGTTTTTATTGACATATCACACTTGTATACGAATATTCTAGAATAAATTAATAATTAGGTCTAGCGCCAAAACGGTGAATTTATCAACTAGCACTAATAATAAAATTGTTGTTTTTTCCAAAAATTATCAGGCCGTGGTTTTTCCATTGAAACTCTTTTATCCAAATAGTGCCCAAAAAGCAAAACGCTAGAAGAAAGTTAAAGCTTTCTCAGTTGAACTCAGACAATATACGCAGCAAATATTACATGACGTTTTTATTGCGTTTGAAGGAAAAAGTTGCGAAAAAACGGCAAAAGTACTTTTTCACCAAGACAATGCACCATGTCACAAGTCATCGGTTACGATGACAACATAACGTGAATTGAAGTTCGAATTGCTTCCCCATCTTCAGTATTCACCGGTTCTGGCGATTACTGCCTATAGGCAGAACTCAGAAAAATGCTCCATGGAAAAAGATTTGCGTAAGATGGTGACAGGAAGGCCTATTTGGAAGCCAAAAATAAATCGTTTTACAATCGACATGTTAGAGAAACCTTTGAATAAATGTAACACTCTTAAAGCAAATTGTTTTGATGAATAAAGATGAATTGTGCAAAAGAAAAAAGTTTTTAGTGTTAACCTTGGGATTTATTGACCGACGAGTTAGTAAATGAATCACGAAATAAAGCAACTCCTCGGAGGCAGCGACATTATCGGATTCATCAAATCCAATCGAGTGAGATGGCTCGGCCACGTCACAAGGTCTCCCCAACAACGGATGATAAATAAAGTGTTCCACCAACAACCAGCCGGAGTACGTCGTAGAGGAAGACCCCGACTACGCTGGCGCGACGACATCGAACAAGATCTACGAACATTAGGATGTCGAAACTGGAGGACGAGAGCGGTGGATCGAGATGGATGGAGGGCCTTAGTGCAGGCGGCGAAATCCCTTCATGGGATGTGAAGGCCAGAGAGAGAGAGAGAGTTAGTAAATTCGGTTTGGAAGTTACTGAAATCCCGATAAAAATGATGCAAAATGGCTGGGGTGAATTAAAAAAGTTTATAGGATCTTTCAAGGGCGTCGCGGGTACCTGCCAAAGTAAATCACTCAGTAAAACCACCCAATATCACGCTATCACTTTACATTATTCTAATATACTGGTGTAGTATATCGTTTGAAAGGTCGTGAATCATACACAATTTTCGGAAATACCTCTTTAGTTCTTAAATCCGCCGTTTTGGTGCTGGACGCTAGTTTTTGTTTATTATAGAAACAAACTGCACAAATTTTTATTTATGTAAGATATTAATGTTGTTTTAGTAAGAACAATAAAAGTCTCATCAAGCTAACCAAGAATGAAAATATTGATATTATACTCACCTAACTCAATGAGATTTCGTAACCATAATTTTTTCACAGGTTATTTATACGTTTACCATAATCATTTTATGGGGTGATTACCGGTGGGCCCCACGAGAAAGCAGTATAAGTACATGTCGCATTTGGGGCACAATCGGTACAAGAAGCGAGTTCTATGTTTATTCTTCTGTCTACACAGCAAAATAACCACCACAATCTTATCACCGCATCCTAGTTGTTGGTGTGTCACATTAAAAAACACTCGCTTCAATTAATCATTTTTTCAAACTTTAAATTTTTAAGATTGTAATGCTCAAATGTTGAGGTATACTAATATTTAGCACATAGGTGTAATACGACTTGTGTATTAAAGAAATTGCGTTCGCTTAAAACTATAGTTTAAACTTTTAGAAAAAAAAAATTACTCATATGCGGATTGCTTAAACATTAAAAATAAGTTAAAAATAAAATAATATTAAAAACAATAAAAAATTAAATTTTGTTGAATACTTAATTTTTAAATCATGGAACATGAAAGCTGAAGACTTGTTGAATTAGTTTAAACCAAATTATTAAATATAAATTTAATTACCTTTTAGGTAAACATTTAACTTCTTCTTGAGGGCATACAGCTAAGTAGTCGGTTCACACACACATCTTACTTAAACAAAATTGAAAAAGTGCAGAAAGCACAACACATTTAAAATTATTTACATTTGGTCGTTTGTGGCATTCGATTATTTTTGTTGTTTGTGTTAGTATGAATTGGCAAATACAGCACAAAAAACTATTGTCCGGTGTCACCACACAGGAATAGTGTTTGTTGACGAGAAGATAAGAAACGAAGAAAACGTAGTATTGCAACACTGTATGAATCGACGTGGTTTCCCGTCACTGCGATCGACTTGTCACTGAGTAACATAGCAGCTTATTGCTTCAGTGCAAAAATGAGCGCGATCAATAATCATCGACGTTTACTAACGAGTTAGTATTAATCCTCCAATTACATCAGCCAAGGTTTATGTTTACTTCACAAGACTTCTGTGTTAGTAGTCTTGACAGCGTTGATCCCACTTATCTTACATTAAAATGTTGATAACTATTTGGCCAGTAGATGTCAGCAACTCTGTTTTCAGCTCGCAAATACCTAAACTTCCAACAATCTTAATTTTTAGACTGATGTAGAATAATAATAATGCAAAAATCTACCGTAACACGTATACTTGCAAGTAATCACATACAAAATAAGAACAGAACTAATTATAGAAGTTACTTTTCATGTCAATTAAAGAAATCTTAAATCTCTGTTAAATTTTCTCCCCCACACAAACATTTTTCATCAAAACATTTATGAAACTTTCCTTGGTTTCCTTTCTTTGTAGATTGTTATTATCTACCTAGTATTATACCATTTCAGAAAAATAAATAAATAAAAATAAGCACCAAAAGCACACAAGTGACAACAACAACAAACATTGTATTGTGATTGTAAATGGAGACCTTTAATTGCAAAAGTTTTCTTTCCTCTCTTAAAATAAAGTTACGTTATAATAAAGTAAATGTCACATCAAATCATTAATTTTAATTATTTTGTATAAATATAAACGAGTATGTAACAAACCCTAAGCCATTATTTTAATATATCTTATCTTATGTTTATCTTCCTCACAGGGCCAAACAGTTCAGCACAATCAAAAGAATGGTGTTATAGTGAGTACAGGCGATTTAGCACTGCAAGGTGTGACCAGACACCAAGCCGGAAATTATACGTGTATCGCATCGAATGTGGAAGGAGATGGTGAAAGTAATACAGTCGAATTGAAAGTTATGTGTAAGTACCAACCAAAAAATAATAATAATAATAGTAACAGTATTTATAACACACATATAACAAATTCAATAAATTACTTAGCAATAATAACTTTTTTGTTGCGGAGCTTTTCCGTGTGTAAAAAGTTTGATTTTGCTTCTGTCATTGTTACCGTACATTTTTACCGTAATTTTCCTCGATTCTCTCAAAAACTGGATATACAACTTTTGTTTTCTTTCTTTGTATATCTTTATAAAAGACGAGAAAAAATCAGTAAGTTTATGCTTGTTTATAGTGCCAAAAGTAAAACATTTCCAATTTTTTTTTGTTATAAAAACAAGAAGTAAAAATAAACTTTGTATTTTCACCCGTAATAAAATTAGCACCCACCAATTTTCTTTAGAGAATTTTTGTTTTGTTTCGATGTAACTGTATACGCTTAAAAAAATATAAATGAAAAACTTTTCGATTTTCTACACAGTTATACACAAAAAATGATATCCTATCTTCTCAACGATAACACAACAGCATAAAAAATTGAATAAAAAGTTTGATACTCTCCCGAGCCGATGCCAATTTACGTTTATAAAAAATTATTTAAACTTTGTTCCACTCTATATGAGTGATAATACCGTTTATCATGCACAGTTGTCGCAGGGATATAAAATTTCACCTGAAAGGAGTATAAGTATTGCATGGTAAAAACTCCATTTTGGAAAAATTGTTTTTTTTTATAATCGGCAATAATAGTACATTATGTTGAGAAGGTTGAGAAGCATGCTATTATAGCCCGAGCTAGTTTATTATAGTAAGCGAGGGCTATAATAGCACTTCTCAAGCATGGTGTATATACTATTTTTTCCACTAGTAGTCGTAGAAGCATACCAACCATTAAGGTTTTTTGTTGATAAGAAAATTATTTGATAAGGGAAACAGTTGCTCTTTAATAATATTAACTATTTCGAAGTAGTCCTAATTTTTTACTGAATTGTAGTAAGCGTAAATTTTTTGACACTGCATTTTGTTTTGTTATTTAAAGTTTTAATTTTGTTGAGTCAAATTGGCATTCAACTTTAAAATATATGGATAATGATGATTTAATAAATATTTAATAAAGTGTGTTCATTTTTGGTTAAAAATATATTTGTCTTTATATTATCTTTGAATTTTTTATTTTTATCAAAATCTACTTTATCAGTATGGGGAATAATCATAATCTCCCTGTCCATTTAATCTCATTACATCTAGGTAGC
The DNA here is from genome assembly GCA_947310385.1 of Nephrotoma appendiculata. Taxonomy (NCBI): domain Eukaryota; kingdom Metazoa; phylum Arthropoda; class Insecta; order Diptera; family Tipulidae; genus Nephrotoma; species Nephrotoma appendiculata. The sequence continues at coordinate 229,444,125 of OX371223.1, forward strand.
GTTCATTTTTCAATATTAACTACATAGTGGTCAATAATAAAATATTATTAACCACTAGCCTAAACATTTTGTTTCTCAGGCTACTAAAACCCATAATAATGATGCCTTCTACGACTTCAGTAGTAGTGGAAAAAATATATTTTCCTTTCGATTATAATGAAAAGTAGGATTTTGTACATGAATTTTTATTCAAGAAAACAATTATTTTTTTTACTCCTGCGACTATTTATAAGCAACAGTTTATTTGTTTAAAAATCGAAAATAAAATTCGTCATTATATCGCAGAACAAACATAAGTAAACAATATTCTATTGAAGTTAGCCGAAAATTTCGGCCGAAAAAAGTCCGCATTATCGACATATTTTGTATCAGCAAGAATATGATCTGATATGATGAGAAATACAGGCCCAGCATAATGGCGATCTTAAATAAGCAGTTTACAGTAAGCATAATCCAATGTCAAAATCTTATTAAGAAAAACAAATTGTACTCTAGAATTATGTGGGAACCGCCAGCATCATTATATTGAGGTACATACTCGATCGGCTAGCAAGCAAGCAATTTTCTAGCCAACATTTTTTGGCTACTCAATCAATTTTTTTTTTTTGCGATTTTTGCGGCTTCAAAAAATGAACAACAAATTTTTGTTTTGTTTTACTGTGCAATTGCAAAAATAAACAAAAATTTTATAAAAAAAAAAAATTTGTAAAAGTAAAATTGACTAAGTACCCAGGATTTCGGCTAGCAAATTGCTTGCTTGCTAGCCGATCGAGTATCTACCCTATTAAAAGTAATATAAGAAAACAATTATTTAATCATAGAAACAACTAGGACGCCACGCAGCAAAGTCACAATCTAACTACACTGCTCGTCAAAAAAACCCGGACACTACATTTTTTCAGTAAATATTTGTGTTCGCATTATTCGCGTTATTGTTGTATGAAATAATATAATGTGCGCCAAAAGGCACTAACGGATCCAGTTTTCGTTTAATAAAAGTAACCACAGGATCAAAACATTTGAAATAACAAAATTACCGAAAAACGGATATTGATATATCTTCTTCTTTATTAAAATAAAAACCAACAATCAATCTAAGTGGTCGGTACTCTAGTATCGAGTATTTCCGCCACGAGCTCTGATTACATCTAGCATTCTTTTTGGCATACTGTGCACAAGGTTTGCAACGTACTCCTGAGATATCATTTCCCATTCTTCCTGCAGAGCTGATTGAAGATGATCCAAGGTTTCTGGATTAAGGTCAGGGCTGCGAGCGGGCCAAACAATTCGACCAATTCCCACCTCATCCAAATAATTGTTGATCACGTTTGCAACGTAGGGCCTGGCGTTATCATGCATTAGTTTAAATTGCTGTCCAATAAATGGGGCATATGGAACCACAAATTCTTCTAGACATTCCACGATATACCTTTGGGCAGTTATAGTGCCGCCGCGTAGTAATACAAGGTCCGTACGGGCGTCTATAGAAATGCATGCCCACAACATTAGTGAGCGGCCATGAAATGGGACTCTTGGGAATATGGCACATTATGAATATCGCTCTCCGGATCTCCGATATACTCTTTCCTTTTCATCCGGTTATCGCAGACTGAACCTTGATTCATCAGTGAACAACACGGACTTCTAATCGTCCGTAGTCCAACTGACGTGGTTACGAGCAAAAGTCACAAGGTTTCTTCGATGAGCTGGGAGAAACTCTGGCCCTCCTGGACTGCAATCCATGTTCATTTAATCTTCGCAATGCTGTGCTAACTGAAATATTGACACCACGTACCTGTGCCAATCGACCAGCGACGATTCTAGCTGTTTGGAAACGATCTCGCAGTACCATTGATCCCATAAACCGATCGTCCCGGTCGTTTGTTGCTCTTTTACGACCTGGTCCAACCGTTCGCTCATACTGACCAGTTTCACGATATCATTTAGTAGCGTCTTGAACTGTACTTCGAGGGAAATTTAGGAGGGCAGCAATATAACGCACGCTACGGCCATCCTCACTCAAAGCGATTACTTTTGCGATATTTTCTGGTTTCATAATTATAATATTTGCTAATAAGAATAACTAAGCACTCTTAACGTTAACTGTAATAATAATACTAACAATAAATGATACTTTAAATGTTTCAAAACGATTGATAGATGCCCATTTATTTAGAAACGTAACAATCGAAATTTTGAATATTTTTCATTTATTACACTTTGTTGCTGTGATTGGATTTGAAATAAAAAAAAATACGGTTTCTGTCACACCTATTTTTCGGTTATGCCCTATTTAATATGACAGTGCCTTTAAAATAGCGTAATTGCTCTAGAAATTGAAGATTTACGAAGAAATTTAAGTGTCCGGGTTTTTTTGACGAGCAGTGTACTTTGTTCATAAATATTTATACCATATGTTGATTATTTACACACACATACACACGTTTTATGTAATAAGATTTGCTAATTTATTAATTGGTTTAGTGTCAGTATTCATAGGATATCTAAATTTCATCACATGTACATATCTATCAACCCTCAGTCGTAAGCGGCTTCAATAATTAATAACATCCAGGGTTTATTTCATCGTATGCTATAAAACGCTGCTGCACTACACTCATTTCTACAACACCTAACCTGATGGATCCATGCTCTTAAAGATTCGATTCCTCCACCGTCGTAAATTTAAATCCAGTGTAGTCATATATCCAGCTAGCTTACACATTAGTGCAACAATCATGTCAGCTACATAACAAATATACATATAACAACATCATTTTGAAAAATTCCTTTAAAAATTTTATTAATTGATAAAATTGAGAACTCCAAATAAATAGACCTTTTGTTATACTATTGAAGTTAGAAAACGGGCAACTGAATCTGCATTATCGACATTTCAGTCGAAATTTTAAACAAAAAGCTACTTTATTGATATATTGTGAATAGTAATCGCAAGAACATCCAACTGCTTAGTTATCCACTTTCCATCAATCTTACTATGTTTATTAGATAAGTCATAATTCTAGGTAAGCCCAGGCAATATTTAGGGCAAGTTTAAATGGGATAGGGGAGTGTAATTTGGTATAATGTAATTTCGGATTTTCTGATACATTATACCAAATTACATCCCTATTCCCTTCAGACTAGCCCCAAATTGTGCCGGAGCTCACCTACAAATATAACCTATGACTTAAATAGGATCGATGGGAAAGTGGGTAGCTTGAAAAGTACAGAACGTTTTATAAAGTCTGATTATTTGGCGGTGATAATAAAACTAGGTATAAACATATCTTTCGGCTATAAATATTTATTTAGGCTGGAAACTTTCAGCTAACTTTAATACTATGAAATGATCTATATTTGAAAATTAATGTAGCTCGCGCTACTCAATTGTCCTGTAAGCGGACAATATTTTTAGGCTCGCGCCTGAAAATAAAATATCCATAATTTTAGGACAAAATGTATGTCTGATCATTGTTAGATTTACGAAAATCCACAATAAAGTTTGAAATCTCTTTTTTCTCGTGAAATGATCTAACACTAAAAAATCATAAGGCTAAAATGATCCCACATAAACTTTAGACTAAAACCTTCCATTTCTATTGTGTAATTAGACAAATGACAAAAATGAGCTACACGAATTTCTTAATATTAATCATTTCACGAGAAAAGCAGATTTCTGACAAGTTTGAGTAATATAGAAAATCTAGCTACGATCCCACGTTTCGCCTTAAACTATACACTGCGTTCTGTTTTAAGACCCGAGTGTCCTGAATGCTCGTGTGTTGATAATAACTAATATTAAAAATTACAAAATAATATATGTAAATTCAATTAAATTATTATTATTATTTATGTTAAGGAGGCATATCGGCGAAAAGTTCGTCTACCTATCATTAATCATCGTTATCATTAATTAAGGAAATATTAAAAATGAATTATAAAAAAATCAAATAGTCATCAACGAGAGTGAAAAAATATTTGCACATAAAAAACAACGCTAATAAAACAGATGGCGCGCGAAGCAAATAAACTACTCCATATTTCTAGAAATATGTCTCTAGGATTAAAAAAAAAATTCAAATTTTTAATTTTAAAAAATGCTTATAAACGTTAGAATTACTAGTTTTAATTATTTATTAATGTAGTTTACACATATTTTATTTTTCGCATCTTATTTTTGTTGAATAAAAACGAATGAAAAACATCTTAGGTGTTCCACTTAGTTTAAGTCAGCATAGGAGTCAGCTCATCTACTGACGAATGATTTATGTAATTTAGTATGAAAATGTAAACTTATTTGACCCGAGGATAATTACACAACGTAAACTAATGACTTTTAATATCATTTCCTATAAGTTGTCGATATCGGGGACGCTAAATTTTTCCAGCCCAACTGACCTTAATCCACTATAACTCAACCGACCTCAATCAACCGCAAACCACCACACATAAAAATTATTACCACCCCAACCCTCTATCCAATTCAAACCCCTAAAACCCAGCTCACCCGCACCACTCTATACCGCACTACCCATATCAACACCACCTCCATACCCACTCCCACACACACACCACACACACCACAAACACAAACCCTCATTCATCAAATCCCAATTCCCACACTAAACCCAAAACACCTCATCCCATTCGCCCCCTCCACCTTCCATACCACCGCTCCTACCATCCCCATAAACACGCCATCCACACAAACCCACATTTAAACGAGATCTATTTTTATTCCACATTCACATGCTCTATGAAAACAAAACAGTATAGAAAATAAAATAAAAAATCTATCAATTTTAAGGAGGGAGGTTAACAAAACCCTACATATCTCCGAACACCCTAAGCACAGAAATGTCCAAATCAATAGGCCTCAATCCCATGAATGCCTTAAGTGAAGAAATTACGTTGATATCTCCATCCGTTCTCAAGTTATCGTGGACACAGACGGACAGACGGCAAACCGAAACCATATTTAACAAAAATGCTTAAAAACACTTTATTTCACCAAAATTCGACATGTCTAGAGTTCAGGCTGATTAATTATTCTGAAAAAAGTTCAAATTTTAACTTTTTCATAAATTGGGAGATCCTTGCGAAATTTTTTGGAAGACCGGAAGTAACGTAAGTAAAAAAAAATAAAAATAATAAAAATAAAGGGCTGTCACAGGGTTTCACCAGGGCTGAGTTTGTTGCTTTTCTAAAATTTAGAAGAAGGGATAGAATTTTTTTGATTATACAAGGAAGTTTTACCAAAAGTCCGGTAAGTTTAATTTTTCGCTTGAAAAATCAAGAGTGGTGTATTCGAGATCTACGTATACCAGGTGTGTAAATATGTAATCGGAAATTACCAATTAATGGCGCCAACTGTCAATGTACCTTTCGACAAACCATGTAATTGCCACCATTGTTTTCTTTTGACATCAGTCAACAACAACCAATTCATAACCATACAAGTTTCATACAATAATGCATGTTTTTACGTGTTAAAAATGTCGAGTTTTGTGCCTACAAATGACGATTTTCGGACATTAGATTTTTTGTTATCATTTGAAGAAAACTGCTGCAGAATCACATCGAATGCTTGTAAAAGCTTACAGTAAGCATGCTCTTGGTAAATCACAATGCTGTGAGTGGTTTAATAAATTCAAAAGAGATAACTTTGATGTGAGAAACAAGGAACACCAAAAAAGTTTGAAGACAGTGAACTGCAAACATGGTTGGATGAGGATGACGATCAAACGCAAAAACAACTCCATTAGTTTAAAAGCCATGGTAAAGATGCAAAAGCTGAGTAAATGGGTTCCGTATAAACTAAATGAAAGGCAACAGGAAAATAGAAAAACCAATTGCGAAATGTTGCTCGCCAGATATAAAAGAAAGTCATTTCTCCATCCAATTGTGACTGGCGATGAAAAATGGAAATATTTCGAGAATCCAAAGTGCAAAAAATATCTTGGGTTGATCCGGGACAACCATCGACATCAGCCGCAAAGCCAAATCGCTTCGGACGGAAGACAATGCTCTGTATTTAGTGGGATCAGAAGAGTGTGATTTATTTTGAGCTGCTAAGACCTGGTGAAACCGTAAATATTGCGAACGCTACGAACAACAAATGATCATGATAATTATTGGTTTAATGATTTAAAAATATGATAATAGATGGTGATGATGCTTGACAGTGTCTTATTGTTATTTTCTCCAACGAAAACGTGAAATTATTTGTGCATACAATTTTGTCAGTCATTCGGTGATTGTGTTTTAAATAATAAAGAGCAGACGATTTAAGGTGTGCATTCAGAAGATAATAATAAATACAATCCATTTTTGGTGGTGTTTTATCAATAATTAAAGTAAACTTGAACATTTTATATCGATCATTAATTACAAGTGTTGTATAAATTACAATTATAAAATCGTGCGCGTGCATTTCTTTTAAGCCGCTTAAAAAAAACGCAAACAAATTGAATATTTTTTTCGCGGAGATTGTAGGTGAAGGTACCATACGTTCCGTTCATACAAACGGAACAGTTTTGACAGTAAAGTTTTCTCTGGTTCTTATATCATTCCCATGTTTAGTATAATTGTGAGAATTTGCTTTAATTTTTTGGTCCTACAGAGTCACATCAAAATCGAAATGGTATTCGCCTAGGCGGAACCACACTAATGGCTGGCGTCTCCGCGATCCGTTTTGTTCTATTCCCAATTCTACTTTATCACAGCGGTACTCAGTTACGGGTATAATTGAATCACGCTATAAAGAAAATATCCAAAACGGCTCATTAAAACTCAAAACTGTGAACCGAGGTAAAAGTTTGGATACCTGTAACAACTGTCGATAAGCATCATCATCCATCAACGATACCTCAGCATGCCTAAATAAGCTGTTTTCATATGCTCATACATATTATAAGTAACATATATATTTACTATAAATATTATACATATACAATTAAAATTCTGTGGAGTATAGGTATACTAATTACATACTAACAAATTTAATTACATACTATATGAATAACTAACTACTTATATTTATTATGATTTATTTATAATTATATTAATTTAATTATGATTTTATTTATTTATTTAATGATTATGTTTATTACAGTTTCTTAATTTATAATTTATTAATTTATCATATGTTTATTATTAGTATATTTACTCAATCCAAATAGGGCCGCGGACCCCAAAAAATTAATTATAAAAAGAATCAAATTTATACGTTACAATTACAAACTTCTTATTCTTATTATTATTGTTGTAATTGTGATGTACAAAATACTTAACTAAATTATATCTTCAATTACTTTTCATATATGTAATTGTATAATACAAAGATTTTGATCGAACTATTCCAATAATTATTTATCAGTTTCATGTTAATTTTTCGTGTTTTATTGCTGCTGTCACGATACTATCATCTATAATTTGCTTTCTTTCGTGTGGTGTAATAATGTTGCATGACTCTTCTTATAGTTAGATGGTAATTTGTTGGCATATTACTATGTCTGGGTAAACTTTATTAGATAGTTAAGGCTAACACGTTAACCGCAAGGAAGCGTACCTAAAATATGATGCACGGTAGGAAAGGGGTGGTGAGCATGTCGTCTACAATGACCTTGACCACGTTAATAAAATGACTTCACTTGTTTTTAATGCATTATTAGTTGTTTTAATATTCTTTTCTTTTGCATTATGTTATTTACAGCTTTCTTGATTAATTCCCCAATCAAATAAATAACGTTAATGAATTACGAATATCTCCTGTTAATTTCCTGTTTTTTAAGCGTCTCGTTCCATATAAGTTTTCATTCACAATATATTCCGTATGGGTAACGCGGCAACACATCAAGGTTACTGCAATTAATGATAAGAACTCCTCCCACCATCTGAACTTAGCCTCGCATACGTGCTGCTATCACATGTTTAAAGAATTGCAGTGACATTCTGTTAATGGAGCAAATATCCTGTTTTGAGTCTGATCAAACAATTACAGTGGCGCCAAATGGTATAATCCATTACAGTGACGCTCACTGCCAAACCGTTAGAGTGCCGTTTCGTTACAATGCAGCTTACTCGCCAGACTTGGCTTCGTCCGATCATAACTTATTTGCTTCGGTGGGGCACGGGCTTGCTGAGAAACACTTCACTTTCTATGAAAATGTAAGAAAATGGCTCGATAACTGGTTTGCCTCAAAAGAAGAACAGTTTTTTTTGGCGTGGTATTCATGCATTGCCAGAAAGATGGGAAAAATGTATAACTAATATTGAACAATACTTTGAATAAAATACTCTTTCATTATCATATAATGAACGTGTACTTTTTACTAAAAAAAATCCGGATTCATATTTACACAAATGGTACATTCGTAATAAAAGAAACTCGTGTGTTGGTCGCAACAAATTCACGCTTTCATTTTGAGTAATGTAAAGCTGGTGATTAATTTTAGGATAGAGCAGAAGTCGGTTCCGTGGCGTAGAAACATCCCTATTATGAGATCAGTAGACTGATTGTTTTCGATAAGATATAGAACGAACCGAAGACTGATAACCATGAAATCACTCTGTAAACAAAATAATTGACATTTAAGAATTAAGAAGAAACAAATTAATCCGTTATTTGATTATTCTTAAATTTTCCAACCACTCGATCTAAATTTTAAATGAAAAATATACTCTAGTGTTTAATCAAATTCCAACGAAATACATTCGCCGGTTTACCATTTGATACGTGCGAGTTTATTATGTTGTATTCAAGTTTGTTTTAAGCAAATTTAGCTCAAGACAAACATTATACGAAAAATTTCCTAATTGAAGCCCAAAAGGTTACACGCTCATCGTATGTGTGTTTATATATGTATTATTTTAAATTAAGCTGCTCATTGTTTTCATTCATCATCCACACATTGAAAAACCGATTCTCCCGCATAAATTAAGTTTTTTTTCCAATGAAAGCGAGTAAGCTTTTACTGTACACAACACACATGAACACCTGTAAACTGTACGTAAAAAATCAATATATTATACGTATGTGTAGATATAACGGGATTTTTTTTTTGTTTTCCAATCAATTTAACTAAAAACTTGTTATATGATCGAACATGTATTAAATACGATAGGATAACTACACACATGCCATAATATGGTACATACATGGTGTAACGTACATTTGTACGTACTTCATACTCGTAGCCGTGTACATAGATATTAGATATCGTATCGAAATCGTTTTTATAGCTAATTAGATAACAAAGAATTGATAGCAAATTGGTTATACTTAAGTAATATAAACGAGAGGATACATGTAATTTGCAGGAAGATGATTTTCCCAATAATTTAGTTTTGTTTTTTTCTTCGTTTCTAATTTCAGATAAACCAATATGTCGCCCCGATCAAAAACGTATTTATGGGGTGGCACGTAACGAAGCAGCTGAAATTTTATGTGAGGTAGATTCATATCCGCCACCTGAAACTTTTAAATGGAGTTTCAATAATACAACAGAAACATTTGATATGCCACAAAGTGGCCATCGGATACATAGATCGGCACAGGCATCAACATTAACGTATACGCCAGTTAAGGTAAGCCACGTGTTATTTATTGTAAGTTTTAGATAAATTGTCATATTGACTATCAGAGAGTCTTTAATGGTTTGACAGATTTTTTCCTTTACCTTTTTAATCTGTTTTCTCCCCAATTTTCGCCAGTGAAGAATAAATTGAAGGAAGAAATAATATTTTATAGAGTGATAAATCTGACCAGGGTTACTTGGAAGTGTGCTTTGTATGGATATAATATGAATTAATTGCTACATAATAAATATCCATTCAAAGATTCATATTTTTATATAAATCGGACGTATAAAGTCATGAGTTCTCAGAAGGTAGCCCCGTAACCAAATAAACAAAATGTGACACATGCCGTATACATTTCTTATTAAAGTAAATATTTTTCTTGGTAATAAGAACATGTATTGCTTTTATTGTTCTTAATTATTGGCATATGGTGGTTGTTTAATTTAAAAACTTTTCTCAAATGCCAATACATTCATTGTCATTTATGAAAAATTATAACCCCATTTTGCCTGTTTATGGGTAAGCAGCTTACTTTTATTTGTATTTAGCAACCCCTCTTTTGTACAGCTAAAAATAATTTGTTTCAAATTGTTGAGCATTTTAAGAATCGGTTAGATAAGTCCGAGAGGATTGCAAAAAAAATAGAAGGCTTAAAATTGTGCAGACACTAGTAGATGCACGAATCTTTATCGCGATTAATTAAACAAATTCCGAAATTTTAATTTTTACTTATACCAATCCACTTCTGTCATGCCACAAAATACGCGCAAATTAGCAAATTATAACCATAAAATAATTTTGAAAAATATTAAAGCAAAAAATAGTTAATACTGGGCCCATCTGCACGTTTGCAGTTTAATTTGGCTCTAATTCAAAGACGAATGAATATTTTTCAAAATGATTTCACAATTTCATTCAAATGACTTCCACGGCTGGCTTTACAGTATCCCATTGTTAATCCAATTTTCAGAGCTGTTTCGATTGTATGGGCTCCTATCTCATCAATAGCAACTTCGATTTGATCTTTCAAGTCTTGGATATGTAGATTCTGCCTTATTATAGTTTAGCGTGTTCAATTAAACTTTATACTTTTATATTTTTATATTAAACTTTATTTTAATCGAATAAATTAATTAAACTTTATTTGATATTTTAAGTTAAACTTTAGTGCTTTAACGTTTGTGACTACAAGCAGAATGAATATTTTGATTTTATTTTCTTTATTTACAAAATGTATAACTAGTAAATAACAATTATATAAAACAAAAATTCAATACATAACCAATATATAATTAATGCATTGTAAAATATTATAAATATAATTATGTAGTATATAAACACATTTACATGGCTTAATAAGTAAATACATCTCATCGCCAACATTTATTTATTCATTTGTTCATTGCCACTATATACTCTTAATTGCATCTTGCAGTATTACATTATACAATCTCGATTAGTATATAATCATTACGCAGTGGCGTAGGTATTTGAAATTTTGTACACGATGCGAGGGTAAATCTCTAAAAGGTATAGACCCTACAGATAGTCCCTGGATGGTTAGCGTAACACTTATCATTAACGGCTCCCATAAAAAAAAGTTCAACGGAGTCAAATCGCAGCTCCATAGTGACCAATTGACATCTACGTTACGGCTAATTATTCGATCCCGAAGACAGTGTGCAAAAGTCCGATTATTGCGTTGTGTGACAAGTTACGCCATCCTGTTGAAACCAAACATCGTGTGGGTCCCCTTGAATTCTGGGTAACAAAACTCGTTTTTCATGGCTCTGTAACGCCCACCACGCTCATTTTCGATAAAACTGGACCGATGATGCCGCCTGTTCAAAATTCACACTCGTTGTAGATGCATCGGCTTTTCCATGATTACATGTGGGTATTTTAAGCCCCAAATGTGACAATTTTGCTTGTTGACATAGCTTCCGAGGTGAAAATGTGCTTCGTCGGAAAAGATGAGTTTTCGGTAAAAATGCTCGTTTCACAGCCCAATTAGTCAACCGAAAACGTTGCATTAAACTAGTTTTCTATCATAACACGAATGACGTAAGTGTGGGCACACTCAAAATAGGTTTCAGTGGTTGACACTTAGGCCATTTTTGGCCCATTGTGATACCACGAATTCACGCCACATCATTAACCCATTCACCTACTCACACAACTACAGTATACCACCTGCACATTGCAAGCTCCATGTCAACCTGTAGTACATTGACATGAAAGGTGGGTCGGCGCTGAATTCTGCACTCCATCAGAGGGTCTTAGTTGTGTTTATTAAAATCACCGATTGTAATCGATGATGAAAATTCGATTTGCATCTAGCCTCTGATGGGATTCGAACCCAGTACCTCCCGGTCCAAGTGCCGAAGCATTAACCACTGAACACACTCGATATAACCGGTAGCTGAAATTGCAAACGGTAGATGGGCCACCCGTTAGGTCAAATTTTCAAAAAAAAATTAACAAAATTTTCAGTACAATTATTAATTATTATGAATGTTGCCTCACAAGCAATTCACAAGCACTTGAGGTATACCACCGGAGTAGTTAATCTTTTGACTACAGGATAGGGATATTTCTAGAAAGTTTCTATGTTCTATTCTTTCATTCGATGAATATCGTCTGACAGGCGATTGACGAGCACTTGACGTATATCAAGTGCTTGTAAATCACCTGTGAAGCGAGATTCGAAATACTATATCCTTATAATGCCAACTAGGGTTTTCTGAAAATTGATCAAAACTTCAAACGACTATATCCATGAACCAAAAATTAAAATTTCTGGCTTCTCGGCAACTGAAGGATAACTTAAAAATACATGAAAGTAATTTTTAAAATTTCGGGCTGAATTTTAGAGTATCATGACTGTTTTTACTTTCGAGATAAGGATTTTTTTCGGGCTGGGATACAAAACTCTACCGATAGTAAACGTTTAGTATATCTATCAGGTTTTTTCGGGCTGAATGTCGGGCTAGCTTCATTTCCACATATCACTGGATTATCAAGAGATGAAACGATAGATTTGACGGTTTAGTACAACTTTATTTATTTTTGAAATAATTTAGAAAAAACTAACAATTAACCATATTCTGTTGTTGTTACGGTAAAACCCTGAAATCGGTAAACGTCAGAATAAAGATTGGAAGAACTGTTTTATTGTTTCGAAAACTATGAACTGACAGTGAAATGGTTTAAATTCACACCGGCTTTGTTAACTCTCGTTTGTGATTTCGCGAGTTGTATTAGTCCAATTCGCATCATTATTCGTTATTGTATTGGTGAAAATGTCTGAAAAATGTCTGTAAAGTTTTAGCCATATTGGATATTGGTCTGGTTTCAGCTGCCAAAAATGTTATAATGTGTTTTCGTAGGATCGGCGATTATTTATTTTATTCTATTCTATTTTATTTAATTTTTCTTTTTATAAAAAGTGACTAAAAAAAGTTGTATTAAATTTGCTATAAAATGTGATAAGTTAGGGTGGTGTCTTAAAGAACTGTAGAATATCCTTTATGTCCGTTTTATTGAGGTTCATCAAGTCATTTAAGAGGGCAGCTACGAGAAATTTCAGTTAGCTCAGCGCTGGACGCTTGTGAAAAGCAAATGAAAAACCATTTCTTTTTCCTCCTCGTCTTTGCAATTACGATAGTATTCATGTGAGGAGGCTTCTATTCTGCTCGCATGCTTACCTTTGATTGTCTCTAGTTTTGACCAGATCTGCCTAGTTATTATGCATGAAGTACTATTGGACCATCTGTCGGTCGTTCTGCTTTTAACTTCCTCTTGAAACAATAATTTCCGCTTAGCGAGCGGTATATCAACATGCGCCCTGCTTGATGAAATGAGGCAAGTTACGCCTTGTCGAGCGAGTTCACCGCCTTTTCATTCCTCATAACATTAAAATGTTTTGGAACTCCCATAAGGTAGATGATGAACTGATCTGCCATCTCGTTAAGAGATGAAAGACAATTTTGTATTACTTTCGACGTAAGGAACTTTGATTTGATGTTTTGAAGCCTAACTGTCCACAAAAATGCAAATATCCTTTACAGATACGTTATACATCAACCAGTCACCAGCTTTGCTTATCGTGGGAGACGAAAAGAGAGGTTTACATTTAATTATTCACAGAGAACTCCACCCCAGTCTTTACATTTTTTTTCCGAAATTTCTCTATCAACCAGTCCTCTCTGGTGGCAATATCAGTCTTAAATCGTTGATCAATAGATGGTGTGCTGATGATATAGTCGGCTGTTTTTGGAATCCTGCTGTTTCTCAGAATAGATCGGTATCCTGCATTGTTGCTCTTCCATATAGAGATGCAACTAAGCTTTATAGTTGTGCTCGCTGCATTTCTTTACCTTGAATATTTAGGGGTGTGAGGTGAAAGAGAATCTCCAGTGCTTGAGTGTGTAACACTTCAATAGATATCCATGCAGCCACACTGTTATAAATTTATGTGTACTAAAAATAAACTTTTTTAGTAGATCAGCTGTGTGGAGAAATTTCCCGTCGTTACTTAATTTGCTTGTATTTGTATCAATATTCGATATGATGTCTTAGTATGGGTGATCTAATTCCGATAGGTATATAAACGATGTTGATCGTTTTGTGAGGGGATTAAAAAAAAAAGAAAGTCAAAATAATCAGTTTCGCTAAAATTAAACCAAAATATATATATATATTGTGTGTGACACGAAATCGCCAAATGAACAAAAACCCAAAAATGGCTAATGTTTAGTGTGTATAGCAAATTTTTGTTAAAATGTTAAATTAAAATGCTTAAAGTAAATTAAAGTGTAATGAAAAAAAAGATTCATGTAATATAAGTCATGTAATACCTAAAAAAATACTATGTTATTATTAACAATTCTGAACATATCTGTAATATTTAGTCAGTGCTACGACAGAAAGCAAAGATTGTTTTGTGAAGTGCAAAATTTGTTACTGGTTAAGTTATACTAAGTTCGTTTGAAATTTAAGCCAGCAAACAAAAACTATATTTTCTATAAGAAATTAAAACTGTGTATCTAGAATAAAAATTAATTAAACCTTAAGTTATAAAATTCTCTGTTGTACCTAAATAAGAAAAAAAAACTAAAAAGTTGACCAACAGTATAATATCGCTGTGTTACTAAATAAATCATACAATAATAAGCAAACGAAACTATTTGTATGACCAAATAAAAATATCCGCAATCCATGCAATTACATTGGTGATAAACAAAATAAAAAAAAAACATCTGATTGCTCATCTACGGCAAAACCAACAAAATTAAAATACATAAATTCATTCATCTCGCATATTGCATTACATGGAGAACTTTTTCAACATGGTGGCTGCCACGTTTCAACAACACGCAGTGTGAGTCAACAACTTTTTTTTTGTACAAATTTTTGATTATTTTATTATTATTATTTATTTAATTTATTAATCGATCGTTTTTCGATATATTTAGTGATTTTCAAATTATAATTTTTATGTAGTTCCTAATTTATTAGTTTGCTAGTATTAATGATTTCTTTTGGCCATGCGCATGCGTAGTTTAGATAAATGAATAATATTTATTTAGTAATCTAATTAAATTTTTCTGTAATTTGTTCTTTTTGTTTATTTGCTCTAATTTTAAATTTCCTTTATTAATAATAAAACCATATAAGTTTGATAAAATTTGAAATGGTTACCTTTGCATTTCATTTTTCCGTTTTTTCTTAATGGTATATGTGACTTAAGTATGGAATAGTTTTTCTTCGAATTTAATGGGAACTTAGGCAAGCGTAAGTATTGGGATGGTGGAGTGTTGCAATTTCTTCTTTTTCGTTTGTTCGGCGGTTTACGTAGCATCCTATTATACCTCAACATCCTTAGAACCACCCCAGGCTGAGCAGCTGGCATATAAAAAACCGCGTTGAGGGAAGATAGGATGAAATAAATTTCTGCGAACACAATGAGTATTCATATGGAGACTTGTTGTGTTACAAGTGGGTGTGCTTCTAAGAGCCCAACTAATACACAAGGCAGCTGCTTCTTGTACTTTTACCAAGGATTTTAGAATGAAGAAAATATTTAAAGCTGATCATAAAACAGTAATCCGTTATAAAAAAATAGACGTAGCAGTATAATTATAGGGCCAATGCACAATGAGGGCTCCAAATCCCATCTTTTTTCAGTGTCATTTTTATAAGAGTAAAGCGCTATTGCAGCTTCTTCTGTAGCTATTCGGAGAAAAGGACCTGCTCAGTTTTGTATGGGTTTACAATACAACTGCAACTGTAAGCCGAATTGCAAGACACCAATTTCAACATCATCCGCATAAGCAACTTCCTTAACCACACCCTTTCAGGTTTAATAACAGGTAAATGACCAAATTCCAAAGAAGAGGGTATAACTCCCCACTATGCGGTGTGCCTCCACAAATCATCTCCCACAACTCGAGGACCCATCCAGGCTAGCTATCACGACCTGGCAAAAATAAATTCGCAATGAGTAACCAATATTTCGATAGTTATTTTGAGAGGAAATACCGTAATTACATCAGCAATAATACTGCGGAAGCGTTCGGAGGCTGGTGTTGTCCTGATGACATTCCAAGTTTACTGTTAAAAGATTTTACAAATTTGGCAATATCGGTATGCTTGCTATATAATCAGTCATGAAAACTAGCAGAATTCCCCAAAAAGTGGTAAACAACCATAACGAGACCACTATTCAAATCTGGAGCGAACAATCACGTATATGTTATAGAGGAATAATATCAGTATATTCAAAAACAAGATTTTTTGGATTAGTAGTACGCAACAGATTTAACACATTGATTCCTTGTTATATTTCAAATAATCAAGATGACTTTGTGGCAAAAACATCATCATCAACAAACCTCTTATGGAAATTAAAAAACGTAAGCAAGTTGGTGTTGTTTATATAGATTTTGCCAAAGCCTTCGATTCCATCAACAATTGCAAAACTTTATAGCGATTATTCAAATTTTGCTGCATCAACCAATTTGTAGTTTTGTTTAAATCATATTTTAGGGATCGAATTCGATATATTGAACTGGGAAATAAACAATTTAAGTTATTTCAAGCTACTGCAAGGATACCGCAAGGATCACATATTAGCTCATGTATTTTCATCATTTTCATTAATGAGGTAACCGAAGTGATAGAGCATTCTCATATCGTATAGTTCGCAGATGATCAAAAAATTTTGAGAAAAGTGGAAAATACCGATGATACTGTTAAACTGCAAGAATATGCGAACATTTTAGAAACTTGATAGAGCCCCAACCTTCGCATGTCTAACAAAACTTGTATGTTTTATTACATTTGTTAATGCTTTTAATGCAGCCTATTTCAACGTTTATAAATGCCAGCCTAATGAATTTTGAACTTGTTGAATTCTTCTGCCTCCTTCTTGCTCCTCATCCCTACTGGCATTTTAAGTAAGTCGTGTTTTGCCCAAGCCATTATTTTTGTCTTTATAGGCATTTTGTTCATTACTACCTACTGCCCATGTCTAATGGCCTTCCTCCACTGCTCTAAACATGTACTGAACAAATTAGGCCGCCGCAATGATACTTATACCACTGTTTGTAGCATAATAAATATGTTTATTACAACAAATTTCGATTTTATTAAAGTCACCATTTTCGAGGAAGGAGTGGTCGATTTAGCTTTTAATTAAACCTGCACTGCCCAAATTGTAACTTTGGTGTAGCTATGATATAAGTTTTGGATCAGAATTTATTAAAAATCATAACATTTCATTGGTTAATTCAAGACCACCCCCATGATTTATGTAAGGGTAGATTTTACCCCGAAACGATTAGTAATATAACTTTAGAGATAATATAAAGGTCGGCTTAATCAAATTTATAAACTTATTACAACAGGTACAAAAAAATGTATTACCTACTGGGTAAGATTGATTTGTTCTCCACGAGGTTCATGGAGTAACATTTGATCGATAATCTCGTGATGATGTGGTGTAATAAATTATTAAAAGTGGTAAAATTGACCTTTAAATTACATATTTAAAGTCTATATCATCTGAAGTTAATTTTGTCTAACTTGACACCTGGATAAGGTTGATCTACCCTTCATAAGGCTCAAAGAGTTGAACAAAAAATTCCCAAAGAACTTTGTTTCGAAAATATTTACACCAAACTAATTTCAACAGTGGACCAGAAAAATATAATTTAGACTAAAATGTTACGAAAATGTTTTTGCCAATTCCCTATTCCCAGGAGAAGCTAGAATAGTGTCACAGACCGCCACCAGATAATGGGTCAAATGTTGTTACATAGGCCTTGTGGAAAGCAGATCAACTTTACTCAGTGGCACTATTCTGGCATTCCCCTAGAATAGGGAATTGGGGAATGATTTTACATGTAATTGCTATTTAAGCTTTTGTTTGTAAAACAAAATTGAATTGGGAATAATTTTCCTTTCCAATTGAGACTTATACCCCTGTGCTCTCGCGAAAAAGTTTATTACTACGCAAAAGAGTTTTGACAAGCTTTTCTATGCATTTTCTATGAAAGTTGGTATTGGAAAGATTAATATTTGCTGTGTCTTTTTATTAGCGCCCGATAGCTGTATCCGGAGCAGCCAATTTTCTATGTCAAAACTTATATTTAGCGCGCTATTATTGCATATAATTAATTTATTTAACTCTAAACTAAAATTTTTCATTCAACTTTTTAATTAAAAATCGATAAAAAAATATCTTGGCTCACTTATTTATCGGGAGCCGCTATCGGGAGCACTATCCCTTTCAGGGGGAAACTTTAAATTTCCCTTGTTTTGTACAACCCTTAAATCAAAGCAAACTTCATTAATTCTACAAATTTTGACGTATGTCAATTTTTTGTTAAAAAAAAACAGAAAAAAAAATTAATAAATTTTTAATAATTTAATATATTTTTAATACGTATTTCACAAAAAGTTTGGAGCATTTGATTTGCGATTTTTTTGGGGCAAACTGCAATGTGTTTCACTAGAATGGAGCACACGCATGTATAGTTGTGCTGGGATATGATATTCGCACAAAAATAATTTTGGTATCCAGTGCACAATTCGATTGAGTGAACCCTTGTTAAAATTGAGACCGCGGAAAGACTTGATTGAAACTTCTACACGAAATGATTCATGCGTATTTGTTTATTCGGGGTATACGGAAAGGAAACGATGGACATGGGCAAAATTTTAAACAAATAATGCAGGGAATTAATCGAGCAGCGGGAACTAATTCTAATTCACATATTCTATGATGAAGTAAATAATTACAAAACTCACTGGTAACGTTGTAATGGTATTTGTCAGCATCGTAAATTATTTTATGGATATGTTAAGCAGGTTCATAATCGAGCTCCTGGGCCACACGATACTTGGTGGACAGCACATGTTGATTCGTGCAGCGGAGCTTTTGAAAACATTATAGAACCTCAAAATTCATAAAAACGAAAAGCTCCACAACGAACTCCCGCTTTATCACAGCGCGAAGTTAAAGCAAATAATGTGCGAGACATACGAACATTTTTCCCGACAAATCAAGCTATTTAGCGCAACCCAAAAAGGCCAAACTAGTACAAAAACTAAACATCCCAATTATTCTGATCGACCGGGTGGCAACTTAACCAATGTAGTTCGTATTACCGATTTGCCGACTAGTGAAGATATTCCACATTCTACTCCTAAATCATCCCCAGCAATTCAACCTTTTTTTGGGAAAGGTAGAAATCTTTCTGATTCACCTGTCGCTAAACCAGATGATAATGTTAATCACACAGTTCGCGACTTGTGGTCAAAACTGCGATAAAATTCCGCAAACTACATCAGATTTTGACTACGAGCAACCAAAATTAGTTGAAGAAAATGACGATGATGATTTAATTTTAATCGAGGAAGTATACAGGTTGTCGATTTGTTGGATAGTGATGATGAACAAGAGAGAACGCACAGCACAAGAGACGCTAGAAATCAAACGATTCAAGAAATGCAAGACGATCTACTGAAGGAAATTAAACATAGCACCAATGATTATTGTGAAGATGATGAAACAGATGATGTAATTGATTTAATCGTCGGTGATTTCGATGACACGATTAAAGAAAATACCAACGAATTACCTAATCGATAAAAATGTTATGGATGATTTATTTGGCGGGGATACGCTTTTACGTCGGTATCAAACAACATCAATATTCCCGAACAGTGATGTTATATGCGTAACGGAAAATAATATGATTCAATGCCCCCTGTGTCAAACTCGAATGATCCGTAATGAATTGGAAAATCATCTCGAGGGATGCTTGAGCGTTACAGTCGAGGTGAAACATGTTAAATATAAAGTACCAACCAAATTGCCGTTTTATAAAAATAAGATGTTAATTGCATAATTTAATATAATCATTTTTATTTAATTTTTTCATTTTTATTTTAAAATTAATAAATTAAAAAACACGATTTCAACTGTTCATTAGTTTTTTTATTAGTAGAGACACCAGTGAATAATGGCTGCAGCAGTTTCAGTAGCAAATTTCCCTTCGGCGCCGGATAGTGCTCCAATATTAAAACACAGCAATTATTTGTATATTGCATTGAAATATAAAAACTATAAATTTATTTGCAATCAATATTAAAATTCACTTAATAAACACACTGTATTAAACATTTTAAATTTAATTAAAAAATTTGTTCAAAAAGTATAAAAAATCACTCGATCGATTTCGACTTGTACTTGCCTTCATAAGCAGTATCTATTTATTAAAAGCAAATAATTTAGTAGAAAAAAGGCATAAAAGAAATAAAAGAAGGAGAGGCAAAAATAGGCAAAATAAATTAATCTATTGATCGTCTCAACCACAAGTTGTTTATACCGAAAAATTTTACTAAAAAAGGGGGAGGTGGATAGCAGGCAAGCGATTAGTCGCCGGCTGAGTAACAAAATTCAAGGTATATTAAAGTACATTTAATTACCCGACGTATTAGTCATATGACCAATACATCGGGTAATTAAATGTACTTCAATATACTTTAAATTTTGTTATTCGATGATGACTTTTTGATGATGAGCTTACATGCTATCCTCTTCCCCCTTTTTTATTTTTTATTTTTCCGTATAAACCACAGGTGGTTGTGACGATCAATAGATTAATTTTTAATGCTTATTTTTTGTCTCTCCTTCTTTTATTTCTTTTTTGCAGTTTTTCTACTAAATTTTTTACTATTAATAAGTAGATACTCTTGATGATCATCTAACAAGTCGAAATCGATCGAGTGATTTTTTAAACTGTTTGAACAAATTTTTTAATTAATCAAAAATCTAATTTTTTGCGAAATAGAAAAACAAGTGTTTAAAAAAATGTGTTTAAAGTTTAAGTGTGTTTTGCCAAGTGCCTACGGCAAATAGCGTAAAAAGTAATATTACAATTATCAATTTCGCGAGCTTAATTTTTTTCACTGGTGGCATTTTCTTTACTTTCCATAGTCTCAATTTAAATATGGAAAAATTGTCCCCAATTTATAAATATTTACATCAAACTTTTCTCTTTAGTAGGCTGGAAAAGACAAGACATAATTTAGACAAAATGCTATAAAAATATTTTTCCCAGTTCCTTATTCCCAGGGAAAGCCGCAATAGTGCTACTGTGGCACTATTCTGGTAATTCCCGGGGAAAAAGGAGTAGGAGAAAAAATTTATGTATCTTTTCTGTTGAAATATTTTTTTTTTCCACCCTACTGAGAATTAAAGTTTGATGTAAATGTTTATAAATTGGGAATAATTTTTCCATATCTAAAGCTGCGTTTCTTATTTAAATCCGTAGATTAAGAAATTTTAACAATTTTCGGTTTTTTTATAGACAAATATTATTTTTTTTTAAATGTTAAATCCGTAGATCGAGCAGATTTTGAAATCTGAAATTAGATCGATCTGGTTGATCTGAAATAAGAAACCGGTTTCAAATTTGGTAGATCAAAAAAATTATCAGCTGTCATGTCACACGATTAAAACAAATAAATTGTTATTCTGATTACGTATTATTTGCTCTGAGGAAATTGTACCACGAATGTTAAATTGTACCACTGCAAATACTCTATAAAAAAATATATCTGTATAAAATAGTTATTTCATTATTTAATAAAATCAATATAAAATAATAATTATAATTTTTATAACGTTTGCAAAAACAAACAAAAATGATGAGAATGACAATCTAGATTTGAATTTGAATTACGTGAAGCTAGGTAAACTAAAACTAATCTGAGAAATCGGAATATTTTTACAAATCAAAAAAATCGATCTAACCAATCTGAAGAAAAATAAATAACAACAACAAAATTGATCAGATCGATTTGAGCTGAAATAAGAAACAACTTTTTAGTACTCAGATCGATTAGATCGGAAATAAGAAACACAGCATAAATCTTCGGGGAAAAATATTCCCAATTTAATTTTGTTTTCAAAAAAATTACCACTAGCTTTTTACCTCAGTGGACCATAAAAAAAACGTTTAAACTGAAATTACATATAAGTTCTTTCTCCAATTATAAATTATTAAAAGTGAAAAAATCGACCTGTACATTAGTTAGTGCTAATTCCGTCTAACCTGACACAAAAAAATGTATTACCCATCTGGCTAAAGTTAACCTGCCCTCCACAAGACCCTTGGAATAACATTTGGCCAAATATCTGGTGGCGGTTTGGTGGAATAAATTATTAAAATTTGTAAAAACGATCATTAAATTACTTATGAGTTGCCTTCACTGTCTGAAGACCTTACCTGACACAAAAAAAATTTATTAGCCACCTGGGTAAGGTTGATTTGCACTCCATAAAGCCTTGATTTTTCTCCATGGAAAAACATTTGATCGAATATCTGGTGGTGGTTTGGTTTAATAAATTATTAAATTGGTAAAATCGGCCTTTAATAGAAATGTGACATCTACATCGTGTGGAGCCAGTTCCGTTTATCCTAAAACATAAACACGTTATAGTCCACCTGGCTAAGGTTCATTTGCCCACTAAATGACTCTGTAAATACTGCCTTTGCCAAAAGTATTGAGCACCCTATAAATTTGGGGCGTACACGATAATTATAACAGAAAACAATTCCTTTTGTTTGCTTATTATTTTTTCAACATCTAAAAATGACTAAAAACAGTGACAAATACCGCAGGTGTGGCAATAAACCATCTGGTGCAATAAAATTTGTTAGTTCTCCATTTTGTATTTATTCGTCAGTTCGCTACTTTCGCTTTTTGTGGTTTGGTGTTTTGATTTGTTTAATTTAATGATATTATTGCAATATGCCGAAACAAAAAGAGTTAAGTTTAGAATAACGTGTGCAGATACAGCTTCTACATGAGCAAGGGAAATCACAAGTAGAGATTTCTAAAACTGTGAAATGTTCACGCCGATCTGTACAACATACTATTAAGCGGTTCACCGCTAGTGGATCACACAGTAATAGGTATAGAAACGAGCGCAAATGCATCACCACATACCGTGACGACCGAAAGTTAGTGAGAGAAGCTTTAAAAAATAGGTATACAACTTCTTCAAACCTCGCTACTGAGTTGTCAGTAGAAATTAAAAAACCAATCTCTGCTCGAACCACTCGCAGAAGGCTTCAGGAAGCTGTTTTGAAAGGCTGTTAAGCCAGGGTTTCTGGCTCTCCGAAAAAACAGAAAGGCTCGGTATAAATAGGCCTTAAAATACCAAAGTTACAGAGAAGAAGACTGGTCAAATATCATGTGGTCAGACAAATCAACTTTAAAGTAAGTTGACAATTCTGTGCCCTAATATTATTAAATAATATGATTTTAAAATAAAATTCATCGATAAGAATATTTTAGTTTTCCGAAGTCACATTTTCTTTATTTCAGATTTTTGGTACACCTGGTGAGCCTTTTGTGCGTTGCCGGGTAGGCCAAGCATTTAGTTCAGAGTGTGTGGTACCAACCGTAAAACACGGCGAGGGCAGCATAATGGTCTGAGGCTGCATGACTGATTCTGAAGTTGGCGAAATGTTCCTGTGTGAGGGCCACATGAACTCTTCAAAATACATAAACGGCCTAGAATCTGCGTTTCTGCCATCATTTGTAACACTTTTTGGTGATACAAACATAGATAGCGTTAAATTCCAGCAGGATAACGCGCCATATCATAAATCTGCTCGCACAATGGCATGGTTTTGAGAAAATGACATTGAGATTCTGGAGTGGCCTGCCCAGTCCCCGGACCTGAACCCCATAGAACATTTATAGAGTTTATTAAAACGCAAAGTGTAAAAAACTTGTAAGCTCTCTACCCAAAAGAATTTCTACCCATATTATTTTTATATAAATAAATAGTAATGTGATCCTATAAAAATAATTATAAAAGGCAGTAAAAACTTGACTCATTGCATATTTGAGCCTACCGATCTAAAGGCATAATGGCGGCCTGCTTAATATATTATTGAAAGTGATTAAATAGATGATTTTAATTTAATTAAGTATACATGATTTTCTGTCTTTGCCCCAAAACATCTAACAGCAAATTCTTTCGAAACAAAATTTTGATCTTAGATCAAAAAAATGACTGACAATGCAATAAGTTTGATCGAAATGTCATTGAAATGCATTGCATAGCCAGTCATTTTTTGATCTATAAGATCAAAATTTTGTTTCGAAAGAATTTGCTATTACTATATGTTCGCCAGAATTCAAGTGATTATACTACACTGCTCTTCAAAGAATTTTGAACAATACATTTGTTCAGTAAATATTTGTGTTTACGGTAACTATTCGCATTATTCGCAGTAAAGTTTTACGAAATAATATAGGATGCGCCAAAAGGCACTAACGGAACAAGTTTTTGTTAAATAAAAGTAGCCACAGAATCAAAACAAATGAATTAACAAAATTACCGAAAAGCGGATATTGATATATCCTCATTTTTATTTAAATAAAATTCAGCAATCAATCTAAGTGGTCAAGTACTCTAATACTGAGAAATCCCTTCATGAGTTCTGATCACATCCAGCATTCTTTTTGGCATACCGTACACCAGGGTATCAATGTACTATGAGCTATCATTTCCCATTCTTCCTGCAGAGATGATTGAAGATGATCCAAGGTTTCCGGAATGATTTCACCTTACCTTATATGACTCCCTAGATTAAGGTTAGAGCTACGAGCGGACCAAACAATTCGATAAATTCCCACCTCATCCAAATAATTATTAGCAACGTCTGCAACATGGGGCTTGGCGTCATCATGCATTAATAATTCAAGTGTCCCCATTTTTTTGACGAGCACTGTATATTAAATTGTATAGAACATTTTTCATATTTTGGTATAGTTTTTTTTTTTTTGATTGCAATGATTTTTTAATGATAATGGGGATGGCCTTGAACTAACTAATGAAATATTATTATTTTGAAATAAATTCTGATCCAAAAACGATATCAGAGCTACGAGTACATCAAAAGTTCCAATTTGGGCGGTGCACATTTTTATTTTTAAGCTAAACCGACCACAACTATAACTGTATTAAACTCGAGATTTGTTGTAATAAATATGGACCTAATTTGGTTGCTGCAGGTTCAAAACACTCCTTTTGTCTGTTAGATATATATTTGTCCGAGTAAACCTTATATACCTGTCGGACGTCTGTTGTTATCGATCGTTTAGTTTGACGGCATTTTATCTTCCGGTTTTTTGTACCCATAAAATAAAGAAAATACAAATGTTACCGAGAAACTCAAAATTGAATAACGTATGTGAAAAAAGATGCATAGACACAAGGGCTATATAAAAGCACGTATATATATTTCAAACGAATTTTATCTTCCTTGATTACCGTATTTCAATCTGTATAAACACAAACGTAAACCATCAAATATTTTATTTGGGTTTAAAGGTTATCTATATATGTCCATATATCGTATATGTCTATATAATGTTCAATAAAATGCGAGAGTATAGCAAAAATCTGGAAAAATCATTCCTCAGTGCAAAATAAATAGCCACGATAGCCATCAGATATGAGTTAATTCAACCGAATCAAATTTCTGGATCAAATTATTGTACGGTATTTTTACTCCCCATACATATACATGCCGTATGTACTTCGTAGTTTACAGCAAAAAAGAATTTCAATTTTCAGCAAAAAAATAATCAATATGATTTTTTTGTATACTGTACATTATGTGAAAATAGTTTTAAGAAAATTTTCCATACTCTACATAATATAGGTTAGGTAAGTATGTGTACGTCTGTACAATATACACCATGTACATATCGTATATAGGGGACAGAGAAATATGTTATTTTTAGCACACAAAAAATGTGCTGATTTCTAAACAATAATAACTCTGTATACTCATATAGACGATACATTAGAAATGATGAGGATGACATAATTCCCGGAAATTCGTTTTTTGTAGTTTTTCTTTCGTATACTTTGTTCCTCCAATCAACCTGAATAAGCTCATTCAATTACGTTAATTTAATGTACAGAACATACATTATGTATAAAGCAGTGAATTTAGGAAAAGTTGGCCATTTATATTTGACGAAACTATCACGCCCGAGAGGTTTTTTCTTAAATTATTTCTTGGAATACCATTAAACTGTATGTATATGTAGAAACTCATGTTTTATGCAATGATGCGCGATAGTGGCCACGAAATTCTTACTAAGCACAAATTGCATTTTTACCGTAAACGAGTATGTTGCAAAATTCATGGAATCGAATGGAAAATAATTTATTTTACTGGATTTATGAAAATATGATGATATTTTTTGACATAACTATAAAATTAGGTCATTTTAATGTTGCACATATGCTGAGTGCATATTATGCAATTGTATGACACAAGAGATTTTTTTTTTTTGAAATTAGATTCTAAATAAAGGTGCACCAATCAATAAAATATTTTATGAAATATAATTTCCTTAAATACACGATTATTGAAATATCATGCTAGAAATGCAATATTAATTCATTTTTATGCAAATCTGATATAAAATGTAGGAAAATCCAATTTTACCTTTTAAGCAAATCGCATAACAATCTTGTCGAATTTCAAAATTGATACGATGCATGATTATACATAATTTTAATAATTGATTTAAGAATATTGAAGAAGGTAAACTATTTATATTTTATATGAAAGGATGATATAAGTTAACACATACAAAAGCTTTTAATTGGATTTTATATGAAATATCCAATTATGGTATACTAACGAAGTAGGAAAATTGGATTTATTTATCTAATTTTGGTACAAAATTCATACTCATATTTCAAGATATGCACAAAATATAGGCTTATTCACTAATTTCGTTTGTATCCATCCGTAAATGAAATGATGAAAAAACATGGAAAAAGCTTTTTGAATAATTTTATTATGAATTAAAATGATTGAATGTTCGTGTAATTTAACTTACTTATTCGAAATATGACCAGCAATTAAATTAGGCACCAACAAAGCTCGCAAATACGGGCTCTATTATTACTGCGCACCCTTTACAGAATTAACGCTTTGGAAACGATGGAACGCTGATGATGGTTTGAATGATGATGGTGGTGAAATGGAACGCTTTTAATGCAATTTGGGGCTGTTTGAGACGATTTGGATCGATTTAATTACAATTTTAAATGATTTGAGCTTTAAGTCGATTTGGAATGATTTCAGGCAGAAGTAAGACGATTTAACATGATTTCAAACGTTTTATGTACAATTTTAGGCAATCTGAAACGATTTTTTTTTTTTTTTTTTTTAGGCCCTTTCAGACTATTTGGATCGATTTAGTCAGTCAGTGTTGTGGGTTTACGCGTATTTCTAAATTATCTATAGATACATCTATATGTATACATTTACTTACTTTACTTACTTTTATTCTGTTACAAACTTGTAAACCACGCATCCCATTGTGAGCATATATCAGCTCATTTATAACGAAGTGTCCATTTCATGGTCCAACTACGAATTTTCTTCTTCGACTTCTATTTCATTTTTATTTCTATATTAATTTTCTTCCCCGAGTAGTGCGAATGTTGCATAAATATGGCAAATTTTTTGTTCTGCTTTTGGCTGCCTTTAATGAACACCTATCTCAAATTTCAGCACCAGAATCTCAGTTTAAAAAATAATTTGACGCTGTTTCATTATAAAACTAAACTTTTCAAATTTTACTAGTATTCATTAACTCAAAAATATTTTTGAAATTCAAAAATATGTATTAACTCAAAAAATTTTTTTCGACATGTGGTATCGAAAATAGTGTAGACAATTGATTTTTGCGTAAACAATGTCGATAATTGGTAGGGTATGTAGACAGTTCTTAGAAAATGTAGAATATTGTTATTGTTGCTATTGTTGTTATATTAAGAGCCAAACCATACAAAAGTCTTTGCATATGCAAATCTTTGCAATCTGTTATGGAGCCGATGCACTTCCAACACTTTCGCTTTTCACGTCCTACTTGTATGCCGTAGGTCCGATTTTCGTACACCCATTTGCATATTGCATAGCTACATGCCAGCGTATATTACTTGCATGAAAGATTGGTCGACCCATGAGTTGTGCACTCCGACAGAGGACCTTAGTAGTGTTCACTTTCATCACATATCGTAATATTATGATGGAAAATCCCTTCGGGATTCGAACACGGTTGTGTCGTTTGATAGGTATGAAACTAATTTTCTTTGACAGTCCGGTCTAGCCATACTCACCATAAAATTTTAAGTGAATGTCAGAATCAAATCAAACAATTTTCGATATTATATTACTTTGACACCCGCTTGCTTACTCGTATAGTTTATTTTTAGATATCACTATCTTATTTTTTTTTAATTCGAACGCAAAATTTCGCTACAGTAAGTTTTGTTAAGAGAGTTATTTACTAATGTAAGGGTAAGCTGTGCAGGTTCGATAAGCATCTGTGGAAACACTTGGTATGAGGGTTTTTTGATATGCAATAGATATTATAGAAAACACATGCCTAGTTTTTCCTTTTCTCAAAATTTTCTTTTAATCTTTTGTTATTAGCTCCCAAACTTGGAGAAGTTGTGCGAGCTCGATCAAATGGTCGTTCGAATGGTAAACAAAAATTTATAAGTAGGCACGGAAATTTAGTTTTTAGGCTAGGTTCAACAACAAACGCTCTTAAATGACAATTGATATTTTAGGAAGCTTCGTAAAAATTTTAATTTAAATTAATTTATGTCTCGAAAGCTCGAAAATGACAGATATCGCAATCTTAAATTTTATAAAGTTACGTTTAGAATGTTTTTAAATTTTTGAATGGTACCACTTTACCAAATTGGCCCCTTCCAAAATTTTGGAAGTTCACAATCAATTATTACAAAACAAATAGGTGAGATTAGTACGTGTAAAATATTTCAAGATATGAGTTGACAGATGTCACTATTTGGTAATTTCTTTTCGAAAACATTGAAACAGAATGACTTCTACTTGCGTAGAAACAATTCTGATTCATAGAATTTTGCCGTCATCTGATATGTACCCCATGCGGCGTCGGTTCCCGCAGCTCAAGCCGGCAGAGGGGAACGGTGTGGGTTTCGGGGTACTCAGACTACGGCCTAGATTACCGCATATTTGAATATTAAAAGGGAGAGAAGAGACAACATAATGCATGCCGTCAAATGGTGGATATATGGAAGAGATATTGGGACCCGGACCCAATAGGTGTTGAAGTATACTCCAACGATGTTTACGGCTATTAAACCGTGGTTGTTAATTAATTTAGGGTAGCATTATTACCCAACAAACCTTTTTTCTTTTAAAGTGATTTTAACTGATTTTGGCCTACGGCCCTAGTGGTTAGTAAGTATTTAGATCCACAAAACGTTGTTGGTAGAAGGGTGTGCAATGCCTGAGGCACTGTTGCTTAAGAACCACCCGTCCCTTTTTCCAGTGGGACAACCAACGTACGCTTTGCGGATCGGTACCGCTTGGATTAGTATGTTGTGAGATTATATTTTTTTTTTTTTTTTTTTTTACTTACCAAATAGCCGGGCTGCTACTGCTGACTTCCAAAAGTTCAAATAATCGAATAACGATCTCGGCTAGTCAGCTTTACAAACACTCAAAAACTAATTAAATCGCAACTAACACAAAATTTCTAATTAAACTTCACAATTACGTTTATTGTTCTTAAAATACAATTAATTTTTTTCAAAGAAGGAAATTCGCTTAATTTATTTATCAAAAAAAACCGAAAATAGAAGTCTATTTTAAGCTAAGCACTCGACTAAAAACTCAAGACTCAAAACCACTAATAAAACTCTGACTGACTTATAAAAGCTGACCAATAAAATTCACCAAAACTGACAAGAAAAACTGACCCCTTACCAAAATTTTGGTACGGTATTTATACATATTACTTGGTTGAGGCGGGAGGGGAAAATTTTTAGTACAAAATGTACTACTCTCTCAACCAAATATAATTATTTCTGCCATATTGGCAAAATGTATAAATACCGCCCATTTAAAAGTGTTATAAAATAATCATTTGGGGAGTTTATGTATGCCGTGAAAACTGCAACGTTTTAAATTCGTACTTAGGTCGTTCGATTACTTTTAAGTAGGAAAGTAGAACATTTGCTTTTATCGCGGACATAAACAACATATGGATACGTAGTCTAATTACAAAACATTTATTTACGTTTACTCATTTGCATTATATAATAATTATATTATATTATGAATGAGTGACGTATAGTTGCAATTAGATCGCGTAAACAAGAAATATTTTTATGTTTGCTGTATTGCAACTTATACCAATTTTTAGGTATATGAATGCAACAACAAACACAGAGAAGCATTTGTAATTTCGGCATGACTAGATATTTGATGAATTTTAGTGAAGATGATCTCTTCAAGGTTATGGCGAAATTACTTCAAAAATTATTATTATAATTATATGAAAATTGTGTGGGTTGAGTTTTTTAGAATTAATAACGGAATAAATTCCGTTACAGCGTGGGGAAAACCCAATCCCTGGGATGAAAAGAGATCTCATGCTCTATTTGGAAAAGGACCGATGGAATAGGGACATTAAATTTTGGCAGTCCAACGTGGGGAACCCCCACACCCTGAGTTGTCTCGAGCGGGGCAACACGTTTCCTTTTTATTCTTTCTTGACTGTTAGTTAATATTGATTGTCTTATAGCGTTTTTATTAACCTAGTGGTTTGTAACCTAACGCTAATGTTTACGTGTCTCCAGGTTATTTCATATTTTTTTTTTTTTTTTCTAATTAATATACATCTTTATTTCTATTCTTCAACATTGGATGACGGGTATACATTTACATGTTTATTTAAACCATTCTTATTTTTAAAGTTAAAATTAAACTATTGGGCCTATCATTAATTCTTATTTATATCTATCAATTCTGTATTTATATTAATTATTATTATACCTAGACATACTACTATACCTAACTGATCTTTGTGGTCATGTTCTTCTCCTGGTAGTATCCTCATATAATGTTTCCTATATTGTCGTTTGGAACTCTCTCTCTCACTCTAGGTATCTTCTTCGTGAGCCGTATCTCTAGGTTCTTCTGTTGCTTTTTGTTTTTATATAGCCACCTCATCAGGATTATGATTAAGATTACCGTGATAAATGTTGCTGTATAATTTCCTACGTGATGTAGGTTAACTTGATTCCATAGTTCTTCTTGTTTGAGTTCAGTAATGCTTTGTTGTAGGTCGGATATTTCTGCCCCAATTTCTTCGCTCTCGAATACTGCTATTGGCAATTTTGTTTCTTGTGACAAATTAAATTTGGGTATAATATCTGAGTAAATACTCGTGTTGTATGAAACTTTTGCCTTAAATAGTGTGGATGGCCCTCGAAGACTACAATATGACTCCAGTGTAATGATTCCACCTCCTTGTAGCTTCACCGATTGCGTTTGCTGGTCACAAGTTAGATCGAATGTGGTTCCTGTTGACAATACTAGTAACCATCGATTATTTCTTAATGAGTGTACAAAAGTAGTAAGTGGCATAGCTCGCACTTGGCATTGCTCTGGAGGTTTCTCAGCATGTGTGAGCAATGACATTTCGCAATGTTGTTCGGATGATGCCACCTTATACATTGAGCCTTCTATTCTGCAGATGACTGTGTTTCGTTCCCAATACTTGCACTCGTGAAGTTCCTGCGCTGATGTAGGATAATACCATGTCCTGTCTCTGTTTACTAATGCGTAACGAAAATGAGGTTCAATGTAAATAAAACTGCCCTCATGCCTTACAGGTAATGGAATGATATTGTAAATCTGGAATTCTTCTCCTTGCACTAGTGGAATCCGGACCTCACAGATTATTTGCTCCTTTATTATTGCAGCTTTTGTTTCCAACAGTTTATATACTTCTATCCAATGAGCTTCAAAACTAGGGACCCGTTCATCTCTGCTTAACAACTGCGCGACTTCACCCAATTGTTTTGCGAATATTGAAGGTGGTAACACTCGCGTACTAGCACGTCCATGATGTACATCGGATAACATATCAATTAAATCTCCTTGAATATCTTTATATATAAACACTGCTGTGGACAGTTGGAAAACCGCGTCGAGGAAATCTTCATGCACCAAGATGGTTTGTATCTCCTTCTGCATTCACAAATACTGTTTTTGGATTTGTTCATGTTCTTTTCTAATTATGTTACTGGTAAGGTCTAACACTTTGGTCTGCTGCTGTATGAACTTCTGCATCTTGATTGTTCCTGTAGCTAACCCTTCGATCTGCTCGCTGTACATTTGAGCATCTCTCTGGTTCAATACCCCGAACAGATCCCCAAATATATTCCCAACGAAATCTAGCGGTGCACGACGTACCCTTGATGCATGTGGCTTGAAGAGCTCATTATTGTCTTCTACTTGGTTTACTAAGTGCGATATGGGTTCCAGTAGTTCCTTGCAATTTTGTATATAATTGGAACCAGTTGACTTGTTCTCACATCTTAGCTGGAGCTGGGCGAAAGTTTGCTCTAGATACCTCCATTCATGCCAGTATTCAGAGAGGTTGAAATATATGATGAATTTCCACTCACTAGTTGATACTACCGATTTCCCTATCTCCGAGAAGTAAATACCTGGCTCGGTTTGGAATTTGTCAAACTGCAGTTGTCCCTCTGTTACACTTACTACCAGGAATATACTCAACCACAAACCCAAAATATTCATTTTCTAAAAAAAAAAAATAACTCTCTTTCAATATTATTTATATTCCCCTTTTTTTTCTAATCCTTAACTTAACCTACCAATATCAGTTATTATTGATGGCGCTACCTCAATCCCACTTTCGTTAACTATCTGAATGGGGTTGAGCTAACCTCATCCTCTACCTAAATTTAATACTATACATTCCTAATAACTATTGCCTTAACTAATGTCGCTGGTAAATTCATAACATCGCGCGCGGTTACCAGCCTTCACTTTCCCATTACTTCACCTATGTAAACGCCCGAACTTATATTGATGGACTAATGGGAAAGTGGAAGATGCACCTGTCAACGTTTTCTCCGGCGGCGCTTCCAATTTCGATATAAAATTTTCACGAGAGATTTCCGGTTGTAATACACTTTGTAACTGGACAAAGTTTTTACATAGTCTAATAACGTAGTAATGTGGTGCTCAGTATCACAAAGCCACCTCCAATTCCAAGAATTCGTTGATTGTGATACTGCGGCGGGTATAACTTTACTTGCCCTTAACTTTAGCCCTTTTTGAATATTTTTGATAATCATAAAATTAACCCTGCTTCTTAATGAAACGGTCTGAATTACCGTAGACAATTCTTTATCACTATTTTTGTTGTATGAAAGTGATTAAGCTTTATTGAATTTTCGCCAAATTAATTGACTGTCCTTGGTTGGGGAAATTGTGTCCACTTGAATTGCACCTGGCCTTGATTCTAACATTGAAATATTTTGTGAGAAATACGTCAGATACTTTTTGGTAACTTCGAAGTTTAAAGGCCTTATGTAAGAATGGTATGCCATTGAGAACCTAACCATGAGTAATTCAGAAGGAAAGATCGTCGGTAATTTAATTACCCTAGGTTGACTTGGGATGATTTCGATTGATCTGATGATATTACCTATCTGTATTTTATAATTACCACTGATTATTAAACTTTTACCTCTAACTTTACCTTTCTTATTATCCTTAAAATATTCCAAAGGAACAATTTTGGAAAATTCCCCATCGAATTTGACCCTGGTTTCTTTTTTAGAAGTAGGTGATGTTTGTTGTTCTATTGCACCAGATGGAAACGTTGCTTGTGCTGCTCTATACAGTTATTTTCTAATTACTTTATTTTGAATTACTTGATTATCAAATCTCTCGACCAATGACGTTTGAACGTCAACCCTCGCCTTGCGCATAGACGGTGGTTCGTTAAATGTCTCCAACCCCAAATTTTCGTACTCACGCTGGTTTCGACTTAATTTTTGAACTAACCGTGCATACTGCTTACGGGTTCGTTCATCTTTAAAAAGATAACTCCGTGAGGTGTTCGAGTGCGATAAGTTATGGCTATGTGGGATTTTCTCCAGATCTAATATTGTCTTAGATTCATCTGAAATGATCTTCAAACAATGTAAGCGTCTTGCAGCGCCCTGTAACTTATCAGTCACTTTTATGAACTCTCCTAATTCCCACAAATCCCTTACAGTCAAAATCATCTCATCAATTATCTCCTGTAAAGGGAGTGTAGATCGGATGCGATCCAGTCTACCTTGAATGTGTAACAACTTTGTTGACACAACTGGCAATTGCTCGTTCTCTGTAATAACTCCATTTGTTATTTGGCGAAACAGTTGTTTAACACCTTCCAGTTTGTGAAAACAAGTCATTACCTCTTCTTTGGGTAATTTGATCGCAGCTTGATGTAGAATCAGATTATTCTGTATAGGATTTAACCGTTCTTCCATCAATTCCTTCTTCAAAGCGATGACTGCTTTATGATAAGACATGACGGGAATCTCTCGACATTCACATTCGATTAAGATTTCGTCGTTGTCTAGATATTCTACATTCATTTTTTTAAAAAAAAAATGGGACTTAACCTATATCACAGTAAC
Source organism: Nephrotoma appendiculata (assembly GCA_947310385.1). Taxonomy (NCBI): domain Eukaryota; kingdom Metazoa; phylum Arthropoda; class Insecta; order Diptera; family Tipulidae; genus Nephrotoma; species Nephrotoma appendiculata. The sequence continues at coordinate 229,478,845 of OX371223.1, forward strand.
TGTATAGCAAACTAAAAAAAATAGTTTAAAATTGAATAAAAACAACTACAGAATTTTTGCTAACATCCCTAAGCAATTTCATCTTGAGCATATTATTTCAGATTTTTATTTCAATATTAAATGAAAACAACCACGTTTAATTACCCTCATCATGAAGTAAAGGATTCCACCTTTTTGGGTCAAATAGGATAAAGAAAGGAAAATGTATTTTAAATTTTGATGAATCTGTTTCATTATCTTCAATGTCGCAATGGGCTTCTAAACTCATTACGAGTGATCCTCATCGCAGTAGTAAATATGAAAACAGAATTCATTTAGGATACCTAATTGATCATTACCATGTTCTTGCCCTCTTAATCGCAATTGGCAGTCTTACTCTATTAACAGAGGAGCTCAATTGCACGAGTTGACAAGCGCATTGTAATGTAAGTGAACCGAAGTTAGCGAGGCCTTTTAAATTGTTAAGCGCTCGAACAACAGCTACTATTTTTATCAATTAGGAACGTTAATTCGTCGACTATCGTTGAGAATTTTCATGACATATGACATGAACACATTTAACCTATGTCCAGCTCGTAACTAATACTCGTTCACTAGCAGAACCAGAGCTGAACAGTTAAATATATCATGACCTGAACGCGACTAAACTAAACTGGGTGGACTTACAAACCTCATCCCGAAAGATGTAAGATAAAATTTTATTACGAAGTGAAAAAAAACGCAAAACCTAAACTATATGTCAATTGTAGAAAATTAAAATTTTTCTCAAATAATAAATTTATTCTTACGGCTCGTGGTAATTTCTTACCTATAGCCATAAAGATTTAACTGAAGAGAAATTATAATTTTGGGTCAGTTCTGTTTTACTAACCAGGATATGGAATGGCACATTTGATAGCCTGAAAAATGAGCAGCCCTTTATACCATCCGATAACTTTTCGGCAGGAAAGGGATATGCCCATTACCTCAAGGATCATGTCATTCTCCCTTACTGGTAAAATAAAGCGAAACTGTCGATTGTACACGGTATCGAAAACCGTACAATCTGATAGTTAATATATGTATTCTGAAATTAAGCATCGTAAAAATGGCTCATCGAATTCCAGATGCTACCACGAATATCAGTTCATTCCCCGGAGTGCGGGTTGGGACAAATGCCACAAATGAACTGATCAAACGAGGATCCAGCACTGGAACTCGACAATACGAAACCTTTTCCGTGTGTGTGTGACCCAACAACGCATCTGGTCAGGCATGACTGACTTATAAAAGCTGACCAATAAAATTCACCAAAACTGACAAGAAAAACTGACCCCTTACCAAAATTTTGGTACGGTATTTATACATATTACTTGGTTGAGGCGGGAGGGGAAAATTTTTAGTACAAAATGTACTACTCTCTCAACCAAATATAATTATTTCTGCCATATTGGCAAAATGTATAAATACCGCCCATTTAAAAGTGTTATAAAATAATCATTTGGGGAGTTTATGTATGCCGTGAAAACTGCAACGTTTTAAATTCCTACTTAGGTCGTTCGATTACTTTTAAGTAGGAAAGTAGAACATTTGCTTTTATCGCGGACATAAACAACATATGGATACGTAGTCTAATTACAAAACATTTATTTACGTTTACTCATTTGCATTATATAATAATTATATTATATTATGAATGAGTGACGTATAGTTGCAATTAGATCGCGTAAACAAGAAATATTTTTATGTTTGCTGTATTGCAACTTATACCAATTTTTAGGTATATGAATGCAACAACAAACACAGAGAAGCATTTGTAATTTCGGCATGACTAGATATTTGATGAATTTTAGTGAAGATGATCTCTTCAAGGTTATGGCGAAATTACTTCAAAAATTATTATTATAATTATATGAAAATTGTGTGGGTTGAGTTTTTTAGAATTGATAACGGAATAAATTCCGTTACAACATAATAATCTCGAAAACAATATTCGAACTAAACTGAACCAAAAATATTAGCTCCAGTAATTCAAATTAAAAGTGTCGTATACAATTTTTATGGTTGCTTACAGAATTTACTACAAATCTGTCGGCTTAGATATGTTTAAAATTTGAACATTTTCTTATTTGTTCCATCGTCCAAATGTTTTGGTTATAATAGTAAGGCTATACTTCCAGCAGTAATTTACTTTCGATATTGAGCACCTACCGGATCACTGTGTACTAAAAAATTCATTGATTCTCCATCTTAAACAAGCTAAAATGGTCACCATTGAGGTGATTAAAATTATTGGGCGATATCCATTTGCACCAATCGTGACAATTTCACCAGAATATTTGTACTGGGTCGGGATCGTTTACCTGGGGGCTCAAAATCCCGTTTTTAAATAGAAGTTAATTTAAAATAGTTAGTTGAATTAATATTTTATTGTAGTTTAGAATAAGGGACCCAGTCACGTGATATATTTGAGCCAATAGTTAGATTTAATAATGTTGTACTATATTGTTTTATCTAATAATAAAGTTGGCAATGAAATTAAAAACACAAAATTAAAAATGCCGCTTTTCAAAAGGTCTAATTTCAATATCCCGCTTTTCATAACCCAGCTTTTCAAATTCAATATCGCTATTTTGATATTAGAAAGCGGGATTTTAATGTTGTAGTTTGCTACGAGCAAAAAGTATCTGGCAACCTTCTGGCAAACCTTATAAATCCCATTAAACTTCTAACAAACGTTATAAATGTAAATAAATCCTGACAAATGCAAATTGCGTGTAAAAAAAATTTAACATAAAGGTAAAAATTTGATGATTAATCATATCACGTTATCAACACATTAATAATGCCACATGGCAATATGAGCGGCCACATGGCATTAAATTAGTCAGATATTGCTTGTAATGGGACTAACCAGAAGTAAATGTCAAATAATTGGTTTATTTGTTTTTCAATTTACGGTGCGTGAAAATGTAATGCAAAACTTACATTGACGGGTTGTAGTCTAAAATACTCGTCACAGATAAAATTATTTTTTTTATAGAGAAAAGGACTCTATATTTATAAAAGCTAAAGTATTTTTTGCCTAGACCCTTATGGTTAACTTGTATATGATGGCCATTTTTGTAAATTTTCCTAAATCGCATTATTAATATGTTAATAACGTGATATGATTAATCATCAAATTTTTACCTTTATGTTATACATAATTGTTTTACACGCTATTGATTTTAAATTATTTTTTTTAATTCGTTTAATTAAATTATTTTTATTAGCAATTCAACGCAGAATATAGTCTGCGGACCACTGTAAATTAAATATAAATATTAGATTATATCATGAGTCAATTTGCATTTGTCAGGATTTATTTACATTTATAACTGACAGTTACAGACTCTTGATGCTCGTAGTTTGTTTCCAGACAACGTAGAAATGCATAAAATAATTGATCGATCCGATTTAAGACGAGTTAGAATTCTAACATGAACGTTTGAAGAAATTTAAGATTTTTGAAGAAATAAAGGAAACTAGGCCATTTCTTAACAAAACTAGGTCAAATTTGGTTTGTAAACCCCTCAGCCATGTGAAATGACACTTAGCCATTTCAAGACCGATAATTTTCGAAATTGAAAGAGTTCGTACAGCTTTAGACCAAGCAATTCAGAAAAACTTCTGGAATGCAAGCATGCTTAATGGAACCAGGCAATTTCTCCTGTTTTAAATAACACAAACTCGATATATCGTGGTACTCGATAATATTTTATCGATTATAAATGTACACTTTCAACAAAAGTTATTTTTTTGGTCGTCTTGAAAAGGACGGGTGTTTTTAATGAAATATGATATTTTATATTTACATCATTAGTTTACACGGCCAAAATTCTTAACTTCATTTAAAATATATGTTAGATTTCCAATCCTGCTATACTAATCAAATTTAACTATAATTAGTAAAGAAATCCGTTACCTAGTTCTATCCAGCATTCCAATTATAGAACTTCATTCAGAAATCATTCAAAAATCCTCTTCTGAATACGAAATTTGACAATAATTGGTTATGCATTGATCGAATTCCGTACAGAATGACCAAATTCCAGAACGGATTGGATATGTATTGCCACATTCAGAATTTAAAAAAACAAAAATTCCAATAAAAAATCTATATATAATTCTTCTGTACGTGTAAGTCACTGAACTCCTCCTAAACGGGTGGACCGATTTTAATGAAGGATGTGTCTTTGAGTGGGTTCCTGGATAGTTAGATTCACAATTGAACTCGGTAGGTGGCACTGTGATCGGGTTCTAGGAATTTTTTTTTGTTTTTAGCCGAAATTTTTATTTTTGTTAGATTTTTCGGATATCAAAAAGTATAACCCCAAATTTCACCACTCTTCCCCTTCCCACCACCTCCCAAACTTTATATTCCTCTGTACGTGTGTATGTAATTGAACTCCTTCTAAATGGCTGGACCGATTTTAATTCAATTTCGTGTGTGTGTTTGAGTGGGTTCCTGCATTGTTTATTTTCACAATTAAACCCGGTAGGTGGCACGATGTTCTAGGAAATTTGATTTTTAGTTTTTGACGAAATTGTTATTTTTTACTTTTTTTTTGGATTTTATTTTTTGTATATCGGAACATATAACCCTAAAATTTCACCACCCCCCCTCCCCCCAATCTTTATATATCCACTTTTCTACCATAAAAAATACCTCAATTTAAGTAAAAACCACACAAATGTGTGAGTAAAAAAACATAGTATGGAATGGCGTTTTTGATAAAAAATTTCGTTTGATTTGAAGTACAACCAATACAATTGTGTGTATATTTATAGTGTTTTTGTCGGACGAAAATGAGTTTGAAAGGAATACACAAATGTGTAAGTTGGTTCAAAACACAAACATGAATAAATTTTTGACATGACCCTTTGGCCCTACCCACACAATTGTGTGGGCTCGCAGGCAAAGTGATATATAATTCTTCTATACGTGTGTATGTAATTGAACTCCTCCTAAACGGCTGGACCGATTTTAATGAAATATTTTATGTGTATTTGAGTAGGTCCTTGGATGGATTAAAGTCACAATCGGACCCGGCAGGTAGCACTGCGATCAGGTTCTAGAAATGTTTATTTTGATTCTTTAGTCGATTTCCTTCTAATACTTGCAAACAGTCCATGGTATTTTGTACGACACGTTTTCCAAAATATTTACAAACCACGAAAAAGCTTCTATGGAAGGGCAACTTCCGGTGTAAAAATGAAAAGCTTCTATGGAATCTGTCATTTCCAGTGGACCGATTTCGACCAAAATTCACTAGGATCTCTTAATTTGTAGAAAAAGCTGAAGAATGAAGTTTCATCCCGTCAGACACGAAAGTTTTGTTGAAAAATATTTTTTTGCAAAAATCGTCATTTCCGCTTAAATTTAAAAAAGCTGATTTGGAACCGTATTGTTGCAAATTTTGTTTAGAATCTTTAAGTTCCTAGTCGTTTTTCTTGTAAATATTATTCTATTTAAAATATTTACAAAACACGAAAAAGCGCGTATGCAAGGGAAGCTGTCACCTAATCAGCCGATTTCGCCAAATTCACTGGGATCTCCTAATTTGAGAAAAAGCTTAAGTATGATGGTTAACCCCGATCAATCATTCCGCATGGGCTGTACAAGGCCGAATTTTTGTTGAAAAACGGTTTTTGCCAAAACCGTTTAAGTTTTTAAAAAATATTCTGGACCGGTATTGTTCCAAAATTAATTTTAAATCTTCGAGTTTATAATCGTTTTTCTCGTAAATTTTATAATTTTTAAAATACTGAAATACTTGAAGCTGCTACTTCCGTAGAACCAATCTGGGCCAAAAACCACTGAGATTCGAATAAATACAAAAGCTTAGGTATTAATTTTCAATCCGATCGGATAAACCTTCTAGTCTGTAGAGAGGACACAGACATTTAGTCTGCACGCACACACGCACGCACACACAGAGACTTTCACTTAGATCTCAAATACACCACATTTGATTTCTAATGCGATAAATTAAATTTACCGGAGTTTTGGTAAAACTGTCTTGTATATAATCAGAAACATTATTCCTGCTTATATTTCATTAAGCCTGAAAGTAACGGGTGATTTTTTAAGAGCTTGAAAACTTTTTTTTAAAAAAAAACGCATAAAATTTGCAAAATCTCATCGGTTCTTTATTTGAAACGTTAGATTGGTCCATGACATTTACTTTTTGAAGATAATTTCATTTAAATGTTGACCGCGGCTGCGTCTTAGGTGGTCCATTCGGAAAGTCCAATTTTGGGCAACTTTTTCGAGCATTTCGGCCGGAATAGCCCGAACTTCTTCGGAAATGTTGTCTTCCAAAACTGGAATAGTTGCTGGCTTATTTCTGTAGACTTTAGACTTGACGTAGCCCCACAAAAAATAGTCTAAAGGCGTCAAATCGCATGATCTTGGTGGCCAACTTACCGGGCCATTTCTTGAGATGAATTGTTCTCCGAAGTTTTCCCTCAAAATGGCCATAGAATCGCGAGCTGTGTGGCATGTAGCGCCATCTTGTTGAAACCACATGTCAACTAAGTTCAGTTCTTCCATTTTTGGCAACAAAAAGTTTGTTAGCATCGAACGATAGCGATCGCCATTCACCGTAACGTTGCGTCCAACAGCATCTTTGAAAAAATACGGTCCAATGATTCCACCAGCGTACAAACCACACCAAACAGTGCATTTTTCGGGATGCATGGGCAGTTCTTGAACGGCTTCTGGTTGCTCTTCACTCCAAATGCGGCAATTTTGCTTATTTACGTAGCCATTCAACCAGAAATGAGCCTCATCGCTGAACAAAATTTGTCGATAAAAAAGCGGATTTTCTGCCAACTTTTCTAGGGCCCATTCACTGAAAATTCGACGTTGTGGCAGATCGTTCGGCTTCAGTTCTTGCAGGAGCTGTATTTTATACGGTTTTACACCAAGATCTTTGCGTAAAATCTTCCATGTCGTCGAATAACACAAACCCAATTGCTGCGAACGGCGACGAATCGACATTTCACGGTCTTCAGCAACACTCTCAGAAACAGACGCAATATTCTCTTCTGTACGCACTGTACGCATTCGTGTGGTTGGTTTAATGTCCAATAAAGTAAACTGAGTGCGAAACTTGGTCACAATCGCATTAATTGTTTGCTCACTTGGTCGATTATGTAGACCATAAATCGGACGTAAATCGCGAAACACTTTTCGAACCGAACACTGATTTTTGTAATATAATTCAATTATTTGCAAGCGTTGCTCGTTAGTAAGTCTATTCATTATGAAATGTCAAAGCATACTGAGCATCTTTCTCTTTGACACCTTGTCTGAAATCCCGCGTGATCTGTCAAATACTAATGCATGAAAATCCTAACCACAAAAAAATCACCCTTTATAATCTTTAATTTAACTGAATCTTATTGTTAATTCTTAGTAATTTTTTGAAAATGCTAAAGTTTTCAACATCGTTCTAAAAACTGAGAAAGCTCCCATATAAATATGTGTACCGGACACTGATTTCCATTAAATTTCGCAAGTATGGAAATACAATTAATGAAAAAGGTTAAGTATGAAGTTTGATCCCGAATAGTCAATCCGCCTGGACTTTAGAGAAGCCGAATTTTGATGTATTTTATCAAAACTTATCATTTTCGGTGATCAGTGATCACAAATGATCTGAAAAAATTTCGTTTGAAACTTAATTTACAATCTTTTTGTTTCTAATCGTTTTTTCGTAAATGCTAAATACTTTACAAAATTTTGGCAAAAACCGACAAACCTCCTATAGAAGCTGCCACTTCTGGTAATCCCATTTCAGCCAAAAATCATTTAGATCTCTTATAATTTATGTGAAAAGCTTATAAGTAGAAAGTTTCATCCCGATCAGTCAATCACACGACAGCACGACAAACCACATGCACACCAGAAGTGTTAGATCTCACCATGTTCATATTCTAGATTTATGAAATGCCCATGTATGGTTGCGCCAAATTTTTTCATAGTTCTGGCACGAACAAATAAGGCTCCGATACGTGTCAGGTGTGATTAACAATATGTTTGCAATTTAAATGATTACTAATCAAGATTATGAACGGTTCTCATCAATCCTGTTATGTTTCACGGGTAGGCCTATCAAATGTACATGTTAATAATGTTTTTCAGAATTTTGTCATATTTCTGGCATGACCAAATATGCCCCCGACATCTGTGAGATGTGATTTACAATATTTTTCCAATTCAAATTATTACTGATCGATTTTTTTTATCATATTTCTAGTATGAAATTTCCACGACACGTGTGATTTGTAATTTACAATATTTTTACAATTCAAATGACTACTATTAAGATTTTACCCAGTTCTCATGAATCCCGTCTTTTTTCCAGTTTGGTCTATATAATACCCATGCCAATGATGGATTTTTAGAAATTTATAAAAGTTTTAACATGAGCAAATATGGCCCGAAACGAGTGAGTTGTGATTTATGATATCGCTATTCATAGTGAAAATCTGGAACATATTTGAACATTCCGTAATTATGACAACACCCTGAAACTTCTAAATGAAATTCAGATTTGATATAGGACTAATCAAGATACATAAATTGATTGATGAACATCTGCCAAAATCTCGTTGAAATTTAGTGAAGGTGGTTTTTCTGATTATTGATTGTTTATTTCAAATTTTGTTATATATACGGTTTTGGATAAAATATCATTTCATTTGAATGTTTGCTTTTATGTGGTGTAACTAACACTAACATACTTAGGGTTACTTTAGAAAATGTTGCAGGCGTGTGAAAATTTTCCTAAACCTTTCCTAAAAAAATGCACAAATTATTTTCTCAATTTCAATGCTCATCAAATTTTTAATATATTTTACATAAATTTTTATAATGCAACTTGAAATTCTCACATAACATTTTGGTGCGCAAATATCGATGATTGCGTTATATGTTGGAACCGAGTTAAGTTGCCTTATTCGTTTGCAAGGTTGTTATTTTTGCTTTCTAAATTTAATTGAGTTATCGGTGTGCATTGATATAATGGAACGTTTTAGGTTAGTTTTATGTGAATATGTATGTTCTTACACATCTTTCAATTGTTTCATATTTTGTTGACCAAGTAAGCAAGTTCGCCTTGCCCCATACCCTTTGAAATAATCAAAAGAATCTTAAATCTGTAGATAGTCAATAACATTCTTCCTTATCCTGCATTTATATAAAAAGCTCCGCTAAATAATAACAGGTTTCTTTTATTTCACAGGAAATGGATTTCGGTACAATAATGTGCTGGGCCGACAACGTCGTCGGCCAACAGAAGGAGCCATGTGTATTCCATTTAATTGCTGCTGGCAAACCAGATGTTCCATACAATTGTACGATTGTAAATCAAACATCTGAATCGCTGGAGGTAGATTGCAATGAAGGTATGTATATACATGTGGTGTGATTTGAATGTACACAAAAAAACATATATCCATACATTTTGTTCACAGGCTTCGATGGTGGTCAAAAGCAATGGTTTATTATTGAAATTTATGATCAACAAACAAATTTACTGCAAGCGAATATTACGTCAAATTTTTCAATATTCTCGGTGAGCGGTTTACACTCGGGGCGTTTATTAAAAATTGTAATTTATGCGGTTAATGTAAAAGGACGCAGTGAACACGTAATTGTTGAGGGATTTACATTAAAAGCAGCTGAAAAACAAACAGGTATGTCGCTATATGTACACCACTCCTATATTACCATTTTTTTTTTCAATTATTAATTTATTCCGCTACTGGTATTACACAAAAAAAAATATTTCATCTTTTGTTCAATGAACATAATATAAAACGTTACGGTGTGTACTTATAAATTATTCATCAGAAATTGGTTATGCGGCATAATCAATTAGTGTAAAAAAAACTCCTCGTGAATTTTCATCTTTCGCAATTCAATTATCTTTACTTATTTAGATCAGGAACAAAATTTTGAAATTCAACGAAACTCGTATAAATAAAAATAATTGTGCAACTCAAGATTATTTTTGGTTTGGTGATTTTCTTATCTATTTCAATAATGATAACAATACGGTATACTAATAATAAATGAGAGGACCAAACCCTCTTATTCCGGTCGTATTCACATTAAATACGAATATGTTTAGATGAATAACGTTCGTTGTACGTTCGTTCGTGTATCGAAAGAATCATTAGGCACATTGTTATTATGATTACTATTACTATTACTACTACTACTAAAATTTTATTCTTTAAATAAATTAAATATTAATTTTATTGATGTAATATAGCAAATAATAATAATAATAATATATCTTGATGATTTATATAACGAGCAAAATATATCAAATCGAAAATGCTGAAATACGACAAGTAGTTTAATGTCTGTATATGATGAACGATATGAGGACGAGAGAAAATTTAAATTCATATGAGGATTATGTACGTCTGTATTATCAAGTATAATAATATATTTAATGCCACAAACATTACAAATAATAAATTTAAATTATCGTCTATGTGTCTGCTCGAATATAGAAAATCCAAAAATTAATTTTAAATTTTCGTTTACGAGTAAGTCATTCATACTTAAATAAATATGCCAAGATTAACATTTTATATCATTTTGCCTTTAGTTGAATTAGAAGTTAAAATATGAGGGGATTTCAATAAAATTTTAGACTGTGATATGTTAATTAAATGAATTTTTAACAATGGTGTGCTTTATTCATTTTTAATAAAATATTGGATTTGTTACAAAAGCTTGTAAATTATGGGCTCGGCTCGCTCATTCTTTCTTAGTAAAACTCGAAAAGAGGTGTGAGTCACGTCAGAAATCCCATTTTGGAAATCCCACGTCGAGTAGTATTTGATTGTGCAATTTTGTGCGTCTAACGGTAAAATTTGTGCATAATGTACTTTGGGAAATAATGTGGGATTTCTGACGTGATTTCAAAAGATCAAATTCTGAATATTTGTATATGGATGATATCTGGAAATCCCACTTTTTATTAATTAAATCACTTAAACTAGTTGACATTAACAATCAGATTAAATTTCATGGTTGTGCCTACTCCCCATCAGGCGGAATCGAACTTACAAGTCTTGTAAGTGCGATTCTGGCGGATGGGGAGTAGGCACAATCATGAAATTCAATCTGAATGTTCATGTCAACTAGTTTAAGTGATTTAATTAATAAAAAGTGGGATTTCCAAATATCACCCATATACAAATATTCAGAAATTGATCTTTTGAAATAAGGGTTGAAGGAAGGGTCTTTCAAGTGCAATTCTGGCTAATGGGGAGTATGCCTTTATTGAATTTTGTTTTTTTTATTGGTTATATACATCTTATCTAAACATTGTTTCTAGAAATATAGAATATTTTCCCATAGTTGATCTACTTGAATAGGCGTGGTACATATCCCATGTAAATTGGCAGATAAGGCCGTTCTAGGAAAAATCCGGACCAATGATGGAGGAGAACTAAATTGTTTTTGACATGCACAGTTTTGCACAATTAAACTAAAGCAAAACATAGGCTTTAATCATGAAACGGATCTATGGGATTTCTGGTGTGATAATCACGTCAGAAATCCCACATTATCTCCCAAAGTACATTATGCACAAATTTTACCGTTAGACGCACAAAATTGCACAATCAAATACTACTCGACAAAATAAGAAAATGGTGGGGTTTCCAAAATGGGATTTCTGACATGACTCACACGAAAAGAGAACCAAAATTTAACTTAGTATCTCTGTACAGATACAGGTAACGTGAAAATTGTTGTTTTTTCTTAAATTTTGTTTTTGTTGTCAATTTTAGATCATTTTTATTGCAATGCAATTTTTTTATTTAGATTATCTAGTAATTTATCTATCTTGCATAGTGGTTGTCTTGCATGGTTGGTTACTCATTTTAAAATATTTTCCTATTCTATATAATTGTCTCCAGTAGTTTCTGCCTTTGGAGTCTTATCACTGTATTCATTTTAATGTCGAAATAACCGCTGTACGTGTTTCCTTGCTTATTTCTTTATTTCCTCGGTGATGTATTCTATACAGGGTGTCTCAGAATTGAACGATTAAGCGAAGCAGGGTGATAGGGGAGCTTTTTCCAAACAAAAACAGCCCAGCAAAGTTTTTTGAATTGTTGATGGTGCAAAAATTATTCCACTTTTAGTTCACTTTGTGTCCTCCCCGGCATAACTTGAGAAGGGAGGACTACCTTAAACTATTTAAATCGCTTGTAGGTGATTTTATTATTGGAGGTGATTTTAATGCAAAAATACCTATTAGAGATCTAGACTTACGACATCAAAAATTAATAATTGCTTCAAGCAGGGCAGACATCAAAATGTGAATTTTACTCTGGGGGTTCCCCAACATATTAGCTCAGTGATGGAACGAAAATAGTTGACTTAATAGTACTTTAATATCGGCAAGCGGTATATCCCAGAACTACATTCACATTGAAGATAGTAATTCTCTAGTATCGGATCATTCCCCGGTTATCATGACAGTCAGTGAAATGGTAATTCAAAGGGAGAGTGCACCCAGATTAACAACTTCAAAAACAAACTGGGATCTTTATCGTGAAGTGAAAAAAATGGATGTGAAGTGGAGGAAAAAATTATAGGGTATCGATAAGAAATTCTCACCAGTTGGACGATGAATTAGAACAACTCAATGGAACAATTCAATATGCTGCTTTGGCAAGTACCCCCATTGTACAAAATAAAAAGAACCCTAATATATCCTATATAGTCAATGGAAGTTAGTGAGTTAATAAGAGAAAAACGACGGGCACGTAGAACCTGGCAAATAACTAGTACACCAGAGAACAAAACAATTCTGTGGCACTATTCTGATAAATCCCCGGGACAGGGAACTGGAGAAAGAATTAGAACTTATTGCTTTAAGGACTGGTTATTGAAGCAGCTATCACTCTTACCAGTGAACTTGATAGTGGCTCAGTGCAGAGAAATTATTTGTTAGGTCTTGTTGTTTGGATATCTCGCCTTTTTTCGGCCGTCAGAGCCTCGTTGGTTGATTCGCAAGGAACACCACGTGAGGTTGAGTTTTAAGTTGGTATAATGACTTTAGACAGATGCTCCTTACTTTCCTACACAGTTAATACTTACCAAATATTTCTTTATTATGGAATTTTTTACCAAAGACATTTGTGAGTTTGTTACCAACTGTAATAACTGCAAATTACAAATTTTAACTTGCAAGAGAACACACCAAATTTTAAAGCATGCAATAGGAATTTTTTTAAAATTGAATGGATGCTTATCTGCGTGCGGTTCTGAACCATTTTATCAATTTTATTTTTGTTGAACGCTTTCTTAGATGATATAATTATTCAGTGAAGGTTACACTATACGGAATTCAGATATACTGACATGCAATTGAACCGTTGCACAGAAATGTCATTCATTTATTTGCAGTAGAAGGCGATGAACATTCCATCAAAATGTACAGCTCTAACCATTCCCGGAATTTGTTACTTTGTTGCCAACGATCGACTTCATTTACCCACCTTTAATTTTATATGAAGCTCTGTGTTGTTTCACGAAACATAAACAGAACCGGATCAGCTCATGTGTCAATAAATACGGCTATTCTTATGAATTTCGGGCATCTATTTTTTTTGTATCACACTTTTCACGGTTCACTATTTCACAATTTTCAATTTGTATCACGGTCCACTTTTACTACATACTGTTTATTTTTTACTGTTCAACTGGTATTTTCCACTGTTAAATTATCATTGTGCGTCTGCGATCCAAATTGCTCGCGCTTATAAATTTATGCATCGCGAGATTGTTCCATTTATTGTGTCCGCCAATGTAATTATTGTTGTAATTATTATAATTCGTTGTTTATTCCATTATCTTCCACTTGCCGCCAACTATTACCTTCGCTATTTTTATATAAACGACATACAAAGCCATTCTAAAATCCATATTCCATACTTGATGCGGCTACAGCGACCCTTGAAGTAGTAACACTTTGATGTAGATATTTTAACCACTCGACCACCAAGTGGTCTTAGAGTAGAATTCGTAACACTACCGACTTAAATATATTCGTCCCGAATTGCTTCAATCATTTGCCTTCTACCACTTTCTGTATACCTCTAAAATTTCTTGTATTTGATACATATCGTTGATCCCCATAACAGTTTTGTAAGGACCTTTCGAAATGCGATTTGCCTTTTGAGGCCTTCCTTTTCACTTTATACAACACCACACTAAATCACCTCGTCGAAATTACTGCACCTTATACGGTGGTCGTGTTGCGTCTCCGAATTATTGCTGACGCTCATAATGATACTCTTTTCTGCGGATCGATAATGCATTCTTCGTTGTAAATATTCTACGATCATTGTAAATCTTCTATCTGAGTAATCTTCAGCTGGATTATCTACTTGGTAAGCCAATTCATCAATCGTGTTCTCTGGCCATTCACTCTCTTCGCGCAGTCTTTAAATTTTCTGTTTGGAACCTAGTATTTGCCTCTGTTTTTTTTTTAGTTTGTAGTGGATAAAATATCGAAAATAATTTTCCAAACAAACGATCAAATCGAAAAATTCAATAATTGACAGAATGATCGTTTGCTTTACAAATCGACGGCAGTGGATTTACTGGCTTCGACATTTATGCTCAAAACCACTGCTAGTAGCGGTCGAAAGCCGAAGATACACAACAACGCAAAATGACAGAACGAAAAATAACAAAAATGTGTATTAACGTTTTAAGTTACAACAGAGCTTGGTTTCTCTGCGTACATGCAATTTTAAGTATTGGCCACGATATCACTTTTCATCAATATTGTATGTAAATTAAAAGTGAAATATGAATGCAGTGTTATACCCAATTTAGTTAATGCAGTGTTATAACCAATAAGTTGAGGAACACTCTGTGGTTTCCCGTATTCCAGGTTTCCGTTCCGCGCGTTAGTTTTCAATTTGCCTACCTCAAGAATTGTAAAACAATTTTTCATCTCAGCTTTCTTCATTTGAAACATCTCTACTGGCTCTTTATTAACTCCTCTCTTATTGACGCCTTAATCTCCAGAATATCCTCGGAATCAACCTACACAATTTTATTGGGTCAATAGATAAACTTGCTCTGGCTTTTACTCCTCCCAATACAGCATCTATAGTAATCTGTTGACCTTCCTTTTCAGTGTGCAAGGCATGAGTTGTTTCAAAGCGGACCCCCTTCTTTAATTTTCTTTTCAAACTTATGCATTATATTATATGTACTTCAAATTCCCTGAGCTGGCTATCGACATTTTCCTCAAGGTGCTTTATCTCTCCTCTAACCTCCTTATTTTAAAAATATTGGGTATGCTGGACGGTCGAGTTTTTCGTTCTGCTGTGTACGCATGTTTCTCGTTTGAACTTGTTTCTCTGTGTAAATTAACAACGTCTGGGTCAGTATGTAGAATCGTAATTGAAAGAACTGTATTTGACTCCTTTGAAATAACATTTGGTATTCGATGGGGTGATGCACTCGCACCTTTGCTGTTCAATTTGACGCTTGAGTATGTAGTGAAGAAAAGCAACATCGAAACTTCGCGCTGTATATTTAATAAATCAGACCAAATTCTTGGATATGCAGATGATATCGTGCTTCTTGGCCGAAGACCGCTGCGCAAGAAGACTTGGTTTGGAGGTGAACAGCAGTAAAACCAAATATTTAGCAACAGTATGATACATCTCTATGACAAATCTCGGGATTGGCGACCACAATTTTGATGGCGTTGAATACTTGAAATAAATCGGATCAGTTATACATAGATGATTGATATGCATGCACAAATAAAAGCTCGAATCGCGGCCGGACAACGAGTTTTCTACGCACAATCAAGATTATTGCTATCGAAACAACTATCGCAGTAGTGCAAACTCGCACTTTATAAAGCAGACATAAGACCTGTGCTGACTTTCAGAAGCGAGGGCTGGACTATGACCTCTAACGATTGTAGATTGGTATCTAATTTGGAAAGGAAGGTCATCCGTTCAATCTTTGATCCAAATAAAGTTGCGAACAACGAATCTCGGATTCGTATTAATCACGAAATAAAGCAACTCCTCGGAGGTAGCGATATCATCGGATTCATCAAACCCAATCGAGTGAGATGGCTCGGCCACGTTACAAGATGCCCACAACAACAGATGATAAATAAAGTGTTTCACCAACAACTAGCCGGAGTGCGTCGTAGAGGAAAAACCTGACTACGCTGGCGTGACGACATCGAACAAGATCTACGAACATTAGGATGTCGGAACATTAGGACGAGAGCAATGGATCAAGATGGAAGGAGGGCCATAGTGAAGACGGCGAAATCCCTTCATGGGATGTGAAAGCCAGAGAGAGAGAGAGAGTGTACGCAGGTCGAAAGCTAATTAATCTGGGCCGCTCGTATTTGCTGTTCAGTTTCACGCTTTGCTGGTCATCGCATCCAACAAAGGGATCGGAGCAGTCCTTAGCCACCGCAGCGGTACGATTTTTCACATTGGTCATGGATGTTTCGTGATCCTGACCGACTCATATATTTGGTAAGAAACGTAATCTACCAAATCTCGTTAATAATCGTTTCAATTCATACGGTTTTGCCGTTTACTACGTTGTGGAAAAATTAAACATCTCCGTCGATTGTTTACCACGAATACCAACTCCAACTGAACAACCACAACTCGATAGCCATAAAATTGGATGATGTCAATCGAATTCAATACAGACAAAGAATTTATTCGCATTATTGGCGCAGTGAAACAAAGGTTGACACAACAAATCTACCAAGATCCACAGTTCAGTCCGCATTTACAACACTGACATCCTCTTGTGGCAAGGAAGGATAGTATTGTTTATTTATTTATTTATTTATTCATTTATTGACATTACAATTTTGGTAAAGGAAAAACACATATGGACGCAATATAAATGAACAACAACAACCACCATAAAAATACTTCCATTAGGCATAAAAACCTCAGATTTTTTCAAAAAACAAAGCCACTCCATGCTAGTACCCTCCGTATTGAGCTCAGGCTCATTTGTTACCGAGAACACTGCAAGAAGTGAATACTTACAGACTATATACAAAAATAATACAAATAAATACAAAAATAATATTACAAAAATAGTACTACATGTATTGCCATTCAAGCGCGCCAAGCTAAATAACATGCTTTAAAAGATTTAGGCGACGCTGACCTCTTAATATCTAATGGAATAAAATTCCAAAGAGAACTATGACTAACAGAAAAGGATGTATTTAAAGATCTACACAGGTTTGTAAGGGGAAATAAACGTAAACTTGAAGAATGGAACCTACTAAACAATAACTTATTAAATAAATAAAAAGGTTGCTCCGTTCTTAAAAATAAACAGACATACACGAAGTTCATAAAAGTCAATCAAACTACAACCAAGGATCAAATTCAAAAAGAGAGAAATGTGATCATATTTCGTAATACTAAAAATGAAACGAGTACAAGCATTGAAACATCTTTGGAAAACATTCATACTATCCTAAAGCATTCCAAACAAAACAACGTCACCATAAAGAAATTGTGAAAGAAGGTGCGAGAGGAACATACGCTTTTTAAAATTACTATCAGTGAACCCTACAACTTTATACAAACAACTAAGCATTCCAAAAACCGTTTTACTAACCTTAATCAAATCATCACCCTAAGTAAGAGTTTTATGTAAGAGTTTTATTAAAAATTAATTTATTAAATTAAATTTCTAACTGTGTTAGAGAATGGAATTAAAGAATCACCTAGAAAAATTCCAGGAAAAGAGGAAGTATTTATAGGTTTTTATAAATAATAATGGACCGGGTGGGATTTATTAGCATTAAGAGCGAGTCGGTTAGAAAAAGACTAATTATAAATTCTTACCAAATTATCGTTAACAAAAGAAATATTAGAGTGAATGGAATCATTGTCTAAGCAACTACTCCTATATATTTGGACATCATCAGCAAATATATGAAAAGAAGAATAGTAAAGGACCAAGAACCGACCCCTGAGGAACGCCAAAAGAGACAGGTTAAAGGTCAGAAAAAGAATTGTCATAAAAGACTGCCTGAAAGCGACACGAAAGAGTGAGAAAGAAAGTTAAGATTTCAAAATAAGCTTGTTAAACAAAATTTGGTGATTAATAGAATCAAACGCTTTAGAAAAATCTAACAGAGTAAGGCAAGTCATTTCTCTTTTACTCATACTACGACGAATATCATCACAAACATTCAGTAAAGTAGTGGTAATACCGTGGAACCTTCTAACACCCGATTGAAAAAGACTAAACAAATTAAAGCTAACGATACGAGATTGAATCTGGTTTTTTACTACCAATTCAAACGCCTTGGACAGAGAACTTAAAATGTTAATAGGGCGGAAATGGGACAGATCAGAAGGATTGCTAATTTTAGGAATAGGAATACTTCTACTCATTCCACTGAGCGGGATATGAAGAGGTCGCTAACATAAAATTGAAAATATGAAACAAGTACCTTGAAACAATAGGAAAAATGCTCTTAACTAATTTTAAACTAACCATATCTAAACCAGTGGATTGCGATTTAACTTCCCAAATTGCAGAATGCAAATCAACAGTAGATATATTTGTAAAAGAAAAAGAATTAAGGGGTTCGACGGACACTAAACCAATATTGGAAATATCATGGGTGGAACTAGAGTTAATAAGATAAAAGTTAAAATGATTAGCTTTGAAATCTACAGAAGCAGCCCCTTTGCAACTACCAAGGCCCAAGTTGCGTACGTTACGCCAAAATATCTTAGAGGGAAGTGAGGGATGTAACTTATCTTTGAAAAAATTTTACTTAGCAATACGAATTAAACCTACGACTCTATTTCGAGGTTGCTTATAAGCTAGATAAGACAAAGAATTAAAGTTAATTTTCCAAAGACGATATTTGGAAAAACGAACAGAAATAGCACTTTATAAAAGAGAGGAACGCAATTATAAAATACATAATTAATAGAGAAATTAAAATATTTAGTTTGATCGGTAGAAGTAGAAAGAGAAAAAATATTGTCCCAACAAATACAACCACAAGTTGATGAAAGGTGAGATTCATCAATTTTAGAAAAATCCCTAAAGCTGAAACTTTTAGGTTTCGGTCGAGAGTAATAATTAACAGAAAATGATGAGAGCCAGTACCAAGAGACAATTGATTGAAAAAACAAATGAAATTATCAGCAGAAGCAACAACGTAATCAACGAGCGAATAAGAGCCACCACTTGCGGTAGCGTAAGAGTAAGTGGGCGCTTCAATATTATATACCGAAAGGTTAATGCTATTTAAGATATTCAAATAGCTAGTAGAAAATAAAGTCTCTAGAGAAATTTCAAAAGTAAAATCACCCGAAATGAAAACCTCATCTTACCGATAGGAAAAATAACTAAAAAGACACTCAATGTCTAAAAAGGATTTTTAAATCGAGCATAAGACCTCTTATTCGTTTTAGAAGGACTATAAACCACACCGAAATGAAATTTCCGCTTATACACGAAGACATTTAAAAAAATAAACTCAAAGCCAGAAACGAGCCTTTGAGAAACTGAGAGGGGGGGGGGGGGTACCGATACAACACTACATATAATATGCTCGTTAATATATATGCATACCCCACCATAATTAACCGGTGGACTAACCCTATCTTGCCTGAAAAGATTATAACCACTAATGACCAACGCAGAATTGGAAATACTGGATGCCAAAAATGTTTCCGATAAACAAATAACATCAATTGAAACCCCATTAAAAGTATGACGAAGCTCGTCAATGTTCAAAGTAAGACTCTGAACATTGAAACTAACTACATGAAACATGTTGGACCTAGTCCGAAGCATACATTTTAAAAGAACCGAGAGCAAAGAAATGCTCACATTTCACACAGCCGCACTACATCGATTGGAATGGCCCGTTATGATGTTTCGTGGCTAAACCTTGATAGGAAAATCGAAGTATTCATCAAACAATGTCAAAGTTGTTTTAAAAATTAGGAACTGTCAACAAGAAGTACTACTATGTACGAAATATGTCAAATTTGGGAACGAATTCACGTCGATTTTGTCGCGGGAGCATTTAAAAGCAAACAGTTTCTCGTTATCGTAGATCCGCTTTCAGAATAGGTAGAAGTCTACACGATACCATCACAACAAACATACTTCAGAAAGTACTAATTTTAACAAAATATGCGGGAATTCAGGCTATATGCTTTTCATCACATACCGTCTGCATTGCATTAAGAAAAGCGATAATTTAGACCGAGAAATTTTTTTAATATGCTGAACTTATTTGAGATTAAAAATGGTTATTCGTTGTATTATAGAGTAGAACCGCAATATTATCTTAAAAGGTTAAGAACACCACAACAAAATCGATAATTTGAAAGATCGTAAAAAGTTTAGTTAAAAATATCAACTAACTGATTTATAAATTCATGTTAAGCGATTATAAAATAAATGTGTCATGTAACAATAAAAAGTTCTCGAGATCCATAACTATTTTTGTAAAATACAATTTGTTGCTGACAATAAATTACTAATATCATATCGGATACAGTAAACTTAAAACGTCAGTCTTATAAATAAAGTATAATGCAGCTGACTAAAACTAATATCCCACTAATTGATAACTGCATAGTCCATAAAAAAAAGTATTTTAGTAATTATCGTAATGCAAAAACCTGTATCTGGCACATAAATCAACTGCAAAAGCTTTGTTTATCCCTCCTACTGTTTCAACCTAAAACCCTGAAAATATTTTTATCTCTCAGACATAGAACATAAAAAATTTATTTTCTTAACTAGCTACATGTAAATACATAAAACAGAAAAACGAAAAACTTATTTTCCAAAACATAAATTTTTAAGAATTGTTCCTTTTCATGTTGCAACTTTTCGTTTTTGTGTTTGGCAAAAAGTAATGTAATAATATTCAAAAATTTCTTTGTACAATGTTTTTCTCTTTAATTTTATTTAAATTTTCTGAACTTCGAGAAAACCACACAAAATAGTAGATAAAGACATACTACGTACTACACACACACACACACCCAAATAAACAAAAAAGTCTGATAAGCTGAATAAAAAGTGTTGATTACAAAGATAAAAAACAACAATAAACTAATATAATCCTAGAAAAAAAAAATTCTTTAACTTTCCATCTTTAAAAGTTTGGGTTTTTCTTTTCTTTTGTTTTTTCTTGTAGATTTTGTGCTAGACTTATTTCGTCTATACATCCTCGTTTCTTCGTTCTGGGTTTGTTTTTTTTGTTGTATGTTGCAAATAGAATGAATAAAAGCTCTAAGACAACAAACATGACTTGAATCATGAAATAAATTAAAAAATAGCACAAAAAAGTTTTGTTTTAACAAAGCTTTTGTTGTTAGATATTTTTTGATTTTACCAATTTTTTTTTTTTTTTCCTTAAAAAAAATAAATTCTCTTCTGGAAATTTATAAAATTCTTCTTAATGTTTTTTTTTTTGTTTTTCCATTTTTTTGTACAAAAATAAATAAAAATTTAGTACAAAGCTCGTTGTCTATTTACAGTACATAATATAAAAATGTCTAATGAAACGACGAAAATCAAGAGTGAAAAACAGGAAAATGCTATAGTACGAAGAGTAAAATAAAAAATTAAACAGCTGACACATTTGGGAATAAACAAAAATTGTTTCGAAAGTTGAAGGGAAATCTGTAAAAATTTGTGTTCTGGGAGTAACATGGGAAAGAGCACTAATACCGATTTCTTTACCAGTATTTTTTGTTGTGTAAGTACAATAAACTAGGGTTTCTAAAAAAAATGCAGATAGTTTTGATTTGATATAGTTCGAATTTTTTGTTGTAAGAGGCAGTTTTATAATACGTATATTTGTATCTATACATATAAATAAAACTGAAGTATCTGTTTACGACTGTGACATAAATGACTGTTGAGGAAAAAACAACATGGTTGATTATTTTTCTATGTTCTCGATTTTAAAAATAACAACTTTGTTTTGTAAAATTTTTTTTTTTAACAAATTTTTTTAATTTCACATATAATATTTTGTTTCGTTACCATTTTGTTGAAACTTGTTTGTTTGACTACTCCGGTGTCACTAACTCGCCTATTATGTAATATCCGACATCATGCTTAATTATAGTTTTTGTTTGTACTTTCATAATATAATTTTCAAAAAATACGACAGCTAAGTAAACAAAAAATACTAATAATAATAATCGCAAACACAAATGTAGTAATAGACCAGAAGGCAAATTAACATAAAACATAATCAAATATAATTTTATCAGAAGTTGAAAAATTATTAAATTGGATGGAATCCGTTGGTACTATGAAAATATCCAATTTGATTGAAACAAAACCGTAGCTTCTTTAAACTGAATGCTGAGCCATTGTTCAACCAAGTTTGGTGTAATTATTAGTTTGTTTTACAAAGTAGCAGTAAGTATAGCAGTCGTGGACATTTTCGACATAGTGATTTTTGCAGATTTACCATTGGCTATACTGCCGAAGTCCGAAAAAGTGGTTTTCAATGTGGTTTTTGTGTGCCTGTGTCCTCTCTACACCCTAATATACTGTCAGTTTATCGCGAACAATTTACCGTAGAACATTTTATCGTACAACAATTTATCGTGAAAGAAATTTATTGTGGACCAACCAAATGGCACAGTGGTTAAAGCTTTGGCGTTTGGATTGGGAGGTAGCGGGTTCGAATCCCGATAGGGGCAGGATGCAAAGTGAAATTGCATCAACAGATTTCGATGTGTGATGAAATGTAACACATCTATGACCCCCTGTCGGTATGCAAAACCCATGGGCCGACCCATCTTCCATGCCAGTATAGGCTGGCATGGAACCTGCAATGGCAGATGGTCTAGCATAACCGCGGAAGAGCAGGGTGAGCCTTGAGCCCCAGAACAGATCGCATAGTTACCAATAAAAATAAAAAATATGTCGTACAAAAGTTTATCATATGCACGGTTTATCGTACAAAATAGATTTGATATAAAATAAAAACATTTCACAATATGTATTTCTAATAAAAACTCGGCTATTTTTTAAGTGATACTGTGAGGATTATGAAGATGGGATTGGGTTTGTTTGATGAAAATGGGATTCGTTACTAAGTTTTGCCACTTTATTAAAAGGATTAATGTTTGATAGCAATAGCAATAATATTTTGCTAATTCTTTATTTTTGTAAAATTATAAGTTTTTCATTTCTATATCGTCAATCTTTTTAAATTATATTTGACAGTTGCGGAAGCAAAGTCCTAAATTTATACCTTCTTGCTATGCTAGCTAGGAAACTCCAAATGAATAAAACAGTGTAATGAAAACGATTCAAGAGAAACATGCTTATATTTATTGACCCTACAAGTCAGGGCAAGTTTTTGGCCTCGCGTAACCAAAACCACATCAGCTTCAGTTCTCCAGGTAGAGTTGGCGGAAGAAGGCGTCCATTTGGACTTCCAAAGTGGATGATTTAACGTTTACCATCAGTACGTGAGCCACATACGTAATATGTTAGTTGAGCGGCAGGCCAACTACTTACTCTCACAAAGGTCTCGGATAAATTTATGATATTCATAACCATATTTGAACCAAGCGGAAAATTACACTTTTGACGTACTTGATTTACGTAATCGGTTAAGAAATGGTTGAGTTCCGTCCTAGATGGCAATATACCATAGAACTTTTTCCAAAAACCATTTAAGAATCTCATTATCATCCAACATATCCAATCCCATCTTAATCGATTAATTAATGGTCGAATAAAATCAATTTTTATAAACCCCAGTCTCTTTAATTTTTTAATTACACATAATTTTGTTATCCCACTATTAAATTTGTCCACTGTGTGGAAAAAATTGTTTTAATTCCATACTAAATTCCGCACTACAAAAGAGCAAAGATACAAAAATATTGATTTCGGACAAGAAATATTTTCTTTCTCTTTCTATTTCACGTTTTTGTTTTATTTTATAAATTTTTTATTTTGTATCTCCAGTTTCTTGTGACAAGTTGGCGGAGTACTACGCACGCTGTGATTGCAAAATTTTTGATTGATTTAAATAAAATATACTTTTTTTTTAAAATAAATAACAAAAATCTTTATTTTCGAAAAAAACTATTATTAGTTCCATAGAAAGAGTTTGGTTTTTGAACGCGAATATAAACGGAATTCTGTTGGCATTGCATATTGGGATAAGGTCAATTTTAAAAACTAATTAAATCGAAAAAAACTATTATTAGTTCCATAGAAAGAGTTTGGTTTTTGAACGCGAATATAAACGGAATTCTGTTGGCATTGCATATTGGGATAAGGTCAATTTTAAAAACTACAATAACTATAAAATATACGATAAATTGCCCACACTGTCCACGGTAAGTCGTGGCCAAGATAAACTGTTCTACGATTAAACGTTCACGTTAAATTGAAACACTATAAATTGTCTACGATAAAGCGACTGTCACTCTACAGCCCAGACAGTGTTACGGATTTGAAACTTCATACTTAAATCTTTTTCATAAATTGGAAGGTTCCAATGAAATTTGGTGAAAAACGGTTTCCAAGAAATGCATATAGCATGTGCAAGAAAAACGATTAAGAACAAAATTCTTAATTAAATTTGTAACAAACTGTAACAAATTTCATCATAATTCGGCCAATCTACTGTCCAAAACCTATTAAAGCCTAAAAGATTATACATTTAATTGGCAACAAAATTTCCCAGTATCATTTACTATTTTAAACGAAATGACGATTTTTGATAAAAAAAATGTTTACAGAAAATTCGACAACTACAGTTTGAGATTATGAGATTATGAAACATACACACACACACACACAGGTGCACATTGGCAACACATTGATTTTTTTAATCAACTAACCGGAAGATGCTTAGTTTCTTTCTCCATAGCTATAGATAAAAAAGATTGATATCATATCAAAAATATGTCGACTTCCATATTGAATGATTAATATTGGGTGACAACGCCGAATGTGACATTTAGTTGACGGATAAAAAACTAGTATTTTTAACTGTTTCTTAAAATACTCGTTGTTTCAAATGTTGAATTTTATTCCAAAATAGTGCATAGGCTGGAAGTTTTATTACATTATTTAATTGCAAAGAAAAGTGCAGCGGAAACTTATCGTAACTTAAGGTTTAAAAATGATGATTTTGAAGCCACTCAAAAAATTTAAAGATGATTAATTGGAAACGTTACTGACTGAAGATTCTTCTCAAACACATTCAGAATCGGCTGTAGCATTAAATGTTGATCGATCAATTGTTAGGTGATAGAGACCTCGAACGTCGAAAAATCATTTGTGAAATACTGCTTCAAAGACAATAAAGAAAAAGTGTTTTGCATCGAATAATTACTGGAGATGAAAAATGGATTTATTATGAGAATTCCAAACGTAAAAAAATCTTGAGTGAAGCTAGTCTATCTCACGTCCCTTAAGATAGCAGAACCCATACAGCAGAACATTACAAAATAGTATGGATAATTATAGGCTAATTAAATGCCGCATTAAAAAAATTTGGGCTCCACCCCTTCCAACAAAAAAGCGGGTTCTGCTAGCTTTAGAAAAAGTTAGCAGAACCCATATCAAAAACTGATTTAAAAACAATTGGAAAATTAAAGGTTAATTTTAGGCTAATTAAATGCCATATTTAAATTTTTTTATTCTGCTCGATCTAGAAAATGCAAGAGGCTTTATCATTTTGAAGCTAGCAAAACCCAAATTGAAAATCGGACCAAAACCGAAATTAGAATGCAAAACAAGATCTATTGATAAACAAATAATTTTAGGCTCACTATGGGCTAATGAAATGCCCCATTAAAAAATGTAGGGCTCCGCCCGTTTTTGACCAGACTTCAGGTCATTTAATTTAAAGCCAGCAGAACCCAAATCGAAAATCGGACCAAAACTAAAATAAGAATGCAAAACAAGATCTATTGATAAACAAATAATTTTAGGCTAACTATGGGCTAATCAAATGTGCCATTAAAAAATTTTGGGCTTCACCCGTTTTTGACCAGACTTCAGGTCATTTAATCTAAAGCCAGCAGAACCCAAATCGAAAATTTGACCAAAACCTAAATTATAATGCAAAACAAGATCTATTGATAAGCAAATAATTTCAGGCTCACTATGGGCTAATCAAATGCTCCATTAAAAAATTTTGGGCTCCACCCGTTTTTGACCAGACTTCAGGTCATTTAATCTAAAGCCAGCAGAATCCAAATCGAAAATCGGACCAAAACCGAAATTAGAATGCAAAACAAGATCTATTGATAAGCAAATAATTTTAGGCTCACTATGGGCTGTTCAAATGCCCCATTAAACATTTTTGGGCTCCACCCGTTTTAGACCAGACTTCAGGTCATTTAATTTAAAGCCAGCAGAACCCAAATCGAAAATCGGACCAAAACTAAAATTAGAATGCAAAACAAGATCTATTGATAAACAAATAATTTTAGGCTAACTATGGGCTAATCAAATGTGCCATTAAAAAATTTTGGGCTTCACCCGTTTTTGACCAGACTTCAGGTCATTTAATCTAAAGCCAGCAGAACCCAAATCGAAAATTTGACCAAAACTGAAATTAGAATGCAAAACAAGATCTATTGATAAACAAATAATTTCAGGCTCACTATGGGCTAATGAAATGCCCCATTAAAAAATTTTGGGCTCCACCCATTTTTGACCAGACTTCAGGTCATTTAATCTAAAGCCAGCAGAACCCAAATCGAAAATCGGACCAAAACTGAAATTAGAATGCAAAACAAGATCTATTGATAAGCAAATATTTTAGGCTCACTATGGGCTAATGAAATGCCCCATTAAAAAATTTTGGGCTCCACCCGTTTTTGACCAGACTTCAGGTCATTTAATCTAATGCCAGCAGAACCCAAATCGAAAATCGGACCAAAACCGAAATTAGAATGCAAAACAAGATCTATTGATTCCAAATGATAAAGC
The DNA here is from genome assembly GCA_947310385.1 of Nephrotoma appendiculata. Lineage (NCBI taxonomy): Eukaryota > Metazoa > Arthropoda > Insecta > Diptera > Tipulidae > Nephrotoma > Nephrotoma appendiculata. Next base: position 229,505,927 of record OX371223.1, read on the forward strand.
CTTTTGCATTTCTAGATCGAGCAGAATAAAAAAATGTAAATAGGGCATTTAATTAGCCTAAAATTAACCTTTAATTTTCCAATTGTTTTTAAATCAGTTTTTGATATGGGTTGTGCTAACTTTTTCTAAAGCTAGCAGAACCCGCGTTTTAGATGGAAGGGGTGGAGCCCAAAATTTGTTAATGTGGCATTTAGTTAGCCTATAATTAGCCTATAATTATCCATACTATTTTGTAATGTTCTGCTGTATGGGTTCTGCTAGCTTAAGGGACGTTCTATCTCAGCCAAAGCGAAATATTCATTGCAATAAATAAAAATCTATCTGTATCTGGTGAGGTCGGAAAGGTGTGGTATATTATGAACTGCTGGAATCAGTGGAAACTATCAATGGCGATGTCACCCGAGCTATAGAGGAAAAACGACCAGAATGGGTGAATAGACCCAATAAATTAATATTTCAGCACGACAATGCAAAACCACATATGGCTAACGTTGTGAAAAATTATTTAAAAGGACTAGGACAGCGAAGTTCGGGTGGGGCCTGAAGTATGTATTCATCAGACATAGTTCCATCGGATTATTAATTATTCCGGTCGATACAGTCGTCTCTTTCTGAACAGCGGTTCAGAGAGGGAATCCGTAAATTGCCTGAAAGTTGTAGCTGCAGATGGAGCATATTTTCAATAAATAAATAATTCTTTCATTTTCTAAACAAGCAAATGTGTTTTATTTTAATAAAAAAGGACGTCATATTCTCACGAGATTGTGAAATACGTATACCAAAAATAATACCGAGAACTTACACTTTTAAATTTAAAAATATTCCAATTATTTTAGTCCAGCGTATTTTAGACAATCGTGGTTTTTATTTTAATCTATTTTCAAATGTTCCTGTTACCGCTCCTAGAGATGTCATAATTGGTTATATTGTGATAATATTTACTGTTTCATACAGGCAAACTAAAAAAGGAAAATGAAGGATTAAAGAAGTCTAAGAAATGGAAATGGAGATTTATGAAAACCCTCTAACCAGTTATAACGAAGCAAGTACATACACCAGTTATAACATAGAGTTCCATACTGATGGGGAGAAACTCACGAGAAAAACAGATTGGGTACTGAACAGGGACAGGAAGAAAAAAACCTACGAAAAAACGAAGAGCCAACTTTTCGCATGAAGTTGGAGAACAAACGCAAGCTATTGTATCTGGTACTACTAATACTAATCCAGCACATCAGCAACAAAAACAACAGCAAGAATAACCACAACAAAAGCTTGCACCGAAAGAAAAGGCTCCTCAAACGGGATTTGCTCGCCCGTTCAATTAAGTTTATGGCCAGAGGCCTTCATCCAACATGTAAGAAGGATGATATAATGGAGGACCTAAAGGCAAAAGATCTGCAAATAGAAGATGAATAATAATCAGACTAAAATATGTCCCACGGCAATGGAAGATTGCTGAAGTAATTATGATTCCTAAACCAGACAAACCAGCAAACGACAAAAAGTCGTTCAGGGCGATTTCACTACTTCCTGCCATTTCAAAATTATTTGAAAAATTACTGCTCAAGAGGCTCAAGCCAATAGTAGAAGAACGAAATTTAATTCCACCCCACCAATTTGGATTTAGGGAAAATCACTCTACGATAGAACAAGTTCACGGATATAATAGAAGACACACTTGAGAAAAATAAAATATGTTCCAGTATCTTCTTAGATGAAGCACAAGCTTTCGACAAAGTATGGTACCAAGTACTTGAATTTAAATTGCATCGAGATCTACCTAAACAGTTCTATCAAATTCTTAAATCGTACATCGCAGATCGGCATTTCCGTGTAAAATATAACAGAGAGTACTCTGAACTAAAGAGAATAGCAGCAGGCATAACACAAGGTAGCGTACTGGGTCCTATACTGTATATCCTGTACACCAGAGATATTCCAAATACAGAAGGTGCTACAGTTGCGGACGATACAGTTATTCTGGCAACTAAGTGTATATCAGAAGCAACGACAAAACTTCCACAAGCAACCAACTCAGTGAGTAGCTGGACAAAGAAATGGCGTATTAGCCTAAACGAAGCAAAATCGATTCACGTAAACTTCACAAACCAGAAAGTTAACTGGATTCCAGTGGAACTCAATTCCAGGCAGGTTCCAAATTCAAATACAGCCAAATGCCTCGGCATGACTCTCGATTGCAAGCTTAGATGGAAAGAGCATGTTAAAAATAAAAAAGAAGAAATATTGTGTATATTGTGATACAATAAATTGCTATTATATCGGCAAATACATAAACCAGTATGAACATACGGTATTCAACTTTGAGGTTGTACCAAGAAAACAAATACACAAATAATACAATGTTTTCAAAACAAAGTGCTGCGTGGCATTGTCAACGCACCATGGTGCATCAGAAACAATAACCTACATAGGAACTTAAACATAGAATTTGTCAGTGAAAAAATAAAAAATCATACAAAGAAACACATTCAGCGGATATCTCGGCACCAAAATGCAGACATACAAAGTTTGTTGGACACCACCAATGCAGTAAGAAGACTTCAAAGGGAGAAACCTTTAGAACTGGGCAGTTGTATTTAAGTAGGACAGAGAAATATAATAAATTATGTAAATTCAAACAGAAGTAACCATTGGGTTACTGCCCGTCAAATGTGAATATTTATTTAAAAAAGATAAATTACTAAATAATTTGTAAATCAGTTGTAATATAAATTATAAATAAAAAAAAAATACAGGCTACTTAGGAGTTCTATGAATTTTAATAAATTTTCAAATTTTATTTCACCCATCCTAGAGATGTTCACGCGGTCTTACCTACATGGTCAGACAGATCAGTCAAAACCTTTTTAGAGTGGGGTACGGGATCCAACATTTTTACGTTTACGATTATGTCCCCTATCCCAGAAATGTTCACGGGATCACTTTCATATAATCGAATAGGTCTTAAAATTTTCTATCAATATTGTGAAAGCGGGACACAAACGATGATTCTCATCATGTTTTCCAAAGTTAGAGGTCATTGCCGGCAAAAGTAGCTAAACAATCAGGTTTTTATTATCTTAACAGCTTCAATAAAGCAATAGCAAAGTTCACAATAAAAAAATGCACAACTTTTTTAAATAAAAAATGTACATTGTTGATGGTACGAAGTGTTGAAACATTGTACTTTTATTGTGTGTGCATAAAAGTTAGATCCAGAACAATCATATACACGGAAATATCTTATAAACAGCATATTTTAATACCATTTAATTAATATCTTTAATTATTTAATTTTTTTTCCTATACGAGTGTATAATTTTTAATTACAGTTGTAAAAATATTTTCATACGTGATGTGATTTTTTTTAAACATTTATTATGTACTCGAATGTTGCTACATATATTTTCATAAATTTTATCATGTTGTGATTTGTGTACGAGTATATGCAAAAAATAAAATAAATTGAAACAACAACAAAAATTTGTTTAAGTTTTACTACAGTATTTTTTTACACCATTCCAGTACACGAGTACTTGTAAATATATTTAGTTTGTGTTTTTGTTTTGTTTTAATAATAAAAATATTTATAACTTGAATTTACCTCATCATACCATGTACACATATAGTTTGGCTTGAATTTCTCCGCCAAAGCAACTTGTAGTATAAAAATCAGCGAAAACCTAGCGCACAGCATATAACATAAAATTAATTTTTTGATATGAAGTTTTTTTTGTTTCTGTTTTTGGTTTAACATATCTTTTCAAAAACATAACATTACATTAGACAACATAAAATTATAAAAAAATAATAATAATAACAGACGAAACATAAAAATTTAAATATTTCATTTTGTGCAAACTTGTTCTTATACAGCATAAATTGGAACAAGAGAGCGCTGCACAGTGCACAGTGCACACACACACACACACACAGAAATCTTAAACATATCTTCCCGCATAATTTTTTGCTACTCTACAAAATATTTTGCGGGTATACAAGTATGTATATATTTAACAATTTTAGTTAGTTAACAAAAAGCTTATTTCCATTTTAAAATAATTTAAAAATTTTGTGTAATTTTATGCAAATTTTTGTGTGCAAATGTATATGCAGCACCACCCAATTTTTTATTTTATCATTCAACCGTCTCCCAACAGACTTGCACAAAATTTTTATTTGCCACTTTTTAAAGACAATCTACAATTCAAAATTTAAATTTTTATTTTTTATTTTTATTAATTAAAATTACAATGTTGGTTCATTAAAAATAAAAAATTAAAACTTAACACACAAAAAAACACGAAGAAAATTTTACGTACTAAGAATTTTATTGTATAGTATATTACGTGATAGGGAATTTTATATATACGAGAGATACTAAGTGTTTTAAGAGCGTAACGGAGGCCAAATTGTGTTACAAGTACATCAAGTAGTATCATTTAATACTTTATTTGAAGCAATTGAAGTTAGAATTTATGTCAATTCCAAATATGAAGTTCTAATTTAAGTTCGGTCGAGAGTCGTGAAAATTTAAGGCTCAAGCTGTTTTGCTAGCCTAGACAACCAGACTTATGTATGTTGATTTCGATTGAACGAAAAATGTTACACTGAGGCTGTGTCCCAAACACCGACTTATTACAAACTTATTTGCTTATTTGACGCCATCTTGAATAAGTCGGTCAAAGGGTTCCAATTCATTTTACCGACTTATTTGTGACACGTAATAACAAAAAAAAATGCAATTTCTGTTATATGGAAGAAAAAATTTCCTTGACATGTTGGTCATTGCCACTAGATTTGAAAAAAAAACTGCATGATTACATTTAGTCAAGGCACATTTTTGGAGACATTTCTGTGTAGACATACTTATTCAAATAAGTCTGCTCGCGAGGTGACTTATTTGAATAAGTCGGTGTCCACAAATAAGTCGGTGTTTGGGACACAGCCTGAGGATAAAAATGGTACTCCAACTACTCAAAATGTTCGATTGAATGAAAAAAATACCACAAGGGTAATATTTTGCTACACCTAGGGTAATTTTCTCTACTCCAGGTTTTTTGATCGAGTAACCCATTTTTGTTGTTGGCATGAAGAAAATATAATGTTTTGACATTTAAAAGCGGTGTAGTTCATTTCTGTTCCATTGATACAAAATGAGGGTATAAAATGAGGGTACTATTTTTAGAGTAGGAAAATATCAATCGAAATCAACATTAATTTTATTAAAGGAAAGGGCAACTAGTCAGAATAGAAACTCACCTCCTGGTGGCTGGACCATTTTCGAACCAATCTAGATCTGTAGAAAATTTAATTCTAAGAATTGATATAGTTATTACTTTTCCCTCTAATTCTGCTTACAATGGTATAAAGTTTCGAAAAAGATAAAAACGATTACTTAGACACATATGACACAAGAAATTTCAATTAAAATGAGGCAATTTTGAAACTATAACATTGAAAATTACCATTTCCATACAGTAAACCAAACATTGTTTGAAGTAATAAGTTTATTGAAAACGTCCGTGATTTTGTTTTATTTGAGATTATTTTGGGCGTTATCGGATAAAATATTATTTTGAATGGTTCCCACACAATGGTTTACGACTATTTAAGTCACAGAAAAACAAAAGAGGCCATCTGCTCACAATATTTCTACCACAAAGTAGAAAATATACTCCTCCACCCCAGGGCACTTGTATACACAGAGATACACAAACCCTTACAAAAATGAGAAACTTCCTTAGGTCTCGTTTTGCAACCTGATGAGTAGATCAACTTTTTATCAATACGAAACGAAACTGCCAAAACATGATCTGAGGAAGTTTCCTATTTTTGTAACGGTTTTGATCTGACCAATATCCAACACAACAATGAACTTACAGCTGACAACATTAAGAACAATTTGCTCATAAATAAACAGCTGGCATCAAATACTGAATTAATTTTGAGGTTGTCCAACGATTTCAATACTCGTATATCAGCACGTACTACTTCAGATAGCTCGAGTAAAACCATTGATGACTCGCTAATCGTGCGACTTGAGCAGGAATTGAGAACTACAAGTGATGCTTGCTATGATCTAACAAACTCCCTCTTAATTCACAAACCAGCTGCAATTACAGATCGCGCTAATATTCTTAGTCTTCAACAGGAACTTTTTCCTGCCACAGCTATCAACCATTTAAATAGCAGCCTAGCCCGATCATCTCAAGTGGTTTGTACTAACATTGATACCAACTCCAGCAACTCTCAACACAGCAACTCTCAACACAGCAACTCTCAACACAGCAACTCTCAACACAGCAGCAGCAGCAGCAATGTTAATCCTCCACGCATCCTTAGGGCTGTCCCTAAACCGAAAATCATATTTGTATCCCGGTTGTGTAACAATACAACTAGCGCCGATGTTATATCACACGTTAATTCTATATTAAATTCGCATAACATCCAAGGAGAAAATGTCAAATGTAAAAATATATCCCGCTTCAATGGACAAGTTGCGTCATTTAAATTAACCATTCCTGAAGCTACATTTGACCTATTACTTTCCCCAGAGTCATGGCCCGAAACAACGTATCTCAAAGAATTTGTCGATTTTCGAAATAATAATAATAATAATAACATGACAGTTCCAAAAAACTTAAACGCTTGTCCCTCTACTACCAGAACGTAAGGGGACTTAGAACTAAATCTCGCGAAGTCTTTTTAGCAATTCAAAGACTTCCATTTGATGTTTTTGCCCTCACTGAGACCAATTTGAACAATGATTTCAACAGTAATGAATTTTTTACCTCGGATTTTAACGTCTTCCGGAAAGATGGTTCTTATTGTCCAGACACGAGTTTAACAGGTAGAGGGGTTCTTATTGCAGTGCACATCAATTTTGATAGTCAAATTGTTATCATTCCCAACACTGATAATATCGAACTAGTGTGTGTCAAAATTAAAAATAATAAAAATAATATTTTTATTTTATGTTGCTACATTCGCCCACTAAGTCAGATTGTAAGCTATCAGCTTCATACTAATGCTGTTGACTTTGTCATTGACCTGATGAATACTCAAGATGACATCTTTGTTGTGGGTGATTTCAATCTCCCCGGGCTTAAGTGGAATTATTCAGACGATAACACTCATTATGTTGCTTCGAATGCACTAACCGCCAAAGAAACTTTATTCACTGACAATATGTTGAACTCTGGACTATTTCAGATTAGTAACGTTAAGAATAGTTTGAACAGGCAGCTCGATTTGGTGTTTTCCTCTGTTATCGACAATAGCGTCGCTTCTGAATCCAATCTAATCCTCTGTGCCATAGATGTATACCACCCTCCCATTTTAATCACTTTTGGTCTGGAACAAGACAATCCCAATGTCAACTCTATAACTCCATTACGTTTCAATTTTCGTAAGGCCGACTTTGTGAAGCTTAAACAATTATTGGCTAACGTTGACTTTAACATAATTTTAAATGATCATAACGATATAGAAACACAAACAGTCAATTTTTACTCTGCAGTTTTTGAATGTTTTAAACATTCCATTCCGTATACCCGCCAAAAAACTGTATCGCCATCACCTCCGTGGTATAATAAGGAATTACGAACGTTACGTAACCTAAGAAACAAACGTTGGCAAAGATTCATGAAAACCAAATCTGACTCTGATTACTCTAATTATTTAAATAGTTATAATGATTTCAGTAGTTTGTCTGACGAACTTTATGGGAATTATATCAGACTCATGCAATCCAATCTAATCGCTGAGCCTAAGTGTTTCTGGCGCTTTATCAATATGAAAAAAAAGTCTGACGGATACCCTTCCACTTTCAAATATAAGGATCATTCCTCTAATGATCCTAAAGTCATAGCAAATCATTTTACTAACTTCTTCAGTTTGGCTTTCACAAATAGCGGTTTTGAGCCCGATGAAGGTTACTTTACACATATGAATAACTGTGGTACATAAGATTTCCAAACTTAAAGATGATTTTTCATCCGGTCCTGACAGACTACCATCCATCGTCCTAAAAAACTGTAGTGATATTCTTGCTCAGCCACTGACTACACTTTTCCAAAAGTCGCTTTCACTTGGCATTTTTCCATCTATTTGGAAAAGTTCGTTTATAGTTCCCATTCATAAGAACGGTTGCAAGTCAGACATTTGTAATTACAGACCGATTGCGAAATTATCTAGTATTCCTAAGCTGTTTGAAAGTATTGTGTATGACTCACTGTACTTTCATTGTAAACCGTTGTTTTCCGACAATCAGCATGGCTTTCTCAAAGCACGGTCCACGACAACAAACCTTATTGAATTCACATCACAAACTTTAGATACGTTGGAGGCAGGGAATGGGGTTGATGTCATTTTCGCGGATTTTAGCAAGGCGTTCGACAGGATTTCTCATGAAGTCATTTTGTTCAAGCTTAAGGCCCTTGGTTTTCCTCCCCAAATTCTCCGTTGGATCGGCTCTTACCTAAAAGAGCGTATATACCATGTACTGTTCAGGTCATCAGTATCAGCTCGTATCTCAGCAACATCTGGAGTGCCCCAAGGCAGCCATCTGGGTCCAATTTTTTTCATTTTGTCAATTAACGACGTTGAATGTTTGATTAAAAATTCATCCATATCTATATACGCCGATGACATGAAGATTTACAAACTGATTTCAAACACAACGGATAAGAGCCTATTACAATGCGACCTCAACAACTTCTCCACTTGGTGTGCTAAGAACAACCTCGATTTGAACGTGGGTAAATGCAAAACAATCACCTACTCTCGAAAACGTGCACAGTCTATCTCTCGCGACTATTACATTAACAGCGACGCCGTTACCAGAGCCAGTTCTGTTCGAGATTTGGGGGTCATTTGCGACAGTGAATTGAATTTTAGACATCACATCAATCGTATTATCAGCCAAGCCAATTCTGCGCTCGGTTTCATCAAGCGTTGGTCGAAAGAATTCGACGATCCTTATGTTACGAAGGCTCTCTATTCAACATTCGTTCGTCCCCTGCTCGAATATGCTAGCCAGGTGTGGTCGCCTTATCATGAGGTTCACATTAAAAGGATTGAAGCAGTCCAGCGTAGATTTCTTCGCTTTGCTTTACGCGGACTACCATGGGTGGACATGTTTAACCTGCCTCCATATCAAGATCGTCTGCAGCTAATTAATTTACAATCACTTAGAAAGCGCCGAGTTGTTGCGGACGTGGCTTTCATCCATCAAATACTAACTGGGGGTATCGATTCTTCTGCTCTGTTAGGTAAAATCAATCTAAATATAAATTCTCGGGATTTAAGATCAGTACCTATGTTTAGAATCGACCCTCATCGAACTGATTACGGAAAGAATGAGCCCGTCTCTAGAATGTTGTACGAAGCTAATCAGCACTGCCATCTTATCGATTACAATATGACAAAACGTACGTTGAAAAAACGTCTTTATTTTTCTTGACTATAGTTTGATATTTTATTTAACTTATTTGTTTTTTGTTTTTTTGTGTCATTTTAATTTGCTTGACTTTATCTTTTACTATTTAAATTTTTTAAAATCTATCAAATCTGTTTGTACTAAGCAGACTCGACTTCCGTTTTCCTGCCGTCTGCGACGGGTATCATCTTGCTTAACTATTCATTTAGCTATCTATTTATAATCACATTTGACTCTTTTTTTTTTTTGCCGCTTTAAAATCCAATTTTTAATTTCTCTGGTTAAGCATCTCGATATCCTTGTTTATAATTCACTTGAATTATACTCAAAAAAATAATAATAATACAGATGGAGACTCCCCGCGCGCGGTTGGGAGGGGTAATAGGTCGTCGGGATAATTTATTATTTTATTTATTTATTTGTATCTCTGTATACACAATCGCCCTGGGGTGGGGGGAGTATATTTTCTACTTTGTGATAAGGCCGAAAATAATCTTAAATTGTTCGAAATATCGTCAAACTCTATTCAATTGTTCTACAAATATTTAAATAAATCAACGCCACTCAAGTCGACTTCTTCCAATCACTGGTAAGTCGCTCGTTCAACTTTGCACAAGGCTTTTCAATTCTAGGTTCACAATTAGGCTTTCACAATTAGGGCCCACTTCAGGTTCACAATTAGGGCCCACTTTAAGCTTTAAAATTTAAGCGTGATGTATTCGAGATCAATGTACTTTTGTCATAAAAGAAAGTCGTATATTTTCCTCAACAGTTACTCCCCTCCATTTTTGTTTCGATGTCTTCTATATTAGTGCATTGAATTTTAAGCAACAATACATTTTTTCTAACCAGCACCGGCTCAAGTCATTTTTCAAAGCGAAGTTCATTTAATTTCTGGCGCCCCATTTGTTCGCCCTCCAAGCATTAATAAAAATGACAAAATAATAAAATTATTAAATGATTGAAGTTACAGAAAACTAAACTATTGTATTCAATTCAATTCGGTAATTTAACTCAACTAAATTTCTAATCCTGGGGCGGGATCATGAAATCCGGAAGGAAAAATCGGTCGTTCATAAAACGTCATCGCTAGAAATACCGACCAGTAAAGAAACCGTATCATGAAATCCGGTCGGAAAAATATTGAGCAAGTTTTTAGTTCAGTGGTGTTTTGCTATATTTTCTTGTCAAATTATAGTTATATTTTATACATATGTGACATCAATGCGAGTACAATAAAACGCCATTCTTCTATATACAAAAATCAAATGAATTAGTGGAGATAAAAAAAATGTTATGCGCCATACGGGTCCCATACGAAACGACACATTTTACAACACGATGTGCTAAAACAGGCTGTCACAAAACAGGATATCACAAAACTGGGATGGTATCATGAAATCCGCACGGTAACGCTAGACGGTTGTCGTTTTTTGCCGTTTATCAATCCGACCGGAAAAAAATCCGTATCACAAACACCGTACGGAAATTATATAGAGCTATTTTGAGCAAATTTAAGTTCAATGACTAGAATATGTCAAAATCACTAAACGTCAATTTTCTATATTTTGGAGTTTGGTTTTTTGAATTACAAACATTTTGTACAAAAAAAATATTTTGTGTTAAAAAAAATATATAAGATTAATAAAATCAAATAATTTTGTTTATAAATAGGACATCAAAATTTGTTAATAACAAATTATTATTCGAAATACATTTTATAGATTATTTTATATAATTATATAATTAGTTTTGTGAAATTCAAGCTATGTAAGTAAAGTGTTAAGGCGCCATTATGTGTAACTCATTTACTAATTAAATACATTATTATACAGGAACTTTTCAGAATTCTTTATTGCTGCGGAGTCTTCCGATGAAGATGAAAGTTCGCACGTTTCAAATACACGTGTTATTCGAAAACGTTTGAGAGACCACAGTGATCCCTTATCACTCGAGGATTTTATGTAAGTTTATATAAATTTGTACTTCTGTTTAAAAGTTATGTTATATATTTTTGTTCAATTTTAGATTTAAACAGAGGTTTAGATTAACAAAAGAGGCTATTACCATATTGGAAGAGAAATTGGCTTTGAAGTGGGGAAAAACTTCAGCTGCTATACCCCTACGCCTAAAAGTTTGTGCTACACTAGAAATTTTAAGAAGTGGGAGCTACCAGGCTGTAATTGGGAACGATTACAGCGTTGGAATGGCACAAAGTACAATATCAACGGTATTTTCTGAATCATTATATGAAATGGAAAGGATACTTTGCCAGGAATATATTTCGTTTGAACCATCCCAAAATACTAAAGCTCATTTTTTTGAACGATTCAATTTTCCCGGGGTTGTTGGGTGTGTGGATGGCACCCATGTTTATTTGCTCAAGCCAACCGTGAACGAGCACTCGTTTTTAAACAGAAAATCTCGCCACAGTTTAAATGTGATGATCGTGAGTATACACACTAATTTTGTTATTTTTAATTTAAAATAATTGTTCACTTTATCTATAGATATGTGATGAAAATATGAAAATAATGGCAATAGATGCAAGATACGGTGGAAGCAACCACGATGCGTTTGTCTGGAGCAATAGCGAGGAGAAAGTTTTTATGGAACAATATTCTCGCGAGCATCCCAATTCATGCCTATTAGGTAATTTATTGAAGTAGGTATATTTACATATTAATTCAATTATGTACTAATATTTCAATTTGTATGTAGGTGATTCTGGCTACGCTCTTGAGCCATGGTTGATGACGCCGTATAGACAGGCAGAAGAAGGAACACCGGACATTACAACACAATTCACGGCAAAGCCCGGAGTATTGTTGAGCGTTGCATCGGGCTGTGGAAAGGTCGATGGCGCGTGTTACTTTCAGAAAGACAATGCCGCTATAATCCCGAAAAAGTGGTTCAGATATGTAATGTATGTGCTGCATTACATAATCTTTGCATAAAACTGAAAATTAGTACGAGTGATATTCCGATGGATATGGAGAATTATGATACATTACCACCAGCGACTGTAGAATTAGCAAACACGTCAAATACAAGACTTCGCTCGCTTGCTGAACAAAAACGAAACCAAATAAGAGATACATTAACTGTATAATAAACAATAACTAAGTAAAATAAATATTCTTTATTAAAATTCAATTTTACACGTTTGTGTTCGAGTATTTATTTTAGTAAAGCTTAAGTCTATAAAACATTTTTTGTTGTATTTCAGGTAATTGATTAATACTTAACTAAATTCATACTTTAATTCATTCATAATTAAGGGTATAAAATTCTTGCTTTTATGCAATCACAGGTAATTTACATAAAATATTGATCAAATTCATCACAAATTCATTTTAAGATTAGTTAATAAAAAAAAACTTAATTTAAAAGAAAATATTTACATAAACGGATTTTCATTTTCCACCCGTTTTAATTCTAAAATTTGTTGACGTTTCAAAATATTTGCGTCTTTGAGAACTGCAAGCTTCTGTTTTTTTAATTCAATTATTTGTTGGTTTTGTTCTTGCAAGTTTTGCAGAAACTTTTCAATATTTTGAAAAGAATTTAAGAGATTTTGATTAATTGGTGTACATTCTAATTGTATTGTGCGAGTGCTCACATTTGCACCGTACCTATTTGCATTTAAACCGCTAACTGAAGCTTCAAGTCCTGCAGATCGGGAAATTATCTCCTCCGCCGGAGTAAGCTCCTTAATTTGACATGGCCCGCCACCGGTTTTTTTAATTTCTTTTTTATTATAATTCAGCTTTCTTTTTATAGCCCATTTTTGATCTTGCCAAACCTACACAAGAAACAGTAGAAAATAGTTTATTTCACATATACTGATGACAGCAGTAACTATAATCGAAATAAGCATTTATTAAACAAGTTATTATCAATACCTTTCTCCACTCAGCCTCGGTTTTTGATGGTGGTCCATTGGAGTTTAAAAGCTTGGTAAGCGGGTTCCATAGCATTGCCTTTTTAGTTCGGCCTTGCTGATTATTTTGTAGCTCCCTGGCGAAATCCGGATGATCTTCCATGAAGTTCGATAACAACCTTTTTTGAGTTGGATTTGTTAGTTGTTTTAATTTTCTAAAAATAATAATGTCAATATAAAATCCATTATCTTAATAAAAATGTAAGAAAAATATAATTAAACTACTTACACTATATTTATATTATTTTGTGCCATCTTCAAAAATATTTTATTAATTTGATTTTCTAATTTTAATCATAAATTAGTTTAAAACAATAATAAACAAAGCAAACGACGACACCGGTCACAAATAATTTATTTGAGTTTTTCTTGTTTTTGACATATTCCGTCAGCTATACAGCAAAAAACAATTTTTTGACGGAAAATTTCCGGTAAATTTTGGATCTATTTTGCAACGATCGAGTATTAGCGATTTAAATTAAAATAATATTATATACTGTTAGGTGAAGGGATATTTTATTATAACTTAAAGCAATTATAATTCTATATAGTATCATGTCTAAGTACTCTAGGTGAAGGCAAATATCCACTTGATAATATCCTAATTACTAATCGTATTCACAGATCCTGTTCAGTAACATGTACTTTAGTGTACCATGTACTGTTTTGTGATGTACTGTTTTAATCGATCCTATTCCGTACCATGTCCTTTAGTGTACCAAATACTGTTTTGTGATGTACTGTTTTTATCGGTCCTGTTTTGTACCATGTACTGTTTTGTGATGTTCTGTTTTATTACATCCTGTTTTGAAATGTGCCATAGTGAACGGCTTCGGCGCCATACAAATCGATAAAAATATGGGGGATTTTTTTTTTTTTGTAATAATCCTTAAATATCTTCTAAAATCAATGGAAATTTACATTACCTCGAGCTTCACTGTAAATATTGATATTTTAGTTTACCTTACAAATAAAAACAAATCGGATTTGGGAACTTTTCATATATTAATTATGGAATTATGATAGCAACTCCTTTTTTGCCACAATAACACGTGCGCTTAGACAAAACCAAAAAATCTAAAAACAGATTTTTTTGTATTTGTGATGTTTTCTATTGCTCCAATAAAACAAAACAAAACGTATTTACCGATTTTGTTTTATTTTGTGTATATTATACATAATATATGCAGCTCGATTCTGGGTTTTCCTGTAGAAAAAGGAGTTAGGAAAAATATTTTCATAGTATTTTTGTCAAAAATATCATTTTCTGGCCTACTGAGAAATCATGTTTTGATCTAAAATTTTAAAATCTAGTAAATATTTTTTCCGTATCGAAATTGGATAGGAAAAATATTCCCAATTTTATTTTGTTTTTGAAAAAATTTACACTAACTGTTTACCATAGTATGCCAGAAAAAAAAATTTTGTGACCAAAATACTATGAAAATATTTTTCCTAATTCCTTTTCCTATAGGAAAAACCAGAATCGAGCTGGTGAAGTGTGCAGCCTGATGTACTCAAGATTTTTTATAATCAGAAAGGTGTTCTTGCTTATTCGATGTTTAACAAATAAAACGTTTCCAAATATCATTTTTTTTTGTCGATAATTAATACCAAAATATCATTATTAATGGTAAACTTATAATAATACTATATACCACATAAATATCTTTGAAAATTTAATTTCCGTCAACTCCAATCTGTCGAATAATTTTTGACGGCAAATTACCGTTTTTAGCGGTACCGGATTTCACAATCCCGCCCCTGAATATTGTTCAATATTTCGTTCATTTGTGATAGATCTTGGCCAGCCTTGATCAACTATGATTTTGAAAATCATTTTTCTGCAAAAATTCTAAGCGCAATGAATAAATTTGTAAGAGATCACGGATTATTTGAAATAACAAACGCTAAAATTGTTCAAAATGTTTACTTCAGTCGCCTGGTTTTGTAGTTAATGCGTTAATATTATTTAGTGCGAGTACCCGGGTTGCAATGCCAGAAAGTGTGTATGTTTCAGTTCTGTTTATTGCAGTACTTTCGGACACACGATATTTTTAGTTTTCCCGTCTGATGCGTACACAAACAAATTACAACGTTTTCCGATACGTAAGCAAGCCACATACAGCTGTAATTGTGAGAAGCATGTATTTTCCAAATTTAGACCACACACTTGTAGCGATTGTTCTTGTGCTTTGTTGATGAAATTTGCAAATTCGAGTCGCACAGGTAACTGCAAATGTTTGAATTCGAATGACATATAGTACGAGTATATGGCGGAATCATTAGGAAGCGTGCCTGTATATTTTCTCCTTTAAATTTTTCACTTAAAATTGTAGCTTCGATCATATTGTTCCTCATCTTTTTCACTAAAAGCTTAGTATCGTTGCAAAGTCGTGGTGGATTGATTTTCGGAGAAGAATGAAACACACACCAATTAAAATGTGCGGTGATATGCGGCAAGTTAAGTAAATTGAAGAATTCACTATGACCACTTCGTTTTGATGCATTACAGTGTCGATGAACTTTCGTCTGTAGTTGCTATGATTTTACAGAAGTTTGTTGGCAATGTGATACATTGTGAGGATTCATCGATTGCCATTTTCCCACTCCAAATATGCAACAGTTGTTTTTCAAAACGGTCAACGGATGCATCATGTAATATGGTGTATCATGAGGTAATTGTACGCATACTGGTCTTCAAAGCCAATTATGTACGTATCGCGATTAAACTGATGATTTGGGATATGCATTAAGTTCGTCAGCGCCTGTTGAACGTGGTATAGTTGGTAGAGTTTGTTGAAAATCACTAGATAATAAATTGAGTGTATCACCGAAGAGCTGTTCATTTCCTCTCAGATCTTTTAGTGTATATGATAAAGCGCTTCCAATGCTTGCCATAGTACATTTTATGGCACAAATGAGTTAACATGATTGCAGTACTTTACCCATTCCAGAATTTTCATATGTAGATCGGTTCGGCCCAGCCATTCCAATTTGTACTAGTGTGCGTCATTTGTTCTTAATTAAAACTAGTACCTTATTATACAGGTCTTCATTATTGTAGGCCGCAGGAATTTTCCCAGAGACCTTTTAGATTAGATAGGAAGCAGGCTGACTGCATATAACGTATGTATTTGCTGTAGTTGAGAAGTAATCGATGCATGAGCGAGTGAAGTGTCCCCAAATGCGCATCGTTTTCAAGAAGATTTAATTCTGAGCAAGCTTCACGATAAGTGGCTCATATTTGATCGTTAAAAATTCTTCGAATGATGTCCTTCAACTCTTTTAGTTTGTTTGCGACGTTTAAACTTGGCTCTTTAGAGTGAAAGAGCATATTTATGAATATTATCGTCATCGCAAAATGAGAAAAATGCAGTTAAAGTTGTTGGCGGTGGTAACAATGCTCTTGGACGCGTGCACTCTCTGTTGTGAAGTACACCCGCTGTTCATTTGACATATACCCTGTACATGCGCTATCCATCAAATGCGCCATACCGCTTCGATGCTACTAATGTAGCGTCCCAGTTGATATTGGTCAATTTCATCGATAGATGCAGTTGCACTTCCCACACCAAAAACCGCCATATCACTTCCTTTGTTGGCATATTCAATGTAAAATGTATTTGATCTGTTTCACCAAATTCCAAAGCACGACATCGTTTCGTATCGTACATTTCCCATCAGACATGCATGGTAAGTTTTGTTGAGTAAGCCACATGGACCATAAATCATGTTTTTGGTGACGACTTCAAATAAGTCTGGATCAATCTTGACATCTGATATTTCAGTTGAGATGACTTGGTCAATTTGATCTGGTGTGACTTTTTCGATCAACCAAATCAAAATATGTGCATGTGGTAATCCTCTATTGTACCAATCAATTAAAAACGTCCAATTGAAGAGCGTTTTTCCAAAAAACAGATGCTTGACAATGAAATCCATTAATATACAGGTAACCCTCCAAGAACATGGTATTCAAAGAACACGCAAGTTATTCCCTCAAATTACACGGTTTCATATAACACGTTTTTCGTTATTCTCTTTTATTTTGTTTTTTGTAGTCTCGAACAACACGGTTTCAAAGAATACGGAACGAATTAATCGTGATCTTGAAGAGTTTCCTGTGTTTCAATTTTTATTTGAACACACAAGCGGAATTGTCATGACGATGGTAATTGTCCAGTTAACAAAAGTTCTGTTATTTCATTCCACATAGGGTTGCATGTGAATTTAATAAGCAAATCGCGGCGTTTATATGCACGAACATATGGCATTGAATCTTGTGCGTATTCATGCATGTACTCTCTGTAAATGTGGCCGGTAGTATGACCATTTTTCCCAATTCATTGGGATTCACAATGCGGAACGTAACTTGGTTTGATTTAAACGTGGAGAAAAGCTTCGGTTTCGGATTTCGCGTAAATATCGATGATGTACTGATGTTTTCAGAGACTCGTTAGAGAATATCACCAGAGAATATCACCACTTCTGCGATGAAGAATTATGTCATGCGAGTTAAATTCTTCGCCAACTATGACGATCGCCACTCCATCAATTGTTGGTGGATTGTACCGACTTTCGTGTTTCGTGTTTTCCAGTTGTGTTGTCTGCTCTAACTATAACTTTATAGTCATCATTAATTTGTAATCTTCGTTCGGCAGTGCTAGTAGTGATCCTGTCAAGAAATGTGTTAGTTGGCTTGTATCACCTGATTCCAATGTTAATAATGGTTCGGATTGTGAATGTAATTCACGTAATTTCACTTTTCCACTTCGTTTAAAGTTTAATCAGCGTGCAGATTTCGTCTGGAACGAGCAATGCGTATTTGGACGATTTCCAGTTTTACTTCCCGTTGTTCGATTGTTTCAGACGAACGGGCTGAGCAGTTCTTACTTTATTTGTTTTCAGTCTTTCTTCCCGTTGCTCTTCTGTTTCTGAAGTTCGTAATGCCCTTTTATTTCGTGCTTGAGTTGTGTAACGACCAATTGCTTGTCGATTTCGGTGTCATAATTGGTTTGACCGCAAAAGCAATGCTATGTAACGACTATTAATAATTCAATTCTTTAATTTGATTTAAAAATTAATAAAAAAAATAATTTTTGGCTTTCTTTTCCAATGAAAAAAAGTTGTTTCTTCATATTTTGGCTGAGTGGCGCAATCACACGCTGAAAAAATTCTAATAAACAAATTCTGGATTTATTTGCATAACAAAACAGAACAATTATAGAACAGTAATTGTCAACAATTGTTTTAAACGTCAACGTATGGTACTGAATCGAATTGCAACGATTATTTCAATTATAATTTTGAGTTATCACAATATTACACATCAATAGCGATGAGGCCATCCTTGATCTGGTTCATGATTAGTGAAATCATCGCCAATTTGAGTTAAAAATTTCATAGTGCTAAACATTTTCATTACGCTTGCCGCGGTTTTACTCCCCCTTCCCATGTTCCCAACAGTTGGGTGTCCTGAGCTTCGCAATCTGAGGTGGGTGTGATCTGAACCATATATTTCTAGCACATATGTATGTCGGTACGGTATTATATTAAAACTTAGGTTCAACTTTTTCAAATGTGTTGTAAGGATGACGCTTCCAGTCTTAAAATGGTTCTATTTAACTAACAAATCGTGAACAATAAAGAATAATTTTCTACATTATCGATACATTGTTTACATTCTCCACATTGGCGACATCACTTGTTACTCGGTGTAAACAACACGGCGTAACACTGCAAATTGTACATTTCAATCAGTTACAGTTGATGCTGAATAATTTGATTTAAAACTATTTTATTATCTTTGGATTCTGTTCTGGGGCTGAGGCACTCCTAACTCCTTCAAGATTCGCTATTCGCGTCCAACTTTACGCCGTTGTCAATCGCTATCATTCATAATTTAAATTCTTGTTTGGATGATTGCAGAAAAATTTTGGCTAGTTCTTTTTACAGTTTTATTATATTTTTAGCTGAGATTGGATCTAGTAGTTCAAGTATACTCTTCTTCGCAGTCGCTTTACTGGGCTTGTGTCATCCAACATCCTATATGTATCTCAACATTTTTCTCGCGAGTTTGCTTATTTCCTTACTGACGAAATCCATCTTCAGATCTCTATGGAGGTTGTAATTTCTTATGTATCACGGTTCATTATCTATTCCAGTTTGTTTTGGAATGAATGGAGGATATAGACATTCATTTTCTTTCTGCAGTCTCGGAGCTACATACCGTAAGTCCACACTGTTTTTAGAATTTGGCGGTATAGTAGCAATTGTTTATGTAAAGTTAGCTCAAAATTGCTCTCGTTCTTTCAGATCCATCTTTCTGTATTTAATGTGTAATGCTTCCATTTTTTGATACGCTCTTTCCGTTTTAGTTTCGTGTCTAGAGTCATGCCTATAATTTTCTGAGAGCTTAGTTCTACTGGTATCCAATTGACCATTGTTAGTGAAGTTTACGTGGTCAGATTTTGTTTCATTATATTGTAGCTCTTATCAATTTGCTGTAGATTCTTCTATGTTATTAGCGGCTGCTAAGGTGGCCGTATCATCCACAAACATTGCTATGCGTGTCTCCTCTACCTTTGACAGTTTTGGTACTCCTGCTGCCATCCTGATGCCTAAGTTATACTCCAAGCCTTTATGCCATACTTTATCGAAAGCCTATGCTACGACTACATCCAAGATGATACTTGAACATATGTGCATTTTTTCAAGTACAGCTTCAATTATATTTGTAATTTGATGTACTCGTTCTATTGTTGAATGGTTTTGTCTGAAGCTAATTTGATGTGCATGAACAAGATTTATTTCTTCTATTGTTGGTTTGAGTCCTTTGAGGAGTAATTTCTCGAATATTTTTAAAATTGTGGGAAGTAAGGAAATTGGCCAAGACGAATTTTCCTCATTAGCGGTTTGTTGAGTTTAGGTACTATGATAACTTCTGCGACTTTCTATTGATTTGGAACTAAACTATAAATAACTAATTTTGGAATTGCCACTTGGGATTATAGTTTTGGTCCTCAATTTCTTCCGGTATTCTTGGATCTCGTTCGCGCTGTAATTTGAGGGATGTTGTTTCCTTTGCAGCAATATCTATACCGACCAATCGTACTTAGGTGTAAGGCTTTCCAACACATTTCACGCATTTAGTCTTACTTCAACTATATTTCTGCGTATAATTAAAAACTTAACTTTTATTGCGCGGCGGTATTAAACCACAATTTTTTTTTAATAACTCTAGCTTAACACTCACATTAAAGTTCCTTTAATAGTATCAAAGCTCTCTATATAATAGCCTTCATTTTTTGCATTAGACTTCAATTTATATCTGCAACTAGATAACAGCGTAATAATATTAAAATATTTACAGATTAGAGCCGCTTTGTGCAGGAGTTAGCGATTAAAAAAAATTAAAAAAATTAATTCGTGAAAATTAAAAATGGGCTACTCAAATGTTTCAAGTAAAATGGAAAATCAAGATATTTTTAGAACAATTCTGTTCTCTGGGAGATATTTATAGAACAATTCTGTATGTTTATCTTTTACTGTTTTTTATTTTTTTAATTCGTTTCATCATACACATATAACAGCCCAAGTAACAATTTGAACTTGGATAACGGTTATTTAAACGGTTTAAAACGTGGGTTGAATCAATGCATAGGTTAAAATTTGGTTAGTTTCTCGTTGTTCAAACGTTTAGTCAACTGTCGATTGACAAGTAAATTCAAGGGTCAATATTAATCTATGTTATATTGTAGTCGTATATATGTGGTTTACCAACCAGTAGAAATGAATTTACTTGTAACTTTTTAGTTTAAACACGGTAACTTGCTAACCGTTGGTTCTTGAATCTAAGGAAAGTTAGAAACTGACAGGGATATTTTTTAACCTATAGCTAACCTTCACAAAACTAACTTTTTGGTTTTTAAAATACTCTTTTTCGAACTACCTTTGCTGATTTTTTACCCAATACACATTAAGAAAATAAAACAAAACGTGAGTTTTAATATAAATAAAAAATATAATATATATTATGTATTTTAGTTCAGATACAAAAAATGAAAATTTCAATATTTTTTGTTTGTTTCTAAAATTTCATAAAACAATTTGCATTGTATTCATATATTTAAATAATTGTTGAATCTCACTAAAATTTTTGTTTAACACGAAAATATTAGTGAGAACTTAGTATACTTACTTTGATTGAATCCGAAATTTCGCGTGTATTTTTCTGTTGGTGTTTACCTCTATACTAAGCAATCAATAAAGGAAAAAATGCTAGATCTGCATTATTAATTTCAATACAAAATAATTTACAATCTATGTCACAAAGCTCCCAAATAGTAGGTGGCTTAAATGACTGAGTGGTTTTATAAATATCCAGATAACTAGATTTTATCGGTTTGTGATATAGATTGTATTTATTTTCAACTGAAGCTCCAAATATAACTATAACATCACCATTCGCAAAGTGCTATTTGTCATTGCATCTTTCGTAAGAAACCACTTATTTTTGAATGAACTATCAAGAACGTAATCTTCAAATTCGACTTGTATGTATTTCCTTGGCAGTTATTTACTACGTGGTCGTCATTCTGTTTTTTCCTTAAAGATGGATAAGTTTTTAAGGTTGATGTATTTTTTGTTGAGATGTATTCAGCAAGTCGATTAGAAATTTGTTGTAGCGGTTTATTTCCTGTTCGTAATAGATATTTGAGAACCCCAAAGAACTTTCAAAGGGGAATGTACTAAAATTATCCAGAACTCCATGTTTGCGGACATCATCTATTAAATGAATAAGGCTGTGAACATTATAGCTGATATTGTTAAATCCGTAAATGTCACCGAACATTTCCACAAACACGATTTGGTTAGGCATGATGCTGCTTCAATATATTTTGAATTTCGCTTGCTTTTCTAATATAAATGGTAATTGCACAGTGTAGAAGTAAAAAGTGATCGTAAACTTCAGTGCAGACGAATCCTTTTAATACTATTGGTGCTGCATACAACAAAAATGTACGAAACTTTATTCCTTTCCAGAAACTAATTACATCTAACATTCGAATAGCTCTGTTAAATTCAACTGGTTGGGTGGAACAAGTTCTCCGTAAACCATTGGATATGCCGCTGATGTCTTTGCGTGAAAGTTTAACGCCTAGTTTGGAATTTCCTTTTATCCATATTAGGAGCCGTTTTTTCACTATTCCTAGACAAATTAAGTGAAGATAGTCCAATTGAAACGATAACACCAAATCAATAGGTAATTCTTCCCATGGTGAGTCATATATGTGATGTTCCTCCTGAGTTTTATTGCGAAAGCTCTCATTTGTTCGTAAGTGACAATCAAATTGATAGAAACTAATTTTATATGTTCGGTGACAGTAGTCACCTTCTACCATACACCTATCACATGCAAAACATCCGTTATGTCCTTTAGTTCCTTTAAGGAATGCTCTGGCGGTCGCATCGCAAATAAAACTATTTGTTCTATAGAAATTATTACGGAGTTAATGTTGACACCTTCGCTAAGTAGTCCCTTAATTTCAATTATCAAATCCTGTAAAACTTCTTTAGTTTTGATTGTCCCCCAATAGCAAACGGTCTTAATTTTAAATTTTATATTGAACACAAGATTGGCCAAAACTGTCCCTTTGAACTTTTGCTAATAGGAAGGCCATCAACATTAAAATTGTACAAAAGTTTCAATGGGATGCTGGGAACATTTTCCAAAACTTTTTTTAATATATCACTTAGCCCAAAATGTGAATATTCCCCCGGTGGAACAACTCGGCAAATATTTTTGATTGGTATTTGGAGCAAAGTTCTTGCATCTCTTGGTAAACCGAACATTTTTTGCTGAATTAATTTGCGGCTAAAAGATCGTTTATAGCAACATGTGTCACTTTGTGATTTATAGCTCATGACCTCAGTTGATCTCTTATACAAATCAACGACTCTTCTTCTCTTTCTGGTAGAAATTCACTGTCCGACGTTTCATATTCAGATGCACTTGTTTCAGAACCATTTTTTCTGTCTTTAATATTCACGGGATTACCAATTTTAAATGAATTCTTGTTTTTACGTTGCCCGTCACAATATTTTGCATTAGTAATTGTTTTATTTTTTAGCAAATAAGCGCGAACACGTCTTATAAATGTGACACGACGAGCAAATTTATTTAATCGACTGCACTTCATTTTTATTTTTTATAAAAATCATCGATTTAATAATTATCCCTATACCAAAAATCACACTTATGAACGATTAAAACACTAAAACAGTTATAACGAGTTCAACAAATTTTGCTTATTCGATTTTTTAGCATCAATGGTTGTAATTAAGGCTTAAATATGTTATTTTCAAATCTTTGAGTTAAATTGTAACTCGATTCTTACTTTAATTTAACTATGGTTAAAATTGAGTTGAGACAAGATACATGGTAAACCAAAAAGTTAATTATTAACTTTTCATTGATATGGGATTCAACTAGGTTTAAAGTAAGGGTTAAAAGCATTATTTTCAAACCTTTAAGTTAAACTTTAACTTGATTTTAACTTAAACTCAACTTTGGTTGAAAATTAGTTAAGTCGAAGTACCTAATAAGTTGTTTATTAACTTTACTGTGGTATTGGATTTATCTTTACCGCAATTTTAATTATAACTGATATTTAACTTAAATTGAACTTTGGTTAAAATCAAGTTTATACAAAGTAGATAGTCAACCGATAGGTTAATTATTTACTTTATATTGATATAGAATTGACTCAATTAGGTAAATGAGAAACTTTTGAGATTTGAACTAGTTCAATCAAAGTTTGATATTAACCAGAACGTAAACTTTTAATGTCTTTTGAACTCAATTTTAGCTGGAGTTTAAATTGTGTTTGAAAATGTCATAAATTTCATAAAAGTTCAATATTCTAAAAAATACTTGCTACAATATGGTCGATTCCAGGAAATCGAGAGATGTTACCAATTAGTTGTGGGCATATATCGCTTATTAGTATACAGATGTAAAAGTACGAAACAGCTAACCATATTAAAATTAAAAAATTTGAGGTGTCTCCATAAAAATAGTATTGTGCAAAATTTTTGTAAAATTCAAAAATATCGTCAATACTAATTGATGATTCCAGGAACCTCAGAGATGTTACCAAGTGTGGTCATATATTTTTAAAAGTGGACAAATGTATCCTATTCAAAACAGATGATCACGTAAAAGTTAAAAGATTTGGGGTTGCTTCACGATAATTTTTAAATCGGTAAATTTTAGAAAATATATGCCCACACCTGGTAAAATGTCTGAGTTTTTTAGAATTGGCCATAGTGTAGCAGGTATTATAACGAATATTGCAATATTCATTAAATTTATCGATATAAAAATTATCGTGAAGTAAATCCAAATCAACTGTTAAGAACAGGACCATTTCTCCACTTTTACAAAATATATGACCACACTTGGTAACATCTCTGAGGTTCCTAGAGTCAGCCATATAGGATTCACGAGGTATTTGAATTTATCAAAAATTGTGCACATTAAAAATTTTATGGACAAATCCCATTGTTTTTTTTATTTTAATATGGTTAACGGTTCCGAACAGTTGAATCTGTCCACAATTAAGCAACATATGCCCGCACTTGGTAAAATCTCTAAATTTCTTAGAATCGACCATAGTGTAGCAAGTATTTTGAAGAATATTTGAATTTTTATGAAATTCTACGTCCTAAAACTTGTGTGGAGCTTCTCCAAAACTATTTATTTCAATTTGGTCAGTGTGTTTTGACAGCTTCATTTGTCTACTATTAGATGGCATATGTCTACACTTGGTAACATATCTGGATTTGTTTAACAAATTATTTTTTTTTTAATAACCCTAATCTTTAAAGTTGAATTATTTTGATAAATTTTGATTCCGATATTTGCAATTGGCATCACATATAAATTTTTGATGATCTTTTTCAGTAAAGATTTGCTATTGACACTTTTCAATGCCTTCAGTTCGCGGTTTAGTTTTCCTTTTCTTGCTTGGTCTTTTATTCCAGTAGAAGATCCAATTTGTTTCTCTTTCTAATGCTTCTTCATCCGTATGGAATCGATTAATATCATCATCGATTGCAGGTTAAGATGAGCTTCCAAGTGATACACGGGTTTGAATTTATGTTTTGATTTTCACGCGAGTTCAGCGTTTTCCGTCTAGTACTGAAAGATATTTTCATTGAACCGGCCTCCGAAGAGTGTGGATTTGGCTGCATATTTTTGCTGCTGTACTCATTTTGAGTTTAAAAAATTCCTAGATCTCAATAAATCGGGAGGTTTTGGTAGTCATCTCCCAGATTTTTATGTTCTTCTTCATACGTTTAAATATTTAGAATTCTAAAATTGGAAACACCAAATTCGCCTGCGAAATAAATAAATCTAATGACTAACAATCACTCACAATAACCCAAAAATTCCACTATCTAAATGAAATTAGATCAAACCAATAGAATAAAACCATCATGTACATTACCCCGTACCCAACAATCGTCATATTTATTTAATTTAATATAAAATCATTAGACGTTAAACACATGCATTTAATTTAATTTAGTAATAAATTTTATATTTAAAATGCATTTTATGTAAGGGTGTACACATAATTTTTTGGTGAAGCGATAACATGACAGCATAAATGTCATTTTAATGTTGTATATTATGTAACATAAACGACCATACATTATACATGAACATAAATGGGTTTTAGAAAATAAAATTAAACAAACGTTTAATTTTATTTTCTAAACCCCATTAAAAATTTAATTAAAAATATACATACATCAGTTCCTTTTAGGTACAAATATTACTTAAAATGTATGGTGACCAAATTTTTCAAACCGCGACATTTCATTTCGACAAACGTTTAATAAAACTTCATCGATAAGAAAGAATTTGGTCAATTGGTATTTTTTGTGTGCACAAAAAAGGATTTCTAGTACACACGTTTTCGACAAGTTGAGTACGATACAGCCAGGGTGTAATGATGCAAAAAAAATGCGCTGTTCAGAGGAAAAATATTGAGAAACTTGATTTGTACTTTGTATTTTACTGTACGAAATTAAAAAGGGGAAAATGATATATAAACCTCCCGTTCTCAAATATTACTCATGTATACTGATCGAAAATTGTAAGTAATATTTGCATATACAGAAGAATTTTCAAAATCTTAAAAAGCATTCAATTTAGAAAAACATAGCCTCAGGTAGTCATTTTCACAAACTGCTTATCTGCGTCCACTTTAATTAGAGTATATGATATTAAAGCTAATATATCTCAAAAGTAACCAAATACATATGTACATTTACATATCTATAGTACTAATTAATTTATCTGCTCTTCGAAACCATTTTATTGATCATTCACCAATCACTATTTTATAGTTCTACACCTGGGGCTGGGTAAATCTAAAAATATAAAAAAGAAAATGAAAATTAAATAAAAACATCAATTAAATCGTTAGCTCAACTAATTAAAACATAAATTTTATTATTTCTCTATTTCTATGTACCATACCACACGTTCGGCAACAAATCAAATCAACCCAACATCATCAACATCATCCGACCAACTTCAACCAACCACACACACACACATCAATATATGTATAATAATGGCTATATGTAGGATCACAAAATCAATTAGAATTAACACCAATCCTATCAATAGGTATATTGATTGGAATTTTAACAGTATTAATATGTTTAGGTATAGCAATTGTAGCAGCAATAAAATTACGTCGTACATCACAGCGTCAACATCATCATAAAGGGAAACAAAATCATTTACAGCGTCCGGGAAATTTACCAATAAAAGAAAAAATTTCATTACCATTAAGTCAATCGGAGGAAATGTACGATGAAAAAAATCCTGATGTTGTGCCGTACAATGAAGGTAACAAAATTTTTATATTTTCTATGTGTGCATTTTCGTTGAGTTTTTCCTTCCTTCACATACATACATATAATAATTTCAATATTTAATTAAAAAACATAAAATTATTATTATTACGAATTTTATTTTTTTTAATTTAATGTTGTTGTAATAATTTCATTCGTATATATATTTATTTATTTAATCC
Organism: Nephrotoma appendiculata; assembly: GCA_947310385.1. Taxonomy (NCBI): domain Eukaryota; kingdom Metazoa; phylum Arthropoda; class Insecta; order Diptera; family Tipulidae; genus Nephrotoma; species Nephrotoma appendiculata. The sequence goes on from OX371223.1 coordinate 229,533,438, forward strand.
AATTATCATAATTTCGTTTTCCATTTTGATAATTTTCCTGTACAAGAATTTTATTTTGTTGCTGTTGCGTTGTACACACGGTATACACGTACCGAGCTAGCTACATACCGAGAAATAAAAAATTATTCGATATAATAAATAATAATTTTTGTCGACAAATTACGATTTATCGATTAATTCGGTAAATGTAATTGAATTATTATTTGGATTGGATTGGATTGGATCGGATCGAATAGTAAAAAAATTTAATTTTTCCTCGATTTCTTAGTTTACCGCATGTACGTGCTCTGGTATGTACATAACGTATCTACCATCCTTTATCGAATTTTATCAGTAATAGCAATTTGATTCAAAACCTGTATACGATACTATTATGGGTTTACTACTACATTATCTGATATGGAACTATGACGTAATTTAGATAAATTAAAACAATTATTAAAAGAAATTAGATTTTATTGATGTAATTGAACTAATTGAATTTCCTCAACAACTTTACTACGTACGTACTACGATTTATGAAATGGACTTTCTACCATATACTCGTACGTACCTATGTAGTATATTACAGTATCGGGTTATAATGATACAATAACAGCTATTGTACGCTTTTGAATGGAAAATATTTTTAATTTCGGTTATTGAGATAAAGACATGTATTTTGATTAAAAAATTCGATTTACATAATTTTTACTTGGCCTAGAGGTTGAGCACCTAGTTACTGGGAGATCCTTTTATCTGTACAGATAAAATATGGTGACGTGAATATGTTGTGCCAACCACTCGACTTTCTTTTATCACGAATGTATGAACGACGAATGACTTTTGATAAAACTCTTGTACATAAAACAAAAAACATTTTCCATTTTTAAATTTTAAAACAACCAACATGGTCACCATTGTTGATTGAACATTTAGTCATTAAATTTATTTAAATTGTTTAACTCTTCTTTGAAAAAACCCATTGAAGCTGCTACTTCCAGTACATAAATTTCCATCGAATTTCGCAAGGATCTCCTAATTAATCTAAAAGGTTAAATAAGAAGTTTGACTCCGAAAAGTTGATCCGCCTGGATTGTAAAGTAGGCAAGTTTTGGTGAAACAAAGTCTTTTATTTTAAATAAACTTTAATTTACATTTTTTTTTGTTTTTATAAGTTTTTATCGTAAGTACTTCTTAAAATATTTCCTAAAATCGAAAAAGTCAAAAATCAATTTATGGAAAAGCTCAAGTATGATCTTTCATCCAGATCAATCAATCCGTTGGCCAATACAGGGACCAAATTTTGGCTGAAAAACAATTTTTTTTAAATCACCACTTAGGCGGAAAACTAATACTGGCCGGTATTGTTGCAAAATAAATTACAAACGTTTGGTTCATTTTTCTTGTAAATGATATTTTTCCACAAGCGAAAAAATTCATATTGAAGTTTCAACTGGTTCAATCAGCTTCTATGAAAGCGGTCACTTCAGGATGACCGGTTGCAGCCAAAATTCAGCAAGATCTTCCAGTTTGTGGAAAAGCTAAGGTATGAAGTTTCATTCCGATCAATCAACCCATTTGGGCTGGCCCAATTTTTGTTGAAAAAATTTTCTTATGTTTCAAAGTTAATTTAGAATTAGTTATTTCATAATCGGTTTTTTTTTGTAAATGATATAAAAATTCAAAATATTTGTAAATATCAAAAAGCTCTTATGGAAGCTGTCACTTCCCGTACACAGCTTCCGGGAAAAATTCACGGCGACTTCTAATTTGTGGTAAAAGCTTAAGTAGGAAGTTTCATTCTAATCATTCAATCTGTCTGGGCAGACAGGGCCGAATTATTGTTAAGCATAGTCTTTTTTATCTAGGTATTATTATAAATTTAATTTAGAATAAAACGGTCTTGTCGCCATAAGCCGGTGGACCACTTCCTTTGGACCGATTTCAGCCAGAGGTCAATGGGATCTTTTCAAGTTATGGAGAAAGCTTTAGTATATGAAGTTTCATCCTGATCAGTCTATCCATCTCGGCTGTAGAGAATCAACAGACATTTAGTAAGCATGGTATCACCAAGGCACACACACACAGATTATTTTAAAACTATTTTTAACAAAAATCTGTTCGTCTCAGTCCAGATGGTTAGTCTGATTCCAGTGAAACTTGATAAATAACCTTTATGCATAAATTGTGAGATTCCAATGATTTTTGGCCGAAACCGGTCAATCGGAAATGGCAGCTTCCATAAGAACTTTTCCGAAAAGCTTTTATAGAAGCTGTCACGTCCGATGGCACAAATGTAGTATAATGTATATCATTTATTTTAAATTAATTTTGCAACAATACCGATCCATATCGGGCTTCCAAATTTTAAGCGGGAATAATGAAAAAAAAATCTGTTTTAACAAAAAATCGGCCATGTACAGCCCAGACGTATAATTGATCGGGATGAAAACTAAACGTTTTTTCAGCAGTTTCAGCCTTCATAAGAGCTTTTATGTTTCTTGCAAATATTTTGAAAAGTATTTATATACATAATTTACAAGAAAAACGAACTATGAACCAAAAAATTCTAAATTAAATTTGCAATAATAGAGTTGACCATAAGTTTTCTAAAATTTAGGCTGGAATGATGATTTTTGAACCAAAATCCGTTTTTCAACAAAAAATTCAACTTCTGTACTGCCCAGATGGACTCATTGATCGATAGTATCTTTGACTCCTTAGAAGCTTTCCGTTTTTCTACCAACAGAGACAGTTTTTCAAAATTTAAGCGGATATGACGATTATTGTCAAAAACTGTCTTTCAGTAAAAATTTGGCCTCGATACGGATTTAATGATTGGATTAAATCTTCATACTTAAGCTTTTTTCAAAAATTCAGTGTTTTTTCGAGATCAATCCAGGATGAATCCACCTGAAGTTAATGGCAACTTTCATAGGAGTTTTATCGTTTTTTGCAAATATTTTGAATAGTATGTACATCGGGTGAGTTTTTTAAGCTGAAACTTTCAAATATCTCGGAAAATAAGCCCTCTACGATAAAAATGACCATGATCAAAATTAAATCATTCTAGAGAGGAAATACATTAGTGCTAAAATTAGGACTCCCTGCCCCTGTTTGTAAGGGGGGGTGGGGGTGGGGGGAACTTGGAAACTAAGATAGGAACCCCTATTTTTTATTACAGATGCGGATTCTACGGCTAAAAGTACATAGGATTTCCTTGAAACATTTTTTTCGATTCATGATAGAAGGCGCTGTAATAGGCGATATTAAATTTTTTGCGATTTCTCCTACTGAGAACATTATGCATCGATTCTGCAATATGTTTGCTTTAAAATTAACACGTTTCCAATGTAAATACTTGAAATTAGTTTTAAACAAATTGTATTTCTTAAATTAAAAAATGACGTGGACATCATCTTTTAATTAAATTAAGTGCTCTAAATGATGGCCTTCGACTTCAATGCACTTATTAATCCGCATGTCAAATGAATGTACACAACTTAGAAGCGTATATGCTGGAATTTCGGCACAAGCATTTCTTATTCGCTCAATCATATTCTCACGTGTTGTTGGTACTTGTTGGTATACTTTGTTTGAGATAGCCCCACAAAAAGAAATCTGGCGAAGTGAAATCTGGTGATCTGGCAGGCCAATTTACCGGACCAGCTCTACCAATCCAGCGACCATTGAAATCACGATCAAGTACTTCACGTGCTACCGACGAATAGTGTGCTGGACATCCATCATGTTGAAACCACATGTCTCGATACTCTTGACCTTTCAAGTTGCCTTCAATAATATTGGGGCCGATGAGTTGGTTGCCAATTATTCCACACCACACGTTCACAATCCAAGGCGACTGTTGTTCAACTTGGTGAAGCCAGTGTGGACTTTCAACACTCCAGTAATGCATGTTGTGTCGATTACCCGTTCCATGGTTTGATAAAGACGACTCATCGGAGAACAATGCATAGCGAAAAAAGTGGGATTTTGCTGTGTTTGTTCTACTGCCCACTGTCAAAATGTTACCCGATTTTCAAAATCCACGCAATGTAAACTCATATGAAACGGATGATACTTATGTCGGTTCAAAATTTTGCAAACACTGGTCTGGGATAATTCGGATTCGTTAGCTATTTCTCGTGTACTTATATGAGGATTATAAGCTACTGCAACCAATACCGCATTTTCGTTATTTTCCTCAGTAACTGTTGCTCGACGGGTCCTTTTCTTCGGTCGAATACTGCCATCAGCAGTGAATTGTTTGATAGTCCGGTAAAATGAAGCAAGTGACCGAATCCTATCTGGAAAACGCGAAGCGTAGAGATTTACCGCATTATCAAGACTACGGCCAGCTACTCCATAAACCAGAACGATTTCAATTAGTTCAAGTAGTTTTTCTTTTAATTTAAGAAATATAATTTGTTTAAAACTAATTTCAAGTATTTACATTGGAAACGTGTTAATTTTAATGCAGACATATTGCAGAATCGATGCATAATGTTCTCAGTAGGAGAAATCGAAAAAATTTAATATCGCCTATTACAGCGCCTTCTATCATGGATCGAAAAAAATGTTTCAAGAAAATCCTATGTACTTTTAGCCGTAGAATCCGAATCTGTAATAAAAAAAATAGGGGTTCCTATCTTAGTTTCCAAGTTGACCACCCCCCCCTTACAAACAGGGGCAGGGGTCCTAATTTTAGCACTAATGTATTTCCTCTCTAGAATGATTTAATTTTGATAATGGTCATTTTTATCGTAGAGGGCTTATTTTCCGAGATATTTGAAAGTTTCAGTTTAAAAAACTCACCCGGTATATCAATTATGAGAAAATCGACTATAAAAGATACTTACTTAAATTTGCAGTTACAGTGGGTCACAGCCAAAATGATGCAAGCAATTTTTATTTTTATTTTTTAAGTAAATATCCAAAAAACAATTATAACTATCTACTTTTAATTTACATTTTTTATAAGCTTAAGTATTAATTGTTAATTTCATAAAACAAAACAAATAAACAATTTCAATTTATAACAAAATAGTAGGTAACAAAAAACAAAATTTCCACGTAAAAACATGTCACAGCTAAAATGATGCACTCTCTTCATTTTGAACACAAAACAAAATTTTCAATGAAAATAATTTTAAGTATCAGTTTTAAGCAACCTTTTGTGCGATTATAATTAATATAGTTCGTCAATATAGGCAAATACGTGAAACTTTCTAATAATTGAAAAAAATGGGTCGCCTCACAAGTATTGAAATGCGTGAATTAGTTAGTAAACACTTTAAAGATGGCAAAACTCACAAAAAATTGCAGAAATTGTGAAAACAAGTTCATCTACTGTTCATCATATTATCGAACGCTTCATTTATCAACACCGTGCTGAAAATAAGCCTAGAAAAGCATACAATAAAATACTTTCCGGAAAAGATTGAAGACGGATTGTCCGAAAAATGAAAGAAAACAACAAATTAAGTGCTCCAAAGTAGGCCGAGAAGGCTGAAAATATTTACAAAAAAATGTCATCCAGAAACAATACGCAGAATATTAAAAGAACCACATTTTCATGGTAGAACAATGCGGAAAAAGCCATACATCAGTGAAATTAATCGTAAGGCTAGAATTAAATTAGCCCAAGACCATAAAAGCAAAGATGAAACATTCTGGAACACGGTTTTATTTGCTGATGAAAATAAATTTATCCTTTTTGGATCAAATGGAAGAAATTACGTATGGAGAAAGACTAGCAGCTACAAATTTACGAAGCACTGTTAAACACGGTGGAGGTCATGCTATGTTACGGGCTTATATAGCCTCTTCCGGAATTCGAAATTTAAAGTTTATCGAAAGCAATTTGAACAAAAATGTATATTTAGACATACTAAAAAGAAATATGGAGGAAAGTGCTGAAAAGTAAAATATTGAAGATCGTTTTCGGTTCTACCAGGACAATGATCCGAAACACAAATCTCGAATTGTTCAAAGTTGGCTCATTTGGAATACTACTCATGTCATGAAAACGCCTGCCCAATCACCAGACATCAATGTTATTGAAAACTTATGGTCTAAACTTGAAACTGAAATCAGAAAATATGAGATTAATAATGTAGCGGACTTAAAAAAGGCATTGTTAGAAGAGTGGAGTAAAATAACTCCAGAGTACACGAAAAAACTCGTAGATTCGATGCCAAAAACACTCGAAGCGGTTATAAAACAAATTAGATATTCTACTAAATATTAATAAATTAATTATACAATGTAATAATATCAGTTACAAACATATGAATTAATGTTTTAAAACTGCATCATTTTAGCTGTGACATGTTTTTACGTAGAAATTTTGATTTTTGTTACTATTTTGTTATAAATTGAAATTTTATAATTGTTTTGTTTTATGAAATTAACAATTAATGCTGAAGCTTATAAAAATGTAAATTAAAAGTAGATAGTTATAATTGTTTTTTGGATTTGAAAATATATTTTATGAGCCAATAATACCGAGCTTACCTTATGAGCTTACCGTACAAGTGGCGCAGTGGTTAAAGCTTCGGCACTTGGACCGGGAGGTACTGGGTTCGAATCCCAACAGAGGCAGGATGTAAAGCGAATTTTCTTCATCGATTACGATTGGTGATGTTAATAAACACAACTTAGACCCTCTGTTGGAGTGCAGAATTCAGCGCCGATCCACCGTCCATGTCAGTGTGCAGGTTGACATGGAGCTTGCAACGTGCAGGTGGTATACTGTAAATGTGTGAGTAGGTGAATGGGTGGGTGAGTGCGTGAATGAAAAGGAGAGTATTAATTGACCTTAAAAGGACATTAAATCCATTGGATGATTAATACTTTCTTTTAAAAAAAAAAAAAAAAAAAAAAAAAAAAAAAAAAAAAAAAAAAAAAATATAAATATACGGTTTTTTATTAGTATATGGCACAGACATAAAAATAAAATAATTAATTACTGAGCTTTCGATGTCAATTCGACATCATTATCAAAGCTTATGAAATTTTATTAAACAAAATTTTTCCGTTACAAAATATACAGAGCCTATACAGTAAATTTTATATAAATACATATTGAATAGAAGGTATATTTAAAATTATATAAAATAAGATTTGAATTTATAAAATAAAAATGCAAATATTTAAAATAAATTTAGAATTTTTAAATTTAAACAACAATAAGGTAGACAAAAAACAAATTAGACAAAATAATCATAAACATTTCCGATATAAGCATAATCATTATTAATATTTATAGAATTTGTACTAGATTTAATATACAACATTTCCAAAATTGACCTCTTTCTAAAATTCCGTTCTTTATCAAGTATCTTGACATTATCTAAATTAATTGTATGATTTGTATTTTTCAGATGTGTTGTAAGAGCACTCGTGCTTTGTTCGTTGTCGTTCTTTACGCCATTTTTATGTTGATACATACGTTTTTCTAAAAATTGTTTGGTTTGACCAATATAAGCAACATTACAATCACATTTAATTTGATAAACTAAATTAGCCTGTTTTTGGACGGTATTGGATCTTTAAGTTTTGAAAAAATGGAATCTTTTAAACTAAATGATGAGTTACCAACAATTTTGAAATTATAATTTTTAAATCGAAGATTTATTTTTTCGTACAAATTTTTAATATATGGAATAGATAAATAATTTGGACATCATTATTAAGCCGAATATTAGAATTACTAACAAAATTTTTTTGTTTCCAAAAACTTTTATTAATTAATTTTGCCGGATAATAGTTAAGCAAAAGTGTTTCTTTCAAAATTTTAAAATTTTTATTATGGAATTTTTTGTCTGAAAGTTTTAAGATTTTTTGTGTCAAAATATTTACTGTATTAATTTTATATGAAGTAGGAAGCCAAGAATGAAAATTTAGATATCTGCCAGACCAACTATCTTTATAATATCAATTGAAAGAAATTTTGCCATCAGGTTCGTGAATCAAAAGTAAATCTAAAAATGCAATTTTGTTGTTAACTTCCTTTTCTAAAGTAAATTTTATACGACTATATATTTTATTAAAACTATCTAAAAATATATCAATTTTGTTTTCTGGTATAGCAGTAATGATATCATCCACATAACGATAATAAAATAAAGGTTGAAAATCTAAAGAATCTAAATTCTCTAAATTTTCCATTAACAAATTAGCTAATATCGGACTTATGGGAGAACCCATTGTAGAACCAAAAATTTGTTTGTAATTTATATTACTAAAAGAAAATTCTGAATTATTTAAAACAATGCCTAAACCTTCAAGAAATTGGACTTTCGTTAATTTGGATTTTGCGTTCTTTTTAATGTTTCTCCAATTTCTACTGATAATATCCAAAACTAAAAGACTATCTACATTTGTGAATAATGAAATTACGTCTAAAGAAATTAAAATAAAATTTGGAGGTATAATAACGTTTTGAATTTTATGTTGGAAATCTTCGGAATTTAGAAACAAAGAAGAAGTTTTTTTTAATTTTATATCTGTGCCATATACTAATAAAAAACCGTATATGTTTTTTGGATATTTACTTTAAAAAAAAATAAAAATGGCTTGCATCATTTTGGCTGTGAGCCACTGTATATCGGTTCAGATGAATTTTCCAAAACTTAAGCGGCCTGTGGCACTATTCTGACTTTTCCTGGGAATGAGGAATTGGAAAAACATTTTTATAGCATTTTTGTCCAAGTTATGTTTTTCTGGCCTACTGAGGAAATAAGTTTGGTGTAAATATTTTCAAAACAAAGTTAATTGGGGAACTTTTGTTCCACAAAATTTTTATAGGGAAAACTATTTTCCCATTTAACTTTGTTTCGAAAATATTTACACCAAAAATATTTCCTCAGTATGCCAGAAAAATACAATTTAGACAAGACTACTTTGAAAATATTTTTCCCAATTCCCTATTCCCAGGGAAACCCAGAATAGAACCACTGATCAATTTTTAAAAAAACAACTGTTCTTTTTTGTAGAATTCTAGAACATTTTTGACCACAAATTTTTTGACTAAATGTGTGTGTCCTCTCTAGTGATCTTTGGCTTGAAATCCTCACAGTGATTTTTTGCCGAAATCGGTCTAGCGGAAGTGTCACCTTCCGTAGGAGCCTTGTCGCTTTTAGCAAATATTTTGAACAGTAGATAGCATTTACGAGAAAACGATTCAAAACAAAAAAATTGTAAATTAAATTACAATACAAACAAAATTACTTCAAATCATTCATAAAATTTTACTGGAAATGACGAGTTTATAGAAAAACTTTGTTTCATCAAAATTTTGCCATATCTAAAGTCCAGGTGGATTGACTATTCGGAATGAAACTTTTCTATTAGTTGGACGAACCTTGCGAAATCTGGTAGAAATCTGTGTACAATGAAATTATCAACATGGGTTCATTTTCTGACATTTAAGCAGAAACAAACAAGCTCAACACTTGTTGATTGAAAATTTAAAACTAAAAAGCCCCCATTGTAGCTGCCACCATCAAACTTTGCAAGGATCTCCCAATTAATGGAAATAATTTAAGTATGAACTTTTGTTCCGAATAGTGAATCCACCTGGATTACAGAGATGCCGAATTTTAGTGACAAAGTTTTTTTTTGTTTTTAACTCGTCATTTTCGGAAAAATTTAAAAATGATCTGTTTGAAATTTAATTTAGAATATTTTAGTTTTTAAAATATTTGCAAAAATCGAAAAAGATTCTATGGATGTTGCCACTTCCGATGTATCGTTATCCTCCTAAAACCTCTGGAAGCTCCCAGTTTATGAAAAAAGCTCTAGTAATTCTTGATACTATTGTTTATTCCTGATCAATCAATCCGTTTGGGTTGTACAAGAAACAAAATTTTGTGAAAAAACTGTTTTTTTGACAAAAATCGACATTTCCGTTTAAATTTTGAAAAAGTTATCTGGACCGGTGCTATTGTTCCAATCAGTCAACTCGTATAGAATTCACAAGGATATGACTTTTTGCTGCAAAACTGTTTATTTGTCTAAAATCGTAATTTCCTCTTAAATTGTGGTAAACTTATCTAGATCGATACTGTTGCAAATTTAATTTAGAATCGTTTAGTGCATTGTGGTTATTCTCGTAAATGATAACTTTTCCAAATATTTGCAGAAAAAGAAAAAAGCTACTATGGAAACTGCTGTGAATCAATTTCGGCCAAACATCATTAGGGCCTCGCAACTTATGGTAAAAGATTAATTTTTTAGGTTAAAAATTAAAACTTAAAAATCGGATGAACCACATAAATGTTCCAGGGGGTAGATTCTGACAAAATAACAATTTATTGTGACATTTGCGTATTGGTACAAATTGAAGTCATTGAAAATTTACGATTCGGATGAAATGATTTTATTTACAGAAGTTTACAGCAACTGCATCTTTAAGTTATATCAAATATATTATGAGGTTTTTAAAATTATAAATACTCACACATATTTTGGATTAAAACTTATAAGTCACGATAATAAAAAATAATGACAATATTATTAGAATTGGCAGCTTATTTTTAGTGACATTTCGGGAAAGTCACCGCATGCTAATCGTGATTTAGTATTCACAAGTATTTGTCACAAAATTGTAGCAGAATTTTTAGTACAATGTTACAAAAAATTGTTATTTGCCATTTGTCAATTGATCAGAATCTAGGGCCAGGCGTCAGAAAAAACAGCAGTCCGAAAACTTTCATTAAATATAAAAATAATTGAGCGAGTCAAACTCTCTACACAATTCTTGATCAAGATGGGTAGAATGCCATCGTGTCCAGCACCTATTGATAAGTCTAGATGGTATAGGCGATCGCCACTTATTCCCAAGTAAGTTTAATTAGGTTATAAACTGAGATGCTATGGAAATTATTTGACGTGCATATGGCGAAGCTCGTTCGTAAAGTGAAGCATAAAATCTGGCAAATAGATCGTATATGTCAATGGGCGAATTAGCAGAGAGCCCTGGTATGTCATCCGTGAGGGGAATCCAACAACTTTTCTTTTACTTTTCAAAAATAGTATTCATTTTATATTTCACATTCAAGCGCAGTTAATGTCGGTGTTTCTCAAGGTTAGCCAATTCCCAAGTATAACAAGGTTCACGAATTTCATTTTCATTTTCTAACAAAAGAGCCAATATGTCGATGCCAGCCTTGAGGAGCATGATGACTGATGAAACAATATCATTTAAATTATCTCTGAGTTATAGAAAGTCCCAATCGCAACCAACCAAGTATAGTCGGCATTACTGAAATTAAAACCAAAATTATTAGAAAAAGAGTTAGGGTCGCAATTTTTGTGAAAAATATTTATCGGAGTGTGATGAATACTGAGTGAAATCCACACTGGATGAGACTTATTCGGGTTTTTGCGGGCTGTATTTGCATTTTCGTCCTTCGAATAAGAAGTAAAGACACCGTTGACATCAAACCAAACTATGTCGCAAAGGTTAAAGTCATCGGCAATCATAAGTTGATCATTGGCCCTATGAAACTTATAATTGCATTATAATAGTCGATACGTGAGCCTTGTAGAATATATACTCCGATGAGAACAACAGTCTCTGGCCATATTGGCACGAACTGCGAAGATGTGAACGAGGAGGATAACGAGCAATCATTTCACTTGAAACAGCATTCTTTACTACAATCAATACTCCTCCATATTTAAAACTGGTGTCAAAGTTGAACCTATCCTTTCTATACACGATATATGTAGTTTAATAAAAAATATGCTTCGGAGTTCATTGTTGTCGTCAACCAGGTTTCGCCAATGATTATAACATCGTAATCATTTTCTAGAATACTCATACGAAAAACCTTAGCTTTATCTTGAATACTAGACACGCTGTAGTAGTAAAACGAAGTAATTGTCGTTTGAATCGTAATTAATTGTTGGACTGATTCAATTGGTGATTGGAAGCTATCGATGAATCTGTGTTAGACGTTGTGGTAGTTTAAGAGCCGGTCCCTGCCCAAACCGAAAATTCGAATTGTCAAATTGACGGATGAATATATCGTTAGCCTACCATTTGACAAGTAAAAACTTATCTTAGACACATTAATTATTAAGTGATATGCCATCTAGGGACAGTAACGTTTCAAAATAACATCGTCATTGCGGCGTAAAATTTTACCTTCCCTACGGCACTTTAAGGCTACCTACATTGTCGGAATATATGATTTCTGCTTCTAACACATTCATCTGCAACTTGGTTGGGTGAGTTACAGTATTAGTTAAAATGGAAGATAAAGAGCAATGGCTTCTTAACATTAGTTTGTTTTCTGCTTCAGTTGATGGGCTCGCAGTTTCATCTTCTAAGAATGGAAAGTACACAATTTTGTAGTAGGTCGTTTAAATTGTCCTTGGAGAGTGGAAAACGTGACTGTCCTTACAAGGTTATCTTTACCCCAGTGAATTTCCTTTATTCGACCCCTGCCTCACATGAAATGTAAAGGAACGTTCGTACCGATATCGCTGTATATGTGAGATAAATTAGCTCTGTCTGATGTAAATCTTTTGAATGTTAATGCTAGAAGGCTTGCTGTTACATCAGAATCCACTTCAACGGGCTGCGACGAATGACACGACCTCTTTTAAGGTCATCCACGAGTTGTTCTGTCGGTTTCCATTGGAATCAGAAACAGAAATTTTGATTTCTTACTGATTCAGCTTCTCTTTTTATCCAGATGGTTTTCCAGACAAATGCTAAAGTTAATGCGTTAGTGTCACGACGCTTGGATATGTGCCCAGTGAATAATTAAGCTGGTAAGATGGGATTTAGATGGTAGAATTATAGGATGTTTTTCTCCGAATGAGATATCCAAATGTTTGGGTCTTCTTTCTACCCGTATAAATCCCTCATTGTACAGTGCTCTTCTTATAATTGATTATTGATCTCTTAAAGTTGATATTTAGTATACAAATAAAATACCTAGAACTGCTCATATGATTGGGTTAATATTGTTCTAAGTTCCATTGCTCGTATACATGTTTCATCGGCACACGCTGGTTTTTTTCTGATTTTATACTTGAATCGGAGGAGATGAGCAGTTACCCGTAGTGTAGTTTTAAATAATCCGATTTGCAATCGATGAGATTGATTCAGATGCAGCATCCTTATTGAGAACGTGAAGAACAGTTGTGATCCTTTTTATATCAATACTCGTGTCAAACATCTCCATGTTTTCATTTATTACGTGTTTCTTCATTATTTCAGGTCCGGTTCACGGTTATTTCAGAGTACTAAGTTTTGATAGTGAAAGCCCACGGGATGCATGGCCCGTTAGGTTTTTTGTTGGAACTATCTATTTCTATTCCTCGATTTTAGTGGTGTTCCTAATTTCTGATACCCGATTAGAGACGAACGTTTTCACATTTGTTGCTGATTGTTGTAGCCAAGTCAAATCAATGGTAGAATCTACCCTTCTAGTGTTTTGACCACTTGATTAATTAAAAGTGACAAAAGAAGCTCTCTGCAAAGTTTCAGACATGGTACAGCTTGCTTAACTCAGCTAGGTGCTATCATGGTTTTAGTGGTCAGTAGCCTTGTGACGACTGTTACATCTAGCAATTCAATTCGGCCGTAGATGACAGCTTCATATGCCTTTTCTGATGTTTTGCAACACCCGTGTAAAACGAGGTTTACTTTGGCTGAAGAAACGGTTCCTATTCAACGTGAAATTAATAGGGATTCAATCTGTGCCAGTTCGTCCGACAACATCACCCATTCTGCTAATTTATTTAGGAACCCTATTGTCCTATTTTATTTCTGTGGTTCACAGTTCTCGTATAATATAAGTTTAGGTATGATAATAATTGGCGGCAACCATCTAATGGACCAAACTGCTTTGCAACTCCCGAAGCTAGTTCTCTATTTGAAAGTTCAGTTGGTTTACCGTGATCGGATTCCAACGGATTCCTAAAGTTTTAATAGTTTCATCTTATACCAAATCCATGGCTCCAATTAAATTATTTGATCCTTGTATATGTGCACTGCAACAATTTTGGGTATCTGCTAGAGCAGTTGCTCAGTTTAAATTGACCCTTCTGAAGTAATGCTATTAGCTGTTATTGTAGAAGTAGTGCATTGTGTAGGTTATCAGCACCAATTAGAACGTCATCGACATAAAATATAATCTTGATCTTCCTTTGCCACTTCATTATGTCGATACATTTTGATTAGGTCGGCTCCGAATACTTGATTTTCATAGTAGCTCCGACATGCAGAGTATTAATCAAACTAAAACCCGATGTTGACTTCATTGAGACGTCAAATACAACGCGAAATATTGATTGCTTTCAATTGTCTTTCAAAATTGCATGATAAGGAATGATAAATTGTCCCTTGCAATTGAAAGACGTCCATATTTTCAATTTGAAGATATTTTTCTTTTTTTTCTTTATTTGCAAGAACGCTAAACCGGACCTAGTCAGTAGCAAATCAAACGGTACCTCTTCTAATTCCCAAAATTTATGAAGCCTTTGAGTTGGTGTCCATTTTCCTTTATATTACTGTTGGCCATTGAGTCCTAGGTGGAACCTTCACCATCAAAATCCTATGAACAGTGTAAAACAATTTACAGACAACTATCGAGTAAGTGACTCTTCTAGAATTCCGATCTTTAAATGAATGCCATAGTTTTTCGTGCCGAAGAGGTAAAATGTAGGGTTTTTAAATATTTTTTAAATATCGTGATGCATTGAGTTTACAACAAAAACTAATTTTTACTCCAGGTTTTACCCCAAGTGCTCAGTTGATTACTTCACCCTCTAACGAAGTCGACTCAAAGGATTCCAACCATTACAATGGCCATTCGATCGAAGTTCAAAAACATCTAGCTCACCAACTAGACTAACACAGTTCGCGACTCAGCAGGAAATCGAAAAAGTTGAACTACACGAAGACTGAGTGAAATAGAAAAAGTGGCATCACAACCTAGCAATGAAAACGCTAAGTTAAAAAAAGGAAATGAGGAGCTGAAGAAGATCAGACCGAGAGAAGTTCTGGAAACTCTTCTTACTGGCTATAACGAAATCAGCACACTTGTCTGTACTAACGCTGCAAGGATGCATAAACAAAAGAAAAAACTAAGGCAAAAGGAAGAGCAGAATTCTCGCCAGAAGCTGTGGAGCACTCGCAAGCTTAAGATAATGATAGTTCGCTGACCCGAACCTGCAACATGTACGAACTGTAAAGAACAACACTCAGCCAACTATAGAGGATACGAAGTAGCGGTAGAACTACAAAGATCAAGAAATAAAATACGCCAATCAACTGAAAACACTAACGTTATAACAGAAAGGATTCCCACTACAACTAGAGTGGTGCCACAACCAGAACCCATAGGGCCAGAGAGGAGATCCTACACGCAGATAACGTGGCAGTTAACTAAATACTAAAGAAAATCCACTGGAAAGGATATTCCGAAGTATAGAAACGATAAATGCACGCTTAGCAAAACAAGAACGTGGTCTAGGATCTATTTAGCTAGCTTCTTGATATAGGCGGCTGGATAGACAAGAAACTTTGTATGAGCTTGCATCAATGCTATATTAATCAAATGAATAGACGACTTAGAATTGTTATTTGGAACTCGAATGGATTACCACAGCATGTTCCAGAGCTAGAAATTTTTCTACACTTAGAAAAAATAGATGATAAAAAACTCATTTAACAGCAACTTCATTTATTAAAACACTTGACTATAAATACTACCATGCTATTCACCCAGGGGGAAACACTAGAGGTAGATCTACCGTAATTATTAAAAATAATAATAAACATTATGAAGTCCCTGGTATTAAAGAATAAATTATGCAAGTTAAAATCATAAAAGTTGACTCAATCAATAATAGAGATCCCTATCAGCAGTATGTTCTCTATTTACTGTGCCTCATGCCATCAGTTTAATTTTATCACGGGCGGTGATTTTAATGCAAAGCATACTTATTTGGGATTTATACTTACAACCACTAAAGGGAAAGATTCAATGCAGCTCGCGAGAACAACTGTAAATTTCTCTCTGGCGATAAATCAACATTTTGGCCTGCTGACATACATAAAATTCCAGATCTTCTTGACTTCTTTGTAACAAAAGTAGTTTAAGAGGACTACACGCGCATTGAAAATGGTGAAGGACTATCATCTGACCACCCACCTGTGATCATGACTATGAGTACAATGATACTAAACGAAGATAATTCACCTAAACCAACAAACAATAAAAGCAGTTGGGATCTATTTAAGAAATTAGTAGAACAGCGAACCAATTAGATCGGAGGAGAAGCTGGAAGATGAACTAGAAGCATTTAATAATAATATCCAACGAGCATAAGAAAACATAACTATTCCTTTGAAGTCAGAGAGCTAGTTAAAGGGAAACGGAAAGCTCGAAAAATTTGGCTGCAGACTCTTGGTCCGCAACACAAAAATATCCTCTGATTTTTGTGCACCAAATTATGATAAAACAACTAATAATGGAAATAAAGAACGAAAGCATTTCTGAACTAAAGACTGACTGACGATTACTCGCTTTGGAAAGCAACGAAGGGGCTAAAAAGAACCAAAATGCATGTGCCACCTATCAAAACTTATGACGAATCCTGGTTTAAAAGTGACAAATAGAAAGTCTCTCTATTTGTTGCTTATATGGAAGAGACTTTGCAATCGTTGTCGAGATAAACAGAAAATGGAAATACAATAGTCGTAAACAAAGTAGATGATCTTAACAAAAGGCATATGACTTTATTGGAACTTAAAACTGAAATCAACAATAACTTAAGTATTAGAAAAGCTCCAGATTATAACTTAATTACTGGGCAAATTGTGAAAACCATTCCGAAGAAGGTTTGCATAAATTAGTTCAAATAATTAACGCAGCCTTCAGATTGAAATATGTACCATGTCAATGGAAGGTGGCTGAAGTAATTATCACAAAAATAACATAGATCGATATCACTACTTCCGGTCATATCAAAAAAATTTGAAAAAGTGTTGCTGAAGAGACTTAAACCTATACAATAGAAGAAAGGTGCTTAATTCAATCACACCAATTTGGTTTTAGAGAAAATCACTATACAGTTGTTTAAGCTTTTGACAAAGTTTAGCATTAAGAGCTTGAATTTAAACTGCAACGAGACCTGCCTAGGCAATTTAATCATATTCTTAAATCCTACATAGCAGATCGACACTATACAGTCCAATTCCTAAATGAGTACTCTGAACTAAAAGAATATCAGCAGGTATGCAACAAGGTAGCGTACTTACACATATTTATTATTTATACGAGAGACTTACCGAATATTCATGGTGCTATAGTAGCAACGATACCGCTGCCCTAGAAGTTGGAAAAGATATTTCGGAAGCAATAAGCAAACTTCAAAATGCAGTTCACATTGTGAGCAACTGGACTAAAAAATGGGGCTTCTTATTAAATGAAGCCAAATCAGTACACGTCAACTTTACAAATCAAAATGTAAACTCTATTCTAGTGATTCTCAGCTCAAACCAAATTCCATATGCAAATACAGCTAAATACCTTGGCATGACCCTCGATGCTAAGCTAAGATGGAAAGAACACAACAAGAAGGAAAAGAAGAGTTAAACATCAAATATAGGAAAATGTACTGGTTCATGGATAGGTTTTCTATAAAGAAACAAATTTCTTCTATACAGGCAAATGGTTTGTTCCGCAACTTTTGGTCAAGCACATCTCTTTTCGTAATACAATTTGATTTCTCTTTTAATCTGAAAATGGAACTGTAATACATAAAATGAAGTTACCGTAAGCCATAATAAGTATCACATTTTCTTACAGATTCGTTGGTTTGTAATAGTAATGTAAAATTTAAAAAATATTGTTTAGCGGGATTATAGCTGGTTATATAATCCCGATGCCCGATATTTCGATTTACTTCTGATTTCATCATAAAAGTCCGTAACTACCATAATCTATGATGACCTAAACCATAAAACCAGTTGAATAATTGAATATAATTACGAAGTAAGAAAAAATAATTAATTGATACACTTTTAAGTCCTTATAATTGTTCGTTTTAAAAATCTTTTTTAATCACAACAAGGATAATTATCCTTAAATACCGATATACTACTAAAGTATAATACTATAGTAATGTAATGTTTAAACAAAGCACCATAGAACACAAAAAAAAAACTTAAAAGTAATCGTAATAATAGTAATAATCATAAAAATTAAAATTAATTCTTAAAATATAATAAAAATAATAAGACTTTATCTTAATTTAAAAAGTAAAAGAAAAATTGTGTATCGTCGTTGTCGCTCGTCGCAAGAGGCAGAGTAGCGAAATAAAGTTGTCTCATTATGTACTCTCGTGTATAGCATAAAGACAGCGCGACATAAAACAGCTCGATGGTCCAGTAGAATGGAGAAAATTAATTTCAACGTAAAGACGACATTAACAACATTACAACAACACCAAAAATATTTATACGAAATAAGAGATAATTTTCTTTCTACCCGTACTTTTGCTAAATTTATTTTTTTAAGTTTTATTTTAATCTCATTTCCTATTTTTTAGTTTGTTCTTCATATAAAATCGTCCCATCTTATGTAGAGCTTTTTTGTGCTTATATTTTTATTATATACTTAGTAAATTTCTAAAAACAAAAAATGCAAAAGACGAAACCTGTTATATACACACCTACATACTCGTGTAATTGTACAGTAGAATTGTACTAAACCTAGGGTGTTTCATTCCTTATACTATGTTGTGTTCTTATAACTTTACTGTATACTTTAGAAACTGTTTATTAGAAGTAGATAAAATGTAGTGTTAATAATTTTTTCCGTAGGTATTGTTTTATAGTTTATAAATTTAATTTTTATTACAAGATAAAACTTTTTTTTTTAAATTTGTAAGATACGAAATTGAAAACTTTCTACTGTATAACAAAACAAAAAGGAAAAGCTTTTGTTCTATTTTATGTTAAAGATTGCATTTATTATCTATAAAACAAATACTTTTATCACAAAAAAGTTGAGGTGCTATTTGAATATAATAATAAATTAGTTTGGTAAAACATAAAAAAGAAATTATGAAAAATATGCTGTAAAAGATGTTGGTGCTTGAACAAGGAATAAACGATAAGAACTTGCGGAAAATATTTTATTACCTTAGGATAATAAGATTATTATAACATAATCGATCTCACCACTACAGGCTGAAAAATAAATAATCTATAATGTATATTGCCAAACGAACAATGTAACTTAAGTAACATAACTTAACAACGCCGTCTTTCAAATGTAGGCATAACAATGAAAAGACCCCGCCATATTTTGGAAACCGTCCTTACTTTAAACAAAACGATCAAGTCCAATACCGCGTAGTGATTACGCTTACATTGATAATATGCCTACAGTGGCGAGCAAAAATGAGTATACATATAACTTAAAAATCATTTGTATTATTTGTTTTCTTTTTTATTCATAACGGTAATAAATTCAGTTTTATCAATTATCATTCATAATACAATTCTTATAAAACAGTGTAAAAAATAAAATTTCAGGTGAAGTTAAAAAATATCACATTAAAATTCATTGAAACAACATTTTCTCTTCTCAGTTTTGCACTATTTCGCTTGCCTGTGTTTTGTTGGTTTTACTCCAGAAAATCAATTTTTTTTTCCAACGCTCCTTGTTTTTATGATTTTTTTCATTCGCTTTGGCAAATTTTCAACGAGATTTTGAAATATTTCATTGTCGATTTTTAGGTATTCAACTTGGAATCTATCCCATAGTTGATTGATGCTATTAGGTCGTTCTCTCTGTAAGCAGAGAGGCATCGATTAACAATGGCCCATCAAATTGCTATTGGGTTGATATCGGGCTTTGCGCTGGTCATTTTGATGTGGTAAATTTCTGCTCTTCTAACGATTTTGTCATAGTTTTAACGGAATGCTTCGATCCACATCGTGTTGGGAAATAATTTCTTCTATTGCATATGCACATTCTTCTACAAAATTCGGTATATTTTCCCGCAATATTTGAAGGTAGTCCTCTTTCTTCATTATCCTATTAATCTAAACTAATGGATCCATGTCAAGTAAAACACTTTACATCATTAGGCTACTTTGCTACCTCCTCCATGCTTCAAAGTTCCTTTATGGAACATTTATTTTCATTTTTTCTGAAGGACGATGCCAATAATGTGCTTTTCAGTCAGATTGGATCTATTAATTTTAGTTTTGTCTGACTAAATTTACTCTTTTCCAATCTTCAACAGACAATGTTTAAACGCCTCATTCTATTTTTTTCGGATATTGCCGGCATCTTGTTATTCCTGATACTAATCCAATATTCTGTTCACACACTTACACTTTTGTTCACTCTCCTTGCCGCCTCCTTAATTGTTTTAGCAAGCATCAGTATTTAACAAAAGCCTTCTACGACCTCCTTTACCTTTTGGTTTTTTGTACTAAAAATACAGTTTTTTGCGACACTTTCACTATTTCAGCAATTATCCTTGATGAATGCCTTTGTTTGGCCAAGGAAACTTTGTTGTTATTTTCAAGTCTACGCTTATTTTTCTCATTTCAAATTATTTTTAGGGCAATTGATTAAACTTTTATTAAAAAACAAAACCAATGTAAATTATTGCTTTCCGGCTTACTATTAATAAAAACTAACCATATTTATATATTTTTTCTACTTGGAATTTCATTAAAAACAAAACATGTGAAACGCGCAAATCTGAGGGTCTATTATGAAACTTATTCGATATCGAAAAATTCGATTCGCGGCGTATTTTGGTATTATGATTTTTTTTCTATCGAATAATTCAAAATCGACAAATTCGCCAAATTATGAAACAAACAAAAAAATACGAATCGAATTAAACGAAAATGTAACGTCAAAATCCTACTCAATATTGTCTGTCTCATGTCAATGTTGTTTTACAATAATAATTTTTTTTATCGTGTAAATAAATTTGGTGGTCTATTTTTATATTTTTTAATTAAGGAAATTATAATTGTTGTTTTTAAATATCCAGAAATACAGTATGTTCAACAAGAGCGTGTACGGCATAACTGTACTTATAACTATTGGAACAAATATGGGCAGGGCTTACATGGGTTTTCTATTAATTCCTCTTGGACGCTCTAAAACAAACATTAGTTTAACTGCAACTGTTTAGCGGTTAAAATCGATTTGAAACGGTGTTTTCAAGTGCACTTCCGAAAGGGCCAAAAATGTCAGTTGCAAGTGCAGCAAAACATATAAAAAAGTCGAAAACATTTGTATAGAAGAGGATTACACATTATTCAATGTATAAAAATGTTGACGATTTGCCAGATAGAGGCAAAATCCGAACCACTTCAAAAAAGGAGGATGAGGCCATCATACAGTTGATTTGAGAAAATTATTCGCTTGCGCTGTGGAAAAATAGACGAAAAGAATATTATTATACCAAAAACAACCATACGAAATAGAATTATGGAACATGACTACGCATATGGATATACGTTGGTCAAACCATTGGTATAACACCAAATACATGGAAAAGCGACTACAGTGGGCGAATGAAAATAAAAACAATGATTTTACGAATATTGTGTTTACCGATGAATCATCCATCCTAGGGTTTTAATGTTGAAAGGCGTGTTTGGCCAACTAAGCAAAAAAACAGGATTTTCCGAACTGTGGAACTCTAATTGCATCTTGCAAGAAGAGAATGATCCAAAACATCCATAGCATACTTTGTTCTGAATTTAAACTCAAAAAGGGCATCACAACAATGGATTGGTCGTCTCAGTCACCTAATTCCAATCCGATCAAAATTTATGGGCACTCATGAAGAATAAGATGAAAATGTACCACATAAAAAATTTGAGTGCTCTAGCGCGAATTGTTCGGAAGATAAGGAAAATTTTATTACCAAAGTATGCAGAAAAATTCGTTGATAGTAAATGATTGAGTTTTATTTTTACTTAGATTTTGCCGTATACGCTCTTGTTGCACATACTGTATATTTACCAAGATGTAAGTTGTAAAATAATTTACTACAAAAAACGTATGTATTTTAATAATTTATGAAATTGATTTGACAGTTCCACAACAAATGAACGATTCGCTTGCTTTGATAATAGCAATATTCGAAGCGTATCGAATTTTTAGATATAGAATTTTTCGAAAGCGAATAATGTTTCATAATAGACCTCCAGCTTGATTTTGACGTAACAATTTCGTTTAATTCGCGTATTTGACAATTTCGAATTATTCGATAGAAAAATCATAATACCAAAATACGCCGCAAATCGAATTTTCCGAAATCGAATAACTTTCATAATAGACCCCCAGATTTGCAAGTTTCACATGTTTTATTTTTAATGAAATTCCATTTAGAAAAAATATAAAAAATATACCGTTTTCGTGACGAAAAATATACCGTTTTTTAATAAAAGTTTAATCAATTGCCCTATAAATAATTTGAAATGAGCAAAATAAGCGTACACGTGGAAAATAACAAAGTTTCCTTGACAAAACAAGGGCATTCATCAAAAATAATTGCTGAAATAGTGAAAGTGTCGCAAAAACTGTATTTTTATATGCTTTTGTTAAATACTGATGAATGAAAAATGAGAAGGTTAAAAAACCTAAGGAGGCGGCAAGGAGAGTGAACAAAAGTGTAAGTGCGTGGACTGCGCAAAGAGTCCAACAGAATATTGGATTAGTATCAGGAATAAAAAGACGTCGGCAATATCCGAAAAAAATAGAAGGAGGCGTTTAAAGATTGGACTGTTGAAGATTGGAAACGAGTAATTTGGTCCGACGAAACTAAAAATAATAGATACCAATCTGATGGAAAAGCATATTATTGTCATCGTTCATCAGAAAAAATTCTAAATAAATAAATGTACCAAGTTAAAGAAACTTTTAAGCATTTATGTAGCGAAGTAGCCTAATGGCGTGGGGTGTTTTACTTCGTGACACGTGGGTTCATTAGTTTAGATTAATGGGATAATGAAGAAAGATTACTACCTTCAAATATTGCAGGAAAACATGCCAAATTTTGTAGAAGAATGTGCATATCCGACAGAACTAATTATTTTCCAACACGATCCACGGTCTGCTCAAAGCCCCGATATCAACCCAATAGAAAATTTATGGGCCATTGTGAATTGACGTCTCTCTGCTTACAGAGAGAACCACCTAGTAGCATCAATCAACTATGGGATAGATTCCAAGCTGAATGCTCAAAAATCGACAATGAAATATTTCAAAATCTCGTTGAAAATATTCCAAGGCGAATGAAAGAAACTATAAAAAACAAGGAGCGTTGGACAAAATATTGATTTTCTGGAGTAACACCAACAAAGCACAGGCAAGTGAAATAGTGCAAAACTGAGATAACGTTGTTTCAATGAATTTTATTGTGATATTTTTCAATTACACATGAAATTTTATTTTTTACACTGTTGTATAAGAAGTTAATGTATTATGAATCATAATCGATAAAACTATATTTATTACCGTTATAAAAAAAAAACAAATGATTTTTAAATTATAGACTCAAATTTGCTCGCCACTGTAGTATTCGTTTTTTTAAGTAGAATTTTTGTCTTTTAACAGTCATAAGAACAGTTTTATTCTTATAGCAACAGTCTTATATCGATCAAACAAAGTTGACTATCCAAGTGATATATGATCCAAAAATTTGTTGGGTGTAACAAATGTTGCACTATAAATACAAGAAATCTAAATATAACGATTTGAAATAAAAATTTAAATACCAGGTGCCCAAAAAAATTTTCGGGTTTCACATATAGATGGTGCTAGCGACACATCTACTGTTTTGTTCATAGCGTGGACAGTTGTTAACGATAACCAGTTGTGATACCAGCACATATCGCAACGTAAAAATATTTTTTCTAAAAACGAAAATGTCGAGTTTTGTGCCAAACAAACAGCATTTGCGGGAAGTATTGCTTTTCTGCTTCAACTTGAAAAAAATGCAGCGGAAGCACGTCATTTGCTAGGAGGTCTAAAACGAACATTAGTTTTTATTTATTTAAATAGTACAATCTTATCACATGATAATTTATCACTAATGATAATAACGCACTTATTTGAAACTAATAAGTGGAGCAAGTGTGGGTTTGCAAGAAATCAATATTCTGCTCCCAATAATGAAACTTTATCACCTGGGCGTAGGAAACCCCGGCTCTAATAGTATCATATTGTTGGTTTTACTTTTGCTGTAGGCGCTCTGTTACTATTATTTTTCTCGGTAGTTGAGCGTTTAGTTTTTTCTGATACACCAGGCATCCGTTATAGCTAGCCGAATGACCTTTTTCTCCGCACAGTTGGTCATTTCGCGGCTTTTGACATTGTTTTGTTTGATGATTCTCTGCATATTTGACACATTTGGCTTGCCTATTGCAGAAGTTATTCGTGTGTCCTAACTGTTGGCAATTTGTACACTGAGGTATACCTATTACCTTTTTAGGTGATTCAATAGACACCTTGCAATATAGCAGGTTCTTAATTTCGTATATGTCCTTATTGTTTTCCCCCTGCAACAGGGCTACGTAAAACAACGGGAAGTGTCTAATAATTTTCTCATTACTAATTATCGATTTTTTATGAACGTTAATAATGTTGGTTACTTTATGACCATTGTCCTCGATTGCCGCTTTGATCTCTTCGCGATTGGTAGATGACGGTAAACCTCGTATTACGATTCTATACCATCTTTCACTTTTGAGCTGATAAGTATGGTATTCCATCTTATATAGTGTACTATCCTTGTTATTGGATTCAGTTTCTTTTATATCGCTTAGTAGTTTTTTAATTTTACGGTAGTCATTTTCAGACTGCGTTGTTATTTTGATATCGTTATTGGATATTGCTTTAAACTGAACATGTTTCTCTGTTACTGCCCATACTTGAGCTCTGAGTATATTAAAATCTTTAACGTTGCTGACATTGATTGGTGGTGGTAAGGGTTCCTTTTTGTGTCCATGTTGTGGTTGTTTTGGTATTTCGTTATCGTGCGGTAGAGATACCCTTGGTGATGGCGTTTTGGAGAGTCTCCTCCAGTTGGAGAGTTTATTTTGTCTAGGTTGGGTATCTGTATCAAGTTCCTCTTCATCCGTAAAGTAGTCATTGGTTACACTTTGTAGGCTCTGACTTCTACCATTAGTAGACGTAGAAGGTTTATTTTGCCTCTCTAGTGTTTCGATTCTGTTTTGTAAGTTTACCAAAATATCTTTGTATTTATTACATTGTAACTCATACTGCTGGCATTTTGTCCTTAGTTCATTATTCTGGCGCTCAAGCGAGGCTAATTTTGATGTCATTTCATTGCCGTCTTGAGGCATACGGTGTGTCTTTTCGTTAATGTTGGAGAATGCATGAGTTCTAATGGAGATAGGGGGCTTATACTTCTAGTTGTTCTAGTAGCTAAGCTTGCCACTACTAAAGCATTGCGGTCACTGGATATCGACGACTGGAAGCCCACTCACTCACTGTCCGAAGTCGCCGGTACTGGGCATCCTTATCCCGGCACCGTAGCATTATTCTTCTTCTGATCTGCCATGGTTGGTTTATTGTTTGGGGTTCCTTCCCCTAGCCTCCGCGGATGGTATTTTATTTTCCACCTACCCTCCAGCAAGCCGGTTAAAGAGCATTCCCTATCCGCCACCTGTGGCCCTATTCTGGCTTCCCTTCGAATAGGGAATTGGGAAAAATATTTTCATAGCATTTTTATCTAAATTGTATTTTTCTGGCCTACTAAGGGAACATGTTGGGTGTTAATATTTTCGAAACAAAGTTAAATGGGAAAATATTTCTCCCTATAAAAATTTTGTGGAACAAATGTTTCCCAATCCACTTTGTTTTAAAAAATTTTACACTAAACTTATTACCGCAGTAGGCCAGAAAAATATAATTTTGACAAAAATGCTATGAAAATGTTTTTCCCAATCCCCTATTCCCAGTGAAAGCCAGAATAGGGTCACTGGAGACGCAGCACGATGGAAGTTTGGCATCTCCACACAGGTAAGGCGAACATGCACCATCGAAAACTACCGCGTGAGTAGTGGAGATTTCGACATTGAAAACAAGAGGCACAACGGAAGACGAAAAACATTAGAAGACATCGTACAGCTGCAAGCATTACTGGATGAAGATGATATGCAAACTCAAGATCAACTTGTGAAGGCATTAAACACTACTGTATAAGATTTTTCCAAAGGGTTACATGAACAATTTAAAAGCAGGGAAAACGAGAGCGTCATGAGTTGACTGAGAAACGGATAGAAAATAAAATAGCCTCTTTCGAAATTTTGCGTTCACGGCCTGAAAGAAAGAGCTTCCTGCGTCGGATTGTTACAGAAGATGAGAAGTGGGTTTTTTAAGAATCCCATACGCAAAAAGTCGTGGCTTTCACCTGGCGATGCATCAACATAGACGGCACGGCCAAATCGCTGCGGATAGAAGACAATGCTCCGCGTTTGGTGGGATCAGTAAGAAATCGTGTAGTATGAACTGCTGAAACCGGGCGAAACTGTCAATAGGCAACGCTACCGACAACCAGAATTTTACACGAGACACGAAAGAGTGATATTGCAGTAAGGCCACAGTCCATGACATCACACTTCCAGGGTCATCCAAGATACCATCAAAACGTTGAAATGGGATCTACTACCGTACCTGCCTTATTCGCCAGACCTGGCCCCTCGGATTATCACTTGTTCCGGATGATGGCGCATGGCTTGGCTACACTTTGTCAGTTTTGAAGAAGTGCAAAACTGGTTTGTATGAATGGTTTCAGCCCAAAGACGCCTCGTTTTATTCAATTCGGTATTCATGTATTTCCAGAGAGTGAAAAACGTGTAGATAGCCAAGGACAATACTTTGAATAAACCATTTTTTATATTTCTACAAATTTTCCATTTTTTCAACAAAAAAACCCGGAACTTAGTTGCACACCTAGTATAGTTTTCAATATGAGGATCATTTCAAAAAGTTTGTGGCAAAGAATATCAATTTTAACAGAGGGGTGGTTGCAACAAGTTTCAAATAAGAAATCTGTTCAACCAATTTCAAAAGATTGACCTATGGGTAGATTTTATAGAATGCTGCGACCAGAGGGGTGGTGAAAAACCGTTATTCATATCGCCGACCACAGGAATCTTTCGGATCATTTATCCCGTTAAGAGACCATATCTTGAGCATTCCAGCAAATCTATCTATATGTCAATTTTGAAATTTTTCAAAAGATCTCAAACATTGCGAAAATTTACCGGATAGAAACTTGCCTTTTTTATAATTTACTGGTTCGATTTTTTAAGCATACTCTAATAAAGCCTTAGGGTATTCAGAGAGCTTCAGCTGTCTCTGTGTATACCTAGGTGGCCGCATGCACTTCGCGGGGGCGGATACGGCTTATGTGGTAACAAGTGGTACAACTTCACAAAAACAAGCGAAGAGTATGACCGAGGGCTTGAAGTTGAATATTTTATATTTAGCCAAAGATTACACTTGCTGAATAAAGAAGGCGAAGCAAATACCTACTGCCACAAAGGCAAATCAAATATTGATCTCACCTTAGTGACCAGAGTGGGCTATTAAACAAAATTAGAAGTTGGAGTGTC
This sequence comes from Nephrotoma appendiculata, assembly GCA_947310385.1. Taxonomy (NCBI): domain Eukaryota; kingdom Metazoa; phylum Arthropoda; class Insecta; order Diptera; family Tipulidae; genus Nephrotoma; species Nephrotoma appendiculata. The sequence goes on from OX371223.1 coordinate 229,561,084, forward strand.
AAAACAGTTGAAAATCTAGTGATAACAGGGCGATCTTGATAAAGATATCTGGAAAACAAATACTAGATGCGGAGAAATGAATAAAAGGTTTGCTCTGAAGAGTGCAAATTGGACCCTTCTAAACGATTATCTTTCTGATCAATGGGACCGTATAAATTGGGAAGACAGCAACAGCAAAGATTCTGTAAACAGACGTGCTAATGCAGTCACCGACAGCATAATTAAAGCCTGTGAAATTGCGATACCAAGGCAAAAGAGCTCCAAATGACAAGTCGCGTGGTAGATTCCAAGCCTTAACAGAAAACGTAAAGAAGTTCAAAGAAGTCGGAAAGAATTCCAAAACACTAGACAAACAGAGCTAAGGGAAATTAAGAAACAAGCGTACAGGGTATTAAGAAATTCGTACTTTAATGAGTATGCACGCGAAAAACAAAAAAGCTTTGAAAAAATTGTGTCCTCACATAGTAATAGAGAGCCATGGGACTTATTTATAAATTCCAGGCGGGTAAAATTAAATATCGGGAGACATTAAGCTCAATTCTATCTCAGGGAACAACAACTACAACACAGCAAGATACAAACTAACTGCTACTAAACTCCCTGCTTCCTGACGATGATCCTGCAAATGATACAGAAGAGCAAAAGAATATAAGAGTAGTGACGCAGCAGGCGAATGGAAACGATCCACCTTTCAGTGAAGGGGAGGTTGAATTAGCACTAATGAGTAGGAAAAAAAGCAAGGCGCCTGGACCTGATCTCGTCGAAACAGAAGTGGTGAAGGCAGTATGACACATTATTGGGATGTACCCCACTAACACACCTTTCAATAAGTGTTTAGACCTGGGTGTGTTTCCGAAAATCTGGAAAATAGATAAAGTTGTTGTGATCAGAAAAGGAGGAGATAGAAACGAAGCTATAAACCGAAAGCGTATAGACCATTGGCCCTTCTTCTGCAAACAGAAAAATTAGTAACAGGCAGGGTGATAGAAAAATTTAATGCCAGCGGACTCTACTCTGCCAAACAATTCGGATTAGCTAAAACAAAAAATAGATCAACGGAAGATGCAATCCTAACGCTAATGAACAAAGTTAAAGCTGCAAATTCAAAATGCGTAGCCCTAACATGTCCTGGATATTGCAGGTGCCTTCAAAAATGTCTGGTGGAAATAGTTTTAGATTATTTAAAAGATCGAACAGCGATTATTGAGGACTGTCATGGGAAAAATTCAGAAGAATTTAACAAAAGGATGTCCACAAGGCTCAGTCATTGGCCCTAATATTTGAAACATCGTGTTCAACGATAGTTTCTGCAGCGAGGAAGAAGAAATTGCCTATGCTGACGGTAAAGTTATAATCATATATGGGCACTCAGTTGGCACTAAATCGCATGTGGGAATGGTGTATGCAAAATAAACTAGCTCTATCACCCGGAAAAACTGTAATGATGTTACTAAAAGGTACATTGAACACAAATAGACCGCCTATAGTAAAATTAAATAATGTGAGAATAAAACTGGAAAAAACTGTAAAATATCTAGGCGTTAGTATTCATTCATGAGCGTCTTGGTATTACAAGTAACGACAAAACTATCGCTGATAAGGCCAAAAAGTCTTACATACAATTGCAATAATTTCGCACGAGGATTGGGGACTTAATAACCGTACGTTGTTAATCTTATATAAGGCAATAATAAAGCCTGTACTAACGAACGCGTGCGCTAGTTGGGTGGGCAAGTTAAATGTACCCAACATAAGGGCTTTGGAAAGTGTACACAGACATGCTTTGCTGAAGATAACGGATTGTTATAGAACTACCCTCAAGAACCAATAGATATCAAATTAATACAAAGTGCAACTATAAGTAATATTAAGAAGGCACGCCCGACCATGACAGGGAACATTCTTATAGCTACTGAGGAAATAATTGACAAGAAATTGCGAATAAGAAGAACGAAACAAGAATTCATTAGCTTATGGCAACTAAGATGGAATATTTCTACGAGAGGAAGATACACGTATGAGTTCTTTCCAAACATCAGGGAAAGACTAGACACGAGAATCTCACTAAACAACTGCTTATTACAATGCACTACTGGACACGGTAACTTTCTCAGCTACCTAGTTAGATTTAGAATTAAGGAAAATGAACTCTGCCTGTGCGGGGCAAGTATAGAATCATCTGACCACATAATATTTGAATGTGTATACTATATCATAATGAGAGATGAAGGCTTCAATCTAGCCTAACCAATGCAAATATTACATGGTCGGTAGATAAAACTGTATTTGTAAGCAACAATATTTGATTTGTAGCTTCACGGACTTTTGTGTCCGTGTCATGCAATCAAAAAATACCCTGGCCAAGGCCACCAAGATCTTCAACTGGAAATATGTTTCAGTATACGAGAAGGAAAACACCGAACTCCGTGAGAAGTAAGAGAATTTGCAATGCAATCGATGATAATTTAATCCATTCCATACGGATGAAGAAGGATTAATTAGAGCTAAATCTTTTAATGGCGGCAATGAATGCGTCTGTAGTAAGATCTGTTAATACCATAAAGAGGATTGCTTTCATTTAAGACAGACGAATATCGCCATGTATAAACTTTATAAGTTTTGTCATAGTTCTTTATGAGTTGTTTTTCCATTTAGAGGAATTTTAAGTGGCATTTTTTGGCATTTTTTTACGTAAGAATGAGTGCGTAAGTTGGATTCCTCCTTGCCCAATTTTTGTATACACATAGTTGATTATTGCTCTACTGAGCTGATGGAAATATCGCAGGATGTCTTTCTTTTTATAATTTAGTATTGAATTTTGAAGACTTTCACCTACTCGCAGAAGTCCATATTGATCCTGAAAGGGATTAAAATGTAGTAAATTGCTTCTCTTGTTCTCTATTCTTGAGTGATTTTGTTATTTCTGCCTTAAACCAACTACGTTGAGTCTGTCTTATAATGATCTTCTGCCTCGTGCAGGTCGTACTTAAATATGTTTTCTATATTGCATTTTTTGATGAAACTGTCCACCAGCTATTTATAGATTCATGAGTTCGTCCCAGACCCGCGCAATCGAATAATAATCCAATTTGAACTACTGTAGGGCCATTGATGTGGTTCAGTCAAGCTTCGAATTTCTGGCACTCTGTTGGCAACCTAAGATTTGAACTTTTCATTATCACCTTGCGTACTATCGTAAAGTCAGCCGTCTAGTGATTGATTGACTTCTTGCAGTAGTTTCACAGCTACGATGGTTCCATTTAAATCTAAGCGTGGTAGTGTTACATATTGTTTTGTTGGTGCCACTATCGTTATAGCTGCTATGAGGCCGATGTCAACTTGTTCTCCAGTGATTACTTTTAGTTAGACCCAAACTACATATACCTACTCCGATGCGTCACTAAATCCACGAACGACAACGAAGATAAGTTTTTCTAAGTACTTTTAACACTATTTGCCGTAGGCACTTGGCGAAACACACTTACACCTAATAAACACATTTTATTAAACACTTGTTTTTTTATTTCGCAAAAATTAGATTTTTGAATATTTTAATTAAAAAAAAAAATTTTGAAAAAGTTTAAAAAATCACTCGCACGATTTCTACTTGTTGTGTCATCATCAGGAGTATCAGTTTTTCTACGTAGGTTAACCAATGTTGAGAAAATTTGGTTTGTGCGGGTTTCTGTAGCATAAGTTTTGGAATGATTATTACTGGTGCGAAACATCCTAGCGGATCAAATAACTTGGCTGTCGTAGTAAAGATGTTTCGCTTTATCACTGCTTCAGTGTGTTCATGAAGGTCTATGTTGAATTCAAAAATGTCTATACGAGGCTTAGAATAAAATCCCAGAACTTTGATGGTTTCATTAATTTAAATGTTATATGTGTCTGTGCTTTGAATCTTGTGTACGTTGTTTAGTAGCTCTCTTTTATTGCTTGTCCACTTCCTTAAATTTAAACGGCCTTGTCGGAGTAGCGGCGTTAATTGATTTTGAAATGGTAGTTACCGTGTAGCATCCTGTCATCGACATCAACATCTGGTAAGTAGATAGAAAGGTATAGTTTTTTTCATTCTCCGCTACTTGTGGTAAAGTTCTGACCACGAATTCAGTTGCTGCTGTAGATCCGTATGAGACTCTTTTCAATTGGTATTTCTGAAGTTTCTCAGCTGGTAAGTTACGCCAAAGTATGCCTTGGAGATTTTTGTCTTCTTCGGCAATTCATATTTGTTGAAACATCTTTTCAATTTATGCGGTAAATGCATATTTGTGCTCTCGCCATCTCATGACGATATCCCAAAGGCATTGTTGTGATTTTGAGCTCGTATTGTCCATATATTCTTTCATGAACATTCTGTATTGGATTGCTAAGTCGCCACTCTTTATGAGTTCTTTTCCAGTGGGAGTAATCTTGCCATCTTTTTAAGTTACTTAATTGATTAATGATGCTGTTAAGTGGTACTTTTACGATGTACCTACCATCTGTTCATCGTTTGGTAGTAATTTGAAACAGCCGTTCGCAACTTTATTTTCAGTGGTTTGCTTTCGTGGGGGATATAAATCTCCAACATTTTTTGGGTTTTTTTTCAAATTTCTCTAGCGAGTTTTCTCGGTGGCAATCGCAGTGTGCTTGTCAAATGTATATTTGGCTTGCTTATATTAATGTTTTTCCCCAGAATTATCAATCCTAACCTGGATCGATGTGAAATTGGTTGTTGATTACTTTTCATCATAATATCAGGTAGTATGATATCCGCATAATGTGTTCTCCTATAAGTAAGTCTATCAGTGGTGTCTGATAATTAGGATCACCCAATGCTAAGTGTGCAGACTATCTTATGTTTGAATGACTATTGGTTTATGTGGATAACCGTGATCGCGTTATTTATTCTCGATTTGTTCTGTATTCTCGAATTGTTATCATCTTTTTCGTTATTATGTAACAACTGACAATGTGATTCACCGCACAGGAATGATTTAACGTACAGTCAAGTGTTGAATTGTTGCTGTTTAGATAGTTTCTGCAGAGTTCTAATAGTGACACGAATTATTTTTGTTTTAATTGTTCATTGGGCGCTTTCAGGGTACGCAACAGTTGGGAACATGTTGAGTAAAATCGCGGCCAACGCTATTAAAATGTTTAGCACTATGAAATTTTCAAATCATATTGGCGATGATTTTACTAATCATGATAGCGGACCTGAAAGCACCCATTGTATTGTATTTTTGACAGTCCTTCATTTGACGACCCTTTTGGCAGACCTAACATATTTTATTTGTGGTCAACAAGGAGTAACCTTAATGTTGGATCATATTTTGGAAAAAGTATTAAAGATCTACGGTATTTGATGGCCTTTCGCGAAACACTTATTTTGATGCGGTAAATCTCTTTCCAAAAATTTCATGAAACTGGCTAAATTTTAAAGTTCCTTTGCGCTTGTTAACGACATTCCTTATAGTCTTCAAGTTTCAAAGTTGCCCTTCTTGTCTATAACGTATACGATGAGTTGGTCCCATGACCTATATGGACTCCCATGTATCTTATTGCATGTATGTAGGCACTCATTGGTGGAATCGAGGAATGAGCGATGACTCTGGTCGAGCCGCGGATTAGTTGATGATATTAGTTATTGATCTATATTTTTGTACAATACTCATTTTTTGTTTCTAAATTTCTTATGTTTTTTTTGCTGCTCTACATATTTTTTATAATTGGTATAAAGTTGCAGCATTTTCTATGTTATCGCTTCTTCTTGTTTCAATTGTGCGCCCAAATCCACCATATACGACTAAAACCTGTTATTTTGAGGGGTCGAATGCCAAAGAGCCGAATTTTGAAGGGTTGAATGTCGAAGGGCCAAATGTCGAAGGATCGAATGTGTCGAAGGGCCAAATGTCGAAAGACCGAATGTTTCGAAGGGCCGAATGTGTCGAATGGCCGAATTTCGAAAGGTCGAATATGTCGAAGGGCCGAATAGGTCAAATGGCCGAGTGGGTCAAAGGGCCAATTTTTTATTTGCTTTTAGAAATACATTTTTTTATTTTTTTATTTAATTTAATTATTTTTTTATTTTTTGAACCATATACTTATTATTAGAAGTCTGACATAGGGGGCCAAATGTCTCAGATGACGCATGACAAAATTTTCCTTCACCAAAATGTATTGCTGACTGGATACGTGGAATTCCATGAATATCCGAAGATGAAAAATACTAAAATACATAAATACCGGCCCTTCGATACATTCGGCCCTTCGACACATTCGGCCTTTTGAAATTCGGCCCTTTGTACCCATTCTGAATTATTTTGTTCGTGTGTCCGGAAATATTTTTGACTGATTATTCTGCATGTTGTATTCTCAACAATATTTTAGAACTTTTATGGACCTATTTATTAAATTTTTGATATTCTTTCTCTTCCATCGATTGTGCAAATACTTTTGTCCTTCCCGGCAATTGATTTTGATGAGATAAAAATCAAACAACTCAACTCAATTTTCAATAGACGATTGAGTTGAATAGCCATTCCGTTCACTTTTACATCGAATTCAACACTAAAGCCAGGTTTATGGTTGCGTTCGTTCGTTCGGTAATTTTCTCGACCAATCATCTCTTGTGAAAAAATCCAGAAGAAAAAAATCGTAATTTTTCAGCAATATGATTTTTCGTAAAAATTGTCAGAACGAACGAACCAACGCAACCAGAAAGGCGCCATAATGTATTGAAAAGTAAATGAAATGCCGGTTCAAACTCAGGCATCTATCGAAATTTGGGTTGCTTTTTGGATATTTTTCTCTCAGTGTGGAAATGAATTGGAGTCAGTTGGAATTCAAAAGAAATTCAGTATATTTTATTCGACTTTGATTAAATGGAATCAATATAATGCATAGTGGTAAACAATATTTTTCGGTTTTTTGTCCGGCGCGTAAATGAACAACGATGATGGCTTACTAACTCTCGAACACACGAAGTACAACTGACCATATTATGGTCAATTAACTGACGTCAGTTGCAGCCGTTCTCAAAAAATTCGCTAGAAAAAATGTTCAATTTTCTTTGGCTTTTTCCGAATTTTCCGAATCAGATTTTCTAATTTTTCTCTTCTAAAAGACTATCTGGATCGGGTACGTACGAAATCCCGTACAAAAACATCATTTTTTGATTTTCCGACTTTCCCGGTGGATTTTCCAATTTTCTTTCGTAAGAACCATCTCCTGGAAATTGAGAACACAGCAAAAATAGATTGAGCCAAACCGGTTCAGCCGTTCTCAACTGATGCGCTAGAAAAAATATCAATTTTCTACGGATTATTCCGGAAGCTTCCAAGTTGTCTACTCAGATTTTCCAAATTTTCCAAAAACATCATTTTTCGATTTTCCGAATTTTCCGACTTTTCCGGTGGATTTTCAACATTTTCTCTCGTAAGAACCATCTCCCAGGAATTGGGAACACATCAAAAGAAATTAAATCAATCAATTAAAAATCAATTTTCTTCGGGTTTTTCCGGAAGTTTGCGAGTTTTCCACTCAGATTTTCCAATTTTTCTCTTCTAAAAGACGGATACGTGCGAAATTCCGTAAAAAGCATCATTTTTCGATGTTCCGACTTTTCCGGTGGATTTTCCCAAAATTTTCTTTCGTAAGAACCATCTCCTGGAAATTAGGAATACTGCAAAAAAAGATTGAGCCAAACCGGTTCAGCCGTTCTCAACTGATGCGCTAGAAAAAATATCAATTTTCTACGGATTATTCCGGAAGCTTCCAAGTTGTCTACTCAGATTTTCCAAAAACATCATTTTTCGATTTTCCGAATTTTCCGACTTTTCCGGTGGATTTTCAACATTTTCTCTCGTAAGAACCATCTCCCAGGAATTGGGAACACATCAAAAGAAATTAAATCAATCAATTAAAAATCAATTTTCTTCGGGTTTTTCCGGAAGTTTGCGAGTTTTCCACTCAGATTTTCCAATTTTTCTCTTCTAAAAGACGGATACGTGCGAAATTCCGTAAAAAGCATCATTTTTCGATGTTCCGACTTTTCCGGTGGATTTTCCCAAAATTTTCTTTCGTAAGAACCATCTCCTGGAAATTAGGAATACTGCAAAAAAAGATTGAGTCAAATCGATTTAGCCATTCTCAACTGATGCCCTAGGAAAAAAAATCAATTTTCTTCGGGTTTTTCCGGAAGTTTCCAAGTTGTCCACTCATACTTTCCAATTGTTCACTTCTAAAGGACCATCTGGATCGAATACGTGCAAAATCCTGTACAAAAACATCATTTTTCGATTTTCAAAATTTTCCGACTTTTTCAGTGGATTTTCCCAAAATTTTCTTTCATTCAAACCTTGTCCTGACAATTACGAACACAGCGAAAACAATCAGCCAAATCGATCCAACCGTTCTCAAGTGATGATTAGTTATACTATGCGGCAATTGATTTTTATTAATATAGAAAATATTTATCTGATTCAACATTTTCGATTCTTAACTTTCTCGAACTTCACCCCAAAACCTATTTTAAATTTCATTTATTAAAAAGTTCATCATCCTTAAACCCAAATACATTTTCCTTAATTTTAATTGTTATACGATTATGTTTATTTAATATTATTTCAAAATCCACAGCATTTAATTTAATTATATGAGTTTAAAATAAAATTTGACAATAACAGAAGAATGTTGGCGTTTCACGCCATCATTATTATTTTGTTTAATTTTTCCGTTTTCATTTTTCCATTTTAGCATTTTTCCGGTTTTCGTATTATTATTATTTTCTGTTTTAATTTATAAATAAAAGAAAAAATATAAATATTTGTTATCCTTTATTTTATTATTTTTATTTTGTTTTATTGTAGATCCTGATTATAAATTAAAATCGGCAGCCCAAACTCCAGCAACATTACATAATTCATTGTCAAATGATCATAACATGGGAGGAATTGGACGAAGTTTAGAAGATAGAAAAATTTATATAGGAACGGTAAGAATACCAAACTAAAATTACAACAAAAGAACTGATTTAATTTTATTTTAAATTTAAACTTTTTTTCATTTTATTTTAATTAATTTTTGCGTTCATTTTTTTTCACAATTCGTTTTTGTGCGATTTTAAATCAATGCAAATGGTAAAAAATGCAACACTTTTTTCGTATAATTTATTTATTTATTTATTTTTTTTTATTTTAACTAGAAATATTATCATTTTAAATTTTGTAAAACTTGTCTTAAACTTTATTTTACAAAAAAATGTTGAACAAAATTAATGAGTTTTTTACTTAAAAAATAAAATACAAAACATCCAGTTTAATTGCTTCGTTTGTTGATCTTATGTGTTGTTGTATTTTGTTATGGTTGTTACGAAAAGTTTATACACTTTTCGCTTGATATAAATAAACAATGAAAATTTAAGGAAAACGAAATATAACAAACAATTTTGAATTGGTAATTTTTCAACTTTTTGCTGTAAATTTAAGAAAATGCATATATCTTTAAAAGGTTGTGCATCTAAGTTGAGATTATTGTTAGATGGAATGCATTTTAAGCGCCATGAACTAACTATTTGTGATTATAATTAATCCTAATGACTTACTTTACTTTAATTGATTAATATTTTTATTTTTCTGTATACACTAACTCTTCTTTCTGAAATAGTATGATGGATTTGTTTCCATTATTTTAGATCTGATCCATCAGGTCAGGTTATAATCAACTAGTCCCCGGTACGCCGAGCGTCTCTCTCTCTAGCATTTACATCCCATGAAGGGATTTTTCCGCCCGCACTATGGACCTCCATCCTTCTCGATCCATCGCTCTCGTCCTCCAATTTCGACATCCTAATACGAATAGGTCTTGTTCGACGTCGTCACGCCAGCGTAGTCGGGGTCTTCCTCTACGACGTACTCCGGCTGGTTGTTGATGGAACACTTTGTAAATCATTCGTTGTTGTGGAGATCTTGCAACGTGGCCGAGCCATCTAACTCGATTAGATTTGATGAAGCCGATAATATCGCTACCTCCGAGAAGTTGCTTTATTTCGTGGTTCATGCGAATCCGATATTCATTGTTCGCAACTTTAATAGGACCAAAAATTGAACGGATGACCTTTCTTTCGAAGGTAGATAATAATCTACAGTCGTTAGAGGTCATGGTCCAGCTCTCGCTTCCGAAAGTCAGCACAGGTCTTATAAGTGATTTATAAAGTGAGAGCTTGCGCGACTGCGATAGGTGTTTAGATTGCAATAATTTTGATTGGGCGTAGAAAACTCGTTGTCCGGCAGCGATTTGGGCTTTTATTTCTGCCTGCATATCATATAAGGATGTTATAAGTGACCCGAGGTATTTAAAATTTTCGACGCTATCAAAGTTATGGTCGCCAATTTCGAGATTTGCCATGGAGATGTTCCTGGGTGTTGTTAAGAATTTCGTTTTGGTACTGTTCACCTCCAAACCAAGTCTTCTTGAGAAGCGATTGAGCGGTATGAAACTGTCTTTGATGTCGCTAGGTCTTCGGCCAAGAAGCACAATATCATCTGCATATCCAAGAATTTGGCCTGATTTATTGAATATACAGCGCGAAGTTTCAATGTTGCTTTTCCTCACTACGTACTCAAGCGCCAAATTGAACAGCACAGGCGCGAGTGCATCTCCCTGTCGAACACCATATGTTATTTGAAAAGAGTCTGACACAGATCCTTCAATTACAATTCTACTTGCAGATACAGACGTTGCTAATTTACACAGAGAAACAAGTTTCTCTGGAATACCTAGGCATATGAGCGCGGCCTAAAGGATGTCGCGGTTTATACTGTCATATGCTTGCCGGAAGTCTATATATAGTTGATGAATGGTTATGTTATACTCCCGACATTTTTCCAAGATCATCCTCATGGTAAAACACTGGTCAGTGGTCGATCGGTTGGTACGAAAACCACACTGATAGTCGCCAATGATGTTTTCGGCGAAAGGGATGAGTCTGGCAAGTACAACATTAGCCAACACTTTGTAAGCAGTGTTCAATAGAGCTATGCCACGAAAGTTTTCACATTTAAGACGGTCGCCTTTTTTATGCAACGGACATATGAGCGCGGTCTTCCGATTCTCCGGCAACTCTTCTTGGTCCCAAATACATACAATGAGATCGTATAGACTTGTTGCAAGTGTAGCGCCTCCGAGTTTAATCAATTCTGCGGGGATTCCATCGAGACCGGGTGCCTTACCGTTTTTCAATCGACTAATAGCTGCGTCTACTTCCTCCACTGTGGGATATTCGACAAAGACCTCATCACCTGGCGGAGCTATTGCTCTAATGGGGGTCACTTCGTCATTCCGGTTTAGCAGACTTTGAAAGTAGGTTTGCCATACTGAGAGAACATCAGCCACGTTTGTTCCAACACCGAGCGTCACTCGACCATAATTGGTTGAACTGGAAGTTTTTGTGTCATTAAATAAAAACATTTAAAAATGGGTACGTTAATAAACAGTTTATTGAAATCCTGATAAAAATTATGAACAATATCCTGGTTCAAAACAACTTTTCTCGACATTTTGGAACTAGGAGGTCCCTGCTCCCAAAAATGCGAAAAAATATGCCTGGGGATGACTGTAGAGATCTCTCACTTCAAAGAGAAAGAGAGAATCTTCCTCTTATATAATTCACTCGTGTGTTAAGCAGTTGTATTTATACCACGAGCGATGCAAGTCGCATATAATGAATATAAAATATACACAATATACATACAGTGTTTTATTGAACTCTACAATGGCGACGACGATAAACAAAATATAAGGAAAAGCTTTTACAAATATTATATAGACATTTTGGGTTATGGATGGATTGATAGCCAGATGGTATTTTTGGCTCCAAGAAATTTTTTTCTTGTTGATATTATATAGACGTATAGTTTAAAAAGAAAAAGGAAAAATCATTTGAAAATACGAACTATTAGTGAAAAAACTTATTATTGCGGTATAAATTCCGGTATGATTATTATAACGGAATAATTGTATGTATGTGTGCATTATATTCGATAAACCGTGTCGACTAAATGAAAATAAAATATTATTTAAAAAATTGCTATTGAAAGGTATGTGTAGTGTGCATGTGTACGTAATTTTAATTTTGAACATTTTATGGTATTATAATATATAATTTTATATTACGTTGTAAAATGCGTAAAATTTCACTATGTGATATGCCTAATTATTGTGAAATTATTCTTACGTGGGAGTTTGTACATGTACACATATAAAATATAATATTAATAAAATATTATAAATGTAGCTATACATACGGATAAATAATTAACTTTTGTTATTTAAATAAATTGGCAAATTACACCCGAACGGTAAAAAAAAATAAGAAATTGCATAGTATGTGTGAGTACATAGGCATGTTGGTACATTATATATTCTTTCGTTTATTGTGGATGGAATATGTACCAAGTGAATGCAGTTTGTTGGTTAGATACAATTCAAATTTAATAACTCACAACTTTGGCGATATGGCACGGATCGTGGTCCTGTTGAAAAATAAATTTGCAAGTCTCGTTAAAAAGCTTTAACACAGAATGCTCAAATTTGATGTGTAGGACCTGCAGATGAACAGCTGCTGTACTGCTGAACTAAGGAAGCGCAATTGACCGGTTTCATTTCCAGAAAAGCATCCCCAGACCACAACTCCTTCATTTTTCGGTTGAAGTCTTAAAAGACATACGTTGCCAAGCCTCTCGCCCGGATTTCTTCTTACCAGAATCCTTCAATCTCCAACATGCAGCTTAAATTTTGATTCATCGGGGAAAATCACATCATTCCACATCTCTGAAGTCCAAGAAACAATCTCCTGGGCCCATAGCAAAAGTTGTTTTTTCACTAGTAATGTGAACTCAGGCTTCTGAACTGGATTAAGTGCTCTCAAATCAGCTTTAACAAGTCTTTTTCTCACAAATCTGGCTGAAATTTCTTTTCCCGTTGCTCGCCCAACATCCCATCTTATGTCCGATGAAGTTTTAAAACGGTTCCGACGACATTGTAATATCATGAAACGATCTTCCACTGGCGTTGTCTTTCTGAGCCTTCCAGAGCTTTTCTTTCTTTGTATACTGCCCATCTCTCGCAATTTTTTAATATTCCACGCGACAGTACTTTTAGGAATGTTTACTCTTTCTGCTATTTTACGCGTGGTTAAATTTTCTCGTGCCCAACATATTGCTTTTACACTGCTCACTAACTTTTCCCATTTTTTTAAACTAAAAATGCACTTTATTCTTTATTTGACTAGGATCACTTACAGAATAACTTAATCTTGCAAAATATGCACTATTTATACTCAAAAAAAAAATACAGGTAATAAAACATCTGCACCTTAATATCGGCCAAAAACGGTAGGCGTAAAATAAAATAATTGCTTGACCAACTTTTTTGCACATCAGTTGCGGGGTTGTACCGGTTTAATAAATACAAAAGGCGGTCCAACGAAATATTAATACTAAAGATAGAAGTGCTATAAATCAATAAAAAACACAAAAAAAATTAAAAAATAAGTGTTTAATTTGTGTTTAATTTTAGCAAAAGTTTTGTAATTTTAGCAAAATAAGACTCCACTATGCAATAAAATATGTTTGCCCAATTTTTTTCCCCCAGCACTGTAAATTTTACTAATTTGTTTAATTTTTTAATGATAATTTTTTTTGTTTAAAAATATTATTTAATTAATATTACAACTTTTAGTTCATTTCATTTATCTCGATTTTGAAAATTTTAGTGGTGTATGTAGTCTTCTGTGACTGACTGTACGTGCATGTACGTGATTGTTATAAAATCTTGAGTTAATCATTTAAAACTAACAACGCGTATACTCCTATTCAGGATACGACAATTATTATATATATATAATTTATTCATAATTTTCTTAAATCACTATCCTTTCAAAAGACCACTTCAGTAAATTACATCGTACAAAATTAATATCTATCTATCTATTATATTAATACGCTTAATTTTTTCAAACTCAACCCTAAAATGACCCTTAAACATGATCCGATCCGTTTAAATTTTTCAGGGTAGGTCAACATAAATATAGCGGTGTGCCTCTGCTAAAATCAGAAAAATTCCACCAGAAAGTAGCTGAAACGGGTACCTCAGGTGTTTTCAGCAAAATTTTGTCACGACGCCAGAATGCCATGACAAAATATGTTTATATTGAATCTATGATCATGCGCATTACACCGTGACAATGACAAAATTTATTAAAATTGCCGATGTTTTTGTCATAACACTGTGATTACAAAATGAGTAGAAAATTTGTAATTGAATCTCAATTAAACAAAACAGAGAACATAAAATGATTTTACATACATTTTGGTGTTAATAGTTGTGAGTGTAAAAATACAATTTTGTCATGACACTCTATCTATTTAAGATCTAAAAAATAACCGTGCATATGAATTTACTTTATTTTTGATAAATGTGCATCAAATTTACATCTTAAAAAATCTTCTTAATTATTTCTTAAGCAAAAATTCAATAAAATGTATTCACGTGACTGATTATTCAGTCGAAGGTCAGCTTCTATCTATCTTCTATCTATCTATCTATTATATTAATATTCTTAATTTTTCAACCCTAAAATGACCCCTAAACATAGGCATGCATAGGCTAGAAAAATCGGAAAAATCCCACCGACAAGTACCCGAAACGGGTACTTCATGTGGTTTCAGAAAATTTCCAAGATTTGATGCTACGTGAGCTTGCCATGAGTTTGCTTTATTAAAACTATGAATTTGTTATTAGCGATTTTCATCGAATGTAGATAGCGTTGGTTTCTACGTCTACAAGGGGGACGAGAATTATCAAATTCATTATTATGATAGTTTTAATCCCCCATGATTCATAGCAAACTATATGATTTATATTTTGTTCATCAGATGGTAGCTACTATGTTTATTTTTTATCGAGTCGAAAAAGTATGATCGATCTTATGCCGTGATGTGTCTTTCTGCTCATCTACCGAATCAACATATAATTACATTCGAAGCAAGTAATGAAGATGAAGCGTTGCTTGCAGCACAAACTGGCCGAACGAAGCTTGAGTCATGGTTTCAGCTCAACTTCAATGATCAAAACGCACGACATTTCCTAACAAGACATTCCCCACCATTACGTTTACGTACGCGGTAAATTGCAACTTCGTGAAAGAGGTGGAGAGAAGGTTGTTACACGAATGTATTCAGTAAGCTTGAGAGATGAGGAGCATTTGTTCCTGCGGCTGCTTTCTGGTAAACGATGATGAATGGGATCACTGTTCAACAGAAACAGCAGTCTGTCAAATGCCAAAACAGCTTCGAGAGACTTTCGCTTATATTTGTTGCTTTTGCCAACCTTGATTGACATGACTCTTTATTACAGCTGACACCATATTGATCCACGATATCAACATAATTCGTATACAGCACGGACTTTCTTGCACTATGATCGACTTACCAACTCTATCGAGAAGTCCCGTAGAAGTACAAGTCCTCGATACAGTTTGAGAAGCCGAAAAAGCTGAATTACGAACTCAACTGCTAAACGAAAAGCAGTTGAATGCATTTCGCAAAACAACTCCTGCAGTGGATAATGAAAATGTCTCCAGCCGAAGTTGAGATTTGAATATTTGGTTTGTGCGCATAAATGGTCATGTGACCCCGAGCGCGCTTCCCGTTTGAGATATGAATATTTGACTGTGCACGTAAGTCATACTGTGTGTATTTGATCGCGTGCTTGCCGTTTAAGATTTAAAAATTAACCGCGTATATGAATTTACTTTTTTTTTATAAACGCGCATCAAATTAACATCTTTAATCTTTTTAATCTTTTTAAATCTTCTTAATCATTTCTTAACCAAAAATTCAATAAAATGTATTCACGTGACTGATTATCAGTCACAGGTCGGCTAGTAAGTCAGTAATTTTTCTAAACTATTTATTTTGAAAGTGGCATAAGTCACTTTCCGTTATGAAAAATGGTAATTTATCAATGACTATAGGAAATTATTTATACTTAAAAAAATATAAGTGTCCTGAGATACCAAATTTAACGTATGTGAGGATTCTATCCCAGAAAATAAATTTTTTTAATCAGGCAACACTATCATATCAATAACCAATTTGCTCTTATGTGAAGTTATCCCAGCCCAGGTTTTGGTTCATTTCATTCAAATATACTATATTTGTGAAGTTAGCCCAGCCCAGAAATTTTAAATTAAATTTTTTTTTTTAATTTTAACTGTAAAATTTTAAGTTGCATAAAGTAATGGTAATATTCAGGCAATGTAAGAAAAAATTTGTTCCGTGGCAAGTTCCCGAAAATGAACTCTCGGCTGAGAATTTCATTGATTTTTATAAAATTTTTCGTACCGCTATATAAATTAAAAACTATTTCGCCAAAACTAAAAGTGTCTCGGATCAGGGCAACATGATTTTGAAATCTATACACCAGTAGCTTATAAATTTCAGCTAAATTATAAAAAAATCGTTCCGTGGCAAGTTCTCGAAAATCAATTCTATGGGCTGGGAATTTCAATGATTTTTATACAATTTTTCGTCCCGCTCGATAAATTAAAAACTATTTCGCCAAAACTAAAAATGTCTCGGATCAGGGCAACATGATTTTGAAATCTATACACCAGTAGCTAAGTTTCAGCTAAATTAGAAAAAAATCGGTCCGTGGCAAGTTCCCGAAAATCAACTCTGGCCTGGGAATTTCAATGATTTTTATATAATTTTTCGTCCCGCTCGATAAATTAAAAATTATTTCGCCAAAACTAAAAATGTCTTGGATCAGGGTAACATGATTTTGAAATGTACACACCAGTTCCTAGATTTCAGCTAAATTAGAAAAAAATCGGTCCGTGGCAAGTTTCCGAAAATCAACTCTGGGCTGGGAATTTCATTGATTTTTATATAATTTTTCGTTCCGCTCGATAAATTAAAAATTATTTCGCCAAAACTGAAAATGTCTCGGATCAGGGCAACATGATTTTGAAATGTATACCCCAGTAGCTAAATTTCAGCTCAATTAGAAAAAAATCGTTCCGTGGCAAGTTCCCGAAAATCAACTCTGTGCTCTTAAAACTCATATATTTTACTTATAAAATTTTTCAATTCACAGATGTGAGAATATGATTTAATATATTTCGCCTTCATTTTCGGGAACTTGCCACGGAACGATTTTTTTAATTTTGCTGAAATTTAGCTACTGGTGTATACATTTCAAAATCATGTTGCCCTGATCCGAGACATTTTTAGTTTTGGCGAAATAATTTTTAATTTATCGAGCGGTACGAAAAATTTTATAAAAATCAATGAAATTCTCAGCCGAGAGTTCATTTTCGGGAACTTGCCACGGAACCAATTTTTTCTTACATTGCCTGAATATTACAATTACTTTATGCAACTTAAAATTTTACAGTTTTTTTATACGTTACATTTAAATTTTTTTTATTATATTAAAAACAAATCGAATTTAATAAACTTGATAATTTTTCGTTTTTTCATTAAAATTGATATAATTTCTGGGCTGGGCTAACTTCACAAATATAGTATATTTGAATGAAATGAATCAAAACCTGGGCTGGGATAACTTCACACAAGAGCAAATTGGTTATTGATATGTTAGTGTTCCCTGATTAAAAAAAATTATTTTCTGGGATAGAATCCTGGGATAACTTCACATACGTCCAAATTTAAGTAAATCTTTTCGAAAGTTGACATCAATATTTATGAACATGTTAAAACGCAAACCCTTAAATATCTACAAATTATTGCACTCCAGAGCTGCCGTCGTTTCCATTTATAACTAAATTTTCGTTGTAATTATCGTACCTTCTTGAAACCACAAATTAATTTTAAAGCAATTTTGTATTATACAATTAATTTTGTTTCTACTAAACTAACGTTTTCGATCACTGTGTGATCATCTTCCGATTTAATTTACAACTAAAACAGAAATCTGCTAATTTTGCCGCTAAAGGAATACTTGCTTCTTATATACTAAAATATACATACAGAGTGTTTTTTTTATTCATTCCAAATATTCCGGACGTTCCGAACATGACATATTTTGTTTTTTTATTCATTCCATTCCTTTTTTTGTTATATTTTTATTTATTCTAGACGTTCGAAACGTATTCTTTTCGTATTGGATGAAAAGGTAGAAGGAAAGGAATATTTTTAATCTTAGTCGCCATATTGTTTGTTTTGAAGGGTTGTTTGTTTGTTTTTAATGTAGTACATACACAATACTGTAAATAATAGACAACTAAAAAAATGACTGTCAAATATCTATTCCATTCCTTCCAAATCGTTTTTTTATTACATTCTGTTTGGAATATTTTAAGGTCACGTGATCAGTATTATATTCTTTCTATTCCTTCTTTGGAATGAATAAAAAAAACACTCACAGTAGTGGTCAGATAAATGTTACCATACGAAAAATATTCAAAGTTGTTCATACAAAAGCATTTTCGTCGAAATGTTTCAAGGTTACCTTAGTTTTTTTGTCTATATACTTTGTTTTTATAAATTTAGGAGTAACGGGATTAAAAAAATATTTTTTTGTTTTGCTCTGAAATTTCATCAGTTGTGATCAAAACTGCGCAAGTTGTAGTATGAAAACAATGAGAAAATTAAACTTTGAGCAAAAATGCGTAATCTTAGCTCTGCGAGAGGAAAATCTTTCTGCAAGATACATAGCAAATATAGTGGGATGTAGTCACGTTTCGGTTTTGAAATTAATAAAAAAAATTGCTATTACAACAGAGAGAGAGCCGTGGGAACAGGAAAATCAAACAAAAGACAACCCAGCGGATAGACAGAAAAATAAAAAAACATGTGTTTGACAAATAGATTTTCTACTTCTAATAAATTAAGTAATGAGATAAAAGAGCGTTTTGGAATAAATATTAGCGTAAGAACAGTTCGTAGGAGATTGCAACGAATGGGTCTCAATGGGTGAAGGCCAAGAAAGAAACCGGGTTTGACAAAAAAAAAATGCAAATTGCGCGGCTCGATTTTGCAAAAAAATACCGGAATTGGTCTGTAAATGATTGGAAGAGAGTAATTTTCTCAGATGAGTCTAAAACTAGTATAAACCAATCGGATGGTATCACATACGTGCGCCGAAAGGTAAAGGAAGATTTACACCAGGACACTATAATAACGCGAAATAAATTTCCAACAAATTTTATGGCCTGGGGATGCATCAGCTAGTACGAATCTAGAGACTTGGCGTTTATTAATGCAACATTAAACGCTAACGGGTA
Source organism: Nephrotoma appendiculata (assembly GCA_947310385.1). NCBI lineage: Eukaryota > Metazoa > Arthropoda > Insecta > Diptera > Tipulidae > Nephrotoma > Nephrotoma appendiculata. The sequence continues at coordinate 229,580,381 of OX371223.1, forward strand.
TATTGACATCTTAAAAAAAATTTGGATCCCTCAATTAAAAGGCTGTTTCCAATAACCATTAACCCGATTTTCCAAGATGATTCTGCTCCGTGCCATCGAGCCAAAAACGTAGTTATTTTTTTTTAATTTAGTGAATCATATTGGCAATCGAATTGTATTGTAATGGACGATGTATCTAATTCTACATTAAACAGGTGAATGAATATGTCCAACAAATAGATATGGAAAAACTGAACTGGCCTGGGAACAGTCCCGATTTGAACCCGATAGAAAATTGTTAGGCAATTTTAAAGAAGTGGGTCAATAGGAAAAATCCAAAAACTAAATTAGGATTGAAGCAAGCACTTCAATTAGCTTGGAAAAACGAGATATCGGTGGAATATTGCAGGAATCATATTAACTACATGTTCGACAGGGGGAAGGGAAGGATAAATGGGATTTCAGCGGTCATTAAATCCCGGGGAAGGCACACCAAATATTAAAATAATACTCAATGGTCATACTTGCAACTATATTCGAAAGTTTTTAAAAATTGTTTTCATTTTTACTAATATTTATTGTAATGAATTACTTGATTGTGCTAACAAATGAATACCTTTAATTTTATTTTAAATAAACATTTCTTGTTCATCATCCTTTTCTCCATAATTAGCTTCCTTTCCATTTTAATAATTTAGTATTCCGTCTATTATTACAGAAAATGGATTGAATAGATGGTTAAAAATTGATTTTTTTTCGAAAAATCAAATTTTTTTGGATGGTAACACTTATCTGACCACTACTGTATATCATACATAGACATTTTGTCATTAAATAAAAAAGCCGAAAAAACAAAGTTATTAAAACTGTATATAAACAAATAAAAATATATGTGTGTAATTAGATTAACATAACGATTAACTTAATTATTGTCAAATCAGGAACCTGCAGATACATATTGTGATGTTTATAAAAATGAAGAAAGAAAATTTTAAAAATTTTTATGGACGAAATCGTTAATTTATTAAAAATAAAATTAATTGTATAGTAAAAAATTGCTTTAAAATTAATTTGTGGTTTCAAGAAGGTAATTACAACGAACATTTAGCCTTAAATATCTCGATTTAAAAAAAGCGACTTATGCCACTTTCAAAATAAACGGCTCATATACGCCTCAATGTTGATAATTTAAAACATACTCGTAAAGTCGAAATAAATAGTTTTCGATTTCCATAGAAAAAACATTGTTTTTGTTGTATCCAAACGAATGTCACTCACTTGCATTTAGCATGGACATTTATTCAAAAAAAAAATTGCCCATTTAAGGTTTACAATATTTTTGACATTTTAGGGAGATTGGTGACATCTGTGTCCCTATTCTGGTAATTCCTCGGGAAAAGGGAATTGGGGAAAGAATATACATATAAATTCTATTTAAATAATTTTTTTCCGGCATACTATGGTAAAAAGTTGGATTCCCCGAAAATTCTGCGATATGCGACAAACAATTCATCGAAAAACAATTCATCGAAAAACAAATATGAAAACTACAATTTTACAATAACCAAATGTGCGTGAAAACAATTTTGAAAAAAACAATTCATCGAAAACAGAATTCATCGAAACAAAATATTTCACCTAAAAGTTCCTGTTGAAAATCAGTACTTACATAAGATTTCCTAAATGAAGATTTTACAATTATTCATCAAAATAAAATTATACCGATGTTGAATAGATTTTGAAAAAGATTATTAAGTTGAAGTGTATTATTTATTTGAATCAAGCATGAATTAGATGAAAAAAATGTGAAAACACAAAAAGCTTGCAAAAAATTAGCTGGTTATGGGATAATATGCCATTTCTTTAGAAGCAAAATCTGAAAATCTGATTCTAAAATTTATTACACACTGAATGTCGCAAAAAATTGAAAACCTGTGTTAAATTTCTATAAATTCAACTTATCTGGCACGCAATGGTTCGATCGCCCATTTTTAAAAAATCAGTGAAAATTCCAGGTAATTCACATAAATTTGTAATTTAACATAGATATGCAATAACTCTTTCTCTATCGAGAACAGAAAGCCGCTTGACGATTTCTTGAGTAGGAGCTGATATATGAATATTCTCGCCAAGTGATGCTCCAAAATCGACAAATACGCTTGAACAATATATTTCCCAAGCTAATAACCATTTTCTTTATAATCCCCAATCGCCGTAAAAGTTCAAAGTGGAAAGCTTGCTTTGGTAGCAATGAGAAAATTTCAATTAAATCAATAGCAGGTTTTTGTTTTTCAACACAGTTAAATTTGGATAAAATCTAGGGCATTATTTAACCAAGCGATCTTCATCTTCCGACAATTAGAAAACCGTCATACAGGGGAAACAAAAAAATTTTGTTTATTTTTCCCTCTTAATATTAATACCAATCTCTAGCCTCTCTTCCAAATAGGTGTTACAAATTTAACTAAAATTTAAGAATAACTCCTGGAGTACATTGAAAGGGTTGAGTGTAAAATGATACAAGAGGCCATACTGAAGAAATTGGAAACCAATTTTTGGCTGAAACATGCTACAGTTAATTTAGATCATCCTGAACCATAACAAAGCCGTTTTGGTAGTTCTTCCTCACAAACTAGCAAACTCTAGAGAAAACATAGTTCTTATACAATAACCGCTACTAAAAATTAACATAAATTATGACCTTAGAGCGAACAGGTATTGAATTATATTCTCAGGTAATCCCGGGAATATTAGATCTAGCATTCTTCTGAAAAGTAATCTAAAAACTTTTAATCCTACGAGGGTATATCAAAAAGTCTTGCAATATCATATGAAAAAAACGAGTGAGTGAGACAACAATATATTTTTCAAAACCATTTTTTGTCACGATGAAACTTCTAGAAGAACATTTCGATGTAAATTTTACGGTTCGTTTGTTTTTGTCAATTTAGTAACATGTGTTTTGAATTTTTCTTAAAATGAATGAAATTGAATATCGCGCCGTTACTAAATTTTTCTATAAAGATGGACGAAATGCAATTTATATATTCAACTATATATCAAAAGTTTACGGCGAATCTGCACCATCATATGCCACAGTAACAAAGTGGGTAAAATTATTCAAAAGTGGTTGGGAGTCATTATAAGACGATAACCGCTCGGGTCGGCCAGCAGATGCTATTAGCCATGAAAACGTAATTTTGGCTGATTCTATTGTATTGGAGGACCGGCGTATTTCTGTTCCGCGGTTAGCGTGGAGACTTTCTCTTTCATACGGTACCACATATACTATATTACATGACCACCTTCACATGTCGAAAGTAAGTGCGCGATGGGTTCCCCGTTTGTTGAATGCTGAACAAAAAAAAATGCGTGTTTAAACTTCAAAGGCGATTTTAGATATGTACAAAGCAGATCCAGAAAATTTCTTGGGTAACATAATAACAGGCGATGAAACATGGCTTCATCACTGGGATCTGGAATCCAAACAAGAATCGATGCAATGGATTAAACGTAGTGAACCACCACCAAAGAAATTCAAAACTCAACCGTCTGCTGGTAAGGTTTTGGCAACAATTTTTTGGGATGCTGAAGGAATTTTGATAATCGATTATATGCCACCGAAAACCACAATCACAGGCATATATTACGCAGAGGTTTTGCGAAAATTGAAAAAAGCGATCCGGGAAAAACGGCCAAGGAAAGTTAGGAAAAAAATCTTGCTTCTTCACGACAATACACCAGTGCGCAAGGCTAATATTGCTCAAGCTGCATTAAAGGACTGCGGCTTCGTGGAAATTCCGCATCCACCGTACAGTCTAGACTTGGCACCCAGTGACTACTTCTCTTTCCCAATTTGAAAAAAACACTAAGGGGCCGGAAATTTTCCAGTGACTATGAAGTACAGTCTGTTGTAAATGAATATTTTATGGAGCAAAAGAAATCTTTTTTTTTAGAGGGTTTAGGTAAGTTAATTGATCGATGTGACAAATGTATAAACCTTAAAGGAGATTATGTCGAAAAATAAAAATATTCCTGTCTCTCTCACTCTTTTTTTTCATATGATATTGCAAGACTTTTTGATTTGCCCTCGTACCTTCTACTCGATATACTGACGGCAATATAATGGTGACTTGTCACGCATCGTTACTACAAGATCTGGCTGTTAAAAGCGTATATAACTAGACAAAATTTGGGGCAGGCCAATAGTAATATGGTGGAATTTGAGACCTACCAGAAAATAGAGGTAGAAAAACCAACAATAAAATTAAAATTAGTATAAAGGCTCTGGTTTGGAATTCGTACAAGGAGAACCTTAATATTATTAAATATGAACTGAGGAAAAAGGAAGTTTTGTTATTAAATTGAAGAGGTGTACGGACCATACACAAGCAAGTCTTGGTTAGTTTTTGTGATGAAATGGGGAATAGAATGGCATTTCCGAGCCTTCACGCCTTACGAAGATTATTTCTCTTAATCAAACCACTTCCAGTTATTAAACTCGACAGCGTGATGTATGAACATTTTCAAATGCGAAATTCTTAAAGCTTTCTTCTAAACTGGCAACTTCTACATGTAACAATACACAGTAATATCGTTCTAAACCGGATGTTGTGAGTGATAAACGGATCCAAGTGATTTAAATTCGCCGGATCAAACTGGATTTTTCCCAGTGCGAATAGAAGTTATTCTTCTTTTGCTGAAAGCAACATCCACTGAGTGTTTAAAGCTAAGTCGATGAAGTTAGCCCGAGCCCGAATTTTTTGGTAGATTTCTTGGATAAGTCTAACCATCCCGAAAAAGTGTAAATACATTAAAAAATGTAGCACCATCCCGAAAAACTATTTATACATGAGAAAAAATAATAAAATACAAAAATAAATTTAATGTAAAAAAAATTACTGGTAAAACTTTTTTTATTTTTTAATATATTTAACCCGAATAGCGATAATTTGTGTAGTTACTATGGGTCCACATTAAATTCTATACCGCAATACCTGGAGATAAAGCCACCAAGCGGCATATAGGGCCAGACAGGTCAGGATACTAGCTAAGATATAGAATTAGCCCCAAGTCCATATCAGGTGGAAATAACCTTTTTTTAAATTTATTTGTTTAGCCCGAATAGCAATAATTTGTGTAGTTACTATGGGTCCAAATTAAATTCTATACTGCAATACCTGGAGATAATTATTTTTCGTGAAAGAATGATATGAACTGATCCCTTAATCAACTAATTTTCTTCAATAATATTCATGTCTTCATATATTTTAGTACTTGGGGCCAACCACTTGCACCATAAGTTCCTGAAATGTTCGAATTATTATCGCAATTCATTTTAATTCCAACAAATGATGGACCTCAATCACAAAAATCCGTTTGAAAATCTACGCAATATCGATATAATTTTATTTCGATGAATTGTAAAATCTTCATAGTAAATTCCTTTGGGACCGGAAAAATGTGCGAAAACGAATTGTGCGAATATACAATTCATCGAAAATATTCATTATAACTAATATGCTTTAACTTTTGGCCCAGATTTGGCCAGTTTCCCATGATTTTAGGCAAAAATAAAGTTCTACGTAATTACTCAGCATAGTCTAGAGATTATTCATGTGGATTTTCATGATGATTGGGCTTATAAAAAAAATGGTTATTTGCTTTGGTAATATTTTGTTCAAGCGTATTTGTCGATTTTGGAGCATCACTTGGCGAGAATATTCATATCTCAGCTCCTACTCAAATAATCGTCAAGCGGCTTTCTGTTCTCGATAGAGAAAGAGTTATTGCATATCTATGTTAAATTACAAATTTATGTGAATTACCTGGAATTTTCACTGATTTTTTAAAAATGGGCGATCGAACCATTGCGTGCCAGATAAGTTGAATTTATAGAAATTTAACACAGGTTTTCAATTTTTTGCGACATTTAGTGTGTAATTGATTCAGAATTTCAAAAATAAACTTAAATCCAACACACTAGTTGCCCGAGATGTTCGATATATTATAACAATTCAATTTGATTTAAAGAAATGATGCTCCTCATCACAATAATTCGCTTCAAATTCTGCTTAATAGGGTTAGGTTAGGTTAGAGTGGCTGCTATCGCACACTTAGGCCAATAATGGCCCATTGTGATACCACAGGATCCAATCTCCCCTTACTCCCGCTGAAACCAACCGGAGCTACTGATGTAGCGTAAAATATCTCGCACCCTACAGTCCGCGAGTTCAGAAAGGCTGTCCATGTTGTACACCCCCAAGTACTTACGTCTTTTGTATGATAGTGCCGGACATGAGCATAGGAAGTGAACTAGCGTCTCTTCCTCCTCTTCGTCCATACAACTTCTACAAAAGTCATTCGTCTCTAGACCCAGCCTCCTCGCATGTTCCCCAAAAAGGCAGTGTCCTGTTAGTATCCCTACGACCAATCCTAAATCTCGTTTTCCCAGGGATACAAGTGCCTTGGAGCGCCGCAGGTCCAGTTTTGGCCAAACCTGTTTTGCTACCCTGCACGTGAGAGTGTTGGTCCACCTCTCATCTGTTAAGGCGATTGCCTTTTTATTGAGCTTCAATTTGAGCGCTGCTATAGGCCTCCCCAGACCTGCCCTTTCCGGTTGCATCTGGAGAGTCGTACCGTACCTAGCTAGTTCGTCTGCCCTGCAGTTTCCCGTGACGTCCGAGTGACCAGGGACCCAGATCATCTGGATACTGAAATACTCGCTCATCTCATTAAGAGATGATCGGCAATCCAGCGCCACCCGTGACTTCAGAGAAACCGCCTCTAGTGACCTGAGTGCCGCTTGACTGTCCACATAAATCGCGATATCCCTAACAGATACCACGTTATGCTTCAACCATGTCACGACTTCCCCTATCGCCACCACTTCAGCCTGGTACACGCTGCAGTAGTCAGGGAGACGAACAGAAATATTAACATTGAGCTTCTCACAGAAGACTCCGGCTCCTACTTTGCCGTCTAGCTTAGAGCCGTCCGTGAAAAATGTCAGTGCCTCGTTTTCCCGTATTAATCCGTTCCTCCAGGATTCCCTAGAAGGACAGATGATCCGGAAACCTATATCGAAGCACAACGTTGGTTTAATATAATCTAGATTCACCAGTTCTTCCCTTAGTGATCTAACTATCGTCGAGTGTCCCACCTGAAGAGACTTCCACTGAGAGACAGCCGAGAGCCTTGTAGCCACATTGGCTGCCATCTGCTTACCAAAAAATTCGATTGGAATAAGGTGGAACATAACCTCCAAAGCGCGTGTAGGTGTTGTCCTAAGCGCCCCGCTTATAAGCATACAGGCCGTTCTTTGCACCTTCTCCAACATCCTTATGTAGGTTACCTTTTCCAGAGCTGGCCACCACACGCCCACCCCGTACATCAGCACAGGTCTTACCACTGCGGTATAGAGCCAGTGTACCAGCTCTGGTTTCAAACCCCATTTCTTCCCTATTGCGTTTCTACACGAGTAAATGGCTACATTAGCCTTATTCACCCTTTCTACAATGTTAGGCTTCCAGCTGAGCTTACTGTCCAAGATTATGCCCAAAAATCTCGCTCTGTCAGCAAAAGCCAGTCTAATGCCATTCACAGTAGGAGGGCTAACTACCGGAATTTTATATTTCTTAGTAAATAGTACCAGCTCTGTCTTGGACGGGTTGATCCCTAATCCGCATTTGCCGGCCCATTTCGTAACGATCAGGAGTGCATTCTGCATAACATCCCTAATCGTATCCAGATATTTGCCTGAGACAGCTATCGCTACATCATCTGCATACGCTACAACCCCCATCCCCTCTTTCTCCAGTTCCAACAGCAATCCATTCACCACTGCGCTCCAAAGAAAGGGGGACATCACTCCTCCCTGCGGGGTTCCTCTAACCACCCGCCTTCTAATGGTGGACTCTCTCAGTTCCGAGATAATAATCCTGCTTACCAGCATCTGATTTATCAACCTACTTATAGGATAATCCACCTTCAAAAATGACAATCCTTCCATGATCGCCTCCGTTTTTACATTATTAAAGGCACCCTCAATGTCGAGAAATGCTACCATACAGAACTCTTGCGAGTAAATTGACTTCTCAATCATGCGTACCAGATCGTGCAGAGCTGTGTCCACCGACTTTCCCTTACAGTACGCATGCTGAGACATTGCCCAATTCCTCTGATCAACTTTTGTTCGAATAAGTACGTCTATCAATCTTTCCAAGGTTTTCAACAGAAAGGATGATAGAGTTATAGGCCTCAGGTCCTTTGGATAAGCCTGTGAGCTTTTTCCCGATTTCGGGATAAAAACCACTCTGACCTCCGTCCATTTCCTGGGAATATAGACCAATTGCAGACATCCCCTGAAGATAACCTCCAGCCAGGGGAGGATGACCGCAGAGTTCCTTTGGATCTCTGCTGGTATAATCCGATCCGGGCCCGCCGATTTATAAGGCTTAAAACCGTTCAGTGCCCACAGGATTCGTTTCCTGTCCACGATGCCATCCACATCTTTTAAAGGTGTTCCTCGATGAGCTCCAGGCTCCATCGAGTCATCAATGCTTCCCGGAAAATGGGTCTCAATGAGAAGCTCCAATGATTCCGCACTTGAAGCTGTCCATAACCCGTCCGGCCTAATTAAGTAACTAGGACTGGTTGGGTTAGTAGATAGAATTTTCCTTAGGCGAGAAGTCTCGGAGACCTCCTCCATTCTACAACAGAAGAGTCTCCAAGACCCCCTTTGTGCCCTCCTTAACTCTTTTTTGTATTTTCTCAGGTCTTCCTTATAGGAATCCCAATCTCGATTTTCCCTGGTGTTCTTAGCCTTATTAAAGGCTGTCCTACACGCTCTCCGATAGGTTCCCAACCCCGTGGTCCACCATGTCGGTTTCTGCCTGCCCCTAGGCTTTATTAGGGGGCACGCAGCATTAAATGAAAGATTGCATGCCTTTGTGACAATATCAACCATTCCATCTAATTCCTCTACTGTCGCCGGAAGTCCAGGAACCTCCAGCGGCAATAGTTCCTTCAACACCTCCCCATATTTGTTCCAGTTTGTCCTTCTGGGATTCCTGAAGGCTTTCCGGGTAACAGGTTTGATGTTGAGGTTATATGTAATATATCGGTGATCAGAGAATGAGTGCTCTTTCGCCACTCTCCACCCACTGATCATATCAAAAATTGTTTCTGATGCACAAGTTACATCTAGAACCTCCTGTCGATTTCTAACAATGAATGTTGGTTCACACCCAATATTGCAAACTACAAGGTTAGTATTTAATAAGTAATCAAAAAATAACTCACCCCTTTCATTAATGTCTGTGCTTCCCCAGATTGTGTGATGCGCGTTTGCATCACATCCAAGTATCACACCTACCTTTTTCTGACCTGCTTCCCGGATTAGTTCCCCCAGGTTGTCCGGTGGAACCTCCTTCTCGCGATCCATGTAGGCTGAGGCTAGCCATAGTTTTTCACAGCCTACCTCAGCGCTCACCGCCGTAACGTCCCCGCTACTAAATTGTGGAAGAAGAAAAATATTCAAATTATTTTTCGCTAAGATACACGATCTGATCTTTTCAGAGTTGCTTGAGTATAATAATTTATACCCTTTCATTCCGAGGCCACAGATCCTGTTATTATTAATCCAAGGTTCTTGGATTAACACCAAGTCCTCATCTGACTTAGTCAGTCTGAGCACGAGAGCTGCCGAGGCAGCCTTCGTGTGGTGCAGGTTTATTTGTACAATGCTAACCATTGTAATCTACCTTACACACCACTTCATGCATTCCCTGCATCAGGATAGAGTCATTTGGCTCGTTGGTTTGGTCGCAAATCCCCTCTGGTCGTGTGTTCGACGGGTTGCCCCCATCGGACTTCAGAGAGAGGAGGCTACCTCCCATCACCAATTTCACTTCGTCCGAAATATCGGAACGGCTACTCTGGTCGGCCTCAGCCCGCTTGACCGTTTCCTGCCGGGTCCGTTCTACGTCACCCCCAGGCTGGTCTTCCGCGCCCTTATCGACCTCGTCTTTCCTATAAACTTTAAGAGTGATCGACCCGAAACCGAAGTTGATCACTCCCTTAGATCTAGCAAGGGAAACCAAGGATTCCTTATTGATCAGCATGATTGCCAATCTAAAGCCCCCCCTGGCCTCCTCCTGCTTCACAATCCTCCATCCTTCCGTTGAAAGATCGGGATTACTGGCCCGGATAATCTCAATGATCTCCTCTGGCTTATCCGGCTCGGTTGGTAACCAGACGCGTGCTCGCGGCCTGCTCGGGATTTCCCCTCTGCTGACTGCTTCCAGCCTCGCGCCCGGCCACACCTCGCCTACCTCGGTCACTGCCCTTTTATAGAGATCGACCGATCTCTGGTCGGAGCACGCAGTTAGCTTAACGCGCCCTTGGTGCCATCCCGCATCTCTGCAGGACGGGGGGGATCCCGGATTTTCTCTCAGGATCCTCAAGAAAATGGAGTTTAGTGCATTATACACTACCCTCCACTTTTCCGACGTGATGCTCCCATCTTCCTGACCTTTGTCAATGACGACTAGCACCAGCACGTGCTCCTTCAGGATTTCACTGAATAATTTCAGTTTCTGCTCCTTAGGAGCACCCGACGTCATGTCTGCTTGCACTTTGGCCCGCTTACTGCCTTCTACTTCAAGCTCATCCTGGGACCTCTGTCTTTTAGACACAAGGACCCTCTCCGAGCTATCGCAGCCGACAGTTTTCTTAGCCCATGCTACAGATTCCTTCTGCGCAACTGTAAGCTGCCCCTCAGGGGTCGCAGCCAGTTTCTCAAGAACTCTAAATGCCAACCGTCTCTTTCTGTACCGTCGTTTTGATGGGGGGATCTCTCTCGGTCCCCCACTGTTCTGTTTGGCAGTTCCGCTTCCACCTGGCTTCGATGTCATGGTGTTGCTTACCCTTGCCTCAGTTGAGGGAGCCTCACCTTTCTGGTTAGAGTTACTCCCCTCTATAGTACTTTCCGGTTTTTGGTGGGTACCGGTCCCCTTATCTTTATTATTTTTTAAATCTTCCATTTATTTCCACGAGTATCGGAGAAATACGTCCACCTGCGCAGAGATCCGTATACGCAGGTAAGGCTAAATACAACTGGAGGTCGCCAGGTATCCAGAGGGCTCCGTTCACGACTGGGCTTTGTTAAATGGGCCCCAGTCTAGTCGATCATCAGCACGGGTCGCATAACACCTTAATCCAGCCCATTGGCTCACCTAATACCCCGCCTTCCACGCCCCCGCCGCCCCCCCAACATCCACTCGCTCATTCACCCATCTATATGGATATCCCAAACAAATGGGACCCATTTCATTCAGGGGATTACCGTTTATAGGGTTCCCTACTCACTACCTGGAGGCTCGAGAGCGCAGGGAGACGTGACGCTCAGTTCACCGTGGTTGTGGTCGATGGTTTTATGGCGCCATCAATTCGCCTTTCCCTACTGGGTATCATAGGCACTCAGAATTTAGTGAACAGAGGTTAACCACTCCCCCGTTCTCTGAGACTCTCCTTCCAGCAGAGCTGCGGTTGGGGACGGCTTATTTAATTCACCGCTAACCTACCTATCGATAGGCCGTTCACTATCCACCACCTGTGACCCCCCCGATAGCTGCAGCTCGCCACGGGTTCTGCTTAATAACGATACAATTTTTTCACCTGAAATTTTCCTGGTTTGTTTTCCGTATATCACAAAATTGAACAATTTGGGAAAATTAATCAATATTTTTTAATATGCATTACAAGTCTTTTCGATGAATTGTTTCTTTCTTTCGCATATTTGATTTTTCGATGAATTGTTCGTGTACAATTGTGGCTGTGTACAATTGTTTGTAGTACAATTCTTCTTCTCTGAATTCTTTTCTAACAATTGTTTGTCGCGCTTTTGTGAGTGTGTTAAATTGTGTTGCGCATAATTTTCGGGTTGCCAAAAAGTTGTGATAATAAGTAGTATTATTTTTTTTTAAAACAAAATAAAATTGGGAATGATAATTTCGCTTTCCCTGATAATTTCGCAACGGATAAACTATTCCCAATATACAAATGTTTACATCAATGCGAGTGCGAAAAATTATTAGTTGTGTTTCAAGTGGAATACAAGTGTGATTTATTATAAATTGTGAAAGTGAATTAATAATAAATAATAGTGATATATTATTATTATTAAAGAAACAGACCAGTTTGGATACATTTTTTGAGATACTTAAATATCGATGCCAAAAAGAAATTTGGTTTCTGAGCAACAAACAGTCTTAAATTAATCGTTAATTTTTTGCAATAAAGAAATTATAGCAATTATAAATATAAAATTAAAACACAAAACAAGAAATTACTTAATTTATGAAACAATCCAATTAACCAAGTCGAAAAGGTATGAAATAAGAATTGCCTTTGTTAATTTAAGTTTCTTGAATAAAGCAATATTTTTCTTTGTTATAGTAAGCTTATTATTTCCTTTCGTGTATTTTAGTAAGTTGTATATATTTCTTTTAATTAGCCCTTGATGCGCCCTTCTGTTGTACCATTATACAATAATAAACATGGCGAGTTCATTAATTCAAGGGAGACGACCCTTACAATATGGAGGAATGACATGTTAATTAATTGCTTGGTTTAACTAAATGTTTTAACAAAATGTTCCGGTACCTCGAGTTTAAACGTTCGCACGTTCATAAAAAACAACGTTTTTCAACTTCTGACATTGTGAACGTACATCACACAAAAATCCTGAGCGCGCTGAAATATATAATGTACATGTATACGACAACGAACGAAAACACCACAAACACACAATTTTGACAAACGTAAAATCTTTAAAGAGGTTAATTTGTCTTGCTAATTTTTTTAACATAAAAAAACATTATTTAATCTTAATTTTATTCTTTCAACGGTGACGACACCATACGATGGGAACAAAGGAAGGAAGTCAAATTTATACCAAATACCCATCCTATTATGACTTTCGGTATATACAGACTTATTTCTGGTTTTTATGTTTTTTCCTCTACAGCTTTGTCGTTTTTCACTCGGTCGCTAATGGAAAACAGTTGCAATCCAGCACACTGAAAATAAACAATAAAATTACATTTAATTTATCCTTAAAACAATTATCCTTAATTATAAAATCGTAGTCATCTTATTTTTTTTTTTTTTTTGTTTCTTGTGTGTTTGTGTCGTGCCTAGATTTTATTGTTGTGATTCCTTTTTTTTTTGTATATATAAAACACTTTTGTCTTGACGTATTCTCCTACCAATTCTATAAGTGAAAATCTGTTTGAAATGTTAAATTTTTTTTGTTCTCCCTCTTGAATTCGTGTAATTTTATTTTGTTTTTGACTTAAGTGAGTAATTAAGATGTTTGTTGTTTTTTTCTGCTTGTGTTGCTACACTCGTGCAAAAGTAGGTAACATTGTAGAATTTTTTAAAGTGATATAGAATTATTTATCTCCCGCCCTCTTCTTTTAGTGTGCTAATAAATGGAGCAAGTAAATTGCGAAAATTACTGTGCTTTTTAGATGCCTTTTTGTGTTCGATATACTCAAACGGGAAATGTATGTTTGAAATATTATGAAGATCAAAAAAAAAATCGGAATATAATGTACAAATGCGAGGATGTAATTTCCTCAGCATGTATATATATAAGAAAAACAATGGAAATTTTAAAGTATATGTTTTGTGCTTTTCGCGTTTTGTGCGAGTTGTTTGTGTGCAGAATGAAACAAATATAAAAAACAACAACAACTAAAAAGCAATCATCGTTCTTGGAAATGTGCTTTTCAAAGTTTGTTTTCCGTTTATTAGCTGTTATCAATAATGGAAATTCTTTGTACTGTTTCTTTGTTGTTGCTGCACAGTTTTTTATATTTCAAATATGTTTGTAAAATAATTTGAAATGAAGAAGTTAGGACGTTAGTTACGATCCTTTTCTATAAATAGATTTAATTTATTTTTAGAGAGTTTCTTCGAAGTATAATGTACCAGATGATTATAGAGGCGTAAAGAGCTCTTATAAACAATATTTCAAACTTAATTAAATCGATCCCATTGAATCAAAATTGGTTAAGTTAGATTCCAAATTATATGAATGTGGGCGTGAAATTTAAAAAAATATTAAGCATTTCCCACTTACTAAAACTATGCGAAAAATTGAGATAAAATAAGTTGAAGGTGTAATTTAGAAAATAGGCGTTTAAGACGGAAAAACATGCTCTACATATAATATGACAAAAATATTTTCGAATTTCGCTTGTTTTACTAACTCCGTAGCATTTCAATTATTTCTCCCACTCTTTTGGAAATGGTTAAGATAGACAGATCAACTTTTCGTTATAAAATTGGACTTAATTTCACTCAATGTTAGGTGAGAGAGTATTCTGGGCTACTTTCTAGCAGTCCGTAGAAATGCAAATAGTTATTTCAGATATTACATTATATCTCACTTAGCCTACGGTCATTACATTTGTTTTAAAGATAATAAGTAGTCGACTCATAAACTTGTTTCAATTTGCGTTTAAAACTTATGCAAAAAACTCGGGTTTTCTTAAGGTTCCACCTTGTACTTTTATTAAAATAGAAACATATATGGTTGGTAAATCGGTCTCACACAATATAAGACGTTCTCAATAAACGAACACTTCAAAAGCTTCCGTCTATTTTCCAGGGTTGTCAATTTGTAGGTTCTGCATCCGGCCAAGGTAAGCGGGAGTTCTAGGTTGTCTCAGCAAGAGTTTATTGGACCAGCATGTCAACAGAAGCAATTACCAAAAAAATCAAGGAAGTCATACGTCCCAGTGAATCAAACGTAATGATTCACTATTTAACAAACGCTGGCCCAAATAGTGTGGTGTTTTCTTTTGATGCTTTCACAGATTTAAAGTTATTTACAGAAAAAGTGGATTTGGAAGGCGTGGGTCTTAGACCCAACTAGTACCTGAAAAGAGATTACCTAAAGCAATTATTTTTGATGTTAGCTCAGTGCTCTTCTTAATCGTCTTAACAAAATTAAAATATTGACAAAAATAAATAAAAATTTATTAGTCGGAGAATTAAAAAATCCGATATGAACGAAAAAATATTACCTAATTTAAAGGTTCAGAGCATCTTCAGCCAACCCTTTTTCATTGGTCGGAATATCAGTTCTAAGTTTCTCCACAAAGGTTGGTCACGGAAATTTTTTTGGAGGTTTGTCAATTTCTCTGCTTATTAAAATAGGTGAGTATCGTGGCCATTTCTTTACATAGTATAGGAAATAAGAGAACTTACAGTTGATTGTGGGTATTCTGTACACTGATGCACAGGGTAAATGCGTTTGCTTTTTTTTTTTTTTTTGAAAGACTGAAGATTCGCCAGAACGTTAAAGGTCTGCACGATATGGGTCTACAATGGATGGTTTTCTTTACCCTTCTAATATTAAATGGTTTCCAGCTTAGTTTGCTGTTTAAAAAAAACCCCAAGTACTTCGCACTGTCTATGAAGGTCAAGCTGAGATCATTTACAGATAGATCAAAAATGAAAATGAACGATTTTGAATTGAAATAATAAAAATACTGTTAAAGTTGTTAATGTTATTTTGTTTTAAATGTAAACCTTTGTTTTTATAAACAGTCAAACACCGTCTTGACCAAGAATTAAGTGCTCGTTGGATCATTGCAAGAGAAGTGTTCTTGATCTCGTGCTTTATCAATGTTTTTAGTTGCACAATATTGTGAACTTTAGATTTTGCCAATTGTGACGTTAAGTAGCCCCATAAGAAATAATCATAGGGTGTCAAGTGAGGCGATGTGGGGTCATAAATTAGGATGAATAAATCATTTTGTTGAAGAAAAGCAAGAGTTTTCTTTGTAGTGTGTGATGAAGCTGGGTCTTGGTTGAATATCAGTTACCATTTGAGTACAAACGTTTCGAATTTTTGAGAAGTCTTGACAGTTGCTTATGTTGTAGTCTGCATTTATCTTAGCGAATGGTTCAACAAAAATGGGTAATGTTGTGCCAAAATTGGATATTACTATGAATTCCATGAAGCCTTTCGATGTTTTTGTGACGGGAGCTAATTCCGCTTTAATTTGGCCGCGACTCAAATATTGCACACTTATTTCGTTATCGGCGTTCGTTAAATAAAACCAAGCTTCGTCGACTGTCATATATTTCTTCCATTTATCGCCTTTCAATAGTCGATAAAGGTCCAGGGGCGCTGGTGTCTTTCAGTGATTGTTTGCGCAGACATATTGTGACGCTTCGGCTTCTTCGCAAGTTTTACTTCCAATTTCTTTTTTAGAGTATATTATATGACACCAACCTTTGTTTTAAAATGTTTTGACAGATGTTTCTGCATCGGTGGATTGGGTTTGCTTATCATTTTTCGCAAATTTCAAATTTGGCGTTTTGACAATGGTGTTTTTCGACCAGTAATTTGAATTGGTTTATTACATCTCATTAGCGGAATTTTATTTTTTTATAGTTCAGCACCATGATTAAAACTGACATTTAAAATAAAATTGTATTTGGAATGCAACGGGATATGCGGGACTACAAGATATTTGAAATAAAATTCGTTCACATTCATTTTTGATGCACCTGTAAAGTGGAAATGTTTGTTTCCAAAGAAGAGGAGGTAACAATGTTTCTCTGTTCTTTAAATGAACCACCCATACTAACAATCACGAACCAGCTTTTAAGCATCATCCAGCCTATAAGTGACTTATTCACACGCGGACATGTGAGTGCCCAAGTCATTGCTTCCGAGGTAACGTTGTTAAAGACCCTCTATATCCAAAATAGTTATCATGCAAAAATTCCTTATATTTAAGCGATTTAACAATAGAATATCACATATATCCCCTTATGGGGGATATGTTGAGATTTCGGTGAGTAATTCTACTTGATTGTCCAAAATTTTAGGAGATGAATGATAAACTTATAGGTCTAAAGCTTTCAGGATGCCATGAGAACATTTTCCCATTTTAGGTGTCTTTAATTCTGTTCATTTCCTTGGAGTGTCACAAAGTTCTAGACGAGCTTTGAATATAGCACCATCCACTGCAATGTCAGTGGCCCGTTAGACATCCTCGGAGATGATAGTTCTCCTCTTTTTGGTTCCGGTGGTTCATCCGCTCGTGGAATATATCTCAGGATGGTATAACTTGTTGCTAGCACTTTTCGTGAGAAACCATCGAAATATCCTGTATTGTATTAAACCACAGCCTGCAATAATAGCCTTCAGTATATTATAAGCAACAACTTGTCCACTATGCCACCGAAGTCCCTGTATTGATATAAATGGGGGTGGTTTTGGGGAATTGTACCGGCAGTGAATTACCTAAAATCTTTCAGAAGGTATTCCAGTTAATGTTTCTCTGCTTCCTAAAATTTGCCTTGAGCTCGAGGCTTACTGGCGTACACTTTCAAATGTTCCCCACAAGAAGAAGTCCGGAGGAGTCACATCTTGAGATCTAGGTAACCGTTGGGAATGCAATTTCAACTGAATTGTTTGATTTGCAATCTGGTATGTCACACCGTCATGTAGAAACCAATAACCGGCAAGACCTTTTTCACGCATTTGCAGGCAGCCTGCGATTCGCCTTCCCAAAGGAAACTGGGCAAAAAGCGATGCAGGTGCAAATGTATTCGCCCAACATTTAGTTAAAGTATTTACTCCGAACAAAAAATAATGGACACTCGGAATTCAGCCTGCAGAAGGTGCAGCTTCAGAATTTCAACCAATTTAATATAAATGATGTGAGGTAAAAAAAAGTGATCAGCCAACATACAAGCCGAAAAAAGCACCTGGTTACGATCTTATTAGTGATAAAATAGTTACAGAACTCCAGATATATGTATATGTGATCTGGTCTATGAAAAGCTTGCTTACGTGCGAAAACAAGTTATCGAGATCATGTGAAAGAGCGTCACATACTCTATCCAAATTGTCCGGGATTGGACCTAAGCCCGTTTTTTATAGATCAGGTCACATATATCAAATTAATAACATACATTATCAATGCTGTAATGGAAACTGGGTATTTTCCTGAAACTTGCAAAAATTTCGCAGATCAAAATGGTCCATAAACCAGGTAAAGATGAAACAAAAGTAGACTAGTAACGTCCAATCAGTTTACTACCAAATCTGTCAAAACTCTTTGAGAAAATGCTTCTTAAAAAGCTTAAACCATTCTGCAAGAGGGAAGTATTATTATACCGGTTCACAAGTTTGGATTTAGGGAAGATAAGGGAACCATAGAACCAGTGCATAGGATCGAACAAAAGAAGTACTGCGCTGCCAAAGGCAGTTAAAAAAATTGCTGCCAAACATAATGATCCAATATCCACCGCTATCGATTTCTATTGAGTTTCGTTTTTTCTAAAATAAAATATAGCCCAATGATGGTTTGGTACAAATGCCGGCGTTTCATGGAACTTGTGTGGTTTCTCCGTTCTCCAAATGCGGTATTTACGTTAATTCCACTTTATACGAAAACAAATTCTAATCATCCTTCAAAATGCGCCGCCAAGTGAGCGCGGTGACGATACGACACTTTGGGTTCTGTGCAACGCTCTCTCTGACCGCATCAACGAGTTCATGGGAACGTCTTGATTGTTGATGAAGGACATGTTAACGACCTCTCACTGTACCGTGCTCCATAAAATTTTACAATTTTTAATAAAGAGGCGTTAAAATTGGATCAAATTATTACCCAGTTTTATTATATTCAACGATTGGTATTTTGATAAATGCTTCCATAAATAATTTCTACGTTATTTCTTTAACAAACACAACTTAGACCCTCTGTTGGAGTGCAGAATTCAGCGTCGACCCACCGTCCATGTCAGTGTGCAGGTTGACATGGAGCTTGCAACGTACAGGTGGTGTACTGTAAATGTGTGAGGAGGAGAATGGGTGGATGAGTGCGTGAATGAAAAAGGGGAGTATTAATTGACCTTAAAAGGACATTAAATCCATTGGATGATTAATACTTTCTTTTAAAAAAAAAAAAAATGCCATAACAATTAAAAAAAAATCGCAAATTTGCCAAGAAGTACTCTGTGCTCTTCTTTTTGCTATAAAATTGCCAAAAATCTCGTGAATAAAGCGACGTTTAAATATCAAATCGTTACCCAGTTTTCCTATAACTGACGTGTGACGATATAAACTTGGATAAATGATCAAAATTGAAATCGAAATACCAAAATTCCCATAAATAATTTTTTCGTTATTTCTTAAGCAGGTTGACAGTCTAACTCTAAACACTTAAAACCATAAGCCATCTAGTTCTGGAATAAAACAACTTAAATTTCTTTTGCAAATTTACCAAGAAGTACCCCTTGCTGTTTTTTTGTCATAAAATTACCAAAAAATTTATTAATCTCAATTCTTGAAATTCCTAGTCAATTAAACAAAGTTAGCTAATTGTCAATAAAGCGGTGTTTAAATTGGATCAAAACATTGTCCAGTTTCCCTATAATCTACGTTTGAAATTTTGATAACTGTTCAAAATTCAAATCGAAATACCGCACTTCCCACGTTATTTCTTAAGCAGGTTTACAGTCTAAATACTAGGAACCATAAGCCATTTAATTCTACCGTATACAAATATCAAACTTTTTCGCAAATTTACTAAGGGGTACTCCTCGCTGTTTCTTACCGATAAAATTACAAAAATTTATTGATCCCAATACTTATAAATAGTATTCTTCACAATTGGGAAAGGTTAGATAATTGCGAATAAAGCAGCATTTTGGAACTATACTTTGCCCAGGTTCCTATAATCGACGATTGAAATTTTGAAAATTGATCAAAATTTAAGTCGACACACCGAACTTCCCACAAATAATTTCCGCATTATTTGTTAGTCAAGTAGACGGCCAACCATTAGCCATTACACTGGCAACCATGAGCTATCTAATTCTGACCTAAAAATATTTTAAAAAAATCTCAAATTTACCAAGTGCAAGTGGTACCAACTTGCACCACTTTTATTTGCTATAAAATTAGCCAAAAATGTATTAATGCCAATTCTTGGATTTCTTAGTAAATTGCGAAAGGTTATATAATATCTATATAATTCTACAGTAATTTAAATTATTCTTGTTTCTAATTTAATAAAATTTATGTAAATCCAATAACCATGTAAAAATATTCAAGATGAGAATACCTGAATAATTCTCATCACTATATTACGGCAGAACACAATTACTCCAAACAATTAAAATGGCAATTATTTTAAAGAAAATAAATTGAATTGAAATTCTCTAGTTTTAACATCGAAGATGTTTTTGAGGTCGCATTATATAGAAAAATGCAACGAAATTTTGTCCCAAGAATACAACAAAATATGCAACAAAATAAAAAAAAGGAAATACGAGAGAACCAAAACACGCTGGTGCGCCAATTTTGTTTTATGTTCTCTCTATGCGCCTATTTCTCATCTACGAATCTACGATATCAATTATACAAATAAGAGCATACTATACAAATGAAGCCGCAACCAGTCAGGAATAAGAACTTAACAAAAAAAAACGAATTTTAACGAAACCAATTGTTTTTCTTTTTTTAAGACATTCGAACCATCCAAAAACAATAATTTTAAGTGACAGTTCGTTTACAAACAGTTGTTTTTATTGTGAAATGTCTTTTAGAGAAATTTCATATTTGTTCATGTTGTTATATCAATAACAACTTGCAATCATCAACATTGATAATTTTGAAAGTTCCAATTTTCGTCCGGACATTGTTGTTAGAGTTGCATTGAATTTTACTGGGAATGCATTAGCATTATGGTCAGAATTTAAGGGGACATAGCACCTTCAAAATTGAAAAAAAAAAGTTTTTCAAAGATTTTTTTTTAATGGAATAAAAAAGATATCTTTTAATGAAACTTTCCATTGACATTTTATTTAACTGAAAGTATACAAAAAAAAATTTTTTTTAATTTTTTTAGCCCACTGTCGTCTGCTACAAGGGTTTTCCAAAAACACTGAAAATTCGCGGCGTGCATCGTAACTACTCCCAGAAATGTCTGAAATAAACGGGGTTTTATTCAGCATTAAATCGCCCTTGGAATGAACTACAAAAAAATGGTTGAAAAATAAAAAAATGGCGGCATTTTTTCGAAAATGCAGCTTTTTTGTCCCCCCCCCCCCCCCCCCCCCCACTTAGTTGTAACTCAAAAAATTGAAAGCCGATTATTCCTTCCGTAGTTCATTCTGAGCAGAAATATATGTAGCTATATATGTAGCAACTCGGAAAACGTCATTTCGAGATAACTGTGTTAACGAACGCATAGTTCGTAGTTCGTCATTTCGAGATAACCGTTTAAAAAAACGACTTTGGCGCGCTTCGCAATAAATAAAATAAAAAAAATTTTTGAGATGTTCATGTTTATAACATTAAAATCATGTTTTTAAACGTTCATTCTAACATAATCTATCATAAAAAAAAAATCGATTTTTTGAAAATTTGAAGGTGCTATGCCCCCTTAAAATATTATAGTAGTAAAATAGCGTTTACACTACGACTATAATATCATACCATTCACAAATTGATTTTTAACAAAATTCACTTAAACACAATTTTTACTTTATCACATATTATTAAAACTAATCACATAATATGAAAAAATATTAAAATATTATAGTAAACAAAAAATTGTACACAAAATAAATATGGCTTCCACTCGCATCAAAAATTTATCATCTTTTGCTGCGTATAAAACACAACAAAAAATCGTATTTTTAAGTTTTTCTTATTCTCGAGCGAGAAATGCATTATTTTTTTATCAAGTGGCAGCTAAAATTTAACGAAGGGGGAATTGGGTTTCTTACATGAAAATTAAGTTTGACTGGGTAATAACACTAAAATGCCATTTATCTCATTCTTATTTTATTAAGTTTTTATTCCTGACTGGTTTCGCTTTAAAAATAAAAAATCCCAAGTTTGACCTTAAGGCTAAAAATTTAAACATCGAAGATGAGGCTTGAAATTTTGCTTAATGCCTAAATAAAAAAGCTTAAGCCTACTGATGATTTATTTTGGGCTAGAGTACTTATTAGTATTTATATAGAATTAAACACAAAATAATAAATATTTTTTACTATACGAATAAATCAAAAAAAAATATAATTTTACACACATACATAAAAAAAGAAAGGCTATAGTAAAAAAAGGGTGTACCAAAAAAATCGTTCGGATTATTTTGTTTGCTTAAAATAAAAAATAGAAATAAAAATGATTAATTTAAAAAATAATTTATATTTAATTTAATATATAATTTAAAATAAAATATATTAATTAAATATTACAGTTTTAAATTATTTATTTTTATTTTTATTTTTTATAAGCAAACAAAACAATCCGAACGAATTTTTTGGTACCCCTACAAATGCGCAAAGAAATCAAATGTGAACGTCGGTTGATTTTTTGAAATCAGAGTATCACGCTGAAAGAATTAAAGCCCATTGGACTCAAACTTTTTTATTTTATATTTTTAGGTCTATATGAATACAAGTACTCTAGCCCAAAACAAATCAGTAGGCTTAAGCTTTTTTATTTCGGCATTAAGCTAAATTTCAAGCCCCATCTTCGATGTTTAAATTTTTCGCCTTAGGCTCAAACTTGAGATTTTTTTATAATGGTGTTTTCGAGTATTTCATTGCCTTGGGCTTTGAATTATGGTTGGTTTTATTGTTTATATGTATTGTCGTTGCTATTTGATTTCTTTTTTTTCAAATCATATTGTTGTTTCTTTTTTAATTTGTATTTTTCTTATAAAATTTAATTGTTTTATGACGTCGTCAGTTTTCCATATTTTTTAATCATTGTTGTTGCGCAGCAAAATTTCCTTATATCTTCCTTTATTTATAAGGATTATTTATAAAAAATGACTAACCGGTTGTTGGCGTGCTTCAAATGAGATGAAATATTTTTTATCTGTGTGTTATCAATTTATGTAAAATAGGCAATTTTAGAATATTTTTAATTCTTATTTCATTTATTAAACGTCATGCTTTCTCCCATACAAAATGCATGAAAATTTAGTTTTTCGTTTTTTTCCCCCATATTGCGAAAGTGCGATTTATTATGGAGGCTTGATTTATTTAGATTGGCTTTGTTAACAGTGAACTGAATAATAATAATACTGATAATCTATTACAATTTTTATTTCCTCAGACCCTCGTGGCAAAATCTAATCTCTTTGGAATTTGTATGTATTAAAATTTTCTATCGGATTTCCCTGGATAATTTATTATTCTGCAGATTCTTCGAATTATATTCCATCCATTCAACAATTTCTTTAAAACAACATTTCCCATTGATTATAAAAATTATTTTAATTATTCAATTTCGCAGAATTCTTTCACCATTATGAATTCGCCTGGAATTATTATTTCTATTATTGATTGAGGAATTGTTTTTAAAATCTTTTAACATTACCGTAATATCTTTGGGATAATAGGATTGGGAATAAAATAACTTTGAATAAATTAATTTTAGTTCTTTATTTAAAGTAGCCAACAAATTTTGAAAATTATTTTTACATTTTTCATTACAGGGAAGCGATGAAGTGCATTATGCTGAATTAGCGTTAGCCATACCAAAGGATGGTAGTCAAACAATGTTATTAAATTCCAGCGGTTCCTCGACGCTGCATAAAAACCATAAAATAAAACCTCCGCCTGCCTACAATTATTTCGATGAACCGACAATTTATGCTCAAATCGATCATTATACAAATAAACCAAATCTAATAAATTCAGCCGATTCGACGGCATCCACATTAAATTCACAACTGTCATCCGCATACCAGCCGCTCACGTCACCGGTATCATCGTCACAGCTAAGTACATCAAATTCAGCAAATAATTTATATCAAAAACCATTTTTACGTGAAATTGTCACAATACGGACACCACTTATGTTTACACAGCAAGAGAGTTGTGTGTAAAATTTACCCGGTGCGTTACATTTTAAGATATGCAACAGTTTTTTTTACTAGTTAAAAGTACATAATAATTAATAATAATAATAATAATAATTTTTTTATATACCTACATTTTATATAATATAAATAAATATAATTTACATTTTTTTTTTATTTTTAATTAAAAACTATTTTTTTTAAATAAAAACCAAATAAATAAATTATATTTTTAAAATAAACATAAACAAAAATCTTAAAACAAATAAAAATTTTATTTAAAACATTTTTTTTTAGTTTAAATAAATAAATAAAATGTTATTTTGTAATAAAAATGCAAATATTTAAAAAAATTAAAAAAACAATTTTAAATACTTTTTTATAAGTAAAACTTGAAAATTAAAAAATCATTAAAAACGAATTACTAATTATTGTATTGGTATACTACTCCCACTACAACTAAATGATACTATAAAAAATTAATCAACTTTAATCATTCCATATTGAATTTCCAAACACTGAAAATAAATGAAAATTGTAAATTATTTTTTGTTCGTTTGTTTAATTATTATTAACTTTACGATTTTTATTGTTGTAAATTGATTTTTAATTTTGTTTTTTTTTTTCGAAAATAGTTAAATAAATAATGAATAACGAATTTTTGTACCAAAATAAAATCAAACAAAAATTTTTTTAATAAATTTGCAAATTTAATAAAAATAAACAAACAAAATCCATAAGTATTATATTGTAAAATAGGGAAAACTAATTTATGTGTAATAAATAAATTTTATTATTTCACTTTATTTTTATAAATTGTTATATTTGACACAGGGCTGATCACCAACCTGTTATTAATATGCAAACAAACCGTAATTTATTTATTTAAGCCAATCGATTTTATCAAAATTTCTATTTTTAGGTCCTGTGGTAACAACCAAACCTCGACCAACGGTATAACAAAATCGCGGTTTATGTATTCAGGCAGTGTTATGCTTCTATGCGTATTTAGTAGTAGACAATATATAATATGGATTTTATTGTTGATTTAAAATTTTAAAGTTCAAATTAGGGTTCCTTTTATCTGAAAACAGATTTAACATTTTTAGTTATATATAATCTGTAGACATATGTAAGTTTGTGTGTTCTTAATTCGGCACTTCTTCACGTAAATTGTGTAAGCAAATTAGCATCGCAAAATTTATTTAATATTTAAAGGTGTTTCATCCCATGAAGGACAGGCTGCCTCAATAATATTTCTTCAGATAATTTGGGGTATGACATGATTACTGCAAAGTAACGAAAACATCCCTACTCCAGCGTAATTTGGTGGTCCTGATTTGAGATGATAATTTATTTGTTTGTTTATTTATGTGTGCTGTACGATTTCAAATTTAAAAAGAATTTAAAATAATTCTTCAGGATAGTTTTTCTTTGATAAATTGAAGTCAAAATGATCATCAACAATGTTGATGCTGTTTTTGAAACATATTATTTGAGTCGTTTTCTGCATAGTTTATAGTGTGGTGTTCTAATGCTAAAAACTAGTGGTTATGAAATGAAATTCTAAAATGTAAGCTGAATCGATGCAAAAAAGAAGAACGTTATATTCTTTAGGAGAGCTCGTCTTGTTCAAGGATGCACATTTTGAATTCTTTGCACCTTATTGAGTATAATGGTAAAAGAGCCACATTTTCATGGAATGGTCCATTTTTGTCACAATCCCACTCCACCCCATTCCACTTACTCCGTCTATGTCTTCTTGAAGTTTCACCGCATCAAGCATTCCATTAATCGTAAACGATATATTTTTATGGCAGCAGCAAACACACGTTTGACATTTTGATGGTCTCGGTTATTCGATCTATAAAAAACAATAAAAATCCAAGACCTATGTGGATTCTTAGGGAATACTAGAAGTCACATCAGAATTTAGAAATTTTTTGAATCAATTTACGTAATTGAATGTAAACCCAAATGCAAATAAACTCTATAATGCTTTGACAGATCGAACTGTATTATATACCACTTTTAGAAATAAATTTCAAATTCGTTACTATACTGTAAAAACATAACCTTATCCGATTCTAGTCCGCTTTTTAATGAAAGAGCCATTTTTAACAGTTAACAAAAATAAGCATGTATTGGAAATTGCACTGTTAAAATATGTCTTTAAAGAATTTTAAGTGAAAAATTAAAATTCATTAAATTTAAAATAGGATTTTGATTTAGAGTGCATTCCATTCAGGTAAATAACAAAATAGAAGACGTTTCTAAGACGTTTCCTTCTCTACCTATTAAACGGTGTGAATTTTTTCAATGGACTTGTTCAGATTTTTCTTTAAAAAAACCCTCACCGATAGTTTTTTACCTTTGAGTGAATGTTATTATAGCCAATAACAAGACATCACAGAGATTGCAGCAAAATGCCACCATATTAGGAGCTAACTCCTAATAGTTTGACATATCAAACGACGCGAGTTTCATTCCAATGTGGACTTGCTCAGTACGTTTTTGAGCAAACCTCTCATCGGCTCCCTGATTTTGGAGTAAACCTCATTTAAGCCAATAATAACATGACATCACAGAGATTGCAACAAAATGCAATCACCAAGAAGTTAATCCTTAGACTCTGGCCAAAGGGTGTATGAATACGTTCAATATGAACTTCCAAATCTTATATTGCGAGGCAGTGTACAATTATTTCCGGGTTAAAATTCCAGACCATCATATGTCTAAGAATGCAATCATTAAGCACAAAACTAAATCCGATACAAGTTGCATTCACTGTCTGATTGATGTGATATGTATGCTATGTAGAAGATTAGATTTGCTCAGTTGATTTTGATATTTGCATTCCACAGTTTGAAATTTACTGCGATAGGAACGCCTCCTTCTGAATTCTTTGAAATGGTTTCGAAAGACAGATCGCATCCATAAACAACGTGATCATCATCAGAGTTTTAATAAAGTTTTAAAAATTACATGGATAAGATAAATCGATTTTCAGCCAAAGTTATAACACAGAGTTGCTTGTGGTGCCATAAAAAAATATGCCATTTGCATATTTCTCAAAATTTATTTTTCTTTAATTTCTTAATTTATTTTAACATCGGAGCAGTTTTTAGATTTCGTTGATGAGAAAAAATTGATCGATTGATTCGTTTTAAGTTGGTTTAAAATCGGTCTTTTTGAGTTTTGCAATGTTGAGATGAGAACATATTACTCGTCCTTGAAGTCTTTAAGCTGGATATGAAAAATGATAGAACTTTTCATTTGAATCGCGCAACGAGATTCTGATTTTGCTGGTATTAACACTCGATCCTCGGTGTCTTGATGAGATTTTCGAAGGCATAAGTTGAGTCAGCCGGTCCATAGGCTTTTAAGTTGTTTGGCAGTTGTTCCTTATGTACCAAAAAAATTTGCAGTTTTTTGGAAACTCAAATTCCTTTATAAAAACTTCCTTAGCCCGAGCATCAGAATTGATCATATGTACATCGAAATTGTAAGTCATTTTCACTAATTTGTTTTAAAACGTAGTCTCTAACTTTTGGAATGATCCAGCCGCGTTTAGAATTACATGATTATTAATTATTTATTATTAGCTCAGCTCTGTGGTGCATGTCCTATATGTTATGCTAATTTGTTCAGGCTGCTATCTTCATGTTCGTATAAAAGCTTCTTCTTTTCATCTGGTGAAATTCCTATGGCATATATGGTCTTGGAGGGTCCGATGATGTATCACAATACCACATTTCAATTAAAAGTTAAAGAAGTTGTTCTATAGCGTTAAATCAATAGAATCGGAATTTAACAACCTCTGTAACTCTTTATCGGATAACTGTGCTACAGTAATTTTATCATAATCGGGTTATCGGGTAAGTCGATTGGCTTCAATCTACCACTTTATTCCGGAATTGTACTAAATGTCGGTTGTAAACTGGGCTATCAAGTCAAGATCTCTAAATTGCTTGGGGAATGCTTTGTTTGGGCTTTAATTAAATGCGAGCACAAAGAGCTTATGTCTCTGTAAGCTTAAGCGAGAAAAATCCTAAAAGTTGCCGGTCATCTGTAATATTTTGTTGTAGGACCGCTCTGGTAGCGAATTCAGATGAAACCGTCATAACGGCTAATCGGGCTAAATAGACCTAATATGTCTTTGAAATTAATGAATGCGTTGAGAGATACTTGCGTTAACTGGATCTTTGGAATTTTTTTTAAATCTTTTTAAAAATATTTAATACCGGCTGATCTGCTGCAGAAAATTGATCATTCCAAGGAGTCTTTTTACAAGTGATTGTTCGGACTGAATGACTTGGATTCTGCCTTATAATGGCAAAATACGTCGATCTGGCATATGGTCATTTTGTAGAATTCAAACAACCCGAACGGAGTCGAAACCGCCGTTTTCGTTTAGTTGGTGTTTGATATTTAAATTTTTTTTAAGTCAATGGTAGAAATTACTGAAAATCCTTTCAACTGGTAAGAAAAATCGAGTAACTGTGGATTCACCGTTTTCCTTTTTAACAACATATAAGGAACTATGCCACGTACTACTACTTGACCCACAGATGCCTTCGGCTGGAATCTATCTAAAACTTGAGTTGAAAGTCTCCAAGTAATGAATAACGTTGTGTTTTATTACATTCATATCTAATCATGTTTTGGTTACTTTGATTGTTGCTCGTAACCCTTGATTTGTCTATAAATGATAATGTTCGAACCATGGTATTTCTTAAGAACCCCTGTGGTAACCAAACAAGTTACTGGATCTGTTGATTTACTTCTTTATACAATATGTTTACAATTAGACCAGTATATCCTAAAAAATCAGTACCCATTAAGAGTAATGTTACTTCTAAAATTATAACCGACGTCCAAACGTTAAAAAATCGTGAATTAAACGCTCGCATTTGCCGCGATTTGGTTAAAGCAAATATTCTCCGTTGAAAGTTTAGTTAGATTGACGGGGAAAACTGAAATATTAGCTTTAGAATTATGATCATAAATTAAGAGGCAACTTGAAATATGACCATTATTACTTATCTCCGAATTCAATTAGATTTTGAAAATTTTACAAAATTTTTACAATTTGAACTACATT
This sequence comes from Nephrotoma appendiculata, assembly GCA_947310385.1. NCBI lineage: Eukaryota > Metazoa > Arthropoda > Insecta > Diptera > Tipulidae > Nephrotoma > Nephrotoma appendiculata. The sequence continues at coordinate 229,609,394 of OX371223.1, forward strand.
TGTAAGTTTTATCCCTACAACTGTGTGCCTGCTGCGTGAATTTGACCGCAACGCAGTTGTTCGATAGGAGTAAATAAAGCAAACTTAAATCATCGCGATCTCGAACAATTGCTCTCTAAAAAATGTGGCTGTTATTCTCGCTACCACTCTTATCACTATTAATTAGTTTTAGTAATTGAATCGTGTTACGATGGTGGTTTTTCTTGTCACAAATAACAAACGACCTCAAAAATGAACATAATGTGAAGAAAATTATGGATGAAGTAAATAAAACTATAATGACGCCAAACGTTTTGACTGAACAAGGTGTTAAATTAATGTTTTGGCACTTGAGATTAAGACAAAAGTATTAACTACATTTCAACTCTCTTTCCGAATGATTGATCTGTTTGATGATTAGAACAATGATGGCTGGATCAATGTATCGCCGCTTTAGCAATAATGCGGCGTAATGATATAGCTGGGACAACGTTGGCCGACAATGGCAATATTTTATCTGATTCTGGCAATATACAAGACGAATAATTTTTATAACCATTAATATGTGGTTGATTGATGGTTTGTGTTGCGGTGTGATTTGCGTGGCCTTATGGTTTGCATGACGTTTAGTAAAGTTTGTGTTAAAAATATTATACTTACAAATAAATTCTTTTATTAAGAAGTCATTTTTTTAATTCTATTTAATAATTGTCTTTCATTTTTCACATAATCTTTTATGACAAACTAATGACAACATGAGAACTACATAGCATGTTGCCGACGCACTAGACAAGTATTGCAAGACGAGGTGTTCCAAACTATGCATAGTGTTCTTTATCGATCATGTGCTTGTCGTCTGACATGTTGCTAGGTCGTCTTGCATGTGTCCTGCGCGATACAACTGCTGGGATATACGCTCAATTCGAATTAAGGCGGTGATTTACAACCAGCGCCATAAAAATGTACGATTTGAAATTTAAAGGAACATATTGGAAAAGATATTATTTGCTGCATGGCACAACTTTGAAATACTGGTTAAAAATAAAATATTTGTAATATTTTATATATTTTTAATAATATTTTTGTGGTCGGATGTTTTAAACCTACTAAACTAAGGGTACCGAATATTTTCTAAGTTTGCCATATGAATGTTGCATATTTTTCAAGTGCTGTTTTAACAAAAACAAAAAGCTACAAAACAATTTATTTATAAAAATGTTAAATTTTATTGAAGTTAAGCGCTAGATCATGTCAATATTAAAAAAATACATTAAAAAAAATAAAAAAAAATTCAATGAAAGGCACACCAATGAAATTAATGGCGAGTGGGCCCGCCCTTGGCTTTGATAACATCCCTAATCCGAGTCAGCATGGAATCATATAATTTGTTTAAATATTCGGTTGAAATTTCTTCGAACCATGCTTTCTGAATTAACTCTTTCAATTTTTTTACAGTTTTTGGCTTGTATAGCCTAATCTTTTACCCAAAAATGCCCATACATTTTTAATGATGTTCAAGTCAGGACTATTTCCTGGCCATGGTAGTGACTCGATCCCCAAAGTTTGTTTAAATTCTGTTACCTAAATGAAAATGGTATTAAAAATAAACGTTCTTATATTACCAGCAACTGCTATATCTTACAAGGCATGATCCGTGGCATGGAGCCGAATCATTCCGAAATATTGCATTTTCAATATGTTGCGTCAGATCCTCAATAGTCGGCGAGACACAGGTTTTAACAATTTGTTTATATTTTTCTCCATTTACACAATCTTCTAGAAGAAGAATATGTCCCATTCCAAATGCTGTTATGGAACCCCAGACCATAACGTCTGGGGAATGTTTTACTGTGGGCAAAACGCATTCCGTTGAATATCTCTCTCCTTTTCGCCATCGAACTGTCATCCTTCCTTCGCCGGTTGACGCGCTTTCAGACCCAGTTCATTTAACCTCCTCTGGACAGTAAGAACAGAAATTGAGCCGTTAGTGGTTGCTAACAAATCTATTCCTTAGTGATAAACGGTTTATTACTCGATCTATGCGATCGGTGGTCTTTCTCTTTCGCCCAGAGCCAGTCTTTCTCGCAATTGTGTTGTTTTCACTATATCGCTTTAAAAAACGTCTTACTCCGGATTCACTACATTTTATAATTTGCGATATTTTCACGTTTGTGTAATCTTTAGCTCGAAGTTGTAAAATTTCTGCTTTTTCGTCAATACTGAATTTACAACGACCCATTATAAACTTTACACATTGATTGTTTAATTGGAACTAACTAATACTTATGACAATTACCGTTAGAAATTATTTCCCAACAATTGAAATAACAAAAAAAAATGAGCGAAAAAAAACAGAAAATAAATGAAAATTGAGCGAAAACCAAAAACATAGAATAAATAAACGAGAGAAGGTCATAATAAACCAATTCGTACATTTTTATGGCGCTGGGTGTATGTAGAAATTTTGTCTGACAGACATAAATAATATTTCCTCTGATTGTGCATATTCATACTACAGTAATTTGAATCCGGTAACTATTTTGTTTTACACCCTTTCCATCCACACACATTTTATTTGAATCCGTTAACTTCTGTAAAATGCTAACAAAAAAAAATAATTTTATTTTATTTGTCATCCTAAAAAATGGATCATTTTATTAATCATTTAATTAAAAATCATTTAATTAAATTTTACTTTATTTTTTTATTTTTCGAATTCGAATTTTTAATACAATTACAATTTTTGTTTTGTGATGCGTATGGCTCAAAAACAAAATCATACTTAAAAAATCCAAAAAAAAATGTTCTCAGAATTTCTTTTATTTCATTTTTGTTTGTGTTGGTGTGTTGAAATTTTTGAATCTACTAAAATTTTACTTTAAAAAAGAGTCCAAGACAAACCTGGTTTTGTAGGTAAAGGGGGAAAAACGAAGAAGTTACCGGATTCAATTTACCCTGGTATGGATATGGTGATTGGTTAATATTTTTTTGTCGGGTGGTTAATATGTTAAGCGATACATGTATAAAATTTTGTCGTATGGATATTTTTTGACATTTTATAAAGCATAGGTTGCTTGCTTGCAAAAAAAAGTATTTATATTTTTGTTCTTTTTGAATTTTTGTTTATATTTTAGAATATGTACATATTTATTCTTTTGTTCTCACTACTCTTAAATCGTATACAAAATTGAGCAATGTCAGTCAAAATTTCTACTTGACCCGGGGTCTTCACTATGCAAAATCGCTGAGAGTTTCTATCTTAGACTAAATTTATGAATGTATGTGTAAGTATGTTATACAAATCTTGAAACTCTCAGCAAATTATCAGGAGGCTATTTCACGAAAAAATTATTATGAAATTTTTACGAAATGTTAATGCTACCTAATGAAATTGTACATTGCTATACTGTTTTAACATAAAAATCTATTAAATTGGTTGACAGTATTTACGGATTTTTTGACATTTGACGAAATTATTATGAGACCAAAATGCCGAGTTATGATATTCGTTTGATAATTATTTATCAATACATTGAAAAAAACATACACATACATAAAATATCATGAGAGAAGGTCTCAGCGATTTTGCATAGTGAAGACCCCGGGTGAATCGCAGCCTTTACACGTAGCAAAACACCGGGCGGCGATTTAGAGTTGTGCCAATAATTTTGGTGGAGCCAAAATGTATTTTAGGTCGCATTTTATGAGAATTTATTAAATTCTTTCCAATACTTCGAGTACGGTAAGTACTGGATTTAGTTGTTGTCAAATTGGCGTTTATTTTCTGCATTGTGTCTTAAAGTTGAATTTTATTTGTCTACAAACCTGAAAAGGTTATAATATTATAATCCAAAAACCGTCGTAAAAGTTTTAGTATCATTTTGTGGCTGTCTTAACCCCAAAAACACTTCAATTGAACGTGAATTGAAATCTCTATAAATCAAAACAATTTGTTTAACCAAAAGTAATATGGCATTGCTATGCTGCCGGACGACAAAAATTAATAAATAAAAAGCGAGCAGCATTTCCCTCCTTTTATATAGATTACGTGGCGTAGGTAGACAATATGATACAGCACTAACTGATACGTATTATAATGATATTTTCGATCCAGCCGACACGGCATAAATAAATGTATAATTTGGTTTTGAAATCTCTTTTTTTGTGTACTGAGTGACCCCCAACAACCGGTTAAACTGAATTTTAATCGGTTGCATTTTTAATCTCTTAAATCTTTAATCTAACCCACCAAGTAAAATCAAACGTCTCGCCACACTAAATCGAAGACAACTGCAAACGCAAAGTAAATGCCTAACTCTTGACCAAATAAGAAAACATGTACGTCCTCCAGTTAATTTCCCCACGTCACCATTCACATTATTCTTCCATTAACATTAGCTGCGAACATAAACAACATTTTGTATATTAGCCCTTAATAAACATCAGCCCTGGATTTTTATATTTACAAAAAAAAAACAAAAAAAATATTTATTCATTTCCATTTTATTTAATAAAATTTTGGTTTTTAATTAAAATTTCACTAAAAAATAATACCAAACGAAAACAAAACTGAAAAACAAACTTTTTTATATAAAAATAAAATTTATTAAAAATTCAAAAAAGCAACAAAAAAAAATAATAAAATTAAAAAACTTACAAAAATATTATTAATTAAAATACCATTATTTATAATAAAAATTAAATATTAAAAGTGATTGTGATTTTAAATATAACAAACAAACTAAATAAAAATGTGCGAATGTATTGTAAAAAAACTTAACAATAATTTAATAAACCAAATTGAAAATAAATAATTTAATTTATATAAAATACTGAAAAAATTAAATAAAATTAAAACTTTTAAGTTTTCACTATAAATAAATAAATATATATATAAATATAAATAAATTATAATATAATTATAAATTTAGCTAAATTTAACTAATTATAATTAATAAAACTATTGATTTTTATAAAATTTATTTTTTATTTATAAAATGAAACCAAAACAAAAAAAAAACTAAATCAACCAACCAACAAGAAAATACCAAAAAATTTCGAATGAAAAAAAATAATTAAAACAAAAAAAATTTATATATTTAATTTGTTGTTTATGCCATGAAATTTATTCTGTAAAATAAATGAATTGATTCATTAATAAAAAAAGGGAAAAAACAAGTGAAAAATCAAATTAATTAAAATTATTTTTTTTATTTAATGCAAATTAAATTGCGAGAACTGTGCGTGATTCACCAATAACACGTTGAATTTTATATTCAGGTAGGTTAATTTCAATGGTTTTTATAGGAACATTTTGAGTTGCTGAAGTAATTAAAATCGAAACATATAAATCTTAAAACGTAGCAAAAAGTGCATTGCTTTGGTCAATTTACAAAAACAATTGCGTTTCATGTTAATGCAAAATATTCATCTAAATTCAAAAAATATTTTTTATTTACGAAAATCCAATTGGAACAATTTATCGTAAAAAAATTTATCGTAGAACAGTTTATCGTGAGAATAGTTTATTGTGTAACACAATTTAGTGTACTGTATTTGATGTATCTTAAGGCGACATAGCACCTTCAAATTTTCAAAAAATCGAAATTTTTTTTATGATAGAATATGTTAGAATGAACGTTTAAAAACATGATTTTAATGATATAAACATCAAAATCTCAAAAAAAAATTTATTTTATTTATTACGAAGCGCATTAAAGTCGTTTTTGTACGCGGCTATCTCGAAATGACGAACTTTAAACACAGTTATCTCGAAATGACGTTTTTCAAGTTGACGTGCAAGATTGAGAAAAAACTACTAATCCAATCGTTCTAAAATTGTAACACGTTGATCTACATATATTTCTGCTCAGAATGAACTACGGAAGGAAAAATCGGCTTTCAATTTTTTGAGTTACAACTAATTGGGGGGGGGGACAAAAAAGGTGCATTTTCGAAAAAATGCCGCCATTTTTTTATTTTTCAACCAGTTTTTTTCCTTTTAGTTCATTCCAAGGGCAATTTAATCCTGAATAAAACCCCGTTTTTTTCAGACGTTTCTGAGAGTAGTTTTTATGCACGCCGCGAATTTTCAGTGTTTTTGGAAAACCCTTGTAGCGGACGACCTTGGGCTAAAAAAAATCTAAAAAAATTGTTTTTGTACTTTCAGTTAAATAAAATGTCAATGGAAAGTTTCATCAAAAGATATCTCTTCTTATTCCATTAAAAAAAAAATTGAAAAAGGTGCTATGTCCCCTTAAAATAAAGGGTGGTTAAATTTTAAGGGCCGACGTTGAATGTGAACCACACCTGAACGTCAAGTTTTTTTCTGCATTTAATTTGACATTTCTCAATTTCAGACGAACTCAATTTGAATCATGCAAAGATACAATCGAGCAACCCGTTAAAGTTATTCAGGCATATTATGAAAATGGCCGTTCATATCAAAATGCACTTCGTACTTTTTTCGGTCAATTTAATCGTCCAAATGTGCGTACAATCGGAAAAATCGTGCAAAAATTTGAGCAAACCGGGTCTGTAGGAGATTTTAAAACACCAGTGCATGCTCGTACACCTCGAACTGCAGAAAATATTGCTGCTGTTCGCGATAGTGTGGCTGAAGAGCCGTCCACTTAAACTCGTCATCGTGCCCAACAATTGCACCTCTCACGCTCGTCGTTGATGAACATTATGCATAAAGACTTGCATTTACACGCTTATAATGTGCAATTGACTCAAGAACTAAAGCCTCTTGACCATTCCAAACGTCGTCAATGGTCTGAATGGTGGCAAGAAATGGCAACAGTGGATGATCAATTTTCGAAGAAAATCATCTTCAGTGATGAGGCACATTTTCACCTCAGTGGATTCGTCAATAAGCAGAATTGCCGCATTTGGGCGAATCATAATCCAAGAGTGATTGTCGAAAAACCAATGCACCCACAAAGAGTGACTGTTTGGTGCGGTTTATGGACTGGCGGCATCATCGGGCCATCTTTTTTCCAAAATCAGGCCGGTCAGGCAGTTACTGTGAATGGTGTTCACTATCGTGAGATGATAACGAACTTTTAATGGCCCGAATTGGAAGATATGGACGTGGACGATATGTGGTTTTAACAGGACGGTGCCAGTTGCCACACAGCTAACAAAACAATGGGAGCTTTCAGGTCCGCCAACATGATATCGCTACCTATCAATATCACTATCTTATTATATATGTTGCCAACATACTACAACCTGAATGCATCTGATTGACTATTCGCCGACTAAGGGTCTATTTTTAATTCACCCCGAGAAAGCAGGCTTACCCCGGGTAGTGTACACCGAGCAAAGGTTGTACTGGGTAAAATTATCCGGTGCGCATAGAGTAAAAAATTGTTTTTTACTTTGCACACTCTTCGTACACTGATATTAATTTCAGAGTAAAATTTGAAGAACCGAGTAAGCTCGGTGTAAGCACAGTTCACAAATAAAAACGCAGTGTGCAGAGTAAAATTACTCAGGTTGAATAAAAAAACACAGAGTATTTTTTGACAGTGCACTGCTTGCTCAGGTTGAATTAAAAAATAGGCCCTAAGTAGACTATTTTTTTATTAAAGTGCCCGATATGCATAGGAAACAAATGGTGTATATTTTAATATTCACAAAAAATTAAAACACAAAATTAAAATCTATCTATATCCAGTTTCCCAATCTTTCAAAGCAACTGGAAATTTAAAACGTGAGTAAAATTGATTTATAAAAAATGTAAAGATTATAATGTGTACTACCTTTCTTTATTACAGGAGTTTAAGGCGCAGTCTGGAATACCAGGTGTAATAGGGGCGATTGATGGATCACATATCCAAATAAAACAGCCAACGGGAAATGCAGTTGATTTTTATAATAGAAAATCCTCTCATTCAATAATACTCCAAGGTAAGTCTATTATAATTAATATTATATACACGGCTGATTGTACATTAATTAATATGTATGGTTTTTATTTTAGCAATTTGTGATAACAATCGCAAATTTATCGATATTTTTGTTGGTAGTCCAGGTAGAATGCACGGTGCTCGTGTCTTTAAAAAGAGCCCTATATTTGAAAAATTTATTGACAGCACTGATCCACTGTTAAATGAATCCCGCCATATAATCGGTGACACCGCTTATCCAAATACCATATTTTTGGTTACTCCGTTTAAGCAAAATGGACAACTCACCTTACCACAAGAAACTTACAACACTAAGATGAGTGGGATGAGGTTCTGTATTGAACGAGCTTTCGTTCTCTTGAAGGGAAAATTCAGAAAGCTGAAATATGTCGATATGTCGAGCCATCATAGGATCAATGAAACAATAACGGCTGCTTGCGTGCTCCATAATTTTATTTTAGACCATGACATTTATCCTGGGGATGAATTCATCGAATATGAAACTGCAGATGATTTTGATTATCAAATAGAGTTTGGAACGGAAAATATACCTACTTCAAATCTAAAAAGAAACTATTTACTAAATTTATGCACTTGAATAAACTAAAATTTATATTTTTCATTTTGTTAATTTTTTATTTCATTAAATAAAATTTCAATAAAACAAAAATAATTAAACATATGTATTTTAATTCAAGGTTTATTATCAGGTACATATTTCAGGCACCATAATCACAATTTCAATATCACTATAATTCATTATAACATTTAAATATACATTTTATTTTAAAATGGTATTTAGATAATACCATACAGCTAATACCGACCATAACTGACTATAACAGTTGAGTTTGAATATCGATTATTTTTTTTAACAATTCATTTCTATGTTCGTGTATTTTTGTGTTTTTTTCAATATTTTCTATCAACCGGTCCATTTTTACCAATTTGGCCTTTTCTATTTGTAGTTGTTCTTGACGATAATCTCTAAGACCTCGCTTTCTTGTAGACATGATGGATGCACTGGATGTTATTTCCGGAATATCAAGCACTTCGGTGAGATCGCCTTCTTCCATAGATGCCAAGGTTATGTTACTATTAATCGCTCGGTCGTCAGTAAAAATTTCATCGAAGACCGCAAAATAATCCCAATTAATACGTCCACTGCCTGTTCTGTTATGCTTATCTTTTATTTCAGTATACGTTTTTTTTAAATTTCGGAATTGTCTATCCAACAACTCTTCTGTTACATCATATCCCTTTTCTAAAAATATAATTTTAATCTGATGCCATAAATCTTTTTTTTTGTTTCGGGATCTCTGAACTCGCTTCGTCTTTTTTGATATTCGTCAATTATCAGTTGGGTGGATTCTTTGCTCCATTTAAATGAACCTTAAAAGAAAATCCAGACAAATTATTTTATTAATTAAAGTTTGTTCGTTACACAGAAATGAATATCATATGTATTGTACTTACGCTCGCTCTCCATTATGATACGAGTTAATATGTTGAACTGTATACGTATTAATTATTATTAATTAAAATTTTAATTTTGATTAAATTATTTTGAATGAAAATGAATGGCGAATAAAAAGTATGATACCTAAATGTATCGACATGAAACACCGATGGAAAAAATGACATTTAGTTCAACAGTATTGCCATATGAATTATAATGTATCGGTTGCGTTCAGTACTCAACATGTTGAGTTAACGTAACATGTTGCCAACAGTTGGCGGACCTGAAAGCGCCCAATGGCTCTTTTGCACGACAAATTCAATGGCCGTGTTATCTAACGTGGTGGCGATGTCAATTGGCCGCCAAGATCATGTGATTTGACTTCTTTCTTTGGTGTTATTTGAAAGAAAAGGTGTACGTTGATAAGCCAGCCACAATTCAAGATCTAAACGATGAGATAATTCAGCACATTAACGGCATAGAACCTCAATTATGACTAAGCGTCATCGAAAATTTTGACCGTCGGGTGGAGGTGTGCCCCCGAAGTCGCAGCGGGCATTTGGCCGATATTTTGTTCCATACATAATTGAACCATACCATATTATCATAATAAAAAGAATTGACAATAATTTCCTAAATAATTTGTGTTTTATTCAAAATCAACATCGGCCCTTAAAATTTAACCACCCTTTACAAACATTTCTTTCATTTGAAGAGAAAGTTCTGGAATATGGTCACCTCAGAAAGAACTCGGTGATTTATTTACTGATTATGATGGGATTGGGTATATTAGATGGAAATGGCATTCTAAAATGAATTTTGGAAAAAGTTCTGGAATATGGTCACCTAAGATTGAATGCGACCATTCCTTAGCCGATTATAATGGGATGGGATTAGGACGGGATGTATGTTGGATTGAAAATGGATTCTACAATGGTTTTTGGAGCGACTATTACCTAACCAATTATGATGATATTGGGGGCGTTTGATGGAAATCGGATTCTGATGGAAATTTCTTAATCGCTTATGATAGGATTAGATAAGTTTAAAGGATCTGGATTCTTAAATGATTTTGTGTAGAAGTTGGTGAATTCATTTGTGGAATTATGGATCCAGCTCCTAGACTATCTAGGAGCTGGAAACGAGCTATCAAATGTGTTCTTCAGCCAACAAATAGTTACAAATTAATTATATTTATTTAGTTATTTAAACTTAAAGAAATCGAGTACATATGATTTCAAAAAAATATATATACATATATATATATATATATATATATATATATATATATATATATATATATATATATATATATATAAATATGGTACATATATTAAAAGTATTACAAAAAAACGGCAAAAGTTAAAAAAGGAATTTTATAAAAAACTAGCAGAATTACCCAGCGTTGCACGGGAGAAATTAAAATTACTTTAATTATGGATATTTTGCAGGCAATTTCTCGACGTCACTGTAGTTACAATTTTATATGACAGGAATTCATAAGGTACTGAATTCAGTATCGGAAGCATTTTTGAATAACATTTTACCGATGCCCCTAGACCCTGGGTGTTTACAACCTAGCATCCAATGTCCAGCCAACTATCATTAAGTTAATAACCTTAAAGTAAACAATAGCACTATAACATTAATTAATACCACATATACTTACCATGCGTTAATCCAATCGAAATCAACCTAAAATGAAGAAATATCATATAAATATTATTTTAATTATAATTTGTAAATTAGAAACACATAATTTGTACTTACCTTTTTCAAATGTTATAAACGTCAAATTCTAATCAAAACAACTTGTCAATTGGTTCGTTATCATAATTTTAAGATGTCCTAAATTAACGCAGTTAGTTCAATGTAATTAAATATTAGTACTTAACTGAATATAATTTTGAATACTATCTTTAACCTGGTAATTTTTTAGTACGAGTATCTTCTACATTAATTAAGCATTTAAAATTGACAAAAACTAACGAATAATATTGTATTGTTAAATAAAATCAATTATCTTGAAACTGACGAACAGAAAGGTTTAATCAATCAAAATTTTCTTTAAAGTGTAGGTTTTAATCAAATAATAAAGATTAATAAAATCTGTGATAAAAGTGTATTTAATTTAATCTGGCATACATGAATAAAAGTAAGGTGCAATTCATAGAACAAGTTGCCTCTGGTTCAGATACGTCGGGATTTTGTGTGCATATAATCTAACAGCTCTGCAATCCAGTTATTTAACATCATTTTCCGGATTTCAACTGTAATTTCATCATACGAGTTAATTAGAATATCGTCATCAACGCTTCCACCGGCTGGTTCTCGACATCTGTATTAACACAGGGTCCCAGCCCTAAATTTACAAATTCAGAAACTTCGCGAGTATGCACTTAACCCATCATCAACGTTTCATCGCAATCAGATGAATGGTACAGAAACGCAAAAGAATGGGCCCCTTGATTTAGAAGACGCATCCCTCGAATTCGAACATGTGCCTAATTTCATATAATCCCTTTCCTAAACTCATTCCCAGGAAAAAATAGCCAAAATTGAAATTGTACGAATTGTAATTTGTACTGAGCCCCTCGACCCCCGGGTCCAGTCTAGACTTTTCAAACGCAGAAATCTTTGTGGGCGTGCACACATCGAAGATTTTTCTGCAAATTTTGTTATAAACGATTTTGATTTAGGATTACCAAAGAACATGTAAAATTAAAGCCCATTTCATTTGCCAGATTATGTTATTTACTTTATTTGTTTAAATCAATAACTGTAATTAATCCACAAAGCGTCTATTGTTGCTGGTTTATCAGCATAATCTGGTGACTTTAAATTACCCTTCTGAAAGGAATCGAGTGTTGTAAAATATCAGGACCTCGGCAGCCAATTAAAATGCGTTCATCGAAACGCTTGGTGCTGAACAAAATTTTTTGCTTTTCTGTCCGGAGAGAAAACGAATAGCGCTGATGGTTTAACCACTCTCGAGCACGCCATGTACAACTGCCCATAGGAAAAACACATACAAATGTAAACACTGACACTTTTCTCGATATGTTGCTCACAGCTCACAATTAACATTTCGTAGAACGTCAAATGAAGTCACGTACTTACAAATGTATATGGACTTGACAGAATTGAAGTACTCAGCATTTCAATTTCGACCCCCATAAAGTACATCCAACATCGCATGTCTCCGAAGATCCGATACTTCACAATGAAGTCCATGAGTGCCTTGAGTTTCTGCTTGAATACTTGTGCTGTAATGTCATGGCGATCGGTGGATGATTGACCGGGTAGTAACAGCTGCGTAATTTCGATCCATTTTGGGTTGCAAGTGAAAGTGATGAATAAGTTTGGTCGACCGTATTAGCGTACGCAGGTCATTGCATCTTACGCGTATTCGTACATGTGCCTCTGGCTTCTAACATACGTCGCTGGCAAAATGATAAGTTGGCCTAAATTGTTTACATTTCCATCTACATTCATGCAAAATCTCGTGCTTCGATAATATTCGACGCAAATGATGTCATTTGAAAGAAACCGTTTTACTTTTGTACATTATGAAAGAAATGCTTTAACCGAGGTTCTTGGCCAGAAATCAATGATGCCAATGGCTATAGTGGCGGTGTCAATTGTGAAAATTTCACCTTTCCGCTCGCACAACATAATCCTGGCGGTTCGTGTCGAAACTTCATAACATTGCAATGTTGACAAATCGTGCTCTTTTTTCCGAAGTCAACCGATATAACCGCGGCATAATCGACTGTTGGATCATATCTGATACTTATTCGCCAGCGTTGGATAAGTGGTGCGGTGGTTAAAGCTTCGGCACTAGGACCGGGAGGTACTGGGTTCGAATCCCATCAGAGGCTAGATGCAAATCGAATTTTCATCATTGATTACAATCGGTGATGTTAATAAACACAACTAAGACCCTCTGATCGAGTGCAGAACTCAGCGCCGACCCACCATCCATGTTGACATGGAGCTTGCAATGTGCAGGTGGTATACTGTAGTTGTGTGAGTAGGTAAATGGGTTAATGATGTGGCGTGAATGCGTGGTATCACAATGGGCCAAGAATGGTCTAAGTGGTCAAAGTCTAACCACTGAAACCTAAGTGACATATTAAACAGTACACATAGAGGTGGAGCAAATTGTTCGGCATGATTTTTTAGCATAAAAGATGGGATCCCATCTGGTCCACAACCATCTCCAAGGTGGTTTATTGCTTCAGTTAAATCGTCTTCACCAATAGTAGGTGTTGTAATCGATGCGGAGCTGTTGGTAGATGTCTGCAGATTTTTGAAATCGTAAATATCTTCCGGCTTGTATGTTGATTGAAAAATGTTTGCAAACATATTCGCTATTTCTTGAGACGAAGATGATTTCGATTCCCCTAGGTGCATTGTTGCAGGATAGCCTTTAACTTCACGTTTTGTAGCAAAATATTTCCAGAAAGTTTTAGGATCGGATTTAATCGTATTTTGAATAACTTGAATGTAATTTTCGTGTCTGATATTAAATTAACTTTCAAATTTTAAGTTGATGTCGATGAATGCCATTTTTCTCGTCGGTTTCTGGGTTTCTTTTTTTCATTTTTTGATAAGCCTTAATTTTTAAATTTTTTAAATTTATCACAGCGTTAACGTACCATGGAGGGTTATTATTCGATTGGATCTATTTTAATGGTACTGTCGGGTCGCAGCATCGAGACAAGATGTCATAGAATTTGTTAACATTTATGTTGATTTTATCGGTAAATTTGTCATGCCAATTGATGTTTCCCAATTGTTGATTGAATTCATTTACATTTATTTTTGTAAAGTTGTATGTCATCGCATCAGACTGATGGTTGCTATTAACCGACGTTTCCCGCACATCAAATAGGATTTCCATAGGTATGTAGTGCTGATCGTTCAGAGTAAAGGGAGCCAGGGATTGTAATACGCTGATGATATTTAATTCATTAGTAAATATCAAATCGAAGCTACACTTTTATAACATTGAAGTAGTTTAAATCGTTTAAAAATATAATGGACCGACCTAAATAGCCGGTTACTTCGCAAAAAATATAGGTCACATTTGGGTCGCATACTTATGGTCATGAGCACCATCTATTGAATGATACTAATACTAATGCTATTAAAAAAAAAATAGCGGTTAACCCAAATATTGCCGTTCGTCGTTGTCCTTTATAACGCCACTCAAAACATACTGTAGAAAATTCGAACACAACTTGTGGAAAGTTGTTTTATTTCGAAAGTCCCGTTAGGTGTATTTACTATACGTTTTTAGTATTGAAATGTGTTGTGAAGAAAAGAGTGAATTAAACTTAAGCTTACACTAGTAGTGTTCAGAAATAAAAATAAATTCAAAATAAATAATTAAATTCATTTATTGTGTATTGTGTTAATTTCTTCAAGCATTAAATTACCCTAACAATTATAGTAGATGAAAAATTGAAATTAGTGCTTTTATTTCTTAGCTTTATGCAAAGTATTGTTTTGCGAAATAAGAGAACCGCCTAAAAGAATATACAGGCAACAATCTTTCAAACATTTAAGAATCCTTCAATGTTCAGTTAAGTTCGGCGCGTATGAATGTTTTTTTTTTTTTTTTTTTTTATGTTTTATTCTATGCAATCTGTTCTGGGGCCGAAGCACTCCCAACTCTTTCGCAGTTCACTTTTACCGTCCTACTTTACGCATTGCTTGCCAAATCGAGGACGTACGGCTATAGGTCCGATTTACGTAGAACCATCTGCACATTGCATTGCTCCATGCCAGCCTATAGTACTGACATGGAAGATGGGTCGGCCCATGAGTTGTGCACTCCGACAGGGGGTCATAGTTGTGTTCATTTCCATCACCGATCGTAATCAAATGATGAAAAATCCCTTTTGCATCCTGCCCCTATCGGGATTCGAACCCGGTACCTCCCGATTCAAACGCCAAAGCTTTAACCACTGTGCCGTTTGGTCGGTGCGTATGAATGTTGAAAAGGCATTTGGACGATTACGGAGGTGATGGCGGATACTGCTGAAGAGAGTGGATGTAAATTACACATTCGTTCCTAACATCACAAGCGCGTGCTGTATTTTGCAATTTTTTTTGGAAACAAAAAGGATTCCTTTCACATACGTTGGCTGAAGGAAGTGACTGAGTCATCCGAGTTATTTCCTCAACCATAACATCAATATGCAGAGAAAAGGAATATACTCGTATGTCAGGGGCGACGAAGTGTTGATCATATTGGATATTTGGTTTTGAGAATGAACTCATTGGTTGGTGGATTGATGGTATGGTGAAATTTTGGTCCTAGCTAGGTAGTCGGATTATTGAGTTGTGAAATTGAGGTGAAAGTGTGATGGGAATTTATTGATTGTACTGTTGGTTTCTGAATAAGCGTAGATGTACAAAATTGCGGTTGAGACTGGTTGTAATGGCAATTACCGTAAATAGGAGGAAACGACAGTAAGTTTCCATTATGTTGAATAGACCTTATGGCTTTCAGAACGAATCGATTCCTCAAATAATTTATTTTGTTTCTCGATCATTGCATTAAACTTTCCGCCTGTTTGCTAATAAATGTATTACTGAACAGTTCTGCCCTTTGAATATTTGATAATCTTCCTGCAAAATTTAACTATTTCAAGCTTATTGCAAGAAAAATAAGTAAACACACTGACCTCCGATATTTTGAGACGTAACTTTTTTAGGAGTATCCTGATAGTCATCGGACATATTATCTATAAATACAATGACAAATTTTAGTATTAAGAACATAAAACAATGAATCAAACTTACTGTTAAGATCTATGGTTTCAATTTACCGTTCGGTGGGTGTCCTATTCCGCATTCTACGTTTTGAATGGATATTGGCCTATTTAGCAATAAATTATCCATTTCATCGAAATATTCAAATTTCGTGGAATTATGGCCACTTGTGGAGTTATTTCTCTTACATTTTATAATAATTTTTCTTCAACTGTTTCATTTTTATTTTCATTTGTGCTGTGTCCTTAAAAATGTTTCTTTTATTTAGTTCTGTATTAGTTCTATTGCCTGTGCTTTTTTCCATCCATCAAACCCATAACATTTTTTTATAAACGTAAGTTTAAAAATATTTTGATTTCCGAATCACTCCAGTTTACCCGTTTTTTCTTAACATTTTCAAGATTTTGATCAGATTCGGGAACAAAAATTAGGTTTTTATCGCAGTTAATGTTTTCCTCGTGGTTTAATTTCGGTAACTATACCGTTTACATCATGTGTTTTTTCAGATATAGTGTATAGTCCGCGGACTATATATGACGATGTAAACTACCTCATTTACACTCTTTAGTACGGGATGAACACACTTTAGCTACGAAACGCACCAATAATTGTGGGATCGGGCTTGAATCCGAGCATAATCCGGCGCCGAATCTACTGAAATACCAAACAAATTAAAAATAAATGCATCCATAAAACAAACATTTATCACCTGAAATATGACATTTCACATTTATTTTGATATGACGTTTTAAACAAGAATTCATCTTGCTGCGTTTTAAATTTTTATTGTAAGGTCAAGTTTCTAATGATTTCAGGGGTTTCAAATTTCCCGTTGAAATGGATAGAATCCCGATAGCGGCTCCCGATAAATAGGTAGAGCAAAATATTTGTATATCGATTTTTAACTAAAAAGTTGAGTGAACAATATTATTCATCTATCTTCTTCAAAAGGCAATTTGAAAAGACCTTTGTTTTGTACAACCCTTAAACAAAAGCAAACTTTATTCTCGTGTACAAATTTAGACGTAATGTAAATTTTTTTTTATTTTGTAGTTTCGAAAAAAATTTTATTCAAAATTGTTTAAGTTTTAGGTAAAGAAGTGGTTTCTGTGTATTTTTGAAGAAAACGAATAAAAAATAAACAAGTGACAAACAACAATAAACACAAGAGTAGAACTGTCACTCGACTGCATGAAGTTAAATACAATTTTATTTTTTTTGATTATATTTTGATTATATTATTTTGATTTCAGTAGAAATTTCCCATTCGGCGCCAGATAGTTAAACGACTTAAAAATGAAGAGTGCGAACCGGCTAAATGAAATTAATTTAAAGTTATCTGTGAAATTGCCTTAATACGACAGTTTCATAATTATGTAATTTTTTGATAAAACCTAAAATTCAGTGCGGTTCAGAACTGTATAGTAGAATTGTTGGTCCCTCTCGCCCTGTATAAGTTCATATTTGTGGTCAAAATTATATTTCATTAAATAATTAATTTGCTTGGCGTAGAATATACTTGTTTTAAGGATTCAACAATATGAAACAGAATTTATTATTAATATTATTATCCTATTCGAACAATAAACAAACAGCACTAAATACTTAATTGGATATCTGTTTTACCTATCCATAAAACATAAAATAAATTGTGATGTGATCATTATACGAATGTAATATCTGACATACGTAACACAAAACCATTTTAAATAATACTCCTGTACTAATAATCATACATAACTTTATTATATGCATTTAAAATTAAAATACAATATATAATGTACAATATTTATTTCAATAAAATATTGAGTGCAGATATATAATCATATTTTCGTAATCGAATATGTACTCTACAATTTCCATATGATAAATTACAGGATTAACATATCTATTTTATGGTACTGAATACACATAAGGTTGTAGCACATGCATATTAAATTCGACAATATACAATAACATTGTTGTTACAACAAATCAACAATCATATGTATGCTCGTATGTACATATGTCTGGATTAAGAAGGAAAATCTATGAACTTCGAGCATACCTCACAAAAAAATGTTAAACGAGCACAATCAATTTGGTCTGTAAATATATCATTTCGTACTATAGAATACACATGTCCTTATATAAATACAAAAGCTCTTCTCTGGCTTTGGCAGCACAAAAAATACGAACTTTTAAATAAAGCTTATAACTAAATACTCCATTTAAATAAAAACTGTTAAATCTTATATTTTATTTTAGTTATTCCAAACGAACAATTTAGATTTATATATACAGAGTTAAACATATCTCATATTTCCGAGAGCTTAAAGCTTGAACTAAATTGAAAGATTATAAATATTTTTTGTTTGCTCTATGATGACGTATTATGGCCGAGATAAATATAAAGAGAAACAACAATACTTTGTACATGTATCAAATCCTTAATTTTCAAGATACTCGTATACGAATCGTTAATTTGGGATTTTTGTTTTTAGAGCTTAACCCGTCGGATACGGATTTTTGACATAATTAAAAATGATGATTGAAGTGCATAGGCAAGTCTAAGCAGGTGTCTCGCGGATGATGCAGACATTATTTAAACAAATAACATAAGAAGATAGAGCAGGTTTGTTAGTCACCTAGGGTTTTATATGGTTTTATTGATAACCTTCGTTGTGATTAGTAACAATTTTTCTGAGCTTGTTAATTAGTAATATTCAATAAAAAAAAAATTAACTTTAGTTTTTATTCAAGCTTCATTATTTTGCAAACTATTTATTTGAGGAAAATTTGAATGAAACGAAAACAGTAATATAATGGTATTAACTTCGGTCTATAAAGTGTTGTCCGTTTGTCTAACCTATTTGTCCGCACGTCTGGATGTCTGTACCAATGATATATCTTCTTATATTTTTAATTCGGAGAACTGTAAAACTTTTGGGATCTCTACCTCAATGGTTTGGAGTACCTGCTTTGCCATCACCTTTTATTAAGAATATATACTTGTCATATATTTTTGAAAATGTCTTGAAGAATGCCGAAAATTTCTCTGAACACCTTAGAACTAAAAGTTATTCAAAAATCTGGCACTTTCCTTATCGAACTGCCTTATCTGCAGTATACACAGACCTGCTCTGCACAGATGGACATTTCTTTGTCCGCTGTTCGTGGAACAAAACATGGATGAAACTAATAATATAAATAAAGGAGAATCCGGCGCTCATAAAAGCCCGAAAAATAATGCTGGTGGGATTTTGGCTTTTCGGTCTAGTCTCCTAAGGCCTAGAAAACAAACAAGGGTTCGTTATCAACTCGTATCAACTTACAAAACCCGGAAACCAACCTAGAAAGCTCTATCAAAGCTCAATAAGTCTCACTGGAAAGATACTGGTATTCGGTAGAAATAATATCCCTTCCAGTGGCTTTATTCTGGTAAGTCTCCAGGAATAGGGAACTGGGGAAAGAATTTATATGTAAATTTTTCTGGTATACTGAGGTAAAAAGTTAAGTGTTAATTTTTTTGAAAACAAAATGAATTCGGGAATAATTTACCCTGCCAATTTAGGGGTGGAAAAATTATTCCCAATTGATAAATATTTACATCAACCTTTACTCCTCATTAGGCCGGAAAAATAAATATTTGAACAGATATTTTATATAAATTCTTTCCCAGTTCCGTATCCCGGGGAATTACTAGAATAGTGCCACAGGTCGAGAACGAGAGCTTGGATCCCAGCGGGATCCAGCAACCCAAAAGAAATTCTGAAAATGCTACAAATTAGCATTCCTGGACTACCGACAAATGAGTGGCCAAGTAGGCTGGCGACAACTAGTGGTTTAATTAGCAATGGTTTCAGCGCAGTCACACCCAAGATTTATAAGAAAGATGAGGAGGTCATCTTGAAAACGCTGAAACCGATAGAATTTCCAACTGACAAACAGAAAATCAAGTATTTGGGTGAGGAGGTAGAACACTCTCGACAAACACGGAGATGTTCACTTCAATGAGATTACTATGTGAATCCCTGAAGGAGTCATAGTCAGAGGAGGACTCTGATGCAACTCTGGTAGAGGTTGATTTATTTTTTATTTATTTGACATTTTCATAATAAAATTTGAATAGACAAATGAACCTTTTCAACATTTTGGGCAGAAGCAAACTCGTGCTGAGTTTGTGAACTAAGGAGTATAAACTAATTTAGAGAGAACATAATGCAATTAAGACGTAATTTATAGAAAACTAGCTGACCCGGCGAAATTTGTTTCGCCCCAAATTACTTCGGCCGAGCAAACACTTTTCTCCTTCACGAAAATTGATTTTGATGAGAGAAAAAAATAAAACAACAAACTCAATTCTCAATAAACGATTGAGATGAGTGGCCATTCCATTGACTTTTCCATCGAATTCAACACTAAAGGCAGGTTTATAGTTGCCTTCGTTCGTTCGGTTATTTGTTCGACCAATCATCTCTTGTAAAAAAATCCAGAAGATAAAAATCGTCATTTTTGAACAATATGATTGGTGGAAAAAATTGTCAGAACGAACGAACGCATTCATAAAGGCGGCATAATGTATTTTAAAATGAATAAAATGTCGATTCAAACTTAGGCATCTATCGAAAATTTAGTTGTTTTTTGCAAATTGACTTTGTGATTTGTTAATCGTCATAGCGAACGCCAAACGAACAGGGAACTGAATGCACTTGTAGTCAAACGGAGTGTCAGTTGGAATCAGAAGAATTCTCGGAATTAGAACATCCTCTCCTTTTAATTTGCCCTTGATGATCGTCGTTTAAATCACGTGATTCATCCGTTCCTCCACAGCTAATCGCATTCAGTTACAAAATCTGAAGCGCATTCAAAAATTCGGTCGGATAGTTATTTGCCTCGTCTTGATTGGTCACACAGTCAACGGATTTGTAACAATGCATTTCCCCAGAAATTTGGTTTTGAATCAAGTAATCCAGTCCCAATCAAGTAATTCAGACATGTCTTCCTTGTTCTTCGCTGCCAAAATAGCTCGTTGGCTGGGCCGATCGTGATTCATATAATTTCGGCGTATGTCCGGAAACATTTTCGTGATAAGCTCTTCCTTCGACGTCATGAACATGCAAAAATTCGAGGGAAACGAAATCAATCTGGTCGAAACATCAACACGAATTTGACAAAGCGCCAACAGTGGTTTGGAAAATCGAGCCGTTGTGTAACGTGACTCTCATGTTCGTGGTCAACTGCTACTTGTTCACATAGCGTCACAGACCCGACGATTTCAGTCATGCGTTGAGTTCATCTGCAGCTGTCGATCACGGAATGACAGGTAGCGTTTGACAAAAATTGGCGGTGAACAAAACCATCGCTCACCAAAACGTCTTAAGTCATTTTGTAAATCCTTCATCGTTCGATTGAACACTTCTAATAAATGTTGATGTGATGATTTTGAATTCGTGCAATACCTTCGCCATCACCGAGTTCTTGGCAATTGAACACACTGCTTCTCAATCGTGTCAATTCATCGGCAATTTTAAAGCAGAATGTGCCGTCCGGCCGCCGTCCAGTAATGTGGCTGTAATTCCCGATGATGTAACACTATTTGAGATCTCCAGCGGATGTTGGCCAAAAGCAATGAAATCAGAAAAGTTTTACCAGTTCCACCAGGAGTATCGAAGAAGAATATTCCGCCGTTCCCTTTGTCAACTGCCTTCATCACTGCGTCGTACACGTTCCTTTGCTCTGCATTCAAAAGCGTAACATACTATTTGGCTCATTGATACCCAATTGGCATACCCAATTTCGACAAATACCTGCCGCACATAAGCACACACATGTCTTCGATCATGACCAAAGCTTCGTTGCGTATCTCGTCGTTCATTTCAAGCTCATAGTTCGAAGTTGCAGTGTGAATTCGATGCAAAATGTCGTTAGCCATCTCGTCTTTGTATTTGTTCTACAATTCCAATGCGTTCGATGGATGACATGTCACTATAATGATGGCGATCAATGTACGAATTTGATTTGTCGGCGCAGAAACAGTAGCATCAGCGATTGTTGAGTCCCAATGTCAGTTGTTTTCCAGCAAATTCAGACGTTGGCAAGCCAGAAGAATTTGTCTTGTCGTGGATGAACGATGTGCACACGGCCAAGCTCATCAGTCGAATATACAACGACGTATCATACAACAGGTTGACCTTTCGTTTGTCGTTGAAACTTCTTCGTTGAATGGTTCCAAATATAATAGCATGGTATTTTCCAGTAAAGCAATATTCGTGCGAACGGATTAGACACGCTATCCACTCTCCAAATGCACCCACAAATGATGAACAGTGGGTTGACGTTGGTGTATTGCAAATGAGAAAATATACCAAATCGCCTCATTGCAACTGACATAACGGCTCAATTGGAACCTTGGCACTTCGTTATTTGCATCCACAGCAGCAATGCTGAACACAGTCAGGTCTCTACCTACCAACATATGTCGCTGGAAGAATGGTCAATTCACTGACGAATCTCGTAGATAAATGTACTGCTTGGAACGTAGTTTTGATTGATTGAAGTTTGATTGAAGCTGATGAAATTTAAACTTTCCGTTTCGATCTTGACATACATATTGATGCAATACTGTTGAAACAATCGATGATATCTCAAAAGATGATTGCACACATTGTCGCATCTTCAACCAATAAGTATAAAAATGGATGGAATTAACCTTTTTATTCGTTTCTTCACTTGAAATTACAATTGACAGCTCAATAACTAACCGGTCAGCGGATTGACCATCTTTCTCTGGAAGTGGTAACCATCCTCTCCCTGACAAAACATCAATGGATATTGAAGTGCATCATAAGATCGATGTTTTTCGTACACGCGCTGCACTGGTCCGTCATCACGCCAGTTTATCACAATATTACGCGATTCCACATTTTCGTCAACGATCACAACTGCGACTTTGTCGATAGTGGGAGCATTATGCTGACGTATATGCCTCCGGTTGGTTTTTTGTCTGCTCTGGTGATTATTTGGTGATCATCGGAAGTCATTGTCTCCAAAGCAGTTTTAATGCAAAAAACATTGAAGTTCTTCAATTATCTCTCGATTTGGCGCAATGAAACACGCAATACGATATCTTAGTTTAAATTCGGAATTTCCAACGAAATAAATTTGAAGGAACTTATAATAAAATAAATTTCTGGAAAAAATTATCGAAATCGTAAAAATCACACCGAACTTCATATGATTGTAATACAGTAAACGCTCGATTTAACAGACTAATTGGGGGTGTCCGTTAAATCCGAATGTCCGTTAAATCCGAATGGAAATTTTTTAAATTTAATCGACTATAGATTTTGCACTTGTTCTGGAATATGGCCACCTAGGACAGAACTCGTTTATCTCTTAACCGATTATGAAGGGATTTTATTTGTTGGATGGAAAAGAGATTATTAACTGATTTTTGGAAGAAGTTCTGGAATATGGTAATCTGGAACGGAACTCGTTCAATTCTTAACCGATTATGATGGGATTGGGTTTGTTTGATGAAAATGGGATTATTAAATGATTTTTGGAAGAAGTTCTGGAATATGACCATCTGGAACGGAACTCGTTCATTTCTTAACCGATTATGATAGGATTGGGTCTGTTGGATGGAAATGGGATTATTTAATGATTTTTGGAAGAAGTTCTGGAATATGGTCATCTGGGACGGAACTCAGTAGTTTCTTAACCGATTATGATGGGATTGGGTATGTTGGATGGAAATGGGATTATTGAATGATTTTTGGAAGAAGTTCTGGAATATGGCCATGTGGGACGGAACTCGGTAGTTTCTTAACCGATTATGATGGGATTGGGTATGTTGGATGGAAATGGGATTATTGAATGGTTTTCGGAAGAAGTTCTGGAACATGGCCATGTGGGACGGAACTCGGTAGTTTCTTAACCGATTATGATGGGATTGGGTATGCTGGATGGAAATGGGATTATTAAATGATTTTTGGAAAAAGTTCTGGAATATGGCTATCTGGGACGGAACTCGTTCAATTCTTAACCGATTATGATGGGATTGGGTTTGTTTGATGGAAATGGGATTATTTAATGATTTTTGGAAGAAGTTCTGGAATATGGTCATCTGGGACGGAACTCGGTAGTTTCTTAACCGATTATGATGGGATTGGGTATGTTGGATGGAAGTGGGATTATTGAATGATTTTTGGAAGAAGTTCTGGAATATGGCCATGTGGGACTTAACTCGGTAGTTTCTTAACCGATTATGATGGGATTGGGTATGTTGGATGGAAATGGGATTATTGAATGGTTTTTGGAAGAAGTTCTGGAACATGGCCATGTGGGACGGAACTCGGTAGTTTCTTAACCGATTATGATGGGATTGGGTATGCTGGATGGAAATGGGATTCTTAAATGATTTTTGGAAAAGGTTCTGGAATATGGCTCTCTGGGACGGAACTCGTTCAATTCTTAACCGATTATGATGGGATTGGGTATGTTGGATGGAAATGGGATTCTTAAATGATTTTTGGAAGAAGTTCTGGAATATGGCCATCTGGAACGGAACTCGTTCAATTCTTAACCGATTATGATGGGATTGGGTTTGTTTGATGAAAATAGGATTATTTAATGATTTTTGGAAGAAGTTCTGGAATATGGTCATCTGGAACGGAACTCGTTCAATTCTTAACCGATTATGATAGGATTGGGTATGTTGGATGGAAATGGGATTATTGAATGGTTTTTGGAAGAAGTTCTGGAACATGGCCATGTGGGACGGAACTCGGTAGTTTCTTAACCGATTATGATGGGATTGGGTATGCTGGATGGAAATGGGATTATTAAATGATTTTTGGAAGAAGTTCTGGAATATGGTCATCTGGGACGGAACTCAGTAGTTTCTTAACCGATTATGATGGGATTGGGTATGCTGTATGGATATGGGATTATTTAATGATTTTTGGAAGAAGTTCTGGAATATGGTCATCTGGGACGGAACTCGTTCAATTATTAACCGATTATGATGAGATTGGGTTTGTTGGATGGAAACAAGATTCTCAAATGTATTTTGGAAGAAGTTCTGGAATATGACCTCCTAGGACAGAAATTGGGCATTGTGGATGAAATGAGATTATCAAATAATAATTTTTGGAAAAAGTTCTGGAATATGGCTATCTGGGATGGAACTCGTTCAATTCTTAACCGATTATGATGGGATTGGGTATGCTGGATGGAAATGGGATTATTAAATGATTTTTGGAAGAAGTTTTGGAATATGGCCATCTGGAACGGAACTCGTCCAATTCTTAACCGATTATGATGGGATTGGGTCTGTTGGATGGAAATGGGATTATTTAATGATTTTTGGAAGAAGTTCTGGAATATGGTCATCTGGGACGGAACTCAATAGTTTCTTAACCGATTATGATGGGATTGGGTATGCTGGATGGAAATGGGATTATTTAATGATTTTTGGAAGAAGTTCTGGAATATGGTCATCTGGGACGGAACTCGTTCAATTATTAACCAGTTATGATGAGATTGGGTTTGTTGGATGGAAACAAGATTCTCAAATGTATTTTGGAAGAAGTTCTGGAATATGACCTCCTAGGACAGAAATTGGGCATTGTGGATGAAATGAGATTATCAAATAATAATTTTTGGAAAAAGTTCTGGAATATGGCCATTGGATTATGCGCTCTTGTATTGCAAGTATCACATAAATGTAAATTGTCACTTGGTTCTAAAGGTTCTGAAGATCTCATGATCTTAGAAGACATCATATTCCATGTTCCCGTTAATAGTTTTTGAGGTCATTGTTGATAAGAATAATATAAATTTATCCGAGCCCTTTGTGTAGGGTTCATAACGTGATTTTTTGTGAGAGTAAGTAGTTGACCTACCGCTCAACCCACTAAACCCATGAATGGGGTACGTACTTGTGATAGATGTTAAGGCGTCCTGCTTTACCAGACACATTTTCGCATCACAAAACGCTTGCTGTAAGAAAAACGGCTGCTTACTATCGAGTTCCGCCCTAGTATAAATTACCGAGTTTCGTGGCGATATTCCAGAGTTTCTTAAACAAAGTTCCTTTTCCATACGACATACCCATTCCCATCATAATCGGTTAAGAAATGACCGAGTCCAGTCCTAGGTGGCCATATTCCAGAACTTCTTCCAAAAATCATTTAGGAATCTAATTTGCATCCAGCTTACCCAATCTCATCATTATCAGTTAAGAATTGAACGAGTTCCGTGCCAGATGCCCGTATTCCAGAACTACCTCCAAAAATTGTTCAATAATCCCATTTCCATCCAGCATACCCAATCCCATCATAATCGGTTAAGAATTGAACGAGTTCCGTCCCAGGTGGCCATATGCCAGAACTACTTCCAAAAATTGTTCAATAATCCCATCTGCATCCAACATACCCAATCCCATCATAAACAGTTAAGAATTGAATGAGTTCCGTTCCAGGTGGCCATATTCCAGAACTTCTTCCAAAAATCGTTCAATAATCCCATTTCCATCTACATACAAAATTCCATCATAATCGGTTAAGAATTGATCGAGTTCCAACCCAAAAGACCATATTCCAGAATTTCTTCTAAAAATTGTCCGTTAAATCGAGCGTCCGTTAAATCGAGCGTCCGTTAAATCGGGGTCCGTTAAATCGAGCGTTTACTGTAATGGTACAGTTTATGGATGCAATGCACAAAATTCATATATCATAATACATATTCCTATACAAAACGCAATTTTCGAATTTCTGATTTGATCTGATCTGCTACTGTATTGAGATGAACAAAGCAAAAAAAGAATCATCCAAATCGGTCGTGTCGTTCTCGAGTTTCTGTGAGACTAACGCACAGCAATTGATTTTTATTTAGATAAAAAGATAGAGAAAATAAATAGATAAAATAATTAGATTGGATAAAAAACAAAGAAGCAGTTTAGATGTAGCCTTCGGTGGGATTCGAATCTAGTACCTCCCACCCTAAGCGCCGAAGCTTTAACCACTGCACCACCTGTCTCATAAATTATGTACACACAAAATTCATATGAAAATGGCTTTTTATTCGATTTTTCGGGTTTTTAGACTTTTCCGGTGGATTTTTTCAAAATTTTCTTTCGTAAGAACCATCTCCTGGCAATTGCGAACACAATAAAAAAAGATTGAGCCAAATCGGTTCAGCCGTTCTCAACTGATGCGCGCACATACATTTTTTGCACCGTTTTTACAGATATACATAATAATTCTTCTAATTGTTTGAAATAAAATATGAGATATTTTATAAATACCCAAGTATAACAAAATGGAATTCATTTTGACAGTTCCAACTTTCATTACATTTTTGAGATATTTCATGGAAGTCATGGAACTCGCATAATATCCAGTTCTTTGAGTTACGGGTTTTTGTTCCACAATTCATAGTAAAGTTTGTAATAAAATGGAGCTTGACTGTGGAACTTAGTTCCAACAATTGTTCCATAAAAATCGAAATAAGTTGGAAGTAGCGATACTTGGGTAATAATTTCATCCCACGTACGGCGACTCATGCGTGGTTAGTAAATCTTGCATTTCCTTAGCGTCCTAAGCCTTGGTAGGAGCCAATTCATTATTATTTAAGTTTTTTAAATGTTTGTTACAAGAATAAATTATTTTAATTACAGCCAAAAAAGTTGTACAAAACAAAACCTTTTGAAGAAAATGACAAAACTGAGGTTCCTTTAGATTAACCTCCTAATATTAGTCACTCCAAGACAGCTTTGGCTCAAACTAGGAGCAGAAGAGATAGATACCGTCCTGTTCTAAGAAACGTGGGTCAATGGTGACCGGTTACTTGGACTTAGGACTCCTAGATATAATCTGCTATATATTATCTTACCTACTATATGAGGAGGAAGTTATCCCACCTGTTATTTTAAAAGCTTGTTAAAAGAGGCTGAAAAATCATAAACTGAAAAGCACTGATACGAGTGAATGAGATGAGTTACTCCTTAATCGCATTCTTAGTACTAACCTATGTATATGCAATATTAGCTGTATACAACGTTTAAAACTATAAATAGACAACAACTCCAAGACATTACACTTGTCTCAGATACAATTATGGATAGTTTAGTGAATTGGATAGTGCCGCAGGATTATTTCTTTTCTGAACATTGTTATCTCCAATTTGAATTGGAGACAAAATCGACCAATAAACCTAGCTAGAGAAACAGGAGGAAACCCAACTTAATTCACTACCGGTATCGGTTTCAAACCCCCTATTCAACACAGAAGCTCGATGGTCCTATTAGACCAGCTATTCGACGACTTTAATAAGGCCATATTAGGTGTGTGTCCTCCAAGTGGACCCCTGGGTAAAACTCAACCACCGTGATGGTCGCAAGGACCTTAAGCCAAGAAAAAGCTGTTTAAGACTGGGACTGCTATAAGGAAGGCCTCAAAGCACGCAAAAACGAATTAAGAAATACTAAAACATGCCTGGAGGCTATACTGTAGTCAAATAAAGGAGTGCTATGAAATATCTAGGTTGTGTAAAGTACTATCCATTAGTCCCACCTCTCCGATTTTCCCCCATTGACCGGATGGTTCTTGGCCACCCAGTCCTAAGAGTCGTAGGCATTGTAGGCCAGGTTTTAAGCAGTAGAAAAATCATGTGGACTACAAATAGCGACTCTATAACGTATTCTAAGAACTATCATATCCCAAATATGTACTATCGACTACACCATCCCATCACCGTCTTTTAAGCAGAGGTTTATGACTAATATTCGCACCAGTTAATTTCTTTACTGATGGTTCAAGATGAATGGGAAGGTTGCAATGAGGTTTCTGTGAAGATTTAAATGTAAACCTCTCTTTTTGTTTCCCGGACTACTGAAGCGGTTTTCAACCTGAACTATTCGCGATTAGCGCGTATAGTATCTGCAACGGATATTTGCATTTTTACAGACAGCCATGCTTCATTTGAGACGCTTAAATTATATTTCATCACGCCCAAAGTAGCCCACTTGATTACAGCATTTTCAAATGATTACTGTTGTAGTTTCCATAGTAAAGAGGAGGAAGAATCTGTGCTCCATTTGCTTTGCATCTAACTCGATCTAGCGCTTAGCAGGCTGATATTCCTGGGAGTTCCCTCCTGAATGACTTCACACATCTCAAAAAATGGATGTCAAGGATATCCTACGTTCGTTGAGAGCTCAAGATGGCTCGATAAGTAGGTGAAAAGAGGAAAATGTGGTATACGGTTACGGCCTGATTGTGTGTATACCAGTCTTTTAGAACAACTCTAATGCCGTTGGAAACTGTTACAACTTTTATTATTATTAAACGATCACTGTTGTCAGATTTACCCAAACTATTCGATCCTATAGGGTGACTACCAGCCTCACAAAACGATAAATGGATGAAGTATAAGACAAAAACTGACTATAATGAAGCAGCTAATGATTCCTCTGTGGATTGGTACAACAAAAGAATCATCATTTGAGCTGCATGGATTTTCCATTGCATCCGAGCCAGTGTATGCCGGTGGTATATTGTAAACCACTGACAATATGGGTCATATTACAACACATCTACTAATGACAAAAATACGAGTCGCTCCCATTAAAACTAAATTATCAATTTCACGCTTAGAACTTAATGCAGCCTTGCTACTCGCAAAACTTATAAAGCATACACAACGTACCATGAGACTCAATGATCACTCAGTTATTGATGGGCTCGGTATCCGATAAATTAAATTATTGCCTTCTGCCGCAAATTAGAGGAACTAATTATTGTAACATTCGTAAATTGCAATTTATCGTTCCGGAACAATAACATAACTAGACCAGATTAAGATTTGTACCGTGTGGACACCATCCAATGATTTGATCCTAGTGTAAATGAATATTTTGCTTATAAGTTTAAATAAATACTTAGCCCTAATATAAATCAAACTCAAGTCGAGTTTTTAATATGTATCTTATCCACCAACCCTGCTTGTTTAACCTCCTCGCACAATTTTGATGTCATTTAGCTGAGAGTTATTACCATTTTTTGCTCATATATGACGATGCTGAGGCTTAGTACATTTTTCAATATATTTTCTCTTCATCTACAATTTGCAAGGTTTTTCCGAAAAGTGTTCTCTGTTTAAATCCCTATACGTATGCACAAAAGCAGGTTTTTGGTGCGCATTTATTGCCTACAATTAATTTTATTGCTTGGAATCGCCATTCCAAACTGTTAAAAAATTGGCTTGTCATTTGAAACTCTTTGTTGTATCATGCAGATTTTATACCTGCAGCCGATTGGTTCATCAACATATTTAATAGATTTGGCAAGAGTTGCTAAATCTACTTTCTAAGTTTTCCATTGTATTTTCTCCAGCCAGTTAAAAATTAGTTAATAGCTCTTCAGTTGAACCGCCTACGAAACTTCCTATGTACTTTATGTTGTGTGAGTTCGTTAATATTTAAATTGTTGTCATGTCGTGTAAAAATAGTTAAATTGTTCATATGTTCTGAACACTCCGCTTACTCGTATAGTACTCAATAAATCTAATGGAAAAATGTTTACCGTATTTTATGGCCTGTTATTTTTGATCTAAAATAACATGTACAATTAAATTATCATCCATCACTAAATTTCATCCAGGCCTTCAGTATACGCCCAAACAAAGAGATAATGAAATTATTTCGATAAATTACGACAAAATTAAGAAATTAAATTAAAATGAAAATCATAAAGAAATATCCTCAATTCGTTTATAATTTGCTTACATCCATGATTTAACAGTATATCGTTAACAGAAAATGGACGGAAACCAATCTGTGTAAGTATAAAGTATGTAAATTTTTTTTTTTGGTTGCCGGTCCAACGCAGCATTTCGCCGATTCACTGGTTTTGGTGGAATATATTTAATTTGCTCTTATTTCTAAAATTTTTATTTTTCATCTAATTATTTCGATGTTTAATTTTTATTTTATTTTTTTTTTGTGAAAACATTTTATATTTTGGTTCTTCATGCCTATAGACAAATTTTACGTCTCGGCCATATTTAATTTATTCACCCTCAACATGAAATGAAAATTCCTTGGAAATAAAATAAAAATACAATAACATGTATTTCTTTAAATTGATTCTCTCAAATCCCGAAGAAAAACAAATTATATTTTGTACAACAAACAAATATCGCATATACGAGGATACGTCTTATGCGGTGGTGGGTGATTAATGCCACCGACGACATTGCTCGTGCGAGCTCCAAAAGGAAGTTGAACATTCTCTCGTTTATACATTTCTTGATTTTTTTTTCCCGTTTTTATGGCCAATTTAAAATTTAATTATGCTGTTAACATTTTTTGTTCTTCGTCGTTTGTTGATTATTTTGATTTTATTTTCGTCTTATGTTGGCTTGGTGTTTTAATTATTTTTTTCAAATTCGTGTACACTAAATTTGACTGCTTTTAGTAACGTAACGTCATTATGTATTTAATTTTAGCATAATGGATGTATTTTATTAGGAAAATACAACAGATTTTATAGCAGATCAGCTATAAAATTAATTGATTTTCGATTGATTTTTCTATTACATTAGTGACTCCATACCACTGATAATGGGGGCTTTAATTACTATATGAGCATGATGCGCTTGGTACGCAACCACAAATAAAGTTTTTTATGTAAGTAAATGTAGTAACTTTCTCGTTTTGTATGAGTCAGTTGCCCCCCGGAAGCCTTTTTCGGTATCAAGCAAGAATCTATTGTTACAATATTAAAAACATTTGGTTCATATAGTCTACCTGTATCTATACCGGGTGTTTTTTTTAAACTGAGACGTAAATGAAGCACGTGAACGAATCCTATCCGGAAAACGTTGAGCGTAAATAACAACAGCATTTTCAAGATTTTTGCCAGCTTCTCCATAAACCAGAACCATTTCAATTTTCTCTGGCACAGCTAAACGCTCCATTCTAAAGTATTTTATCGTTTATTTTGCAATTACGAAAAACATGAAGATAAGAAATAACACAAACGTTAAATGTGATCTACAAAACTGAATAAATTGTTTTGATGACGAATTTCGAGTATTTCCAATGAAAACGTGATGTTCTTTATTTCAAACGTATTGCAGAATCGAATGCGTGTGTTCTAAGAAGAAGAAATTGAAAAAATTGAATTTCGTCGATTACAACGCCATCTATCATGAACCGAACAAAATATTTCATTCAAATCATACGTACTTTTAGTCGTAGAATCCGTATCTGTAATAAAAAATATGGGTTCCTCGTGAGAGAGTGGCTATTTTTCGAGATATTTGATCGTCTCAGTTTAAAAGAAACACCCGGTATATCTGCTAGTCTCTAGCAGAAAGATTAAACATTCCTAAAAGTGCTGTCACGTAGAATATTAAAATTGCGAGAGATGGACAGTACATAAAGAAAGAAAGGCTCAGAAAGACAACGCCAGTAGAAGATCATTTCTTAATATTACAATATCGTCGTAACCATTTTAAAACTTCATCGAACATAAGACGGGATGTTGAGCGAGCAACGGGAAAAGAAATTTCAGCCAGCTTAGTGAGAAAAAGACTTGTTAAAGCTGGTTTGAGAGCACTTAAACCAGTCCACAAGTCTGAGTTCACATTACTAGTGAAAAAACAACTTTTGCTATAGGCCCAGGTGCATGCTTCTTGGACTCCAGAGATATAAAATGATGTGATTTTCCCCGATGAATCAAAATTCAAGCTACATTTGATAAATTCTCGTTAGAAGAAAACCGGGCAAGAGGCTTGGCAGCGAATGTCTTTTAAGACTTCTACCGAAAAATGAAGGGGTTATGGTCTGATGATGCTTTTCTGGAAATGAAACCGGTCGATTGTGCTTCTTTAGTTCCAGCATTACAGCAGCTGTTTATCTGCAGGTCCTACACAACGAATATTAGCATTCTGTGTTAAAGATTTTTGGCAAGACTTGCAAATTTACTTTTCAACAGGACAACGCTCCGTGCCATACCGCCAAAGTTGTGAGTTATTAAATTTGAATTGTAGATAGAAAAATTTGCTTTCAGATGAACATAAATAATTTTGTTAAAAACTTGTTTTTTTTCTTATCTCTTCATTTAGAGGTAGAAAAATACTTCGAAACAAGAAGTATCGATGTGTTGAGCTGGCCCCCGTATAGTCCAGACTTAAATCCCATTGAAAATATTTGGTCTATAATGAAGCTAGAAGTAGGAAGAAACCACCCAGATCGATTCAAGCTTTGAAAAGTTTGTTGATGACGATTTGGGTATCCATACCTCCTACGACTTTGAAATATTTATCAAATTCAATGAATCTGAGGTGTATCTCTGTAATAAAAGCAAATGGCAGTCCACCAAAATATTAATATTAAAGATAGAACTTCTATAAATCAATAAAAAACAAAAAAAATATTTTGAATATTTTGCCATTTTTCGGGGTTTTTCCCCTAAATTGAAGGTAATTTTTTTTTTTTTTTTTTTTTCAAAAAACTACGTCATACATGTATTTAAAATGAAACAATAAAGCGCGATTTGCATGATAAAAAAATGTTGGCCAGCAAAAAAAGAAGAGTTTGGTATATTAAAATTTTCGTGTGTATGACAAGAAGAGAATACCATCGTGCAAAAATTTTGTTGTGCGTTTTTGTCTTTTTTTTGAGCAAATGCTGCCATAAAATAAAAATACTGCCATAAATATAATTGACCCAAGTATATTTTATAGCAATAAATATTATTTATGGCAGTTTATATTTCTTTCTCTATTCAACTAATGCCAAAAATTTATATTGTGTGCAGCTCTAAACACACAGCAAATATTTTGCTGGGACAACATTTTTTCATCATCTAAATCGCGCTTAAGCCAATTGCGTTCAAAAATTTTGTAATTTTAGCAAAAAAAGACTCCAATTTGCAATAAAACATGTTTGTTCAATTTTTTTTCCCCAGCACTGTATATATTTTTAATTGGCGTGAATTTGTATGAATGCTAGATATCAAATCTATTGTTTCAGAATATTCCTTGATTGACTGTCGAGTTCGAGGTTTAATTCTATGAAATCCGTTAATTTTGCATCTTGTATCACAGTTTCTTCATCCTCTGCTAGTTGTTGTAATGTCTATATTCGAATTTAGGGGGTGAAATATCAGGTCTTTGCTTTTGTTGTTTGATTATACCTCTGAAATGGAAAGTGTGGGTGGGATGAAATGCCAGTTGGTTCCATCAATGATTAACATAGATGCAATGTAGCTTGGTAATGTTGTTATTGCTGTGTGATAGTTAATTATTACAATTAATACAAGTTCCATTGTCGATGTAAATATCGACACACAATCCTCGCCTGAATGATTCGTTTCTAGACAGCAATGAAAGTTTCCGATGTGAGACAGCTTACTATTTCGATATAGATCGCCCCTAGCCTTTTAAAACATCTTTGAATGACGTTACGTTTCTGCCCACTTACAATCAATAATCCAGTGTTTGTTCCTTAAATATGCTTAGGTCAAATGAATTCCACCATGCAACGTGCTATGGTGTAGGTTTTCAATGATTTGAAACATTTGTCTAAAATTGCCAAAGTTTTGAATTTTGTAGTCGACAATTCACTCTTAGTATTACATTCTAAGTAAGACCGAATTCAAACGTATCTGTCTACTTCTTTGTCTAATTTGTTTGAGGATTTGAGGCAGTGACTTTATTTAGAGAAATATTGTTCGTGGATAATTTTGATAATCATATAGTAATTCCGTTCATCAGAATCAAGTAACGTTCACAATAATTTTACCATAGTGAGCTAGTCAAGCTATCGGAAACCACTCCAGGATTGACGGTACAAAATTTTTAAAATAACCATTAGACAAAAATTATCAAACCAATAAAATGTATATAAAATTAATAAACGACGTTCAGGGTGTATTTTCCACCTCGAGGGAAGTGGTTGTTCTCATCTATTTGTGAACACTGACCGGGGGCGGTGAATACATTTGTCTAGGCCTTTATAAAACTTGAAATATTCTAAAAATTATTAAGTTTCTAACATTTATAAAATATAGTAAAATTCATAATCTCGTATATCCCATTCGCTATAGACCCAGTAGATTGAAAATGTTGTTGGATTTAATTGAAAACGTTGTTGAGGCCTCGTCGTCATCTCCAGTATTGGCTGGAATATTGTATGAAACTCATCAAAAATGCTCAATTTCTAAATATTATTTTTAGTAACAAGAATCACAAAAGATACTTTACTTAGATCGCAAAAAGGGTATTTGCCTTACCTTTCCAAAAATGCGAGCTACAATTTATCGGTATTTCTAGATTAGACGGCACAACATTTAGAATCGTGACCAATTATATAATTTTTTTTTGTATATAAAAACCAATTGGAAAAAAACAAAGCGGATTACCATATCGGATTCACAAACACGACCTCGGAAACTGTATAAAGACAAAGCTTTCGAAATAGGAACATGTAATAGTTTTTTTTTATTTATTTAAATTATTACAACTGAATACAATTCATCTAGTAATTTTTCTTTCTTAGTCACTTGTGAATGAGAAGAGGCCCTTTGCCCAGCTTTATTTATAGGTTATTTACTGAAGTAGTCTTTGCTCTGGTGTCTTTAATCCACTAAATCAATTGGTTTCGTTCTCTGAAATCGTCTTACTGCATGTGGATTTTCCAACATACCACGAAGCTCTTCATTTACATGTTGATAAATACATTGTCCTTGAATTATTGCAAGTTTTTTTTATTTCTTCTTGAACAGTCGGGATATTTAGGTCCCTATGAAGGTCACCATTCCTAATGTATCACGAAGCGTAAACTATACTACTAGTCCGGTCAATCTAGACATAAAAATGAGAGCGAAGGTACATAAATTCGCATCAAGCTGAAAATTGGTAGAATCGTTAAAAATGTGATTGTAAATAAAACATAAAAGTTCCCCATGATTCCCGTGTATGGAAAAAATTTTACTCGAGGTCAAAGGTCAAAAAAATGAGTTTTTCGCGATTTTCAGCGAAACGGTAAATCTTATCATAAAAATATTTTAAACAAAAATTGTAGGTCATCATATTATCTATCAAAAATGTATCAGTGCTTTTTTTCTACGAGCCATCCTTTCTGGGATATAACGATTCAAAAAGTTGTTCATGTTGTTATGGGCATAATATGAATGAGTGCGCCAAGTATATACATCTCTTCTCTAGATTTGTTATATATGTTGAAATATTTTTCTATCGGTGATTGTAACTTATCCTTAAAATATAAAATATACATAACTATAAGAATATCAGGTCAAATGAAACCCAGTCCCTTACTTCATACGCCAGTGTAACTTCGAGGACAACATCTGTCTCTTGTTCTATTGTGTGCGTGGCTAGGGTTTTACACCTGCTATAATAAATGAAATACGTTTAGTCTTGAGCGACACGCTGTAGTGAAATCACGTGTTTATCCTAACCTATATCGTGCTGTTTTGACTTTTATAACAAAAATGTCTTGTTATCTTAGATGAATACGTTCAGTATGTACGTCGACATTTTGATTCCAGAGTTACTGTCGTGTTTGATGGCTATGATGATTGCACGAGAAGTATCAAAGCTGCAGAACAGCGTCGTCGAACTTTAGCAACATCTTCATCTTCTGATGTTTTATTTGATGAACATATGACAGTTCCAACCAGTCAACAAAAATTTCTTACCAACACTCACAACAAGTATCGGTTCATTTCCCTGTTGAAAGAAAAGTTTACTGCTGAAAATATATTGGTAAAACAAGCTAATAATGATGCTGATGTATTGATTATTGAAACAGCAATAGAGCAATTCAATTTGACAAATACAACTATTGTTGTTGGTGAAGATATAGACTTACTCGTATTACTCACTGCTCGAACTCCAACTGAAAATACTATTTTCTTCTTGAAATTGGGAAAAGCTCAACATCAATCGAAAATATATTCATCTAAAAGTTTATCTACTTTTGCAAAGTGTCAAAATCACGTACTATTTTTACACGCAATAACTGGCTGTGATACGACATCTGCATTTTACAGGAGGTGTAAAACAACAGTTTTCAAAATGTTTGAAAAACTAGATTTTGTTCAATGTGCTGAAGTTTTTAAAAACATTAATTCAACTCAAGAAGAAGTTATCACCAACGGCATCCGCTTTCTTCTTTCTATGTACGGATCTCCTAAAAAAACTACCTGCTTCGATAAGCATCGATATGTATGTTTCGTTAAAAACTCTAAGAATAAGAAACAAGTTCAATTAGCTTCTCTTCCTCCAACCTCAGTTGCTGCTCATCAACATCTTCTTCGGGTATATTACCAAGTTCAAGTGTGGCTTGGTTATCAGCTAGACCCTACAGACTGGGGTTGGAAGTTGGTCGACAATACATTGGAGCCAGTTCAAACTTTACTCCCACCTGCACCGGAAAAACTGCTAAACACAATTTTTTGCAACTGCAAAAAAGGATGCAGTACTAAATGTGGTTGCAAAAAAGTCGGACTGTTCTGCTCTTTGGCATGTACAAACTGTCAAGGCCGGTCGTGCTCCAATGTTGAATCACTAACAGAAGAGGATTCGTTGGATTCTAACGAGGATACATCACTATTGACACAATTTACTTGCACGCAGAATGAAGATGAAGAAGACCAAGAACAAGAACAAGAAGAAGAAGAACGAGAACAAGAACAAGAAGAACGAGGAGAGTTTGACGGTTACAATTCAGACGAATAAAATTCACCACTTTTTTAATTTACATCGCTTTTTACCTTTTACAATATTTACAAATTTCCGTAATTTTGCAATAGTTTTAAATTAAACAGGATCACAACTGACCCGTGGAGTAGGCCTACTGGGGAAATCACTTTAAAAAAACGCGCTAAGTACACTACCTCATAGGTGGCGTGGAAACGTGTGCATATTATGCCCATAACAACTTGAACAACTTTTTGAATCGTTATATCCCAGAAAGGGTGGCTCGTAGAAAAAAAAGCACTGATACATTTTTGATAGATAATATGATGACCTACAATTTTCGTCTAAAATATTTTTATGATAAGACTTACCGTTTCGCTGAAAATCGCGAAAAACTCATTTTTTTGACCATTGACCTCGAGTAAAATTTTTTCCATACACGGGAATGATGGGGAACTTTTAAGTTTTATTTATAATCACATTTTTAACAATTCTACCAATTTTCAGCTTGATGCGAATTTATGTACCTTCAAATGTCTAGATTGACCGGATTATACGTGTTTCGAAAAGTTTGTATTATTTTGGATTCTATTTGTATTATTTTGGGTTGATATAATAGCAATTTATTTTCAGTTGACAATTCCAAATTTTTCCCGAGCAGCCAATACATTTTTCGATATTTGATATTAAGTTCATCTTTTTTTTTTTAACGTGCCCTTTCCATCTGAGCATGGTGTCTAAGGTTATCCCTAGATATTTAGCCTTATTTGCATACGGAATCTGCTGACCGTTAATAATTACAGGTTTGTAACTGACTTTTAGATTAGTAAAATTCACATGTGACGCTTAGTGTCTCCTACTGAGAGAACTGCAGTGTCATAAAAAATAAAGAATAGGTCCTAAAACACTACCCTGCGGGACTCCTGCCGAAATCTTTGTTAGCTCGGAATATTCAGCTTCATATTTCACCCTAAAGTGGCGATTCTCTATGTATAATTTTAAAATCATATAATATTGTTTTGGTAAATCTCTATGTAGTTTGAAGGGTAAACCTGTGTGCCACAACTCATCGAAGGCCTGCGCCACATCTAAGAAAATACTAGAACAAACCTTTTTCCTCTCTAATGTATTCTCAATGACATCTGTAACCATATGAACCTGCTCATTCTGGGATAAGGTTTCTTTGTTCTATGGTTGTGTCCAATCTTTTGAGCAACAGCCTCTCAAACAATTTCACAAGTGTTGGTAGAAGTGAAATTGGCCGGTAAGATTTTCTATCATTCGATGGCTTGTCGGGTTTCGGAATCCTTCCTTATTACTTCTGCTACTTTCCACTGCCTTGGCACATGTTTTTTCCTAAGGTTCGCATTGATTATGTGCAGAATTTTACGGGTGCCTTTTTCAGGCAGCTCCTTTATTATTTACCCTATTATCAGATCGTAACCAGGAGCTTTCTTTACTTTTATGTTCTTAAGAACTAAAATCTGGTTCTTTACTTGTTACATGCCTAATGTCTTCGAAATCAGATATTCTGGGCGTATCAGCAGTGTTTTCGCCATTGGTCTGCCGACCTAGAGGTTGAAATGTTTCTTCAACATGTTCTGCAAACAGGTCAGCTTTATCTTACGCAATTCTAGCCCATTTCCGGGATCTGCGTTTTTGGTCGTTTTAACCCTTTTGTTGCTTTCCAGAGAGAATAGTCGGTATCTTCAGTTGGAGCTAGAAAACAAAGGTATTTTCCAATTGTTTCATTTTGCATTGCTTTGATGGGTACTTTAAGTTTGATGCACAAGTTGTTTAAGGTGGTTTTATCTTGCGGCGCACAATTTCACCAACCATCATAATAACAGGAGAATGATCAGATATTAGACTTTCATGATTTTCTAAGAAGATGTAGCGTTCCGATATGCCTTTAGTGATGTAGAAATCTATAACATCTGGGATTTTGTTAGGATCAGTTGGCCAGTACGTTGGTTTCCCTCCTGAGTAAAATTCACAGTTTGAGTATTGGCCAGCTGCAAGTAACTCTTTGCCTTTTGGACAAGTTAATCTTGAACCCCAGAAGGTATTTTTTGCATTTGGGTCACCTCCAATAATGAAGTTACTTCTAATTTCTGGAACAAGTTAATGTAGTCTTCTTTCTTTAGGTTATACCGTAGGGGTCAATATATTGCAGATAAATTACAGGTGTTGTGATGACCAAATTTAACCATTACGGTGGTTACTTGCATGCGGATTCTTTTTCCCTAATAAATATAGCTAACCCTCCTCTTGCTCATTCTGCAGGATGTGTGGTATTGTAACAAGTATATCTGCGGATTGATACATAGGAGCTGCTGGTAAAATGTGTTTCTGATATTAAGCATATATCAATTTTTTCGGCATTTAAAAATAGTTCTAATTCTGCTGGGTGTTGTGGTTAATCCGATTGCATTCCATATGGCTATTCTTAATGATTAGTTTTGATGTCTGGTTTCTGCTGCGGAATTATGAATTGAACTATGTATTGCAGACATTATTTATTTTTAGCTATTTTGGAACTTGGTATTTCTAGCAGATTGAGTCGATCCAGAATTAACTTATTTAGTTTATTCTGTTCCTCAAGGCTATTTAAAATTGCTAGGACAGTGTTTTTGAAATTTTCGGTACCGTTGGTCTCGTATTCTTTCAAATTTGAAGAGGCCTATGCATATGTAAATTCTCCCTACGCATAATGCTTCATTTCTTGCTCGATTTTTGTTTGGATGACTTAGAGGGGTTCGCGTACCTGATCCCTCATTTTCTGTAGGTGCTTGACAACCTCACATCCTCGGTAGTTGACTGGATGCTGCCCATTACAATTTGTACATTTTGCTGGTTCTTCTTTAGATAGTTTGCAAGTTTGTGTTGGGTGCTTTCCAGCATATTTCACACATCTTGGTTCGCGCGCGCAATATCGTTGCGTATGGTTATAGCCTTGGCATTTTTTACATTGTGCTATTCTTGTATTGCCTCTTTAAACAGCATCGATCTTTCCTCGCAAGTTGAGTACGCCAGTTATATTGTAATTTTTTTCTATTTGCTCGGATTTATCAAACGTTAGCATGAACAGGGGAAGCCATCTTTGTGAAACGCCTTCTAGTCAATTCTCTCCGATACGTCTTTCTTTTTTAAGAATGTTCACGGCATCAAGAATTTTAAAACCTTTATTTTCTAGATCTTCCATTATTGAATTACTTTCACATGTTGGATGTAAGCCTCTTGCCATGACCTTGATGGGACGGTCGTTTTGATTTTCGTGGATGTACCACTGATATTTTTCCGCGTATTCAGCTTCATTGACAAGTTTCTGTATGCGTTTGGATGTGAAGTGTTAATCTTCCAGACATTATTGTTCAGAGCAGTAATTTTATACTCTTGTTCCGTAACAATACTCATTACACTTTGGATTTCTGAGTAGTTGGTTACTCCTACTATAAAAATTGGTGATGGGGCGTTTAAAATGGTGGGGTGTTACATTTCTGTCCAAATTGTAAAAGTGTCCAAAAAATAAAAAGTGTCCAAAAACTTCACACCGGTTTAGGTTGCATATATAAAGCCGAAAACCAAAAAGAACAATGGTTCTTCTAGTCAGTGATCAATTAAAAATATGAAGTGAAAATAAAAGTGAGAGAAAAAAATAAAATTATTGTAATACATATAACCAAATAAAAGATTTACTATGCAAGTAACTGGATATAGGATTTTAGCAATTTGGATTAAAAACTACCTGAGGAACTAATTTGGATTACGAGAGATACCGCACCGATATTATCGACCACTCTTTAAAACCCAGATAACGACACATAGTATTCCCAAGCGGTCACCCATCTATAGATGTGCTGAGACATTTTACTGAGACAATAAATATTTATTTAATATATTCAAAATAAAACGCTTTAATTTTCGTCACTCTCACTAATTTCAAATTTTGTTGGGCACTTTTGTTTGTAGTACCTATACATGGCTCTACCTGCCTTTTGCTGTATTTTGCTCAGTTTTTTTTTTTCATTTAAGACATCTTATCAGTCTCTCGATTTCTAGGCCTTGGTAAATTTGGTCGATTAATGATATCAGGTGGATTGGATTTATTTATTTATTTATTTATTTATCAATAATGACATTTTTTTTTAATCTTATTATTATCTTGAATTAATTAAATAGAACATAATTATTATACTTAATACTAGCTAAATACTAATTCTATCTTTAATAAATACACTCAATAGTCCCAAAAACTGATTGTATTGTAACTCTCGTAATTCTCCCAAAGTATAGAAATTGCTCAGAGAATTATATAATTTGACTCCATTATACCCTAAGGATCGTTGCGAAAAAGATTTACTATACATTGGTAATCGATAATGTGTGTTTCTGGTATTATAGTTATGAACGTCTCTATTAGAGCATAACATTAAGTCCAAGTATTTTGGTAGAGCTCCGTTTTCAAGGCGAAACATCAACTTCAAAACGATGTAGTGTATTCTTTGATTAATAGACTTCCATCCTAGTACTTTAAGCATTTCACTTATATGTGTCCTAATATCTGCTCCTAAAATACCTCGCATGAATCTGTTCTGAATTTTTTGGAGACGATATATTTGTGATTGATTCATTATGAATAACACTGATGAACAATAATCAATATGTGGTCCAATAATTGATTCGTAAAATATAATTTTTGTTTCACGTGGCATTTTATCCTTAATTCTATTAAATAAACCTAACTTTTTATTCATTTTTTTAGCAACATAATTCAAATGATCATTAAAATTTAACTTTTCATCTATGATAACACCAAGGTATTTATATTGTTTAACACGTTCAATGACTTCAGTATCAACTAATATATTTTGATTACATTCTAGTATTGTTTTTATTGACATCACCATGTACTTTGTTTTAGAGATGTTAAGTGCCAACTTATGGAACATCAGCCATTTTCTCAGGTTCTCCAAATCTTCATTTATATTCTGAACAGCTTCACTAAGGGTTGGTGTTGCAATCGTAATCAAGGTGTCATCAGCAAACATATTCACTTTACAATTATTTATAAC
The DNA here is from genome assembly GCA_947310385.1 of Nephrotoma appendiculata. Taxonomy (NCBI): domain Eukaryota; kingdom Metazoa; phylum Arthropoda; class Insecta; order Diptera; family Tipulidae; genus Nephrotoma; species Nephrotoma appendiculata. Next base: position 229,652,329 of record OX371223.1, read on the forward strand.
TTCTACTATATCATTGATGTACAGGATGAAAAGTAATGGTCCTAAAGTAGATCCCTGCGGTACTCCGAGATTATTTGGTATTGGCTTAGAGATACAGTTATCAACTTTTGTATATTGTTGCCTTTCTTGAAGATAATTATTGAACCATTCCAACGCCGCGCCTTGTATTCCATATTTACTTAATTTTTTTAGTAAAATTTGTCTATCGATTGTTTCAAAAGCTCGTTTAAAATCCAGGAACACTGCTACTACTACTTTATTGTCATCTATTTCAGATTTCCAATTATCTATTATTGGATGCTGGAATAGTGTTTTGGGTATGGGAAGTACATGAATCATGTGGTGTGGAAGGAATGATTTGAGATATAGATATATTCTTGGATGTAGTAGGGATGTTTTGGGATGGTATATTATTAATTGTCGTGTACAGAATGTCATCATCGCCCATATATTCTGCTTCCATTTCAATGCTTTCGTCTATTTCCTGAAGTATATGAATATATTACCATGTAAGTAAATAATTTTTTATTATAAATATAACATATATATTTATAATACAAAATTATTTACTTACATCGTCGCTACCGACATTATCGTATCAGTTAGGATGAGACTTAATTGTTGGCTCCGCAGTAAGCTAAACAAAAGACCGTTTGCCTCATCTAAAGGAGGTGAAGGGAGACCACCACCGGTACTTGTGACATTCCGCTTAATATTGATTATTCTTTGTCTCAGCTTTCCCTTCATATTCATGCAGGCTATAAGCTGCTTCTAATTTTTTTCTCCATTTACACTGCGCACATTAAATTCGCCCGTTATTTTTTACCCAACATTCTTTTTTTTCTTTATTCGATACAGCGTCCGTTTTTTCGACTATAAATTTATGTTTCGTTATTACTTTGTATAACAGTTCTCTATCTTCGTCACTTAGGCCGGTTATTTTGATCTTTGAATATCCACCAATTATGGCCATTTTAGTTTTTTTTGTTGGTCGCTTGAATTCGTGAATTAATTTACAGTTATAGTGTGGTTTAAAAATACGGAATTCAAACATCGATTTCGAAAAATCACCGACTACAACTACAAGTTGTAGTTGCATCTGTCGATTTGGCCCTTAGTCTTGTATTGTGCGTATTTTTTGTATTTACCTTCTATACTTACTTGACCGTGTACATATACACAGCAGCCAATCCATGCAAGAGAGAACTGTTACATTCACAATAATATGTATATTTTGTGTTCATGAATTCGAGATGAACATATTTGCTACGTCATTTCTCTTTGAACTTTATGTACGAGTATCTACATATATGAGATGAACAAATTTAAACATAGAATCAAAACTTTAACGGGAAAATTGAAAAGTTTTCGATTCATTTTGCAAATTTATTTTTTGTTGTTAAATTGTATTTGCTAAGATATTTTTTTTTTTTTTGTTGCAAATAGCTTACGGCATACAAAATATTTGCTCCATTAAAACTTCTTCTACAATCAAGAAAAATAATAATACCCCATGGGATAATATGTGTGTAATATTTATCTATACTCGTATATCAAATATATATAGGAAATTTATTTTACTTTTAATTTTGGTCTATTTAAGATCAAACATCGAAAATTTACGGTAGGCACGTTTATGTCTTCTTTAGCTTCAATCAATGACATTCATCCGATTTGTTGATATTGTTACGAATTTCGGACTTTCGATACGGATTCGTACTTGATTTTGCAAATAAAACACTCAGCGTTTAAAGTTCCTAATTTTAATTACACCAGCACCTATAATTTATTGAACAGTTTTCACTATTTCACTTTTACTTTTCGTACTGTTAACTTTTCGCAACTGTTAACTCTTCTATAACTTGTGCATCTGGCGATTTATGAAGTATTGCAATTATAGCAAATCACTTACATGTATAGTTGTGTTCGCGAACATTCCACGTCATCAATTCCCCTGTGTTAACATAAATTATTAAAGCAATTCCAGTAATCTTCCATGATAACTATATCGCCGCCGTTTTCACCATTTCGTTATTTCCATATTCCCCTCCAGATGGAATACCATTCTAAAATCCAAACCAGTATTAGATGAAAATACTTGATCCGGCAACATCGATGCGAGTTAAGAATAATAATCACTTCAATAAAATTATGGACTATGACTAGGCTCGAACTCGCGATCTTCGGGTTGACAACATTTGGTGGTGTACAACTAAACCACTTCACCACCGAGAAATACTAGAGTAAGTAAAAATATGAACTAAAACTTTCTTTATCCAGGATCCAGGCAGGCGTACATCTAATGAATGGATTTGACGACCCCAACAAAATTTCTCAAGATAACCTGATCTACAGCACCTTTTGTAGGTCATCCATTGATCAAGTATAGGTAATCTTCAATAAGGTTTCATTTTTAATAGGGTCGAGCACTGGGGGCCTGCTTGGTAGTCCGGTTCTGCTATCGAAGAATATATGTCCTAACCATTTCAATCTAAATTATTTTTATTAATGAATCTGATGATGTTCGAGTTGTAGACGTCTCTTTCTTTTATTGAACCGAACATCATACGAATCAATATGCACTCAGTGACAGTAGGCCGTAATGGGTCCCATTTGATACGCGTTATTTTAAAACGCGATTTTTCAAAACGCGATATGATACAAAACGCGATATGGTACAAAACGCGATATTTCAAAATGCGATATTTCAAAACGTCATATGGTACAAAACGCGATATGGTACAAAACAGGATATTTCTAAACGTGATATGGTACAAAACGCGATATGGTACAAAACGCGATATTTCAAAACGTGATATTTCAAAATGTGATAAAGTACAAAACGCGATATGGTACAAAACGCGATATTTCAAAACGCGATAATTCAAAACGCGATATGGTACAAAACGCGATACGGTACAAAACGCGATATTTCAAAACGTGATATTTCAAAATGCGATATGGCACAAAACGTGATATTTTTTATCATTAAAACGAATTACGGATATGAAGTTTCCTTTTAATATATTTTCTATTTTTTATTTATTTACATAAAATGTTGTATATATTAATGTGTGTGGGTGTGTGTGTGTAAATACAGTGAGGCTTCTGTAAGTTAAAGTATTCCTAAAATCGAATTTCGATTTATGGTAGGATCATTTTTCGGTAAATTTCCTGTTTATATAATATCTATGTGTAATTGTGTACACTACACATATACGTGTATATATGCTCGGGTAATTCGAGTGAAATTGGTTTTTAATGTATTTTACTCAAACTTTCTCTATCTCAGCATATTATGTAACGGGTGATTTTTTAAGAGCTTAAGAACTTTTTTTTTAAAAAAACGCATAAAATTTGCAAAATCTCATCGGTTCTTTATTTGAAACGTTAGATTGGTCCATGGCATTTACTTTTTGAAGATAATTTCATTTAAATGTTGACCGCGGCTGCGTCTTAGGTGGTCCATTCGGAAAGTCCAATTTTGGGCAACTTTTTCGAGCATTTCGGCCGGAATAGCCCGAATTTCTTCGGAAATGTTGTCTTCCAAAACTGGAATAGTTGCTGGCTTATTTCTGTAGACTTTAGACTTGACGTAGCCCCACAAAAAATAGTCTAAAGGCGTCAAATCGCATGATCTTGGTGGCCAACTTACCGGGCCATTTCTTGAGATGAATTGTTCTCCGAAGTTTTCCCTCAAAATGGCCATAGAATCGCGAGCTGTGTGGCATGTAGCGCCATCTTGTTGAAACCACATGTCAACTAAGTTCAGTTCTTCCATTTTTGGCAACAAAAAGTTTGTTAGCATCGAACGATAGCGATCGCCATTCACCGTAACGTTGCGTCCAACAGCATCTTTGAAAAAATACGGTCCAATGATTCCACCAGCGTACAAACCACACCAAACAGTGCATTTTTCGGGATGCATGGGCAGTTCTTGAACGGCTTCTGGTTGCTCTTCACTCCAAATGCGGCAATTTTGCTTATTTACGTAGCCATTCAACCAGAAATGAGCCTCATCGCTGAACAAAATTTGTCGATAAAAAAGCGGATTTTCTGCCAACTTTTCTAGGGCCCATTCACTGAAAATTCGACGTTGTGGCAGATCGTTCAAAGAATGTCAAAGCATACTGAGCATCTTTCTCTTTGACACCTTGTCTGAAATCCCGCGTGATCTGTCAAATACTAATGCATGAAAATCCTAACCACAAAAAAATCACCCTTTAAATATTATGTGCCTGTCTGTAGCTATTATGAAATAGGTTTTACTTCTAAATATCTGTATGTATTTATAAAGAAATTCAGCCACAAATTATTGTAAAAGATATAGCTGTTTCTCGATTTACAATTTTCAAAAATATTCGTGTTCTTAAGAATTCATTAGTTTAAAGAGATGTACTTTAAATTACAAATTAAAATTAAATTTCGATTTTATTTCATTTGTTATTTTATGTTTTCCGCTATTTAAAAAAACGAAGTGTAAAATATTTGTGTTCTTATCTTCTTATCAGATATATCTATGTAGTTGACGGGTTTGGTACAAATTGAAACAGGTCCCAATTTCTTCTTAGTTGAGTTGGATTTCGAGATTGTTAAATGATTTAAATAATTTAAATGATTTTTAAGTAAAGAATGTTTGATTTTAACTGAAAATCAAAAATAATTAAAAAATTTCTTCAACTGTACTTATCAGACCTAAATAAGTTTTTTTTGGAATTAGTGCGTTTGTTGTCCATTTGTTTGGGAAAATAATAAAAAAAACCCAAACCACATGTTTCTTGTCCACACAGACGTAACATTACATTCGCAATGTTGCACCTTCTTGTCTGTACATCGAGTGTGGTATGGATATACATATATGAATATATGTGGATGTATGATCATGTGTATATGTGTATGTGATATATATATATACTTGTGTATATGATTGATTGTTTTTATTTATAATTATTTTAATATTTTAATATTTAATGTTATATTAATATTATTTAATGTATTATGTTTATAACTAATTGCTTGAATTTAATTCAATTGTTTAATACACTCAAGCCTGTGCTTACACGGTAGATACGTTCCAAAGAATATCGTGAAAAAACCATGTAAAAACTAAATAACGTAAACAGCTTTATTGGATATTCGGTCTTATTAGATGAATAAATTTACTAAAAAATACAAATTTAATTTTTACTAGGGAGATTTACTAACATATTTTATTTCCTACAACAATTCATGTCCCTTTTCCTGCCTGCCATCACAATTGCGTGGTCTGACGCGAGGGAATCGTGTCAAGAATTTATTTTTGTATGTATTTTGAATCAACATACACATTTGTGCATTCCATGTAGGTAATTCATTTTCGTCCGAGGGATGACGCTATGACTATGAGAGTACATAGTGAAATAATTTGTTATCAAGAACAAATAATTAGTGTGTTATATGGTTTGTGTGTTGTCAAATTGTGGTGTTTTTTTTTAAAGTAGTTCCGATTTGGCTAAGATCTGTTAAAATCCGGAGGACATTACAATATGTAATATTTTTTTTTTTTTTTTTTTTTTTACATATATTGGTGTGGGTTGGACTTATATTGAAGCATAGACTTGAAAATAACACGAACAATTTCATCGGAAACGGTTTGAACAGTATCATTTGTGTTCTGTGGCAACTTACTTTCTCACAAATCTGAGAAATTTTCAGACACAATCACATTCTGTAATATTTCGCTGTTTACCGGTTTTCGATAGTTCTTTATAAAGTACTTTGTAGTGCACCAAACAAGAACTCAAATCAGATTTAGATTTTGTGGATATTTCATCAATGGATCATTCAGCATGAAACGATTTCTTATTTAGTTTCCAACTGGAGACTTTCAATAATAAGAGTGGCAGATAAAGCTATTGGTTCATTATCGTCGCTGTTGTCGTTACGTTGATCGTTTCTTGCGCATTTCTAGCAACTCCTCTTTATTAAGCACTCTGTTGGCAACTACTTCATTTATATCATCAATATAGTGAGTTTGCAAAATCCCTTACTGCCACCTGCTTGTGCGAGAGTGGTTATTTCGGTATACTTCATCGGCCACATTTGATGGAGCAATGTCTACAGTTTTAACGCAATCGGCCCAAACGTTCTTCCATCGAGCATTCAAGTAGATAGCCAGACACGGACAAAACTGCGTGTTTTATAAAGTCCGTTTTATTTAAAATATACCTAAATGATCGTCTTACATAATATACTCTAAAAGTTGTAATTATTCCCTGGTGTGGCTGCAGAAGAGAAGTTGTATTAGGTGGCAAGAAGATGACTATTACAAATGCATGTGGCCTGTAGCATTGGCGGTCAACACCGCAGATCTTTAAAAGGCACACTTTTTTCCTTCAAATTTGTTTGTCAAAACATTTTTCGAAACACTCATTGGATAAATGACATCGTAATCCAGGCTTTCTTATTTGTCATCTAATGAAAGGTAAGTTCCTGTACAATGACACGTTTTAATGCTCGTAGTCGGAGTGATCGATTAACTATGAGAGGTTTTAAAATACGATCTCCTGAGACATTACTGCAAAGCCAAAACGTAATGCGATCTCTTGGCAATTTTAATCTCCTAGCCTTTTCCGTTCTAGACACAAATGTTCTGGTTGGCATTTTCTTCCAGAAAAGGCCGGTTTTGTCAGTGTTCAACATTTGATCGACGTCAATTCTCCGTCTTCAGTTTTTTTTTTGGCAAGTGTAGAAGGATATTCTGTAGTAGCTGCAGCATCCGCTGATGCGGTTTCGCATCTAATTTAAATTATTAATAATGACATGTCTTCATAAAAAGCCTTGTAACCATCCGTTATTTAAGTAGTAAAGTAAAGTAAAAACAGGACTATTTAGTTTTTTTTGACCGTGTTATTTCAAGATCGTGCAAAAAAAAAACACCGTGGAGGAACAGGTTTGGGTGTATGTGTGCACGGCATGGCAAAGGGAAAATGGTTTTAAATTTTTATTTCCATTTGTAATGATAATTAAATCTTTGATGTGATATCCTTCTACCGTTTAATGTTAACTGTTTTTTAGATTGGTAGTATAATTGAAATTAATCGAATATTCTTTGGTGAACAAAATTAATAAAATTTTTAGCAAAATCTAAATTTATTTGAAATATCCAATCTGGAAGTGATTCTGACATTGCATAACATTGGTAGTTTTAAAGGAACCATTGCCTTTGGGATGCCTCACGTATTACTATTATTATTATTTTTTTGTTTTAAATTAAAATAACGGCTTCCTAATGATTAATTAATAATTAATGATTGTTTGTATTATCTTTGGGAAGCCAGAAGATATTAATTTAAAAATTAATTTCAGGAAATCTACAGATGCCTGTCAAATAATATTTCTTTGAATTATTAATTGCTGATTGTGTATTCTAGAATTGTGTTCTCATTGTGTTAACTATCGACTTTATCTAGGTGTATTCTAGCTGTTTCAATCAATCAATTTTGTTTAGGAAGCGGGGAAGCATTAATTTAGAATTAATTTTCATTAAAATTTCCAGATGTACGTGAAATAATAAAAAAATTTCCTCAGGTTGCTGATTTAGAGAACCATTTATTGAAGACCAATACCATCGTTATCCATTAAAACCAATTAAACCTTTATCCTTCCCCAAGTAGATTAGTATTGTGTTGTCTTTGTGTTACTAACTATCGGCTATACCTAGGTGTCTGTAACCGGGCCTATTCTGTCCCACTTAACTAACCTATCCAATCCTTCGGTTTTGTTATGTGTAAAAAAGAGTGTACGGTGGGCCGTGCATCACCCGGGAGCTCCTGTGTAAGAACTTGGTCGTACATTCAGAATCAATCAATCAATCAATCAATTAAATCGAATTACTGATATGTATCGAACAAAAGTGTTCGTGTCCAATAAAGGGTAATTTATTAAAGATTAGACGAAAATTTTCAAAGTGTCCAAGTTATATTATAAAGAGGTTGTCAATATACAGAATATTTTTACCATTTTTGTAAAAATAAATATATGAAATTTCAAGAGACTGAATGAAAGTGTCCAAGATATAGAAATGCCCAACATCGAAGGTTTTAATAAAATTCAATTTTTCATTCAATTTGCACCTGATATCAATTGACGGCCGAAAATTTTAACTGCGTGGTTATACTTCCGAATAGGTCATATACCTCCAAAAATTCTGAAAATCGGTATACTAAGGTACTTTAGTATGCTGATTACGAATATGGCTATGAAAATATCCAGAAACGACCCCAAGTAGCTCTCAATGGCCCCAAGTGGCCCTAAATGCTCCAAATGGTCTTAAAAGACAACCCAAACGCGAAAAAATATTGTTTTTTTTCGAAGCACATATGCTTTTATGATTATTTTAAATCATTTTATACCTTAAGATTTAGGGCTACCGCCCCAAATCCCAACTTGTATACAAATAAAAAATTTACTGTTATTTCAATTTGTTTTATAATCCACATAGGGGACATTTAATTTTAGTTTAAAGGAATTTAAAAATCGATAGGAGTGGCAGTTTAGGATTCGGTTATATATCAGGCGGGTCGGCTCCGGTCGCTCCGCAACGTACATACTGGAATAGGGGAAATTTAATTTCAGTTTATAGGAATTTAAAAATCGATAGAAGAGGGAGTTTAGGATCGGGTTATATTAGGAGGGTGAAGGGGAAATTAAATTTCAGTTTATAAGAATTTAAAAATGGATAGGAGCGGAAGTATAGGATCTGGTTACATCAGGCGAGTGGCTGCACTCCCGTCGCTTCGCAATGTACATTCTGGAGAAGGGGAAATTTAATTTCAGTTTATAAGAATTTAAAAATCGATAGGAGTGGGAGTTTAGGATCGGTGTCTACGTATTCGAGGAATAGCAGATAAATTTATAAAATAAAAATGCAATATACAACGTGTAAAAGATGTGTACAAATTTATTTTATTAGCTATGTGCTGCTGCTTCCAACGTTGAAAAGAAAGAGCTTTTATTCCATAGATGTTGCTGCTTCCAAAGTTGAAAAGTAAGAGAGTTTATAAAATCTTGAAATTTAGGTTGTCAAAGCTATGCTTACCAATTTAGTACAATTGTTATAATTTTACAACTGTTATAATAGCAAAAGAAGCAAGTTTGACAGCTCGTTTATAATTTAATTTGTTTATATTTATATAATGCAAAGTGGGTTTTAAATTAATTATGTGGAAAGGTTAAATAATAATAATAACAGGGCAAATGAAGTTAATTGAAAATTATAAAGGTATGTGTAAGCTAATTTTATGTGATATGGAAACTGTATTTTTATATTTTAGATGTATGCATTAAACAGCTGATCATCATAACAATTGGAAAATTATGTTGTTAAGTTTAAAATTATGTATATAAAATAAATTTGAAACAAAATGAATAATAATACGACAATAAATAATTACAATATTCTATAAATGAATATAAATAATGAGTTTTCATTCATAATTATGTGTACTTTTGTGTTGTGCATTTTTCAGGTAGAAAATTTTATGTTGTGCAAAATGTTACCCGTGTTGCGCGGCAACAATCGGGTTATATCAGGTGAGGGCTTCGCTCCTTAGTTAGAAAGAAAAACTTCAGCAGTTTGGGAGTACATTCCTTAGTTTATAGGAATTTAAAAACCGATATTAACGGGAGTATAGGATCGGGTTATATCATGTAAGCACTTCGCTCCTTAGTTAGGAAAAAAAAACTTCAGTTTATACAAATTTAAAAATCGATAGAAACGGAAGTACAGCCCGTTGTTATATCAGGCGGGTCGCTCCGCTCCCTAGAAAAAATTTCAGTTTATAGGAATTTAGAAATCGATAAAAGCGGGAGTATAGGACCGGGTGATATCAGGCGGGTCGCTGCGCTCCTGTCGATCCCAATGCACATTCTTCTGTACCATATCGCGTTTTGTACCATATCGCATTTTGAACTATATCCCGTTTTGATATATCGCGTTTTTAAATACCGTGTCTTGTACCATATCGCGTTTTGTACCATATCGCGTTTTGAAATATCGAATTTTGAAATATCGCGTTTTGTACCATTTCTCGTTTTGTCATATCTCGTTTCGAAATATCGCGTTTTGTAACATACAATTTTTCGTGAAAAAAACCTTACAAATTCAGCCGAAATCATGCCCTCTACAGCCAAACTAACTATGGCACATGTAGCACAATGTATTGTGCATCATTATGCACTATATAATTTTTCAGTCGGACCCTTATAATTTCCGCCAGAACCTGATAAAGCTAGCCAGAACCATATTACTTTAATTATTTTTTGTTTAAATTTGGGCAAAAATACCACGCATGGATGTATTTGTCAAAAACCATGTGAAGACGTTGAACGGCATTTTTAAAATGGCTCTTGCTTCCCAAAAAAAGCCGAAGAAATAAAAGAAGTAAATCGAGAGTAAAAGAAGATAGCTTGGAAGCAAATTGGAAGGGACTAAATAAAAGCAGCAACTCACAAAGAGTGTTGAAAATAAAAAACGTAGAAGCAAAACTTCCACATTGCAACCGCAAGACAGAAGCTACAGGGAAAAATACCAACTTTAAAAAATGGACATATAAGTACTGACAAATACGGCAAAACCACTATCAATACGTGTTCGTTTGATAGCAATTTTGCTATCTTTGCCGCATTTTGTTATGATGACAGGCAACTTCAAACTATAACTAGCAAAATTGTTTAAAATTACTTTAAAATTATATAGTGCACAATAATGCACAATGCATCGTGCTACTTGTGGCTTAGTTGGTTTGGCTATAATATAGTTTTGTCTTGCTTTATCAGGTTCGGGCGGAATTACAAGGTTCTGGGTGAAAAAAATATAGTGCACAATGCATCGTGCTACTTGTGCTATAGCTGGTTTAGCTGTAGTATGGTTCTGGCTAACTTTATCAGGTTCTGGCCGAAATTATAAGGTTCCGGCTGAAAAATTATATAGTGCACAATACATCGTGGTACTTGTGCCATAGTTAGTTTGGCTGTAGAGGGTATGGTTTCCGTCTGAATTTGTACGGTTTTTTCACGAAAAATTGTATATTCCTGGATTTATAAGGTTCTGGCTGAAAAAGCATATAGTGCACAAGGATACACAATGCATCGTGCTACTTGTGTCGTAGTTATTTGGTTCCGGCTGATATGGTTTCGGCTGGTCTTGACGGACACGAATATCTAACTATTACCCAAAATAACGCTAAATTTCAAAAATGAATTCATTTGGAAAGGAAAACGTAAACAACATTCTCTTACCAAAGGTATTTGGTTTGTAAATTTGTACTGAAAAATCATAAAGAGATAACAAGCCATGGTATTTGTAGCGGTATGTACCTGCTACTGCTTATTATCATGTGGTAGTAAGCCATTACGATTACCTCGTGGTTTCGAACGCTGAAACCACAAACCTTCCAATTACATCCGCTGAACTACAGATCCGACTATTCATGTCTCGATAACTAACAACTTGATAGCATACGACCCAACGACATACGACCAAATTTTTAAACTTAATTTTAATTTATTTTCTTGAATAAAATTGTTTCCAATTAACTATGAGTACACACCGTCTTCCTCCCTTGACTCATTCAAACACAACGAATAAATAGGTGCGTACATCATTTACTTCGCCCAGCTAATGTCCACGAAAACACTCTGAAGAACACTCGAGGCATATGAAATAAGGGCTTAACTCGACATAAGCGAAATATGAGATTCTAATGAAATGTATATTAGAATCTCATATTTCACGTATGTCGAGTTGAGCCTTTATGCTATATCAGTTGAGATAATAAACACTCAGATGGATTTCCGTTGTTTGTGAGTGAAACATAAGTACTCGTACGCATACAAATCAAATGATTACACTCGAACAACATCGAGCGCAACAATAACATTTTGAAAGTGAGAATGTTATCATTGATTGACGTTTCACATATTGCTAGATTTTAAGATTTTCTTCTTTAACAGATGTTTAATCTTTGAAAAGGACACAAAGATTTTTATGAATTTGGATTCGATTTTATCCAATTTGGGTTATTTGCTTATACTGCTGGTACATCCCATGCAGGGTTTTGGCCACTTTAACTAAATTTCCCCAAATAATGAAGTTTGCAACTAAGCGGTGCCAGATGACCAAGTGTGTGCAGATCCATTTCCACGTCGGCCATCTATTGCTTAGTTATAATTCCACGAGGGCTCACTTTGGTTGGTACCTGCTACTCGAGAGTCTGCTTAGTGGTCCGGTTTTGTGTTCGTAGAACAGTCCTATCCACCTCAGTCTAGATGAATTATTTCTGTGACAATTCAACATAACCACTTAATATCAGTTAAGTGATTTTGTTAAATTTTAGTTCTATCTGTTCCTTTTCGCATCATTTATAACCCAAGCCGACTTTGGACGATTTTGTATGATTTTTGACCATGTTGTGGCTATAAAACAAAACCACTTAACTGCACTGAATTGCTCTATATTACTTTATTTTTTTGGGAAAAAACACTCTAAATATTCCTGAATTTCAGTTAAGTGATTATGTTGAATTGCCACAGATTTGATTGTGAGTACAAATGTGTTTGAGGAATTTACAAAAGATGGCGTAACTAGTATTAGATCGCATCAAGCCATCTTGTAACTATATTCATATTAAAGCATCATCATTTCCCTTTAAACATTTGAGTACTGCGGTTTCGCCGTTTTAAAAGTGGATATTTTGACCCCAGTGACAAAGAACGCGATGGGAGACCAGTAAAGTTTAAAGACGGTGAGTTAGAGACGTTATTGGACCATGATTCATGCCAAACTCAAGAAGAGCTCGCTGAAACTTTTAAGCGACTCAACAAGCGATTCAAAACCATCTACAGACCATGAGTACGGTGCAAAAACAAGGAAATTGGGTTCCGTATGAACTCAAGCCGTTTTTTCACGTGCGAACCACTGTTCCAAAGATAAAATCGGAACTGTTTTTTGCATCGAATCGTGACGAGGGATGAAAAGTGGATCCACTACGACAACTCAAAGCGCAGAAAATCGTGGGCTAAGCCCGGTCATGCATCAACTTCAACCGTCAAACCAAATATTCATGGCAAGAAGCTAATGCCTTGAAACTGGTGAGATCAGTTCGGACTACTTTGAGCTCATCCAGCCTAATAAAACCATCACTGAAGAACGTTATCAACAATAATTGATGCAATTAAGCCACACAATATACCAAAAGACATGACAAAGTGATGTTTCAGCACGACAACGCTCGGCCACATGTTGCAAGGATCGGCAAGGAAACTTTGGAGACACCTCAATGAGATGTCCTACTCTATCCGCCGTATTCACTAGACATTGCTCCTTCCAACAATCACTTGTTCCGGTCGATGACTCATGGCCTAGCCGATCAACACTTCACTGCTTACGAAGAAGCCATAAATTGGGTCGATTCTTGGATCGCCTCAAAACACGAGCCATTTTTTTCGAAGCGCAATTCGTATGCTGTCCGAAAGATGGGAAAATTCGTATAGCTAACGATGGACAATATTTTGAATAAAAAACATTGTACCAATTTCTCTCTCTTAACAAAGCTTCGAAGTTATAAAAAAATCGTCCCTCGTGATTCATTCGCAATCTGTAGTCTTTGCATTAATTTATTGGGCAGTACTAGGCCTTCTATGCGAGACGTGCGTGAAGCTAGATATTCGCACTATGCGGATATCGTAATCAATATTTGTACAGCTTATGTGGAAATAGAATCTACCTGAAAAAAAATTGTTGTTCACAATTCAACTTCAACAAATTGCAACTTCATTAGTGGCAAGGGAATTCACTCTTAGGATTGCAATGAACAGGTTCATGCATTTGTGGTATATCCCTTCGTTGACACAAACTATGGACTAAAATCAAGATAATTATAGGTAGTACTTTCTGTACACTATTTGCCGTAGGCACTTGGCGAAACACACTTATACCTTAAATGAAAATTGTAAAGAGAATTTTTACGATAATTATTACTAAAAGTTTAATATTCACAGATTCTCAAATAGTTTTGGATTGGTTGTTACACACCCGAGACGAAGGGCGAAAGTCTAGATAACAAAGGTTAGTTGGTGCCATGGTCCCATCTAGATAGCAGGTGAACAACAGTTAAATAAAAAAGTACAATCAAATGTTAAACGAGAGCAAGGACAACAGAAATGTTCCGACCCTCAGAGGGGGAATAAAATGTACTATACTGATAAAATGTGCACATTATGTCACTGTCACTGATTACGGTTCAATTTTCGGAGTATAAAGAGAACCAACTGCGGTCAACCAGAATGTTCATTCTGGCACTTTAGTGCAAATACAAATTAATAATGTGAAACACACCCATAAGTTTGAAAAATACAAAACGTGTAATTCAAATTTAATTTTATTTTAATTATGTTTATTATTGAATTACAAATTGGAATGATATTAACTTTGATTTTAATTAAAATCTATTTATTTACCTTCCAGTACAAACATGCATATAAAATTACATACATATGAGCACCGGGTAAATAATAATTTATAATTATTAATCGTTAAAAATAAAAATATATTTTGTAATTTAATTTAAGTAAATTATTACTATTAACATTTATTTTTGTCATTGTACATAATAATATTGAATATCAAAGCGGCATAATAACAATTTATGAGAAATTTTTTATTAAATAATTTACAATACATGTTTCGTTTCGGGGTGTTTGTGCAGCTATAAAATACATAAAATAATTGTGGGTGAATTGAAAACTGTTTCCGATGTCACAGATTCGAATTAATTAATTTTGATGGCCTTTTGAATTCCTGTGTCCATGGCTAGATATAAAAACTATTGGTGGACAAGCTGACAATCGGACTCCATATAATTTCGAACACAATATTTTACAATATTTATTTTATATTTATTTATTTTAGTTTACTATTTAATATGTGTAACTAGTTCAACTGACTAAGTTCGACGTTAATATAGCTCCTCTGGACATGAATACTAAAATTATTAAATAACAATCTTGAATCAGTAAACTGAGCAACTGGAACCATATTTAATTTTACAATCTATAGTAGAAATTAAATTCCATGTCAATTTGACATTGTTATCTGTCAAATTTTCGTCGAGTAACAGCTACCTACACCTGTAAATAAATTAAACTGTACCATACCAAGTGAGACATCGTAACACTAAATAGTATGGCTCAAGTAAAAATAGTAAAAAAACCTATGGTTCATTTTTCTATCTTCATTCCATAAGAATACTTACCCTTTTTGATGTTTTGGTAATTAATACCAATTGGCATTTTAGATGTGTTCTATTTATTTTGAAGGTTTTCTGATTTTTCTTAACATTCGGTCATCTCATCAGACTGCAGTGAACAAACTACAAAATTATTTAAAATACTTTGAACTTACATTCAAATTTCAAAGTATAATCATAACACAATACCTTCCAATTTGAATGATTTTTAGATGTAAAAACACTATCTGGCTATTATCCAGAATAAGCAAAAATTTCATTTCTAAAATATTCGAATCAAACGATTCCTAATAAATCATATTTTTATTATTTTGTATCAAAACATACTCTTTTATGTAGTTATTTTTAGCAAATTAGGTAAAATTCCCTATAAAAAATCACTCAATTCGTGGAATAGAAATTAACATTCTAAGATATTGGAAACTATCCTAAGAAAATTTGCAAAATATTAAAGAAATATAAAAATTAGGATCCTATTAAGGAAGTAGGAATAGAAGAAAAAAAATATTTTACTAATCAGAATGTACTTTTATTTTATGTTGAAAAAGGCCGTTTTTACACACAATTTTGAGTGATATTTTCAAATCGCTCTACTGAAAAATTAAAAATTTTGGATTGTGTTACTCTTGCACAATGGAATTTTCAGCAGAAAAACTATTGACGATTGATAATGTAAGGAAAACCCTACCTATCAGAATAAAATAAAGTTCACTGCTCGACCCGCATAAATGATCACCAGCTCTCACAAAAAACTGCTAATAAATGATAAAGTGGGAAATTTTAAAATTGCGGATTCCATAAAAAACTCTAAAATCACGTCTCAATTCATCAACTGATTTAAAATGAATTCAAGTGAATATGTTGTGGCCAACACCCACTTTTTTTTACCACGAATGTATGTATAGATCTACAATACCGGGCTTTTGGTAAAACTGTTTTGTATAAGCAAAAAACATTATCCCTGCAAAATTTTAGAAAACCACAAGGTCAACTATTATGATTTTACACATTTTCTCCACTAAAACTTCTTCAGCAGAAAACAATTAATTTTATTTTGGATCTGAAAACTGTTTATAAAATGAACGGGTTCGATTGGATATCATCGTCTAAGCAACGAAAGAATCAAAGTGGTGGAATGGCGGAATGTCTGTGTTATGTCTTTGTAACTTTTGTTGACAGAAATTTATTAATTGTTTACAAGAGCAACATTCAATTAAAAATTTATAAAAAATGAATCTAATTTATAAAAAATATTTTAAAATCATTACCTGTACCTGAAATATATTATTAAACTCTTCAAAATACGACTTTCTAGTACTGTTGTAAATTTGAGACTATTATGTGTCACTCTTTTTACACGATTATTAACTACTGTAGTGAAGTACAAAATACCCAATTAGAAATTAGTTGACAATTCACTAGCGAATTTAGTATTTTGCAATCACACGACAATAATTCGGAGTTTGAACTATACTCCAGTAGTGAATTATCCTGTGTGCGAAAGTGACTATTGCTTGCTAACAACAGTATTTTATTATTCGATCCGAATGTATATGAACGACAATAGAAATATTTGCTAAAATGTCGTTAATGAATTTGCAATAGCAACGACTTAAAGGGACGACAGTAAAGGGTCTGCACGAGCTGCTTGAGTTTCGACTGAATTTATCAAGTTTAAGATATTCAAAGAAAGAAGATTTTTCTGAAAATATATTTCAAAATTCAGAAAAATCTTTTTTACCATTTTGTTCAGATTATAATCAAAATAACATGAACACCATGATTTGGCTTCTTGATTTGAACGAAACAAATTATCTCTACATAAAATTAGTCCCGTGTGTACACCCATCCCCCGATTTACACGGTAGATTGGTTCTGCAGAATACCGTGTAAATCGAAAGTGGGATTTTTAAATGAAAAACCGTGTAAATCGAAAAAATACAATAGAATTCTTAAATTATCGTTTTGTTTTTAACCCTAATATGAGCGACGTGGTAGGGGGGGGGGGGGTACCTGTTGTACTTTTGAACGTCTATTTTTAAATGTTTCAGTTTCAAAAATTTTAAGTTTTATGAGAACTTTTAGTTAAATTGATACATTTCACACTTAAAAATGAGAAATTTTACAACTTGGACGAGCGTGAGAGCAAAAAGTAATTTTGTTGTATGAGTACCCTGGTACCTTTTACATATATTTTACATGATATTTGAAACAAATGGTATGCCAATATTTTTAAAAACTATTCAACATTTTTTTATTATTTTCGATATGGTTGGTCTATTTGGTTGTCTAGTTGGTTCTTCGTTATACATTTCATAATTGCAAAACAAAAAATTTTTAAAATTAGTTTCCATACAAAATGCATGTACCGCGAGGTACCTTAGTTACTCAATTCAGATATTTTTTTTTTTCACTTACATGAGGGTTAATAATTCAATTATTTTAACATAAAATATATAGAATAAATTAGAAATAACAAATAAAAACTTAAAATATAATTTTTTTTTTTGTTTTTTTCAAACCGTGTAAAAGCGAAATCGTGTAAAACAAAGTACCGTATAAATCGGGGGATAGGTGTATATTGAATTACTAAATATATACTACTTATAAGTACATATACTACTACATACTACATATACTACTTATAAGTACATATTTTGTTGTAAGAAATTCTTCTAAAAATAATAAGGACTGGGGTGACATGTTACTAACATCACATTTTCGAAACGCGTCTTTAGAACAAATTGTGACACTATTTCACATTTGATATCATTTATTCTAGATTGAAAAATTGTGATATTCTACTCCATTTCTATCACCACACAATTTGTTTTCGATACTTAAACGAAATTAGAGAGAGACACATTGCTCGCATTTGTACTAGGTAGTACGTTGTGATAGCAATAGAAACGAAATATCTCATAAATGAAACAATTGCTCATTTCAGTTTAGGAAAACAAGAAATAAACTTCGATAAAATATCGAAAATGTGATGTTATAACATGTCACCCCTGCGATGGGATGTTGTAACATAACTTTTTCGATACTATCGAAATTTACATCTCTTTCATCACAAATTAAATTTATTGTTTTTCCATTTTTCAATTACGTTGCGTCTATTGCGATCTCTACCTATTCGAAAAAAAAATTATGTCGTGCTACTCTTCATCATCTACTTATTTTAAGAGTGATACCATCGAGTGATATTTTATCGAAAAACAAAAAAGACGTAAACTTAACGGAAAATGTGACGGAAACTGTAAAAATAATAAAAAAAATGTTGATGCAAAAAAACAACTGTAAACTTCGAATTAACAAACCATCTTTTAGGCATTAGCTGAAATAAAAAAGAAAACAGTTAGCGTCATCTTTTTGTTAAGTTGTACCAATTAGTTTCTCTGCTAAAATCTCTACAACATTGTAGAATTTTAAAACTTTTTAAAAAGCCATCTGTTGTCCAACATTAGTTACTATAGGCAGAAATATTTTTTCATTTTGTTGACTTTAAAAAATAGTCGGTTATATTTAACAAATTCCATACTCGCGAAAAATCCTATTTGATTATAGTCGTGTTCCAAATGCATGTTTTAAGAAAATAAGATGTAATAAGAAAAATTATTTTTCTTCGTATCGCTGCCGTATCTATATTTGAACTTTGATTCAAATTTAAATTCTGATTTTAAAATAAAATTATTTAATTTAATTTCTGTATGTAATAGAAATAGAAATACATTAAAATTAAATAATTTTCTTATTAGAACTAAAAATAGAAAGAATTCATAGTTAAAAACTAGCCTTTCTTCGCAGGAATATTTTGAGGGATATCAAGAACTTTTCGTTAGGATGAAGAACTTAATCATAGAATTACATTTAAAAAAAACTTGTTCCTTTGTGGGATATTCTAGGATGATTAATAATCTAATGTCTATCTATGTCGAAATATAGATATATATATATATTCAATATCAGGTGAAATTTGGAAACGAAACAGAAGGAATACCTATGTTTGGAAGCATTTTTATATGGGCGAGACATATTAAATTGATATTCAGGAATTCAATCAGTGGCAGCAAATTAGAAGAAATGATTCGAATTTCAACAATAAACCATCAAAATCGATATTAAATTGTTTTATCTGGACAGCTTCATTAGCAGTTATCAGATTATCACATTGAAATGATTGAATATTATAGAAACTGAATTAATATTTAAATGTTAAATATTTTTTAAATTTACTTAAATGATAAGTTGGCCCGCTTAAGCCAATATTATTTGGCCCGCGAATTTTGTGAAGTTGGTCAGCGGTGTTAGACCTAAATCATCATTAAGATCTTATTTGCAACAAATGGTTATAATTTTTTCACCTAACACAGTTCGCGTATCTATTTATGTATAATATGTAGATGCAAAGTAGACAGTGGACTTTTATAAATGTGGAGCCGAATCTAGCGACATAAACTTCCTGTAATTTTGGATCCCGAAAACGACCTCAATCCTAAGGTAATCTCTAGGTAATCCTAATCACATTATCAATAATCATAAAAAGTCCGCTTGTAGGTCCAATACAAGCACAAATTTCTTTCAAATAGGGATTATAAATCTTAGTGATTGAAATCTAAAATAAAAATATTAAAATCTAATTATTACGACGATGCAACAGGACGATAATACATTCTGTATGATGAGAATGTGGGAACTCTTGTTTATTCAAAATTCAAGATATTTTCTTTGCCGTTTTTAATGATTAGATACAGCATACTTGTCGAATTATAAATAGGCTCAATTCAGGTAAATTCCAAACAATATTTTCACTATATATTGCATAGTTCCAACCGTTTCCTTACAAATTAAAACACATTCTTTTTCAAGAACTTGATTTTATTTTAACCCTAATTTTTATATATATAAAATCTATCGGGTTATAACGCTTATGCATCACCATCATCAGCTTTTGTTGTTCTTGTATAGATAAGTTGTGATGAATGTTGGATAACTTGTCTAATTAAACCTACAGAATTGAAAATAACGATGTCAAAATGATTGTTATACACAAATCAACACTATTAGGAAACTTACCCTTTTCACGCAATTCAACGAGGGCACGACGTGCAAGTGAACCGCGAATCTTCAATCTTTCAGACACAACCGACGGTGTAATCAATTTATATTGTGGTACTTCTTTATACAACTTTTCGTAAGTCGCCTTGTCGAACAATACTTGATTGTTTAACTTATCACGAACTTTTCCTTTTGACCACTTCTTCTTCTTAGCTTTACCACCGCTTCCTCCTTCCTTCTTTTTTTGTGTCTTTTGTGGCTGTTTAGCCGATGATTTGGAATCCTTTTTTGGTGGCTGTAAATATTTAATAAGAATAAATCGTAAAATATTTATACTGCCAGATGGAACTCGATTTAGTTCAAATAATAAAAATCGTCATCTACATTTCGCCAAGCACAACACACGGCATAGCCATGTGGTGATGTCAAATTTTTTTACAACACATTTTTTCACTGTTATGTATCATTCTTGTCCAAAGTTTTATAAAAATTATATTACAAGCCACTTTATATAACGATTAAGTATTATTTCAACTATTTCCAGTAATTTAAATCACAAATATTTAAATTTATTTCAACAATTTATAAATCGCACAACTCACCATCTTGAATTTCTATACGAAAAGAACCCAGGAAATATCAAGAGATACCAACTGTAGGAAAAATAAATAATTAAATTTCCCCTCAGTTACCCAAGAGACTAAAAATCGTACTACACATAAAAGTACGATTAATTTAGTGGATTTTATTAACTCTTTTCCCACCGGTATACACAATTGTGTATGTAAATTTCAATGAAACAAAATTAAAAAAAAAAAAAGTTAGGCCGATGCGTATGGAGAACGAACGGCGAGAATATAATGATATTTTTTCCCAAGTAATGAAAGCGAAATGGAGTAATTAGTTAGACTTAATTAAAAAAAAAATCTAGAATTTTAAAATATTATTTTATTTTACTGGGTTTAAGCTCAAACTGTTTTGACGGTACATATATATCGACATTCTCAAGGGATATAATAATTTATTTTATTATTAAATTTATAAATTATTATATCCCTTGAATGACGGAATATACCGTCGAAACGTCGCGGTTTTGTGAATAAAACTACTAAAACTTTGGAATGGAATGCAATTTTAAAACATTTCTTTCGAAAATTAAATTTATCGCCACTAACTTAAAATTATCAACGATAAAAAAAATTGTATGACAACTATTAAAAAGATAGTTTTTGTATAAAATAGATGTACACTGCATCCCCAATAGAATTGTACACTGCATCCCCAATAGAAAAGTATGAAAAAAAAACTTGACGTCAAAATATTTTTTTTGTCAAGTTTTTTTTTCATACTTTTCTGTAAGTAAAAAGTCATAAGAAATTCTATTGGGGATGCAGGGCCAGCAATCAAATTCTATTGGGGATGCAGGGACACTGCATCCCCAATAGAATTCCTTATGACTTTTTACTTACAGAAAAGTATGAAAAAAAAAACTTGACAAAAAAATATTTTTTTTGTCAAGTTTTTTTTTCATACTTTTCTGTAAGTAAAAAGTCACAAGAAATTCTATTGGGGATGCAGTGTAAGATTTATAAAAAATCGCTCAGTTAAAATTTGCTATTTGCATACATTTTTTTTTTTAGAATTTCGTAAAATTAAACAAATCGCTCTCGCTCACTCGTCTCAAGTGTGCATCACTCTTTATCATTAATGGTGCCTTCACAGAACGAGATAAAAACCAACTGGCTTTTTTTTATCAACTTTTGCTCAAAAAATTTGTTGTTTTAAAAAAGCTGGCTGCGACTCCTAAGGGGCAGCTTACAGTAAAACAACGAGGATCTGTGGCATGGGCTAAAAACTTGTCGGCTGTGATAGCTCGGAAAGGGCCCATGTGTCTAAAAGACAGAGGTCCTAGGAAGACCTGGAAACGGGTGACAGTAAGCGAGCCAAGGTGCAAGCAAACAAGACGTCGGATGCTCCTAGGGATCAAAAACTGAACCTATTCAGTGAGATCCTAAAAGAGCACGTGTTGGTGCTAGCCGTTATTGACAGAAGTCAGGAAGATGAGAGCATCACGTCAGAGAAGTGGAGGGTAGTGTTTAATGCACTACCCTCCATTTTTCTGCGGATCCTGAGAGAAAATCCGGGATCCCTCCGTCCTGCAGAGATGCGGGATGGTACCAGGGGCGTGTGAAGTTGACTGCGTGCTCGGACCAGAGATCGGTCTAACTTTATAAAAGGGCGGTTGCCGAAGTAGGCGAGGTGTGGCAGGGCGCGAGGATTGAGGCAGTCTGCAGGGAGGAAATCCCGAGCAGGCCGAGGGCACGTGTTTGGCTATCAACCGAGCCGGATAAACCAGAAGAGATCCTCGAGATCATTCGGGCCAGCAATCCCGATCTTCCAACTGAAGACTGGAGGATTGTAAAGCGGGAGGAAGCTCAGGGAGGCTTTAGATTGGCAATCATGCTGATCAATAAAGAATCGCTGGCTTCCATTGCAAAATTAAAGCGATTGATCAACTTCGGGTTTGAGTCGATCACCCTTAAAATATATAAAAAGGACGAGGCCGATGCGACTGCGAAAGACCAGCCTT
Organism: Nephrotoma appendiculata; assembly: GCA_947310385.1. Classification (NCBI taxonomy): domain Eukaryota; kingdom Metazoa; phylum Arthropoda; class Insecta; order Diptera; family Tipulidae; genus Nephrotoma; species Nephrotoma appendiculata. Next base: position 229,675,264 of record OX371223.1, read on the forward strand.
AGGATGACGGACCCAATGTTAATCCAAGAACCTTGGATTAACAATAACAGGATCTGTGGCCTCAGAATGAAAGGGTATAAATTATTATACTCAAGCAACTCTGAGAAGATCAGATCGTGTATTTTAGCGAAAAATAATATGAATATTTTTCTTCTTCCACAATTTAGTAGCGGGGACGTTACAGCGGTGAGTGCTGAGGTTGGCTGTGAAAAACTATGGCTAGCCTCAGCCTATATGGATTGCGAGAAGGAGGTTCTACCGGATAACCTGGGGGAACTGATCCGGGAAGCAGATCAAAGAAGGATAGGTGTTATACTCAGCTGTGATGCAAACGCGCATCACACAGTATGAAGAAGCACAGACATCAACGAGAGGGGTGAGTTATTTTTTGATTGTTTATTAAATATCAACCTTTTAGTTTGCAATATTGGACGAGAACCGACATTTATTGTTAAAAATCGACAGGAGGTTTTAGATGTCACCTTTGCGTCAGAAACGATTTTTCATAAACCTGTTGCCCGCAAAACCTGTAACGACGTCTATGCACGTCGTTCTCGAACGTAAAGCATCGGTTATCACCTTGAATACCAACATCAATACCGGATGCACGTGCGTCCGGACTCATGTTCGCCCGTCGATATTAGCGTAATGTAATTATATTGCGCTAATGCCGATTACTGTCTACACGTGCATCCGTTATTGAAACCAACACCGTTAGGTTGGATCATGAAATAAGGTGATGGGCATTTTCTGCCTTGCGGACGATGCGAAAAGAATAAAAAAAAATATATTTTTTTAAACATTTATGCTTTTTCTCTTTCGGTAGTTTTTGAGTTAGGCAGTCAGTTTTTGATTTTTAATGAGGGCGGTGGGAGTGCAAAACGCACTGAATAGTTCAAAGTTTTGTTATTACAAAAAAAAAATTTAAAAAAAATAAAGAAAAATTATATGAACAAGTTGGTCAATAATTAAATAATTAGTTAAATCAAATTGTTAGTGGAAATACGATACAATAAAACCAACAAAAACTATTTTTTTTAAATAATATTCCATTGAAGTGATTGAATACCTAAAATAAATTCTTGTTTTCCGGTTAGCCTTATTAAACACAAGCAATTCGAAACAACAATTTTAAATATTGATGAAAAATCTAAGAAAATCTTAAATATAGAATCTAAGTTTAGTGTAATAAAAGTTAATAAACTATGTTAAATCTTATAGTTAACCTTTAAAAAAAAGGGGGGGGGGGGGGGGGGAAACTTGACTAAACCTAACAAGTGAATAAACATATTATTATTAATACACTCAAAAATCATCGGTAAAATAGATTTGTTTGAGTTTACCAACAAAAGGAGTATTACATATACAAATACTCATTTAAAATACAAATATCATGTATTTACGTAAATTACATCAACCGTTTACATACAGTACATGGATCAGGATTTTTACACCAAGTGTTCCGGGATACTCCAGTTATGAGGATGAGTTTTAACTTTTACTTTTAATTTTTTTTTCTAACATTATTATTATTACTTATATTACCTATTATATACTATTAATCTATAACATATTATACGAAAACTATTTAAGCTTTTAATTAAATTGTGTAAATTAACATAAATTAGATGAACTCTTTTATATTTTGTTTTTGGTTGATTTCAAACCAATCTTAGTTCTACGAGTATATGTCTATTCCAAAAGTCACCTAATTTACGTTAATTTAGACTATTAATTTTTATTTTTATTATATATATACATCATCCCTGGACCTCCAGCGACGATAGAAGAATTGGACTGCATGGTTGATATTATCACAAAAGCATGCAATCTTTCATTTAATGCTGCGCGCCCCCTAATAAAGCCTAGGGGCAGGCAGAAACCGATATGGTGGACCAAGGAGTTGGGAACCTATCAGAGAGTGTGTAAGATAGTTTTTAATAAAGTTAAAAACACAAGGGAGGTTCGGGATTGGGATTCCTATAAGGAGGTCTTAAGAAAGTACAAAAAAGAGTTGAGGAAGGCACAAAGGGGTCTTGGAGACTCTTCAGTCTTCTGTTTTAGGATGGAGGAGGTCTCTGAGACTTCTCGCCTTGGGAAAATTCTAGTTACTAACACAACCTAGTTATTTATTTAGGTCAGACGGGTCATGGGCGTCAAGTGCGGACTCTTTGGAGCTCCTCATCGAGATCTATTTTCCGGGAAGCTTTGAAGACTCGACAGAGTCTGGAGCTCATCGAGTAACACCTTCAATAGAGATGGAGGGCATCGTGGATAGGGAGCGAATCCGATGGGCGCTGAATGGGTTTAAGCCTTATAAATCGGCAGGCCCGGATCGGATTATACCGGCAGAGAACCAGAGGAACTCAGCAGTCATCCTTCCCTGGCTGGAAGGTATCTTCAAGGGATGTCTGAAACTGGTCTATATTCCTAGAAAATAGACGGAGGTCAGAGTGGTCTTTATCCCGAAATCGGAAAAAAGCTCACATGCCTATCCAAAGGATCTGAGACCTTTAACTCTATCATCCTTTTCGTTGAAAACCTTGGAAATGTTGGTAGATATAGGTATTCGATCAAAAATTGAGCCCAGGAGTTGGGCAATGTCTGGGGAGTCCTATAGCAGCGCTTTAATCGGGGCTCAGTAAAAAAGCAATCACCTTGACAAACGAGAGGTAAACCAACACCCTAATGTGCAGGGTAGCAAAACAAACAAGGTGCAGGGTGGCATAAGGACACTGCCTTTTTGAGGAACATGCGAGAAGGCTGGGTCTACAGACGAATGACTTTTGTTGAAGTTGTTTGAACAAAGAGGAGGAAGAGACGTAAGATCACTGCCTAAGCTCGTGTCCGGCACTATCATACAGAAGGCATAAGTATTTAGGTGTGTACGGTATGGACAGCCTTTCGGAACTCGCGGGCTGTGGAATGCGAGATATTTTACGCTACATAAGTATCTCTGGATGGTTTCAGCGGGAGTAAAGTGGAGGTAGGATCCTGTGGTATCACAATGAGCCACTACTGGCCTAAGTGCACGATAGCAGCCATTCTTACCTAACCTAACCTAACCTTAGGCGTATTTTGGCAGCTTTTCACAAGCCACTTCATTTTAATTAAAAGTTTCTAATTTTAATTACCAAATGATGCACTACTACACACTCCACTAATTATTTTATATACATTTTTATTTTTTTAATTAATAATTTCAATATTTTTAAAGTGCCATATTTGCTGTCAATTAATGTAGTTTGGTGTTAGTAGGTGTCTTAAATAGCAAATTTTATATGGGTAAAATCTTTACACCCATTCTATAGTGTACAGGTAACCCTCCAAGAACACCATATTCGAAGAACACGGATACCCATTTTCTCAAATTACACGGTTCAAACAACACGATTTCGATATTCTCTTTTATTTTATTTTTTGTATATCATAACGAAAAACAAAAAAAAAATACGTAACATTTTTTTCATTTGTTTTTTGTAGTCTCGAACAACACGATTTTAAGAACACGGAACAAACTAATCGTGTTCTTGGAGGGTTTCCTGTATAATTCATTTTCCCTTTTCCAACCAAAAAAAAATGTTTCCTTTCAATATAAATCAATCACCAACAAATCAACGGATCTTATAGTTAAATCGGAGTTATTTTTGAAAGAAAAATTATAATTTTTTAACATATAAATTGTATAACAAATCAATTACTTGTGTTTGACATACAACATATCCCCTTTCCTGCATGCCCACATTGTGTGGGTAAGGCAAAAGAATTATGCCAAAAATTTATTCTTGTATGTGTTTTGAACCAACTTACACATTTGTCAATTAGTTTCTAGCTTATTTTCGTACGGAAAAAAACACTATAACTAGACACACAATTGTGTTGGTTGTACTTCAAATCAAGCGAAATTTTTTATCAAAAACGCCATTACATACTATGTTTTATTACTCGCACATTTGTGTGGTTTGGACTTAAATTGAGCCATTTTATTGGTAGAAAAAGGGATATTAATTATAGTTAGTGAAAATCGTCTAAGCCGGAATATGACGGGACTGTCCGGCTTTCAAGATTTTCCGTAACTTTTTTTTTTTTTAAACAAATTTTATGTTTTTCAAAAGCAAAATGCACACAAACTTTATTTCAAAAAAATTCATTTATTGGTATTTTATGAAATTTAAAATTAATACAAATTTAAAATGAAAACGCGATTTATATCACACTCCACCAAACATATAAAATGTATTGCTGAGAGTGGGGGGTATTTTTCATTTTGGTTGCCATAAAAAATACTTCGATTTGTAATTTTTATTTATATTTATCGCAAACAAATCGCAACAACAACAAAAAATTTAAGTATAAAAAATTTTACTGTTCACACACATAGGGATTTTTGATTTTATCTCTTACTGGTTTTCTGTACAAAAAAAAGCCGCAGTAATGGAATTCCGCCTTTAGCTTTAATCAAAATGTATTTTTGACATTTGATATGTATGTTCAAATTGCTAATTGCCCCTTAAATTATGCATTATTGGCTTCTCTTGGTTTCAAAAATAAAAATTTGTACTAAGCAGCGAATTTTCGTCCGCGTCTCGGAATTTTTCGCCATAAAGGTTAAAATAACTTCGAAATTAATTTGACGGGGATATTTTTAGATTTTTTATCCGTCTCTCAAGAGTTTTCGGGATAATGATATTATGACACTGGCTTGAAAAAAGTGCAGTAAAAAATAAACGGTGATTAGGACAGACACAACTAAAACGAATGAGACAACACAATTTTTCAAATGTCATGTTCATTTTGTTGGTAAACAAACATTTTGTGTACCAATAAAAATGTTAAAAATTATCTGAAACAGTTATCAAATCACTTCAAATAGTTTTAGAATACAATGTTTTTGTTTAATTTGAATAAAAATATTCGTTTTGACTGAAAAAATATGACAAAATAATTCTTGTCAAAAAAAGAATCAAAATTGAATTGTTTTTGCTCGATTGCCCGGTTTACATAAGACCAACATTTTTCGTCTGCAAAATGAATAAGATATAACATTGACTTTTTGCACATGAGAGACAAGAAAAGCAATATATCCCAACAAAATTTTGCGGAAGAATTTTTGAGCAAAAATGACCATAAAAATGAAAATGTTGCCATAAAATATATTCGATCCGAGTATTTTTATGGCAACATTTTTAAAATGAACAAGAAAAAAAATTATTTCGCATTTATAAATGTTGAGGATTCATAATAAAAACAGACGCCATAGATAAAAATGTAAATTTCGCATTTGAATTCATTGAAAGTAAATTAATAATGATCCTATAAAAAAAATTACGCCATTACTATATATGTTTATTTCTTTCTGGCACATTGATTATTTTTATATAGCGGATTCTTTCTTATTTACCTGCAAAAATTTGCAGAAGAAAACAATTTTCTCGTGTAAACCGTGCATTATCTGCAAGAAAATATTGAGCAACAACTTTTTTCTGACATATCACATTTTTGTCTTGGCTACTGTGTATACACTCACTTACATTAAAATTATGTATACCTATTACATATTATACTCCTTTCAATTTGATTTTTCAGCGGCTGAAAAAGTTGGAAAAAAATCCAGTATCAGGCCAAAATACATACAAAAATAAATTTTTGTCATGATTCTTCCTTCACCCACACAATTGTGATGGCACGGCGGAAGAGGGTTATGCATGTGCATGTACATTTTACGGTTAAGCGGGTTACGAAAATTAGTTTTTTGTGCTTAATATTGAGCAATCATAGAGCTACAAATTTATTTTTTGAGTGGTTGGCAGCTTTAAAAAATTGACAACCTCACAAAATGACATGTCTATGAAAAACTACAAATTTTTTTTAAGGCTTATTTTTTTGTAAAAGTATCAAAAATTAAGACGATCCAAAAATGAATAAATAAAATTACCCCAGTATAGATATTAGTAAATATTATTTAGAATTATTTGGTTGTGTGAGGTATGTATGTAGTTATTATTTTATTCAAATGAAGGTTATGTTTTTCACGGATAAAACTAAATTTATACACGTAGGCAACAGATTTTTTTTCTAATAATTCGTTTTATTCAATTTTAATTGCAGATATTCCAATCTTCTTCGAAATCATACCGAAGGAACTTTAATTATAAAAGTATAAGTGATTTTTCTTTCATAAATATAAAATTTTTAGAATAATAAAATGTTACCGCTATCCCATAAAGATACGAGAAGTATTAGTTATCGAATAAAAGAGAAATTTAGCGGTTGGGTCCGACTAATATTTTCGGATCGAAATTCCAGGAATTTATTTTTGTTCTTAATACTTAATTTAAGTTTTGCATTTGTTGAATTATTTTATGGGGTATGGACAAATAGTTTAGGTAAGTAAACCTATAATCTTACGTTGTGTGTTATCAAAATGTGAATAGTCTAATTTTTTACGATTATTCCACATTTATTTACTGATAATACTAGTAATATATCACGCTCTAATTATGTTCTGTTTTAGGTCTTATATCAGATTCATTTCATATGTTCTTTGACTGTACTGGACTTCTAGCTGGACTAGCGGCTTCAGTGATAACAAAATGGAAAGCAAACGAACGATATTCATATGGATATGTGCGAGCGGAAGTAATAGCTGGTTTTGTGAATAGTTTATTCTTGCTATTCATTTCATTCTTTATTATATCGGAGGCAGTCGAACGTCTGATCGAACCGCCAGAGGTGAAGCACGAGCGGCTATTTGTAGTTTCAATTTTAGGTTTCCTTGTGAATCTAATCGGTATCTACGCATTCCAACATGGACATGCTCACGGGCATTCACATGGTGGTGGCGGGCATGGACACAGTCATGGCGGTGGAGGTCATTCAAATTCGAATTCTTTAACAAGTATTCATCACCATGATGAACATAGTTTACTAAACAATAATCATTCTCATGGACATGGGCATAGCCACAGTCATGACAGTGATAGTCATGGCCATTCACACGAGCAAGATTTCCAAGTGGCTAGTAAGAATTCTCAAATTATGCGAGGGGTGTTCTTGCATATTTTGGCTGATACACTTGGATCCGTTGGTGTTATTATTTCGGCTTGCCTAATGCATTTATTCGGTTGGATGATCGCAGACCCAATTTCTTCAATATTCATCGCTGTACTTATCTCCCTAAGTGTAATAGGGCTTGTAAGAGAATCTGTTGCTGTGCTAATGCAACGTCAACCATCATCTCTCGATCGTCAATTGCCACAGTGCTACCAAAAGGTTACCGGATTAGCTGGTGTGTACTCTGTGCAAGAGCCTCATTTTTGGACCCTGTGTAGTGAAGTTTTCGTAGGTGCAATCAAATTAGAAGTATCGAAGAACGTCGATCCAAAATATGTAATAACCCATGCGCGGATGATTTTTGAATCGATCGGCGTGAAACAAATTTACATTCAATTAGATTATGTGTGATATATTTAATTAAATTAAATTACAAATTAAAATATACAAGTTTATTATTACTTCAGTAAAAAATTGTTTTGTTTTAAGTTCTTCTAAATCAGCATTTTTTTTAAGTTTTTACTTTGTAAATATATATTTTGTTGTTTATTAACGAATTTAAGTTTTCATTCCAGTCTCTTTATACAAACAATTTATTAAACAAACAAAAATATTTAAATTTTTGTGTTACTTTATGTTTAATTTTAAAATTACACATTATAATTTTATGTTGTACGATAGGATAAGACTATTATTATTATTATAAATTAATATATAGAAATATTAGTACTACCGTAATTTATAAAAATAAATCAAATTAAAAAAAACAGAGAAAATTACAAATGGATCATTTACGTTTTGCATTTACATAACTTTATTATGGAAATGTGGATCATGCTGGATTCCAATAAATCATACTTACAAATTTTGCAAATGTGGTTTTTATTTGCCTTGAAACAGTTGTTTGATAACATTTCATTGTCGTTATTAAATCAGTGTAATAAGTGCCTGTTTCATTCACGCTTTCAGTCTTATCAATTCTTATCGCTAAGCTTCATTTTACAATTATGTATTAGATACTAAAAACGTTTGTAGCTTCTGATAAAATTTATTAAGTTTTTATCAAATTTCGTAAGTGAAACTTCGGGATCTAAATTAGTTCTAAAAATTTAAATTTGCAGTTTCTCAATGAATTTGAATTGAAAATTTGTATTTTTATGGAAACCAGTGAAAACCAAATATGTGATTGGATTGACTTGACACTGAACTTCTTGTACTTAGTCAGTTTAGTATAGTTCAGCCTTGTTCTGAATGGTTTATGATATGTGTAACGACTTTATTCGTGGCACGTGATTCAAACGTGATATTTGAATTTATCGCTCCTAATAAATTCTTTTTGTTAAGAAATAATTGAAGCACCAAGTGTAGCTAATTATTTCCAAAACTTTTCATTGAAAGTGCTGTACCTTCTTGTATATGTAGATTTTGGAAGTGACAACCTCATTATTAACCAAAGATGAGCGACGTAACTTAATTTGTGATTTCGTGTACAAAACTACAAATCCCCATGATATTGATTTCGACACGTTTTGGTGCGTAATTCGCAGGGGACAACTACACTACGGAAGACCTCGTACATCTCTTACACATTCGTAGTGTCAAGCCAAAATACGTTCAGCCGCTGTTTCGACATCAGAGGCCATATGATTTATTTTATGACTCAATTATTCGACAAAATTGGAAAAAGGAAAAGGGCGGGGATTGGAGAAACTCAGCAAACATGTTGGTTATGATCTGTGAATCACAAGATCTTTTAATCTCATCCAGGCTGGGTAACCATCAATTTCGTGTTTTGTTTTAAAAAAAAACTAAAAAAGTGGTTGAGGGTATCTCCTTGAATTTTATCCTTTAGCTTGCGAATATACCTAGCTTTTGTATTTCAGGTCAAAACAGGATTCAAAATTTTGGTTACACAAGTAAATTTCTGTTTACTATCCTGGGAACATATAATTTGAGGATTTCTTTATAAGCCTTGTTGTTTTTGTATTTAAGGGAGATAAGTCGGTGAACATACCGTGGAGAATATTTGTTCGGTTTGCTCATACACACGGGAATGAATAAATCAATGCCTTTAAATAAAGTTGTAAAAAAAAAATCTACCTTTAAATAAATTTGTTGTAAGTTTTTTGAATTGGCTTTTTTGAAGTGGTAATAAGGTTTCCGATTTTGGTAATTTTGGAAAGTGTTATTCGCATTGTTTTCCATGTGTCGATGAACAGGTACTCGTTATCCGAATTCACATTAGCAGGCATAACATTGTGCGATTCTTGTTCATAAGTCCAACTAATATTTGAATCATTAAAAACCCCAGTTATTAAGATTATGTCTGATTGATCGGCCGCATTGGTAATTTCTATAATTGTATCCCAGCACTTGGTATACGATGATGTACGCGAATCAGGTGAAATATACTTAAAAATGAGTATGTCCCACCGGATCTTTTATGCTTGTTTGAGGTGAGCGATGACATCGTATAAACCACATATTAACTAGGGAAGAATTTCGAATTAAAGATTTTAACCCAACCGTGAGTCAGAGCTAATCCACTAGTTCTAAACAATGTATTTTTTAATGAATGAGAAGCGATATACTGAGTGGTTTTATAACTTTTGTCTTTATTATGAAAATTCTACAGTTTATGTAGTATAACTTCTTTACTATAATTAGTATATCGCTGAGGCCTAGTTGTTGCTGCCCGAAGGATCGGCTACGGATCTGGTAGTGCACCTGTTGTAACAACTTGAGTTGTTCTTCTGTTCTTAACATATATGATGGTTGCTGCGATCACCAATATCCGTATAATGACATATGATGTGTAATGATGAACGTCGTGAATGTTTATTTCGGAAGTTGATGCCCCTCGATTGCTTTGTTGATTTTGAATTGACTCTTTAATAACTTCGATATCTGAGTTGAATTTCGAGCTTCGATTTACTCTGAAGGTGGGATCTAACATCATATTAATTATTTCTCAAATTAAACTGTGACATGAATGAGAGTTCTGTAACATGAATGAGTTTATAACAAACAGCTTGGATCTAGTGTTAGCATTCCCTCTCCTTGGATGAGGGTGATTGTTGTTTCGATTTTTCCTCTTCTACTTTCGCAAACCACGTTATAAATAACCTCGAATTTGATTACAAAGGTCCATGCGTTGTGTTGGCGTAACGGAATCCATAGTGAGGTAATTCTGTGAATTTCACAACTAGGTAGTTGGCACGGTCCTCAGTTTGCTGGAAAAGTTACATCTCACAGCTGCTTGTATTTGGGTGATACGAGGCTAGTACAAAATTTCAGTTCTTCGGAAGGGAGATGCATATATTGATTGTCCTGCATTCAATAAATAACTAGAAGAAGGCTTGATGTATATGTAGTCTTACTGATGACTCGTTGGGACTGTATATATATGTTATATCGAGTCCTCAATACTAGTAGAATTTTTGTCTCAAAAATGACTGTTGCCTTAATTTTTATAGTTATTTTACAGCTACATTCTCACTTCGGTGTGGCATAGCCTGACTTGGTTTTAAGTTAGGAATGATTTGTTTGACTTTTTCCTGAAGTTGGTGTGGAGTTAGGATCAAAGAATCGACTGCACCTTGATGGACTTTAGTAATGGGGCTGATTAAGACTGTTTGAAAGTTTGGTAGTTTTATCGTTACCAGCATCTACGTCTTGCTATACACCGGTACCGGGTACCGTCGGTAAATTCTTCATGGAACAGGATGGTTGTTAAAATTTGATTGAATGCCTCGAATTTCTGTGTTGTTTTCTGACTGCTGTACGTTTTTACATTTCTTTGATCTAGCACTCGAATAGTTCGTTGGCAATTGTAACTAGAAAATCGAAAGATGTCCTTCTTTTGCGAGTGATTTTATTTCCGCCTAAGGTGTTTAATACCTCGTTTTGTTCATTTAATTCTATACGTGGAGTGATTTTAACTATGAAACAATGGCTTCACAGTACTTAAACGTATCAGAATGTGCTGGTTGTATAAGCGTCCTATTCGAATAAAAGCTATATGTAGATGACGAGCAGCGATCTCAAGGTGATTTAGTTCTGCCCATTAGGTCGTGAGGTTGTAGTATGTTATGATCATCCATTCTCCTTGGTTAGAGTTCCTTGACCAATTTTATCAAAGTAGATCTAGGGATAGGAGGAGAATCTCGACATAGTATATTTTGTTGGTCTTTTTCTGCTACTAGTTCTAATGTACAGATTAATGCGACAGTGTGAAATAACAGATTGGACTTGGTGCTTGCTCTTGTCACACGTTTATGTTGTTTTGCACTATCATTGGCTTCAACTGCGTCTGTTTGGATTCCGCTGACGAAGATATCTTGCCGCATTGAACTAAATGAACGGCTTTTATTAAGTGAACAAATAAATTTTCGACCTTTTTAGATAGGTGTGGGACTCCTTGCATATTATTCAATCGGGCAATTCATGTTTTTTGGAGGTTAGATGTCAAGCTTGAATAATTACTAGTGTCATTTGTTCAAAGCGTAAACAACAATTATTTTCATGTAATTAAAGATGTTGAATTTTGTGCCAAAAAACAACATTTGCGAGGAAGTTTTACTTCATTATTTTTTGTTGAAGAAAAGTGCAGCGGAAACAAATCGTTTGCTTGTGGATTTTACGGTGAACATGCGCCATCGAAAAGAACATGCAAAGAGTGAATTCAACGATTCAAAGTTGGTGATTTGACGTAAGAGACAAAGAACGTGAAGGCAGACCAAGAAAATTTGAAGATACAGAATTGGAAGAATTGTTTGATGTGGACCCTTGTCAGCCTGAAAAACAATTGGCAGAAGAGTTGAATATTACCCAACAATGTGTTTCGCAACGTATACATGCAATGGGATTGGTTCAGAAGCTGGGAAATTGGGTGCCACACAAATTGAAAGAAAGGGACATGGAACGTCGGAGAACCATGTGCGAATTATTGCTTCAACGACAACAAAAGACGGGGTTTTTGCATCGGATCATCACTGGGGATGAAAAATGGATCCATTATGATAATCCAAAGCGCAAACCAGCGCGGCTCAAGTCAGGTGAACCAGGCCCGTTGACGCCAAAAGCAAATATCCATGGTTCGAAGGCGATGCTTTGTATTTGGTGCGATATGAAAGGTGTCGTCTATTATGAGCTAGCTGAAAAACGACCGGAATGGAATAAATGGCACAATAAGATTATTTTGCAACATGACAACGCTAGACCACATGTTGCTATATCTGTCAAAAATTACTTGGATAGGCAGAACTTTGAAATTCTACTCCACCCGCACCACTTGTTTCGGTCGATGCAATCAGCCCTGGCACAGCAGCACTTCACTTCATATGAAAACGTCAAAAAGGGTCGATGACTGAATCGCCTCGAAACCACCAGACTTCTTCCTTCGGGGAATCTGTTTATTGCCTGAACGATGGGCGAAGGTTATAGCTTCCGAAGGAGCATACTTTGAATAAAACAGTCTTTCATTCTCTACAAAAACTAATGTCTTTTATTTCAGTAAAAAAGGTCGGAAATTTATTTATAGACCCAATATTACAAAAGAGACGAAGACCGCTAAATTTCCGTCGTAGCTTATGTTATCTCGAGTTATGCCTATTTTCGGATTAAGGATACGAAATTTTGATTCGCTACGTTTTCCATGGTGTTTGTCCAATATTCCTAAGCAAAACTCTTGTGTTACCTTTAAGGCTAAACTTAAACTGTTGTGAAGTTCTTTGGTCTTCAGATAGCTGGGTAATGATTCAGCTGTTTTTATTGTAAACCTAAGAGTATAAACAATACTCATTATTGCTTTTGTGAACGATGAGCATCGTTCTATCAAATTCAGTATCCTGGTTGTAGTAGTAAATACGCAAATTTTGTTCCTGGACTCCTATGTGGTTTCTTCAGCTTGGTCCGTTCCACCAGAGAGAGTAATCTATTAAGATGATAGGTTACAATCCTTTCGACGCACAGTCTACTGGTCTTCCTTCGGATTTTACGTAACCCCATTGCACCGGAGATAATACGGATTGGGTTTCCACTATCCTGTTTGCTATAACGTACTCGTATGTTTTAAACCTATCAGGTTTGCCTTTAATCCATGCTATAACGTTATCATTGAATCCGTAAATGCAAATGTTTTAATACCCGGTTCTTGTAACGCTTGTTTAGTTTTGTTGATGAATTCTGATAGTAATACAGCTGCATAAAATTCCAACGGCTAATTTGAATTTTAACGGCGCAACCTTAGTTTTAGCAGTAATTACTTTTCTTTGGTTATTTGTAATCTTAGATTGGTATGGTAATTCACCTGTTATCTGTGTTGTGGCTTAACCATCTTTATAACTTTGCATTTTCAAAGGTCTGCAATTGGATAGCATAGCAAATCCATTTTACTTTTAATTCAGTGGGCAGTTGTGTGTCCCAATCTGTTCCTAATGTCCATAGTAATTGCGTGATTATTTTTCTTTTATTATAATCGGTGCCAACCACCCTATGGGGTAAAAATAGTTTTGAAGTTTCAGATAGCATTTTTCTCTTTGTTATAAGTGCTTCGATATTTAGTGGTTTGATTTTAAATTGAAATATATCTTCTGTTGGATTGCATAAGATATCGAGGGTTTTTTATTTCGATGCTCAAGGTCTATGTTTCCTAGTATTTTCTGGTTGTTGCTACTCAGATTGAAGCCTCCTTGTCTCAAGCATTTGTCTAATTGGTCTTGCATTATGATAGTTTGTTTAATCGTGTTCGCTCTTGACTATATGCGTGTGCATAAAAATCTATGGTAACTGTTCTTTTCTTTAACTTTTCTTTCTATTAACTGGTAGCTTTCATCTTATACTCTGAGCTTGGTTATTGAGCTATGATCTTTGATTACTGCGCATGGTGTGGAGTAAAATAGTTTCTCCTGCATCATCACGTTGGTTTATTTCTACCACATGATCCAATTAGATCCAATTCATCAATGAACCTTCTATACTCGTATTCATTCTTCATCTGGGCGTTTTTTTAGATGTTTTTTCCACTTGAAACAGGGTACAGTAGCTTTTTTCCTTGATTCGCCTAACATGAAATTGTCGCCCTTAAATATGGTAATGCGACCATGTTATACACCATTTTCTAAACATTTGTAGTTCTTTTGAAAGTGCTCTTCGCATCCATGTTCATCACTCGTATCATCCCGTTCTACGTGGACTTCTTCATTGTCCTAAAATTTCTTTAGATGATTTTCTAATTCGATATACGATATCATAGTTTTTATGTGGTGATGTTGGATACTTGAGATTTTGAATTTTTCGAGCATGATCACCCTAATAAGGTTTGTTCAAGAAACTTCAGAAATTCTTTGGGTTTTGAAACCCAGTTGGGTCCTGCAGTCTTTCATATATTCGTCGTGTTTCATTGTTCAATTTCTTCGATAATGTGAAAATTAGAAAGGAATTCCAGAATACGACGTTGATTCTTAGGTTTCTGATCTGGTCGTGCAAATTCCTAATTGCGGCTGATGGTTCTGTACTAATTGATGGTTGGTTTATAGTAACGTATTTAGGTAAGCTGATATAATTAAGCGTTTGTTGTTGTATCCATTATTTTAGGCACTCCAGGCCATTTTATAATTATCACCGGTTGATTCCAAGTGGCATATTAGTTTAGCTGCTGCTCCACTAAGATAGTTTTTCAGATACCTTATTCTATGCGAGTGTGAGACCGTTTGATTTTGGTTTATCAAACATTGAATATTTCAGATAAACTACTCTATTTCATGCAATCTCTCATGGTCATCGTCTGAGGCTTCGACACAAAGCTTTCCATGCCTGTCATCATTGACCTTCGCTATTTCGCGCTACAACTCCCTCATTTTAAAATTTTGCCTTCGTAGCATTTTGTTGAGCGCGCTGTTGCTGCTTTGATCTATCGGCGTGTTGAATTTTTATACGAACTTTTTATTAGAATTGTCTGCTGCACGATGGCGTTAGCGGCATCGGATTGTTTAACTGCTCGCTCATTTCTAATAAGTTTTTTGTAGGTTGACACCACTATAGCTCTTTGATTGGTGAATGGATGATCTTTATTGATTGGTGGATCAAAGTTGTAGATTTGTTCATCCGGTTTTATGAACTGTTTATATAGAGTTTTCAATTGTTCTATCTTCGTTTCCAAATATTTGTTGTAATTGCTCTCTAATTGAATTAAATTATCCATTATGGCCGGTTGTTTTGAGACTGTTGAATGATGATACTCGGTTTCACTGGTTGTTGTATAGTGCTTGATTATAGTAGTTGAGAACTTTGCTGGTTGTTATTTAGTCTGGTCTTTGGTGGATTAGTTCTGGACCCGAAGTAGATTTGATTAACTTAGCTTTGAAATTATAATTTGGCCGGTTGGTGTTTGGCTCTGAAATTAATTTGTTATTGTCGCTGGTTGTTTTTCCGTTTCGAAGGACCAAATATTGATTTGAGATTAGTGCGCCTACCGTCGATTATCCACTAATTATAATTATAAACAATGTATTTATTAATGAATGAGAAGTGATATTTTACAGTTCATGTAGAATTGCTTGAAATCATCAAACCATTTTTCATTAAAATGATCATAATGATAATTAGAATGATTATTCCGATCTTATTATGAAGTTATCGATTCAATTTTTTATCGTTTTTACTTCCAATACAATTTAACAGTGTACAATAAATCACTCATTTTATTCTTATTAGAATTTGATTTTGAGTGTTATTTAATTTTTGTTTTTTGACATTTTTTGTTAGAAAGTTCACCATGGTATTTGATTAATAAATTTTATTTTTCCAATGTAGAATGGTTCAATATTTTTGCATAACACATCGAATCTGTTTAATAATAATTTAAAATTTTTTAGAGAGACATACGTTTATAGATGAGGGTTCACAATTAAAGTCACCACGGATCCAATATATTTAATTTAGAACCTTTTCCTTTTGGTAGATCGTATATGTAATTTATTGAATTTCATCAATAATTTGTATCAGATTTCATCTTGAAAGGTGTGCATCAAAACAGTGATTTCTATGAACTACCTTCTTACTCTCTTATTAATCTAGAAAAATAAAACTACTTTATTATGATTTTTTATTATTTTTCTTATTCATTAAATTTTAATTGCAGCTTAAATTTAATTACATCATAAAATACATTTACAGTAAACTTAAATTTAACAATTAATAATTTTATGTAACTACAATACCGTATGTAAAATAAAATGTCTATGTGTGCTGACTACTTCGGGTAATGCATAAATGACAAGACAAAATAATTATTATTTAATGAAAAATTGAAGATCATTGAATCAGACTTTTCATTCAAATTTCATATAGAAAGTACATACACATTAAAATTTTGTAAAAAATCATATTACTTAATATAATAAATAGTTAGCCTTAGTCATTTTGGTCAGTTCTGTTAATTTTTTATGGGGATATGATTTTGAGTGCATGAGAAATTAACAACATGAACAACTATTCGGTATAGGTTGGCAGTAAGATAATATGATTTGTGAGGAACCTTTATCTTGATAGTGCTTTAATCTAAAAGCAAAACACAGTTTGAGGTCTAAGCTATAAATTCAATAGAAAAGTGGAAAATTGGGTCCAATACACGATTCTCTAGCCTTTATTAAAATAGCATCATCGATTGGCTGAACAATGTATTCCGAAATGCTAGATCCTTTATGAAAATACTTTTCCATGAAACGAGAATTCGTATAAAATTTTCTTTGTAACCTTGCTACTTGGTGGTCACCCGGTGTATTTTGTTTTTAAATTGAATATTTTTTTTATTTTGTAATCGGTATTATGGAATAAATCGAATTATTGAAAAATAAATATATTTATCAAAAATTAGGTAGCACTTTTATTTATCCATAATTATTTTAAATATTTAAAAAATATATCTTATACAATAAAATACAGTTGTGTATATATTAATTATATTTTGTTGGTGTGAAAAAATTGAAAAATTTTCCTAATAGAATTCTTCATTTAAATAATAATAAATAACTTGATAAGATCTAGACATACAAACATAGTTTAGTATATAGTTATACATAAGTACCATTATGAGTTTTGGAGTGGGATGAGTGATTGTTATTATTTAATAATATTGCATTTTTTGCACGAATTGGTTACCAGTTGCGAACAGTACTCGTACATTACTTTGTAGCATTATTGTCCTCTTTGTCGCATTCTAAATATTCAAATACTGGATGGAAGACTACAAATTGTAAATCTGGAAACTGGTAACACAAAACTATTATGTGAAATCGATTTTTGTTTTAAATCAACATTAATATTTATTTAAAATTTAGATGTTGAGGGTGCATTAGTTGTTCTAGGTGTTGGTATTGGTCCCGAATTAGTGCAATTACAAATGGCTTCAAATAAACGTAAAACTATTCCGCGTGCTCTTGTCGCAATTCGACCACGCTTCAGGCCATTGAAAATATTAATATTGTTGTTACCTGAAAATAAAAATAACGGTACTAATTAATTTTTCTGCTTGGAAAGTAGTTTGTTAGATGATCGTGAGCTGGAATCAGAAATTTGTTAAACCAGAAATCGATTATTTTGTTCATCTAAAGAACAATTGAAGACGCTTTAGAGACTGACACTGATCAATGAACATTATTTTTATTTATAAATTTTCGGAAAAATACAATTAACGCAAACAAACCTTATAAGCCACTGAGGGCTTCACAATTGAAACTATACATACAATTTCATGTAATACATTTTTGCCCCAATCTCGTTTGCAGCGTTTGAGAAGTACATACAAATGCGGAAGCTACTAAAGTGGTATTCTTGGACAATGCTTTAAAAAATTGTGAATCCCAACTGTCGGACTCACTAATTCTTCAACGATAAGCTAATACATCAAGGAATTCGATGGTGTGTTGTGTAGATTCCGTTTTCAGCTATAATCTTTAATTTTGTGGAGTGAAAAAGAAGAACGAAATGTTTTCTTGACTCAATGAATAATTAAATATGATTATTCTGTCTTAAGTTTTCATTCCGCCTTGGTGGGTGAAAATTTGGTATTTTTTATTTACTTTCCCAAACTAAAATTAAATATCTAAATGGTATTGCATCGGTATAATAAGATCACGAAATTCAGTGTAGTGACAAATTAGTTCGTGTGTTTAATGAAAATTTAGTATTTTTTTTTACTTTGCAAAAGGTAATGTATTATTATTCATTATTATGTTATGGAGTATTTGGTGATAGCAATTATATGGTAATGTTATTTTCCTAATGGTGGAGTGTGGAACCCCTAGTTTTAGGATTCTACTAGTGGAATGTAGGAGGTGGGGAACAGCGGCATTTAATACCAATTTTAGGATGGAATTTCTATTATTTTTAACAAATTTTTATTTAAATAATAATAAGGGAGTACAAGTTGGACAATTGTCTTTATTTTGATTAAACAATGAAACCAAAATATCTTATTTGTTTTACGTTGAGGTGAGGTTACTAAGATGTTGGAAGTTAAGATTCGAACTAATGAAATATTGAATTTTTTAAATTAAAAAAAAAAAATAAAAATTAATTTATAGAATTCGATATTTCATTAGTTTTTCTAAATTAACGATTCCACTGATGAACACGATTGAGTCGAAATATTTTACTCAATAAATTAATAATAAAACTATAGCTGTTTTATTGCGAAAAAGCAAATTGATACTAATTTAAAAAATGAAAACACGTCTTTGTAGTCTTGTGTTTGAATAAAATGTTTTATTTTCCAAAAAACAAACATCAAAATTAATTGCCTGCAATAACAATGGAAAGCATTATTAGGACAGTATATTTTTAACACGCTCACATTAAATTTCTCAAATTTCAAAACTAGCTATTCAGATTATTTAGTTAAATTGTCATTAATTCAAATCTTAAAGAAATTTTAAATTTTAACCAATTGAAAATATTACGTTAATTGAACAATATTCAGTAAATTAAAATTTCGAAAAAAAAAAAAAACGTAAAACAAATTTTACTTGATTTTTCTAAATTAAATTAAACATAAATCACATTTTATTGCAAATTCATTAGTTTATTGCAAAACACTTGCTTTTCTTTGGTGATGGCCTCCGTTAAACCATCAGCAATCATTTCGTTAGTCGAAATATATTTGATGTTAATGATTGAATCCTTAACTTTTTCACAACAAGGGATGCTTGATATCAATATGCTTAGAACGTTGCGTTTGAACCCATCTGATTCAGCCAATTTAATTGCTCCCTGATTGTCACAAAAAATCGTTGTTGCAATATTGAAGTCATCATCGAATTCCGAACATAATTGTTTCAACCAAATTACTGCCTGGACCGTTGAAGCCAATGCCATATATATTGGGCCTCCTCGTTTGATAACGCAACCGTTGGTTATCTTTTGCTACTCCACGTTATTGCCCCATTGCACAGCTGATAACCAACCAATTCACCATCACTTTCGTTTGAGAATAACCTGTAATCGACAGGTCTCTTTAAATACTGAAAAATTCTTTTGACTGCCTTCCAATGAGCCAAACTGTGATTCGTATTAAATCGGCTAACGTCATTTACAACAAATGCAAAATCTGGACAAGTGCCCTGAACCAAATAGAGCAACAAGCCCACAGCCTCCTGATATGGTACATGTTTGACCTCCTCCCGATTAATTTCACTTAATTGACCAAATGACTCTAGTGCTGCTTCGAGTTTCATGTTCCATTCTCTCCCACCCTATTTTAGTCCGTATATTGCTCGCCTGCACACTCGCATAGATCCATCATTATACATTTCAGGTTATTGCATATAAATTTCTTCATGAAGTTCACCCTGAAGGAAGGCAGTAACAGCATCCACCTGATGAACAGCATCTATCTGGTGAATATGTTTCTTCATAATCCAGAGCATAAATGAGAGAACAACGCTTGGCAACCAATCTCGCTTTGTGTCTCACAATAGTACCATATTGGCATCTGTTTTCGTTTTAAATACCCATTTTGATTTTATGGCCTTTCTACCTGACGCTAAATCGACCAATGACCACGTTTCATTTTCCATCAATGAATTTATTTCATCTCGCATCGACATTGCTTGATTAACCGAAACTACATCATTTGCTTTATTGTTGATTGCATGTTAATTCAGCAACATATTTCTCATTTGGTTTTGGTACTCTTGATGAACGGCGAACTCCAATGGGTGGTGTTATTGACTCTGGATCGTAATCTGAATCATTAGGATCAATAACAGTTGCACAGCTGTCATCACTCTATATAACATGTATATCTGACATTGTCGTATCTTTTTCCTCTTCCAATAGTGATTCGTTTTCTCATCTGTGTGATTAACATCGCTTGAATTATCCCTCACTGAATCCAATTCAGCTTCAATATCAATGCCCTTTGAATATATTGCAGCCGGTGTTTCATGGAAAATTACGTCTCTACTAACATTTGTTTGTCTTGTTGATTTATTTGTGCACCGATACCCTTTCTTTTCATTATCGTAACCAGCAAATATCATTTTCGTTGCATCTACTTAAATCAAGTTTAGAGTCACTCCATTATTCTTCCGAAGTTTTGTCAACCAACAATGATGATACTGACCTGTTTATTATATAAACAGCCTTGTTGACCACTTCAGCCCAGTATGTGGTACTTAAATTCGCATCAATTAACATGCTTTTAGACCGCTCGACAATCGTTCTATTCATTCTTTCGACTGTACCATTTTGCTGTGGCGTGTAAACAGTTGTCAATTGATGTTCAATACCATTTTGCTTGTAGAAATTGATGAATTCACGTGAACAAAATTCGGTGCCATTATCAGTACCTAAAATTTTAATTTTTCTTTCACTTTGATTTTCAATCCACGTTTTAAATTCGATGAATGTTGTAAAAAAATCCTTTTTTCTAAACAAAATATTTTCTGCTAAAACCGTCAAAAAATAACTGGAACCACCGATTGATTTGATTTCCATCGGTCCACATAAATCTGAGTGAATCAAATCCAGTTTATTTTCACTACGTATTTTGCTTGATTTAAATGGTATACGTGCTTGTTTACCATATGCACACGTTTCACAAGCTTAAATCATCGACATGTCGTCTGCAAACTATATTCCGGAAACCACACCATCTCGCATTTTACATAAATCTTTGTGATTTATATGCCCAGGCCGCTTATGCCAAACCATAGAGTTTTCTTGTTTCGCAGTAAACATACATTTTTCGACACCACCACCAATTTTGTAAATGCCATCAATTGGCTTGCAATTTAACAAAGGACACATTTGATTATCATAGACAGCCATCACTGTTGAAAGTAACTGTATTTCCTTTCTCAACCATTTTCGATATCGACAGTAAATTCGCCGATAGTTCTGGGACATATAAAACCTCATCTACTTCAATTACAAAATTATTTACCTATAGAGGTTTACCTATCGTTTTCCATTTGCCTTCATCGTTGAATTGCTTGTTGCTGTAATTTGATTTACTTACTTTACGTTTTTTGACCAAATTTTCATTTGGTGTCATGTGTATTAACGCGCTGCTTTCAATCAGCTTGATTTGTTTTTCATTCCATCATTTGATGCGAAAGCAAGAAATGCCTTCTTGAAATTTGGTTTCTTGTTGACTGTTGGTTTATTCGTTTCATTCGAATTTTTATTCGGACAATCGGCTACCTTATGGCATTTTTCATTGCATTTACTGTATTTGAAACGGAAAAATCTTGTTGTTGTTTCTTTTTGGTCTGAAAACGATTATTCTTTTTACTCAGAACCGATCTTTGGTTCACAGATCCACTATAATTTACTATAATGGGCGCTCTACTATAATGGGCGCTTTCAGGGCACCCAACAGTTGGGAACATGTTGAGTAAAATCGCGGCCAACGCTATGAAAATGTTTAGCACTATGAAATTTTAAAATCAAATTTTCGATGATTTTACTAATCATGATAGGAGATCTGAAAGGACCCAATGTATTCCAAACGACAATTGGTGTTTCACATTTCTTCACCAATGGATAGAGAGATTTTTCAACATTTAAAACCAAACATGACAAAGCCTGATCAAGTTTTTCTGCTTTGTCTTCAACAACAACGGGATTTTCTTCGGTTGATGTAGCATTCTTTACAATACAATTCTTCAATTTGTGAAATGCCATGAAATGTTTCATAGCTAACGACCACGAATCATAATTTTCGCTGCCTTTCGCTGACAGTTTTGACTTCTGTGTCTTTCGTTTTTTTTTTCTTTTATATTCGGAGAGTCGATAGAAAAATGCTTAAACATGTGTTCTACGTGTTTTTATCAAACGTTTCTTTTCTTTGCTATTTTTCGACAAAAAGTCAAGAAAAAATTTCACAATTATTTAGGACGTGTTCGATTTCTGTAATAAACAATTTTTCATGATAATTTTGACATTAACAGAATAATTTTCTCTTCCGCACAACCATAACCATTGAGTTCATTTGCATTCCGAATACATGAAATATTTTTGACATTTTTAAAAGATTGGAATACTTGTAATTGTATATAGAAAATAAATCAACTGAAGCTTATTTTGGTTTAAATATTAAATTCAACGTGTTAATTCAGTTTAAAGATTTATCATTAGTTGAACTCTAAACAATATTTGAATTATAAATTCCCAATCCAAAATATGGCGAATTCCCAATGTGAACAAAATATTATTCAAAAATTATTTCGGTTGTGTGAAATTTTAACGCATAGCTGCTGTAATAATTTGGTTGCACTCAGCACAATGTCAAAATTATTACAGTAGGAATAATTATCACGGTATTCGGATGAGTCCTATGTAACTCAAAAATATTTTAGTAAACGTACTGCAAATGATCTCATTGGTTATGTGGAAGAGAAAATTATTCTGCTAAAGGACCTGTCCGAATACTCTAATAATTTAATTTTCTGTAGTAATTTTGACATTAGTGAAATAATTTTCTCTTCCATAATTTGCTATAGTTCGATTGCTGTCTGAATACTGAAATATTTTTGACATTATTAAAAAATTGTAATAATCGTATATTTCAATAATTGTAAAACTATATAAATAAATAAACCAATATTTAAATAATTGTATTAATTTAGTTGAACAAGCAATAATTTGTTATATTCATAACTTAAGCAAATATAATTTAGTAATTCAAAATATGACGCATTTCCAACAACAATGAAATAATACAAAAATTATGGTGTAATATTTTAGTTGCATTCAGAACCATTACAAAGTTATTACTAATTACAATAGAAATAATTATCACAGTATTCTGACAGGTCCTAGTCAAAATTATCACGGGAAAATTAATTATTATAGAAATCGGTGACGTCCTTAATCTTTTTGCACAAATTCAAATAATAATCGATTATTTATTTAGCCAGATGCCACAGAATCGAATGGATTCTGGGCCCATAACCTGTTGAAATAATGAAAACACGTTTTTGTAGTTTTGTGTATTTCACTTGAATAAATCTTTTATTTTCCAAAAAACAGACATAAAATTAAATGCCTGCTATTACAATGGAATGAATTATTATACAGCATTTACATGCGTCCAACATTTTTTTTCTGCAAAATGAAAAAGATATAACAGTGGCTTTTTGCAAGACAAGGAAAGAAATATATCCCAACAAAATTTTACATTTTTTTAAGCCACTATATAGCAAAAATCACTATAAAATGTTGTCATAAAAATAAATATAAAATATAAATAAAATATATTCGATCCGAGTATTTTTATGGCAACATTTTTAAAATGAACAAGAAAAAAAATTATTTCGTACATATTTATAAATGTTGAGGATTCGTAATAAAAACAGACGCCATAGATAAAAATGTAAATTTCGCATTTGAATTCATTGTAAATAAATATATTATGATCCTATAAAAAAAATTACGCCATTATTATATATGTTTATTCCTTTCTGGCTGGCATATTGAATATTTTTATATAGCGGATCCTTCTTATTTACCTGCAAAAAATTGTAGAAGAAAACAATTTTCTACATGTAAATGCCTCATTATGTCCCTATTCCATGGGGAAAAAATATTATCTCAGCAAACTAAAACGAGACAAAAATATAGATCGACTATTTGAAAGAAAGGGGATCCGATTATAGTTTGCTGAGCATTTGCTGAGGAAATTGTTGCTGAGTTGTCATAATTTTTCATAAAAAATATCAAGTTTAGTATTTTTTATGGCAACCAAAAGGAAAAAGACCATCCCCACTCCTTTTCAATTTTATTTCAAAAATATTTCTATGGATAAAACAATGCGCTCACGTATATTATCGTAAAGTATATGTACGTGTAAAAATTGATTCAATCCAAATAATTATTTTAGATACAGGTGTTTGTTAAATTCTTGTGTATGAGAAGAAAATGTTTTTTAATAAAAATAATTTAATGCACGATTGCACGTATTATTTTGTATTTTATAAATTTTATAGCAGAACACATTTTATTTATTTTCGAAAATTGATTATAGAAATGAAATAACATGATTTAGCCTATCCCAAAAGTATTATTTAATATATTAGTAAGTTCAAGGATATATAATTCATTGTTAAAATTTAAAAATAAATATTTTTTCTTTTTTCAAATAATTTATAGGCTAAATTTTGTTGATGCTAAATTTCACTAAAATCACAAGATTCTGTTCGTTCCAAAAGTAATATTATTTTTTTTAGTAATTTTTGGGATATATTGTACAATTCTTTGTTAAACATTCAAAATGAAGACTTTTCATATTTTTAAATAATTTATAGGTTACATTTTATCGACGTCAAAATATCTCCAATTTTTTCTACCATAAAATAAAAATGTTCTGTCTCAGTCGCTCTAATGAAAATTTTAGCTCTTGTCTTTGTCATATGCTCAGCAAAAGTTTTGTGTTTTTTCCATGGAATAGTAGTATAAGGACAGTGTATTTTTAACAATACTTCATTATAAAAATATTATGCAACTCAACGAAATTATTTAATCTTCAACATACTCTCGTTATCACTGTATCCATTAATATTTGCACTATAAACTATGATATATGTACCACACCCATATTTATTTATAACTAGCTGACCCGGCGAACTTCGTACCGCCTCAAAATCAATAAATGTTGCTTAAAGTTATTATAGCTTAATTAAATTGACTTTTTTTATTAAGATAAAATGAATTTCTCTCTCTCTCTCTCTCTCTGGCACTATACCCCATCAAGAGATTTGGCCGCCTTAAATGAGGTTTAATAATCATATTTTCATTTCGGATAATGACTAATGAGTGATTAATTCATTCATTGATCCTAAACCAGCCGTGCAATTTTTTCCTTGTCACTACCGGGAATTGAACCCGAGACCTCCGGGGCGGATAAAATGAATACTCCAAATTAATTAAATTCAATCAAAATGAAATATATTTTAATTACATTGAAATGAATGTAATTCACGTGGCAGCAAGGAATTCGTTTTATTGAATTGATTCGAAATGATTCGCGTAGCATTGTTGCACTACTTTCTTTTAAACTATTTCCTGAGTAGGTTGCAATAGGGTCGATTCCCTTCAGTAAAACATCTTGTGATATACGACATTTTCTGTTTTATTGTCAGGTGCGAGAACGAACAAAGCGGATGGTATATCGACACGTGAACATGCTATGTACAATTGGCCTTGAGAGAAACATTCATTTTCTAGATTCAGGCCACAAACACTCAAGGATGGGCCTTGTGATTTGTTGATCGTCATGGCAAATGCAAGACGAATCGGAAATTGAATTCGTTTAAACTCGAATGGCATATCGGTTGGGTTAATCAGAATTCTCGGAATGAGAACTTCCTCACCTTTGAACTTTCCTTGAGATTTCTCAAAATAAAACGCGTTCCGTTATATAGTTTTAGTTGATTCAGGTTTCGTAGCATGATGATTCCCGGCAACACACCAACTTTCAGTTGTAAATTGTGCGGGGGCAAGCCAGCCAGATCCAATGAGTTTAAAAATTCAGTTGGACAGTTGGTTGATTCGTCTTTGTTTGTCACACAGTCGATAGATTTGAAGGAATGAAGTGGACCGACGATTAGATTTTGAATTGTGAAATTTAAGTGAGCCCCATTTTTGTTCTTTGCCGCAAGAATTACTCGTTCACTCACCCGCAATTGTGATTTTTGTGGTTAGTAATATTGTTCGGGAACACTTTGTTGATGAGCTCATCCTTCGTTGAGACAAAATTGCAAAAGTTCTGAGGAAACGAAATCAATCCAATCGATTCGTCGACCGGAACACGGCCATTACCGATAGTCAGCAATTGCTTGGAGAAACCTTTGGCAGATGGATCGTTTAACCACAGACAATCAAATTAAATTTTTCGTTCGTGCTAAAAAATGAAAACAAAATATATTTCTGACAATTTCAATGTCATCGTTGTATCTGTCATTTTTCGTTAAACTGCGTATACGTTTACGCAAAAAAACAAAATATTTTTGGTTGTTTGCGGCTATTTAAAGAAAATGAGCTCGCAGTTTAAATTTTTACGTTTACATAGAATGAAATATCTCTGTTAGGATGTCTCTGGTTTAACAATGCAACTCGCATGTTTGTCGTCAGCTGAAGTTTCATCACATAGCGCCACGCGCTACTTTTGAGTTTTTCCGACTTTTCTTTTTTCCTAAACCACCACTGTATTGAGACGAACAAAATAAAAAAAACAAAATGTACTAAATATATGAGAAAATGAATTTTCTTGATAAATTTTTTTTTGGTGAATTTTTCCAATGTTTTAATAGTTATTATGCTATTCGGAACGGAGTCAAACTCAACAAAACAAAGATCATAAAAATCGGTCCAGCCGTTCTTCAGTTATAAATGGTGTAACTAACCCGACTTTGTTTTATATATATAGAAGATAAGTAGATGAAATAAAAAAAAATTGGATAAAAAATAAAATGGTAAATGTGCATGCTGCCTCCAGTCGGATTCGTATCCAGTACCTTGCAGTCCAAGCGCCGAAGCTTTAACCACTGCACCACTCGTCACATACAAACTACACCTACAAAATTCATATAAAAAAAAAGATTTTTTTATTAGATTTTTGGGGCTTCCCTTTTGAGTTTTTCCGACTTTTCTTTTTTCCTAAATCACCACTGTATTGAGACGAACAAAATAAAAAAAAACAAAATGTACTAAATATATGAGAAAATGAATTTTCTTGATAACTTTTTTTTTGGTGAATTTTTCCAATGTTTTAATAGTGGGTTGGGGACGATATGCCGATTTTTAAAATGTCGATTCCAAAATGTCGACTACCGAAATGCCGACTAGAAAAATGTCGACAGGTACATTTTGTCGATTTACAAAATGTTGATTCTAAAATGTCGACATGGACAAAATGTCGATTCCAAAATGTCGACTTGGAAAAATTTCGGATGTTCAAATAAATGTTGCCGGCAACATTTATTTGAATATCCGAAATTTTTCCAAGTCGACATTTTAGAAAAGTCTTAAATATTTGAAACTATCAAGCGCGTGAGTGTGTGTGTGTGTGCCAGTGCGTGTGTTTGTGTGTGCGTGTGTGCGTGTGTGTGTGTGTGTGTGTGTGTGTGTGTGTGTGTGTGTGTGTGTGTGTGTGTGTGTGTGTGTGTGTGTGTGTGTGTGTGTGTGTGTGTGTGTGTGTGTGTGTGTGTGTGTGTGTGTGTGTGTGTGTGTGTGTGTGTGTGTGTGTGTTTGTGTGTGTCTGTGTGTGTGTCTCTGTGTGTGTGTGTCTGTGTGTGTGTGTGTGTGTGTGTGTGTGTGTGTGTGTGTGTGTGTGTGTGTGTGTGTGTGTGTGTTTGTTTGTATGTGTGTGTGTTTGTTTGTGATGCGGATCCCATCATTTGAATTATATACATAGCTAGTTAAAATAAGCAATCTAGTAAAGAAATTGAACAACTTTAACTCAAATATTATTTTACCTAAAAATACAAAGTCGATATATCTGCTGATATTTTGAAATCTGCATTTTTAAAATCAACATTTTCTTTAGTCGACATTCTGTCCAGTCAACAATTTTTCTTAACCACAAATCGATATTTTGTCCAGTCGACTTTTTCTTAGTCGATATTAAGGGGGGATCCCTTTAATAGTTATTATGCTATTCGGAACGGAGTCAAATCCAACAAAACAAAGATCATAAAAATCGGTCCAGCCGTTCTTCAGTTATAAATGGTGTAACTAACCCGACTTTGTTTTATATATATAGATAAGTAGATGAAATAAAAAAAAATTGGATAAAAAATAAAATGGTAAATGTGCATGCAGCCTCCAGTCGGATTCGTATCCAGTACCTTGCAGTCCAAGCGCCGAAGCTTTAACCACTGCACCACTCGTCACATACAAACTACACCTACAAAATTCATATAAAAAAAAGATTTTTTTTTTAGATTTTTGGGGCTTCCCTTTTGAGTTTTTCCGACTTTTCTTTTTTCGTAAACCACCACTGTATTGAGACGAACAAAATAAAAAAAACAAAATGTACTAAATATATGAGAAAATGAATTTTCTTGATAACTTTTTTTTTGGTGAATTTTTCCAATGTTTTAATAGTTATTATGCTATTCGGAACGGAGTCAAATCCAACAAAACAAAGATCATAAAAATCGGTCCAGCCGTTCTTCAGTTATAAATGGTGTAACTAACCCGACTTTGTTTTATATATATAAATGTACGCCTATGCTGTGAGATAGTCTACCACTTGGCCGCGACCTAATGTTTAAAACGCAATCATTTTCAGCAACATCAGTGTCGTCGTCTTCCCTCTAAACATGGTGAATCGCAAGCGAATCACAAGCGAGGTCATTCTTATATGAAAGACCTCGCAAACGACTCGCCTTGGCGAGTCAAAAGCGAGTCGTTAGTGTTTCACCTGGCGTATGGAAATTAAAATGAAAGCGAGCTCATGTAAATGTATTGGTAGTTCGTATTCTCTTCACATTAGAGCCATTTACGACGTGCGGGTGAATTAAAAGCGAGTTACAGGCGAATCAAGAATGAAATGCAGGCGACGTTAAAGTGAATCATTAGCGAGCAGCGTTTTATTTTTCAATCAATACTTTCATAAATAATGTCTGAAAAATAAAATTCAAAACGTTGATTTCAATAAATTCGTATAAATTTATTTCTAACATTTTAATATATAATAATAACATATTATTAATACTATATTAACACTATTAATTAATACTACACTATTAACTATTATTTATATTTATTAGATATGTACACTTATTATTATTTTTTAATATTTTTTTATCATTAATGATAATAAACAAAATGGCTACCTTACCTATAATAAATATGCTCGTGTATACTATACTAATTTTCCATGTATTGGTGTCGTATGAAAATCTTAATTCGCGTGCGACTCGCTTTTGTGTCAATTTGGCGAGGCCTCGCATATTTATTTAGAGGGTTGCTTTGGATTATTCAACTTTTTTAAAAACATCGTTTCTGTATCAGTTACTACGTATATATTAGAGATTCAATCCGGATCGAATCAACTTAGAGTTAACTTTGGATTGAAACCGAGTTATCTTTTTTAGCGTATATATTGGCGACTTATGTTTGGATCGAATCGAAACCGAGTTGAGATAAACGTCAAAAAATTATTCTATATACATATTTCTAAATTTAATTAAATTCAAATAAAAATTAAAATACTTAAACACCAATTATACACTCGCAAATAATCGTAAATGAAATAAAAATGGCGTTATTTTATTATTAATATTTTTATAAAAAATTGTTGTTGTTGTTTTTCGACTCGATTCCGTATATATTGATGTTTTTAAGGATTGATTTAACTCGATTCTACAAATTTGGTTGATCGAATCGAGTTAACGCGAAGTTGACTCGATCCCGTATATATTGAAATTTAGATCCGGGTTCAATCCGGATTGAATTCTTAATATATATGTAGTAAGTAATAAAGAGCACGGGCCGATTGTTTTTTACTTTATATTCAGGAAGTAAGCATATATTGCACGTTATTCAATGTTAAATTTTTATCGGATCGAAACGTATTACGGCCAGTTTAAATCTAAGTTTCCTACTATCTAAATTGAGTTTTAGCTCACACTAGTTATTGATTAGTCCTAAACTTCAAGACTACATTTATTTTAAATTTTTTAATTAAACATCAAACGCGGTTTGTTTTATGCCATCTACGAACAATTTATATGAACTAACTACAGTGAGTAACTTTTATAATATTCGGGTTTTCTATAATCTTCAGGTTTCCAAGGCTTTTTGGTATTAAAATATCAAAAATGTTAATTTTTCTTTTTCAATAATTATGATTTTATTTATTTTCAATAGAATCCAAATATTTTCATATTAAATAAAATTACCATAACATTATTAATAACATTAGAACAAAACATACTATTATTACATCGTTACTTCAATATTCGGTCAAAATCAAAAAATTCGCTTTTAACGTTAATTTTTTTAAATTAATATTTTGTGGGACATCCCTTCTGCTTGGAAACGTGATGTAAGCATTTTGGCATATTCTCAACAATTTTTTTGCAATAATTTTGGCTGATTTCAGTTGGTCTAGAGCGTCCCATATATTTTTGATGGGATTCAAGTCAGGTGATTGGAGAGAGGTTTCTATCACTTTTGGACAATTATATAATAGCCATTCTCGAACCAAATATGACTTATGTTTAGGATCATTGCCCTGGTAAAATTTAAAAGTAGACAATATGCTTAGATTTTCAGCGCTTTTGTTAAATTTTTTTTAGAATGTCTAAATACATTTCTTTATTCATGTTTCCATTAATAAAAACTAATTTCCCAACCCCTCTAGCTGATATACAATCCCTACACTACTACATGACCACTACCATGTTTTACAGCTGGAGCAATATTGAATGGTTTGAGTTCCTCATTCCACCTGCGCCACATCATATTCCGTCCATCTGATCCAAATACGTTATATTTGCTCTCGTCAACAAATATTATTACGTCGTTCCAGTAACTGGAATCTTTTCCAATATATTCCTTGGCGAAGTGAAATCGGTTTTTTCTGTTTCGCTGATTTATAAATGGTTTTTTCTGGCTACGCGGCCGTTATAACCTTGTTGTTTTAATGTTCTGCGGATGGTTTGCTGATGTACCCAGTTCTTACAGCGCGGATTTTTTTTAATTTTTCTTAATATTCAACATTCATCACTTTCTGTTAATTTTTTAGGTTGGCCGTTTTGCTGTTTCAAAATAATTCTCCCTTCATTTTTATATCTCCGAACGATATCGCCTACTGTACTTTTTGGTATAATCAGCCATTCTGCAGTTTCCGCATACGTATAGCATATTGGCAAACTATTAACTTTCGTTGCTCTAATTTCCTCGCTTACGGCCCATTTTAAATTTTAAAAATAAAAAATTTACTTTACAATATCACGGTCAAGTGAGACCTACCTAAAATTAACAAAATCCTTCAAAATATCGAAGTACCGTTATTACACAAATATGTAAATGCATATACAGTCAAACCTGTTTTTGTGCGGTAATAGGGATTGCACAATAAAAATCGCACAAAAAACCCGCACAAAAACAGGTTTCACTGTATATAATGGAAAAAACCGAATATTAAAGTAACGTTAAAATAGTAGTCTATTTTGTTTTAATTTTTTTTATTACAATCCTTATTTATTTATTTCATACCAAACTATTTGAATTTTATTGAAAAATAATAAAATTTTAATTTTTGATATTTTAATACCAAAAAGCCTTTCAAACCTGGGGCCCTATTATGGAAAAAATGCGATTTCGCATTTTCATACGATATCGCATTTTGGTATTATAGAACAATATTTTCGCAAAAATGCGAACGCCATATTACAAAATGACACGGCGGATTTTTGCGAAACTATATTTGACAAATGCGAATTCTCATAAGCAGTCGAATATCGCATATTTATCGTTCAATCAATTTAAATTTCATGTTGTTTAAATAATTAATTTTTAATAGAATTTTTTTAAATAAATAATAAAAAGCTATTATAAAAGTGGTAATAGTAAAATTTAAAGTTTTATTATCACATAATTCAATGTGGTTTGACGTGTTTCGTTTTTTAATATTGACGTTGTACCACCTTCTTCATCATCTTCCCAATTTATATTTAAATATAAGGCAACACAATCCATTTAATATTTTTATTTATTGATAGAATAAATAAATGCAAAAACACTGCGAATCGTTATATAGGTTATAAGAATAGACAGATGTTGTAATGACATTAAAAAAAATTCCCAATAAAAATTTCCTTTTGGGAAACGCGTTATATGCGATAATCGCATTTCATAATACAAACACAACGGGCGGATCGTATCCGCAAAATCGCAAAAAATGCGAAATGCGAACGGTTTCATAATAGGGCCCCAAAACATTAAAAACGAATACATATTAAAGTTACCCACTGTATCAATTTAGTTGGCCGAAAATTTAGACAAACTATATCCTCGACTAAAATATCCGTATAGTTATCGATTACAAGTAACAACACATCGCAAAATTTTACACACACTCATAATAAAACACACATATTAAAACCTGCGCGTATCACACGAATGACACGGGTATTAATTACCACATCAACAAATGATATCTAAACAACTCCCGCATAGAAGCCAGCTATCGAGTCTTAATAATATGAGGCGCTCTATCGGCACTCGTGAACTGGGTTTTAAGACCATCTGAATATTTTGCGATGGGTTAAAATCAGTTACGGATGACTGCAGGCCTCTGATGCGTTTTCAAATTTACTTTTCAATCAAATATTTATGATGGCTGGTCGCTTGTACTTAAATTTGAAAGTGATTAGCATATGTTCGGTATTATAATATGGGGGTCTGAAAATCATAAGGTTGAGTCATCATTTTAAAGCATACATATATTTCTTAGTAATCCTATTTAAAAACCATATCTAGACCCTGTAAAGTAAAGTGCTTTCTCACATCATAATTCTTTTATGTTCTCAAAATAACATGCCATTGGCAAATAATTTCATAATTATGTAGGTAAAATGTGCATAAATCAAGTAACAAATTACAGAACTTGAGTTTTTTATATTTAGGTAAAGTTCTAGCCGGCTGCATTTGGTTTCTAATAAAAATACTTCTCCTCTATGGAGATACTGGTAGTACTAAGAATAATGGTACCTCATGCTTTATTAGCGAAGATAACTCATCCAGTTTGAAGGATAAGTTCAATAATTGAAAAAAAAAAAAAAAAGTTTGAAGATATCCGCTTTCTTCGAAAGAGTTAGTTAATGTTTAATGACTGTAGATCATGAAACGCGGTCTCTAGCTCAATAAGTTACTTTCTACTAAACCCAAGACATTTTATTTAAATAATTTAATTATAATTGTATTAAGAAAACACTCAGATTTTTAGTAAAAAAAAACATTTTGGTACAGCTTTAATCAACAATTTATTTGCAATATCGACAAAATGGTAATATTTAAGGGAATCTAAATTCTGCAGGATTATAATCATATGTACATTTCACTAAAGCGTAAGCCTTATCACATGTATCCTTGAATTTATTTTCTGAAACAAGATATTTGCGTTTTAGAAGCTAAAACTATATATAAAATGTTGATAAATAATTACGAGCATCTTTACAAGCATTTATGGCTTCCTTCGCTTTATCCTTTAGCTCCGCTGGAACCATGACATCGAGTTGCGCCAATATCTTTGAAATACTGAGTTCACCTTTCTTGGTAAGCTTTACGTATCACAATATTAATTTTTAAAAAATTATAAATAATAATATTTAAAATTAATGAAATTTATATCTTACTGTGCCCGCCATCTGTCCAATACACATCGTGTAGCACTGAAAAGCCAAAATAATTTAAATGCTGGAAACTATATTTTCGTTATCTACCTTGTAATCCTTTTCATCTGGAAAAACACCGTCCATAAATCCATCTAGTCCTTCCACAGTAACTTTGTATTTCGGCATGCAAGCGCCTCTCATCGTAGCCATCGAGGCTTCGAGCTGTTTCATTGTCATCTAAATATAACGAATACCACAATATTTTATCCATTTTATGTATTTTGGAGTAATAATAATGTCTAGCTATATATTCATACCGCACATAATGACTGGCCAATTAGCATAAACATGAAAAACAACACTGTGAAAACGTGTATCCTTAGCATTTTAAACCACTTAGATTATAACACCTCAATTTAATTTTTATTATCTCACCACCTGAATCACTTTTTATCCATTAAGAAAATCAAAATCGATCTACGAACGCTTTTTTGTATCTTTGTGAATTTATAGACTATCAGATTATGCTTAATCATAACAATGTCAGATGTTGTAAACTGTTTAGAAATTATAAACGTAAAATTTTTATGTACATTTTTACAAACAATATGGAAATCAGACACCTCACTTCCGATCGCATCCTTACAGTTTTATGCGTACTAATAGGAGACATTTTTTACGTTTTACATTTACGCTTTAAACTCAGTGAAAATGTTTCAATGCCCTGAAAAAAATATTTCCGGAACACCAACCATGTATGTAAGTAGCATCACTTTGATATATGAATTATGAACTAGCAATTAAAATGTTTATTTTATATGCATTCAATTGACATTTCGAATCACATACAATTATCTTAATTAAATTAAAATGAAATTGAGAATTTGTATTGTATGGTTTGTTATGTACATCGGTATAAGTAAATATACGCAGTTTATATAACGGAAAATAGAAATTAATGCAAAACTAATAATTAGTGGTTCACGTGTTTTTCATTTTGTGGATAGTTTCTTATTAGAAAAACTACCTACTAATATGGCACTATACATTTATTAAATTGCTAATTAATTTAATAATAAGCTGGGCGGTTTCCAAATAATACAACGCTAATTTTCTTGTTCGAAAGCGGATTGACAGTTACTTTAATTATAAAGAATTACTTTTCTAATTTTAAAGAAAAATGCTTGAATAATTTTCTTGTGTGGAGTTGCATCAATAATGTCGCATATTGGAGTATCTTATAATTATCGATTACAACTAACAACACATCGTAAAATGTTACACACGCCCTTCTCTGTAATTTTAATTAATAAAACCTGCGCGTATCACACGAATAACACCGGTATTAATTACCACTTCAACAAATGATATCCATGCAAATATAACAATTCCCACAGAGAAGCCGGATATCGAGTCTGCGATGCTCTATAGTCATGGTTGTTCTATCAAAATATCTTTCGTAGTCGTGTAAATTGACACTTTATAAAGCACTTATGTGATCTGTGCCAACTTTCCAAAGGGAGAGTTGGACCTTGACCATCAACAACTAACTCTAGAAAGATTATTATCATTTGAGAGAAACGTCATTCGGTCTATTTCCGTCTCGCGTCGGATATTCATATTATGAAACTAAAAAAATCCGATCCCCGCGGATTTTATACTATTATGAAATAAAAATCCGATTTAGCGGATTTTTCGACAAAATTCAATTGTCAAATCCGACAGTTAGTTAGGTGACAGATATTGTAGTATACGCACGGAAAATATATCGTAGTTCATACTTTTTATATATGTTATTTAATTATTTAAAATTTAATAAGTTTTTAAATGTAAGTACATATCTCTATTAAATTATTTTAATCAAATTTAAATGTGCCAAGTATATACTGAAAATTTCGAGTTTGACTGTAAAAATACATGTTTCATAATACGAATATCCGCCGCGGACCCGATTTTACGACAACGTATTTTCCGACGGTATCGTATTTTCCGACCAATTTCATAATAGGCCCCCTGGATTGACGGCGTCGAACAAGACTTTCGAGTAATAAGATGTCGAAACTGGAGAGAGCGAGCGATGAACCGAGACAGTGTTCTGAAAAAAAGGTCAGGTTTATGGAAAGAAAACTCATGGATTTTAAACCACGATAAATGTACAATCTCACAAGGCTACCATTGTGAACGAATTTCTGGCCAAAAACTCCACGAATATCATCGAATAATCATCGATTTTTTTCTTTCTCTTTCTTTTTTCTTTTTTCGATATTTTAATTCACCATATACATACTACATAGGGTTAAATGCTTAGTGACAACCCAAGTATCGCTACTTCCAAGTTATTTCGATTTTTATGGAACAAAGTTCCACGGTCAAGTTCCATTTTATTACAAGTTTTACTATATAAACTGTGGAACAAAAACACGAAACTCAATGAACTGGATATTATGTGAGCTCCATGTCTTCCATGAAATATCTCAAAAATGTAACGGAAGTTGGAACTTTCAAAATGAGTTTCATTTTGTTATACTTGGGAAGTTAAATTTTAAAACAAATAAAATTTACGATTTGGCGCTATATTATAGATGACACACAAACAAAACATTGCAAATATAGACTGAAGAAGGAAGACATTTCCCAAACCGGTCTCAAAATAATACACAAAATTATCACAAAAAGTTTTTTTTATCTACTACTAGCAGTACCCCGCGCGCGTTGCTACGCTACCAACTAAAATAAATTTGAAGGAAAGACACTATACAAATATTCAATTCATTTTGAGTCATTTTATTGATTTTGTTCATTCGAAAAAATTGTGACATTGCAGCGTTTCGTTTCAATTCGGTATTTATTGAAGGGCTGTGAGATACACAATATTTCTTGTTTTTCCATCTGGTGCGTAAACGAATAAATCAAATGGTTTTCCGATGCGTGAGCAGGCCACATAGAGCTGCCCATGTGAGAAGCATGGATTCTCCAAATTTAATCCACATACTTGCAACGATTGTCCTTGTGCTTTGTTGATAGTTATTGCGAAAGCAAACGTTTGAATTTCAATGGCATATCTGTCGCGATCATTGGGATACGTGGTAACAGTACGTCTTCACCTTTGAATTTTCCAATCAAAATTGTTTCCTCGATAACATTCTTCATCATTTTCTTGACTGAGAGTCTGGTTCCGTTGCAAAGTTGTGGTGGATTTATGTTTCGAAAAAGAATGATGGGTATGCCAATTTTCAATGTGAGAACGTGCGGTGGTATGCCTCGCAAATCAAGCGAATTCAAGTATTCAGTTGGATATTTGACAACTTCGTCTTGATTCCATTATGAATAGTGAAGTTGATGGTATTGACATCGATGTTTTTGGCCGCTAATATAGCACGCGTACTACCAATTCGTCTATGCTTTCTGTGATCTTACAGAAGTTTGCTGGCAAGGTAATACATTGCGTAGATTCATCAATTTGCATTCGCCAATTTCCAATATCCATTAATTGTTTTGCAAAATTACCAGCCGATGCATCCCGTTGTAATGTACACGCATGTTGGTTTTCAAAGTCAATTTCCGTTCTTTCACAAAACAATAAAATGAGTGTGCCACCGAAGATCCGTGCGTTTCCTCTCAAATCTCGCAGTGTACGATCAAGCGCTTCCAATGCTTTTTTTTATGTTTAAATCTATGTAATCTGTTCTGGGGCCGAGGCACTCCCAACTCTTTCGCAGTTCACTTTTACCGTCCTACTTTACGCATTGCTTGCTAAATCGAGGACGTACGGCTATAGGTCCGATTTACGTAGAACCATCTGCACATTGCATTGCTCCATGCCAGCCTATAGAACTGACATGGAAGATGGGTCGGCCCATGAGTTGTTCACTCCGACAGGGGGTCATAGTTGTGTTCATTTCCATCATCGATCGTAATCGAATGATGAAAAATCTCTTTTCATCCTGCCCCTATCGGGATTCGAGCCCGGTACCTCCCGATCCAAACGCCAAAGCTTTAACCACTGTGCCGTTTGGTCGGTTTCCAATGCTTTCTTGTGGGACATTGTACATTCGTCCCATATGATAATTTGACACGTTTGGAGTACTTTGCCCATTCCAGAGTTTTTGCTGATGTTGCATGTCGGTGCCTCAGTGTTTTCTAAATTCAACAGCAGTTTCAATGCTGAATGTGCTGTTCGGCCACCATCCAAAAGAGTTGCCGCAATTCAGGATGATACAATGGCCAGTGCAATATTATTTTGAGATCGTATGGTTACTAAAATGAGTGAAAAAAGAAAAATATTGTCTGTACCACCGGGCGCATCTATGAAAAACAATCCACCGCTTTGTTCAGTGATTGCACGCATAATTCTGTCATACGCAATGCGTTGTTCTGGAACCAACTGCGGAATATTTGTCTGAACAAATGTCCCCAGTTCGTCAGAATCAAGTTGCAAATCACGATCGAAAAGGTCGTTCGGAGCAGGCATTCCCAGTTGCACCAGTGCCTTGTTAGCGATTGCCAAACATATGTCTTCAATCAAAATCAATGCCTCATTATACACGTTTGGTGTGAATTGAATGTCCGGATTTTGATTCGCAGCGCGCAAACGATATAGAATATCTTCTTCACTGACGTAGTCCTTGTATTTTTACCAAAGATCTTTTGGATTAGGTGGGAATCAGGTTGTCAATATTATGGCAAATAACGTGCGTATTTGCTGTGGTCGAGTAGTATTCGATGCATCAGAAAGTGCAGTGTCCCAATGTGCATCATTCTCAAGAAGATTTAGTTCATGGCAAGCTTGGCGATAAGTGGCGCACATCTGACCGTTCACTGTTCTTAAATCTTGGAAAGATGTCGGTCCACATACATTGATTAACAGCAATCGCAGATAGAAGCATTCTGTATTGTTCGGGTGAACAGTGTACAGACGACCCAATGGGTCACTGGAATACAAATTGGGATGTCCTTGAACTGCTTTACATTGTTTGAGATGTTGAAAGTTTTTAGCCGATGCATTCCATGTGTAGAATTTCGGTACCTCAGAATAAAGTAGAGTATTTGCAAAAATATCATCTTGGCACAATGAGTAAAATGCAGTTAAAGTTGTTGCCGGTGGAACCAATTGTCTTGCACGTACATTATCTGCTGTGAAGTACACGCGCTGT
Organism: Nephrotoma appendiculata; assembly: GCA_947310385.1. Classification (NCBI taxonomy): domain Eukaryota; kingdom Metazoa; phylum Arthropoda; class Insecta; order Diptera; family Tipulidae; genus Nephrotoma; species Nephrotoma appendiculata. The sequence goes on from OX371223.1 coordinate 229,714,322, forward strand.
CCATTCTCGAGATGCACCGCCAAGTGTACTGTTGGATCTCGTTCAAGGATTGGAAATGATCGCTGAACTCACCACTTCTGCGATGAAGAATTATGTCGCGCGATTCGAATTCCTTGCCAACTATCACGATCACCACTTCTTCGATTGTTGGTGCATTGAATTGTCTTTTGTGCTGGCCAACGGGTCTTTTGTCTGCTCGAATTACAACTGCGTACTCATCGGCTGGCATTCATTGAATGGCGGTTTTAAGCAACTGAACTATTTCATGGTGTTGATCAAAAAGGGCTTGTAACGCAAACACGATTTCTCGCCCGCATTATAATGACATCGTTGTTCAATTTGTTCATCACTGTTTGCCATGAAATAAATTTGAAGAAACGTGTGATCTGCGTCCGGCAATTGTAGAAGCGATCCGGCACGATGATAAATTTGCCCTTGGACTCTGAATGTTGGCATGTAATTTTCGCGCACGATGTTCGTTGCACCGAACGATGTCATTTGAAAACATGAATTGTATTTGCAGATGTTTTCCAAGAAATGCCTCGACTCACGTGTAACATCTGATAGTGGATATAATTCTGGCAGTTTAACTTTTCCATTGGCGCAGCACATTTCTGGCGTTTCGTTCTTAAATTTGAGGGCGCTACAATACATGCAAATTTTATCCATTTTTCCAATGACGACACTTGAATGAAGACTATAATCATTATTACTGTCATAATGGAATGTACCAAGATTTAAATCAGCGTACAGCTTGCTTGTCGCTTTGGAGGCATAATTGTACGGGAACGACGTGAAAAATGCGTTTGAATTTATTAGATGTCAATCAGCAATCCGAATCTTGCAATGTATCCAATCCAATTGAACCGGCTGTTCACACACGGATGGAAATGTTAATATTGACGGTGATCATCAATTCGCTGAGGGAAATTTAAAGTAAAAAAAAAACAGCATTCGAGAATTGTTGAAAACGATTTTAATTCCACTCACGATAATATCCGAAAAAAAACTGACAGCAAATGATTTCAGAACGTCAATCAGCAGTCAGATCCTTCACATACACATTCGATGATCTTCGTGAATTCACTGTAGAGAATGAATAAAATCAGCTCACGGAAACTACGAAAATTCAATTCGATTGAATTATTTATCTAAATTATTAATTTAACTCACAAATAAAACTATTCGAAAAACGCTCCCAAATAAAATACGCACAATATTATATACAAAATAGTGTTGATTATAGAATTGTAGTATTCAACATTTATATGAGCTTTAAATATTTTTGATAATAATGGTGAATGTGGTACTATCCAGCGGTTATCAATTTCAGCGTTAGTATTTAGGTAGTACTTGCATTGTTGTTGATCTTACATTATCTCCATAGGATCGTCGGCGATACAATGGATATCCATCGTTGCCTGTAATCGATTCAGGAATTAATTATCTAGGAAGAGCATTTACTATCGATCATACATGGCAAATTTATGTTTAATGCTCCACATGGGCCTACATGGGTCATCATTTTGAGTAACAATTTGGAAAAGTTCAGGATCATTTGTTGAGTCGGATATTTCTGCATATATAATGTTATCGAATTCATTTGACGAATTCATTTGACTGAATTTTATCCATGTAAGAATATGAGCATGTGGCAATCCTCGCTTTTGCCATTCAATTGAGTACATCCAATATCGAACAGAGCAGAAAACGTTGTGTTTTATAATAATATCAATCAAAGATTTTAATTTTAGCACTCGTGCAGTGATGTCATGTTGATTAGTAGGAGATTGTTCTGGCAATAACCAATTTTTAATTTCCGTCCGATTCAGATCGCATGTAAATGTGATGAATAAATCGGGACGTCCACAATTGCGAACGTCGCGGACTTCCGGTGTAAGTTGCTGGTAAAATTGTAATTCGGTCAAGGTCATTTACATTGCCATTATTTGCATTTCGGAGATGAATGTATTTTTCTGATAGTAGTTTTCGTTGATTTAGCCGAATGAACAATAACCGCTCTGTTTCTATTTTGGCGTACATGTCCACTACGTACTGATAATGTAACTGGTGACATTTTAAAATGTGATTTCTTGATTTTCACGAATCATTAATCTGTATGCATAGTAGTTCATGCAGTTTATCTTTTTGTTTGTTATTGTACCTGTATGATTGATAGAACCAAATATAAATTCTTTGTAATTTTTCTAAGTTATAAATGCAATTGTTTATTGAAAAATAGCTATTTACCAGTTGTAGAATTAATCATTTTCAGTTGGAAGTGGTACCCATCCTCTCCTTGCCAGAACAATATTGGGTATTTAAGTGCGTTATAAGATCTGTGAGTTTCAGATACACGTTGCTATTGACCATTTCGACGTTGTAAAATGATGTCTTTATATTCGAATTGATCGCCAACAATGGCAATGGTGACTTCATTTATTGTTGAAACATTGAATCGTCTGGAGTGCTCGTCAACCGGTGTTTTTCAGCTCTTATAACTATTTTGTGACTGTTGGGTGGCATTTGGTCAATTGCAGTTTTAAATAATTTTACTGTAATGATGAAACAAATTTGGCAAAGACTGAACAATATCGCGGTGTATTCCTGAAGTAATTTCACATCTTGTGTCGACTTCGTGATCATTATTTCCCAGAAAATATATTTAAAGAAATTTATGTTGTCCATCTGGAATTGGTCCTCACGACCTATAGAACTTACATATAAACTTTTATCAAAATCGGTACAGTAGGTCTTGAGTTTATTAATCTAAAACCTAGTATAGAAACTGTCACTCTCGATGGACCGATTTCGATTAACCGTTACAAAAATACTTCTTATGACGCATAGATCATATTTATAAATTTTTATTAAAAACCGTGCAAAAATTATTATATTGAAAGTTTTCTTTGGAAGCTGCCACTAACAGTGGACCGATTTCGATCAAGATTTACCGAAACACTCTTTTTAAACCTTACAGACACACAGATTTCAATATTTAATAAAACAAAACCGGTTTAATATATTTCCAAATTTATTTTTTTGTTTGAAAGTACAATCCTCCTGATTATTTTTGGAAAAAGATTTCAATCAAATGGGAGCCGCAGCTGGCCTTGGCGTACTCCATTCGGTCGGTTCAATATTTGAGCACATTTTGGGTTATGTGCGGATATATTTCGGCAATGGTTGCTTCAATGTTGGCTTTCAAATGCTCAATTGTTTGTGGATTGTCCGTATAACACTTGTCTTTCACGGCATCCTACAAATAAAAATGCAAATGCGTCAAATTACAGCTCCTTGCTGGCCAATTCACGTCACCATTTCGACTGATAATGCAGCTATCGAATTTTTGACGCAGTTTCGCTTTTGTAACGCCGATGTGTGGCATAGCACACTATCTTGCTGGAACCAAAGGTCGTCCAAACCAATATCTTTAAGTTATGGCCACAAAAAATGTGTTAACATGTGGCGGTAGTTGATTCCGTTGGTCGTAACGGTCGCGCCTGCTTCATCTTCGAAGAAATACGGCCCAATGTGCCACCACGCCACAAACCGCACCGAACCAAAAAATTATACAATCACTTTAAGAGTGTTTTTAAAAAATTAATAACAATTAGCAATTTTATTGATAATCCCTGTAATATACGAAAGTTTTCTTTCAACAGCAAATGAGTCAGCTACAGCTTGCTCTTTCCGACAACCGTCACAATAGATATTTAAAATGGGATTGCTGATTCAATGCTAATATCACTAGAAGTCTCATCAGTATTCCAGAGAGGAAGGTACACAAAATACAACGTTGATGATGAAAATTAGAAACAGTATTGGCCCGAGAACTTTATCTTGTGGAGCTCCGTAATTAATTGGAAGTTTGCTAACTGTTACGGTAAAAACCGAAATCAGGAAATAAAAATTGGTTCGAATAAAAATTGGTTAAAACTGTTTTCTTGCTTCAAAATCTACTAAATGAGAGTCCTATATTCTCGAAATGGTTCAGTCTTCACCCCACGGTGTATTTTTTTGTCGTAATTAAGCAATTTGGAATTTAGAACACTAGGTACTAACGGCTTTACTAACTCTCACGGGCTCACGGTATTGACACGAACCCTCTGATGGGGAATAAATGAAACTATGGGGATAGTGTCAAAAAATATTTCGTAACCAACAGACCTCTGGGCAACCGGTTTTTAATCGTGTAAAATTTCGGATATTTACCGATTTCAAACTTTAACCGTAACATGTAATTATATTGGTTGCAAGTTGTCCAAAAAGTAGAAATCCATTGTAACGGAGGCACATCAATACAAATACCTTTTATTTTATTTTTATTAATTGGCTATGGTCAATAAAAATTGTCAATAAAAATAAGAGTGGTTTTAGATTTCCGAAGAATGCTGGATTGAAATGCCGAACACAAATCATATAGCGCGATGGTAGTACATATTAGATTTACTATGAAATCATATTGCTGTCTACTGAGCATTTTCGTTCTCTCCAGATGACTTTTAAGTCAAGTTTTGAAGGCTGATTCGAAGATTTTTGATGTAACTGAACAAATAGCAATCGGACGATACTTTAGATTTATCCGTTTTTTGGCCGTTTTTAAAAATTTACTACAATCTTTGACCATTTGGGCGCAACAGGAAATACACCTTCATTAAATGATTTATTTATTAGATTTACTATAGATTGCTAGAAAGCACATCAGGGCTGTCTTTAATTACGCGCTTTATTATTTATTTCAACTCTTCTGCTACTTCAACTTTTTCTACTATGTATTATTAAGTCACTGGTCTTTTGTAAAAATCGTCATTTCCGCTTAAATTTTAAAAAACTGATTTGAACCGATTTTGATGAAAATTTGATTTAGAATCTTTTAGTTATTGTCGTTTTTCTCGTAAATGATTTTCAAAATATTTGAGGACAACGAAAGTTGTCACTTCTGGTGAACCGGTGATCGACCAAAATTCACTGCGATCTAAAAATTTATGACGTAAGTCTGAGGTTTCATCCCGAACAATCAATTCGTCTGGGACTGGAGAAAACGTCTTTTCCGCTTAAATATAATCTTTTTGTTCATAACCGTTTTTCTTGTAAATGATACACTTTTCAAAATATTTGCTTAAAACAAAAAGGCTTGTATGGAAGCTGCCACTTTCGGTGGGCCAATCTCGACAAAAATCAGTATAATGTTCCAATTTATGGAGAAAGTTTAAGTCTGAAGTTCATCCCGATCAGTCAATACGTCTGAACTGTACCAACAACATGTAGTGCAGTGCAACACACACAGGCAAACACAGATTTTTAAAAACCACTTTATTTGACTTTGGTAATACAACGAATGGTAAATCTGCAAAAATCTAAAGACCTAAATTTTCCATGATTACCATAATTTATTTTCCTACGTACACAGTTACTCAGTAACAGTTTCTTTTTGTCAAACAATGTCATTTCTGCTTAAATTGTGGAAAACCATCGGAGTCGGTATACAAATTTAATTTAGAATCTTTTAGCGATCACTTTAGCCGTCAGCTGAATCTCCCAATTTGTGGAAAAACCTTAAGTATGAAGTTTCATCCTAAACAATTAATCCATCTGGGGTGTACATGGCAGAGTTTTTGGAAAAATTATCCAGACCGGTATTGTTGTAGATTTAATTTAGGATCTTTTAGTTCATACTCGTTCCTCTTTGCAATGATACACTTTTCAAAATATTTGCAAACACCCCAAAAGCTCTTACACAGGCTGTCGCTTGACCGATTTAAATCAAAAACAATTGGGATCACCCAATTTCGGAGAAACGCTTAAATATGAAGTTTCATCCCGATCAGTCAATCTGTCTGGACTGTAGAGAACCAACAGACATTTAGACTACACGGAACCACGTGCATATGAGATTTTTTTAAAACCTCTGGTATGTCTGGTATAAAATCTCGATGTCAAAAGTTTTCATGATTATTATATTTACTTTATTTTTTCTACTACTTTACTTTAAAAGAACGTAAAAAAATTATTTCAAATCAAATCACAACAAATTGATTTATTTGACAACAATTTATTCGTAACAATATTTTAATCTAAAAATATGGAGATTTTTGAAATAAATAAAAATTATACAAAGCGTCATGGCGTATAAATTTACAACAAACTTTAAAAATTAATTTACATTCTCGAACAACCTAGTGTCATTCCTCATTAAATCATTTGTAAAAATTTAATCCAATAGTTCATAACAAGGTTGAATATTTAAACTATCATTAAACAAAGTTTATGAACAACAGTTTTTTAAATCTGTTACCTTAAATCTATGATAAATCCTATTAAAGTTTACAAGTAAACCATAAAATAACCCTTTAATATGGGCTCAAAGGGAAAACAGCAAAGCGAACCCAGCTTAATAATTTTCCTCGAATATTAAACACGAAATTCTACGTAAATAAAATAATTCCCCAAAATTTAATTGAAAAATTTATTTTCTCCCCCATCTACTATTTTTGTACTCCACGTTCCTCTACCTGCTAATAATACAAATGTAAAACCAAAAAAAAAAAATTCTTTGAATTTACCTTCTCTTGTGCTTTTTGTTGTTTCAGGTTCCTGGAAACGAGATAAAATAAATGAAGAAAATAAGTTTTATAATTACCACAGCAGTATATTTTTTTTTGTATATGAAAAGCTTACAATTTTCTCGTTTAACTTTCTGTCCGCTTCTTCTTGTGCTTTTGTTAATACCTCATCAATAAACTTTGTCATCTCGTCCATTTTTTGTGGATTTCGTTTAAATTCCGCCATTCGTATCTCTAACGGCATTGTTGTCGGACTCGACAGGTCCAAACTTAATTCCGATCTCATTTTGTGCTGGCTTGTAATTGTTAACAACAGTTTACTGTACTAAAACTACAATTTAATCCTGGAAGAGAAGAAAAAAAAACTAAGGTCAATAAAAAACAGCTTACAATATTAATTTATTATTATTTTTTATAATAAGTCAGTAGTAGTACATAATCGTATAATACGAGTACAAGATATTTTAGACGTCTGCTCGTAATTTGGTAGGAAAATAAAATAAAATTGAATCAGTACAACATTTTAGAACACGAAACCAGCCATTCGGATGCGGGGATTCGGAAATTGTAAAATTAATTGAGTAATAAAATAGATCGATAAAACCAATACAAAACCAATTTTATGCGTTTTGCCTATTACGATAAATATAAAGGAACAAATTTATTTTCGAAACGATTCTTTATGATTCATGAAATGTGACTTGTTGTAGAAGACCGACATTTGATGTGTTAATAAAAACGTCGTATTTCTATATATAACACTTTAACAGATATAAATATAACAGTATGTTAAAAACATATTTTTAAAGAACTTCACTACGGGGTTTCATGAAAAAACATCACATTTGCGACAAAGCGCAGACACAAATTTCAATAATCTAATAACTACGACGACATTTGCAGATTAAATCAAGTACACAGACAGGCTCAAGAGGCTGATGGAATTTATCTAATAATGATGCAAATATTATAAATTCCTGCATTGATATTTTAATGTTTCTTAATGTAAGCTGAGTTGCAAAGAAGTTTTTACCCGAAATCGTATTCTTACGAGATAATCCGACACGGGCAGGTTCATTTATGATCAAGTTTTGTATCCCACTTTTCTATTGTAATAATATAGTATATCCCTTTTCCGGTTAAAAATCGTGTACAAAAGAGAATAATGTCATTTATTTTTGTATGTATTTTGGACCAACATACACATTTGTGCATAAATTGTTTTCGTCCGAAAAATAGCACTATAACTATAATAATAATAATAATAATATAATTAATATGTTATCAAAAACAAATAACTAATGTATTTATAATTTATATGTTACCAAATTTTATTGCTTTTTTCAAAAAGAATTCCGATTTAACTAAGATCCGTTAAAATCCGGAAGACATTACCACCTGTCATTTTTTACATACATAAAGGGTCCCATTTGGAACGCGATATATGGTACAAAACGCGATATTTCAAAATGCGATATTTCAAAACGCGATATGGTACAAAACGCGATACGGTACAAAATGCGATATTTCAAAACGCAATATTTCAAAACGCGATATGGTACAAAACACGATATTTCGAAACGTGATATTTCAAAATGCGATACGGCACAAAACGCGATATGGTACAAAACGTGATATTTTTTATCATTAAATCGAATTACTGATATTGAACAAAAGTGTTCGTGTCCAATATATAAAGGGTAATTTATTAAAGATTAGACGAAAATTTTCAAAGTGTCCAAGTTACAATATAAAGAGGTTGTCAATATACAGAATATTGTTACCATTTTTGTAAAAATAAATATATGAAATTTCAAAGGACTGAATGAAAGTGTCCAAGATACAGAAATGCCCAACATTGAAGGTTTTAATAAAATTCAATTTTTAATTCAATTTGCACCTGGTATCAATTGACGGCCGAAAATTTTAACTGCGTGGTTATACTTCCGAATAGGTTACATACCTCCAAAAATTCTGAAAATCGGTATACTAAGGTACTTTAGAATGCTGATTACGAATATGGCCATGAAAATATCCAAAAACGACCCCAAGTAGCTCTCAAGATCCCAAGTGGCCCTAAATGCCCCAAATGGTCTTAAAAGACAACCCAAACGCGAAAAAATATATTCTTTTTTCGAAGCACAAATGCTTTTATGATTATTTTAAATCATTTTATACCTTAAGATTGAGGGCTACCGCCTCAAATCCCAACTTTTATACAAATAAAAAAATTTACTGTTATTTCAATTATTTTATTTCAATTTTTTTATAATCCACATAGGGGACATTTAATTTTAGTTTAAAGGAATTTAAAAATCGATAGGAGTGGCAGTTTAGGATTGGATTATATCGGGCGGGTCGGCTCCGGTCGCTTCGCAACGTACATTCTGGAAAAGGGGAAATTTAATTTCAGTTTATAGGAATTTAAAAACCGATATTAGCAGGAGTATAGGATCGGGTTATATCAGGTGAGCGCTTCGCTCCCTAGTTAGAAAAAAAAAACTTCAATTTATAGGAATTTAAAAATCGATAAGAGTGGGAGTATAGGACCGGGTTATATCAGACGAATCACTGAGCTCCCGTCACTTCGCAATGTGCATTTTGGAAAAGGGGAAATTTAATTTCAGTTTATAAAAATTTAAAAATCGATAGAAGAGGGAGTTTAGGATCGGGTTATATTAGGAGGGTGAAGGGGAAATTAAATTTCAGTTTATAAGAATTTAAAAATGAATAGGGGCCGAAGTATAGGATCGGGTTACATCAGACGTGTGGCTGCGCTCCCTTCGCTTTGCAATGTACATTCTGGAGAAGGAGAAATTTAATTTCAGTTTATAAGAATTTAAAAATCGATACGAGAAGGAGTTTATTATCGGATTATATCAGGCGAGTGATGGGGAAATTAAATTTCAGTTTATAGGAATTTAAAAATTGATAGGAGTGGGAGTTTAGGATCGGGTTATATCAGGCGGGTCGGCCCCGGTCGCTTCGCAATGTACATTCTGGAAAAGGGGAAATTTAATTTCAGTATAGGGATTTAAAAACCGATATTAGCGGCAGTATAGGATCGGGTTATATCAGGTAAGCACTTCAGTTAGGAAAAAAAAACTTCAGTTTATACGAATTTAAAAATCGATAGAAACGGGAGGACAGCCCGTTGTTATATCAGGCGGGTCGCTGCCATCCTGTCGCTTCGCAATGCACATTCTTCTGAATCATATCGCGTTTTGAAGTATCGCGTTTTAAAATCTCGAGTTTTGTGCCTAGTCGCGTTTCGTACCATGTCGCGTTTTGAAATATTGCGTTTTGAAATATCGCGTTTTCTACCATATCGCGTTTTGTACCATATCGCGTTTTGTACCATATCGCGTTTTGAAATATCGTGTTTTGAAATATCGCGTTTTGTACCATATCGCGTTTTGTACCATATCGCGTTTTGGAATATCGCGTTTTAAAATATCGTGTTTTGTACCATATCGTGTTTTGTACCAGATCGCGTTTTGAAATATCGCGTTTTGAAATATCGCATTTTGAAGTATCGCGTTTTGTACCATTTCTCGTTTTGTCATATCTCGTTTCGAAATATCTCGTTTTGAAATATCGCGTTTCGAGCGGCTCCGGATGCAGATATGTTTTAAGACGAATTCCATATGACCTCAGCTTAAACAGAAAAAGAACTTGCAGAACAGTTAAATGTCACTCAAGAAAGCAGCCATAAGCAAAAGTTTACATGCCATAAAAATAATTCGAAAAGGAGGAAAGTGGGTACCACATGAACAGACTAAGCCAACATTGAAAATCGTTTAATGGTTTACAATTCTTTGCTTACAGGACACTGAAGATGGCATTTTTTGTCTCAAAGTGTGACTGGCGATGAAAAGTGAATTTACTACCATAACCCTAAACGCAAAAAATCATGGGTTTATCCAGGTGAAACATCCATATCAACAGCAAAACGAAACATTCATGGAAGTAAGGTTATGTTGTACATTTGGTAGGATCAGAAAGGAGTGGCGTACTATGAGCTGCTAAAACCGAACGAAACTATTACTGGTGAACGTTATTAACAACAGTTGATAGATTTGAACCATGCATTGAACGAAATCGATTCTAACCAACAAACAGCGTAAAGTGATTTTGCTGCTCGTCAATGCTCAACCACATGTAGCAAACCAAGTAAAAAAATACGCTGGAAGTACTTAAATGGGAAATCGTCAACCACATGCTCACTTTACACCAGTGCCGACATGTTCTAACTATCACTTTTTTCGCTTCGATGCATTTTCGATGGAATAACGGTATTTTAGAAGTAATATTTTTACAAAAAAAAATATTTTTACTTCTAAAATACCGTTATTCCATCGATAATGCATCGAAGCGAAAAAGTGATAGTTAGAACATGTCGGCACAGTATATCGACTTTATCTCATAATGTGTGAAACGAAATTAGTGTAACCGGAAAGATATAGTAGTAGCACATGTGTTTGTGTTAGTTTCGTGCGTATGATTCGGCCTTTCCACACGAGTACGTATTACATCACATCATTCCACACAATTTGCGTTTAGACGTAAAATGTTAAACTGTTGACACCAATTGCAACTTGTGTTTGTATGCGTAAAATTATTTTTATTTCATATGTTGCTTTGGGAAGAAACGTATAGAGCATTTTTCTGTTATGTCAAACAGAAACAACTTGACAGTTTAACGATTTTTGTATTTTATTCGTAAATTATCATTAAAATTGCCATTAATATTTAACAGGATAAAATTTACCAGGCGAAATGTAATAATGGTGGTGAATTTATTAATGACAGGAAGGATATTTCAGGTGACGCTTTGGGAACGGTTTGTTTTGGCTCATTTATTTGAAAGTATGATGGGATAGGAATCTTCAGCACCTGAATGTTCGAAAGGGTTGTATTTTTTTGCAATGTCGATAGGAGAAGGTAAAGGAGAATTTAAGGGTGATTCTGTTGAGCCTGAACTTTTACGGCTTCGGTATTTGTATATATCTTCTGTAGCAAAACTGAGAGTGGAAATTTTATTTTTTATGCCTTGTTTTTATTGTCGCCTTACTTTATTAGTAAAATGCGTGGCTAATGGATTGAACAGGAAAGGACAACCGCGGAACGCATTTATTAGTGCCAACGTTTGTTGCCTGCTCCAAGTATCCGATATTTTTAAATTTTCTGACATTTTCACGTTTAGGCTTCCACAGTCAAATTTCAAGTAATAGCGAAAAACAAAAACAAAAAATCTGAAACAAAATTTTTTTTTGATGGCTTTTTCATTGTATGAGGGAGTGACAAATCGTTCCGCAGTAAAAAATTTTGAGGAAAAAATGCAAATCGATGCAACACAAATATCCCCACTCCAAAATAAGTTTATAGGCGAAGAAGTAAGAGATGAGGAAAATACATCATGTAGTGCATACACGTCTAAATATGCCCATTGTTTGACTGCATATGCAAGTGACGTGTCATTATTTTTTTGTTTATTCATATTAACTCTTTGAGTGCAAACATGATTTTGGCTAGGTAGTGTTTTGAGGGGCACGATTGCGCTTTTTGGCACTCAAAGCGTTAACCATTGTAAACGCCATATTTTTGTGTTGTTTATTTATTTACGATTTTTTCATAATTAACATTTTATTTTTAAAATTTATGAAATTTAAAATAAATTTACTTATAAAATTTTATTAATAGATATAAAATTAATTTATGATAATAGAAAATATTAAATATAAAATACATTAGCATGTTAAATAATTACACTCCACAGCTCGAGAGCAGACGTAATGTGCTGAGAAAAGGAAATAAGCACCATAACAATTAAACCGATTCGCCCGAATCGCGTTATTTTGGTAGTGCTCTTCATACAAATGACACAAATACGAACAAAAGTAAAATTCTTATACAAAGATAGAATTGTGTATTATACCAGTGCACCTAGAATAGAATATTCTAGGTGCACTGATTATACCAATGCCTCCTAAACTACAGGCCGCATACACCAAATGATGACGACACGCTATGTCTACGTTGTTGTTGCTTTCTCTGGTTGTTTTGTTAGTGCAAAATATCTTAATATTGTTACGGTGACACCTAGATTAGAATAGAATAAGTTAATTGCTCAATTGCATTTATAATTTATGATTTGGTTCAACATTTAGGCGTCATTTCTATACTAACATATTTGTTTGATGCGCATTTAGGATTATTCTAGAAACAAATATTTTGGTATATAAAGGCGCGCGTTGACGTGGAATGCTGAGTATTATTTTAAACGTGATACAGTGAAGGGTAAATAGAAAGATTATTAATGTGATTATTAAAGCGATTATTAAAGTGATAATTAAAAAGTGTGTTATAATTGTAATAATTAATTGTGAATTTTGTGTTGTATAATAAATTGTGTTGTGTATAATAAATTGTGTTGTGTAAATAAATTGTGTAAGTTCAAATTTGAAGCAGTTGTATTTATTCACAATCCAGTGATTCGAACCTTGAGTGACAAGGCAAAAACGTAACAATATTATTATTCCGCATTCTCGGTTTAGACATAAATTGACGTTATGTGCAAAAAATGAGAGTAGTAAGAGACCTGTAGTTTAGGAGGCATTGATTATACACTGTGTACGTAAAATCGATATAAAGATTGACCCCAAATCAAAAAATGGCTCGACGAATGAATCGCATCAAAAGACAAACAATTTTTTTCCGAAGATGGTCAAAAGTCATAGATATAAGGATAGAAAATGTTTTGATTAAAATAAAATTTACCATTTCTTAGAAATAAACGTGTTTTTTTTTGCAAAAAATCAAAAAAACTAAGTTATACTCCCAATATGTTTTAATTTTGTCCTAAAGTTACAAAAAAATAGGACAAACTTCACGTTTCTCTATAAATTCGTAAAGTTTCTTTCGTAAATCCTAAAAAACTTTGTTTTTATTGTAATTGTTTTATTGTGATTGTTACAGTATTTAATCCGACAGTACTGAAAATAGACCATTGTACGGAACAATCACAATAAAAAACAAAGTAAAATACAAGAACTTAAGGATTTAGTTAAGAAGAATTAATTATCCACAACCCCTCATCAAATTATGAGTCTAATAAATAAACAATTAAGATTTTTTGGTGTTGATAATATATTTGGTTAGACGCCAACTTATTCATAAATATTTTCGAAAACTCCCAAGCATACAACTTATTTATTTTAAGCTATCATGAGGGTGTACTACCCATATATTTTAAATTATTAGTCTTTCGAATAATAAAGTTGAAGTTACTTCTTTTTCGTCTCTTTCCCCATTTACCTATAAAACCGGTTTTAATTGCAACTCATTTTTCAACAATTTTTTTTTGAAAGTAGAGAGAACCCAAACAAAAATGAGATTAAAAAAATTCAAGGCCATTTTTTATATGTAGAATTTAGTATAAATTTTATTTTCGAGAGAGCAGAATAAAACAATACAACATATTTTTTGCTTAATATAAAATAAGGTTTTAAAATAGCGATAAGAAATCTATTACGACTTATTTTGAAGTAAAAAGTATACTTCAAAAGAAGTAGAGTGTGGAACGGGCCAGTCACCCGTTTCACACGTAATGTCAAAGAAACACTGCTTCACGCTTCAAAATAAGTCGTAATAGATTTTTATTGCTAATTTAAAACCTTATTTTATATTTAAACACAAATTTTTTTTTATTGTTTTATTGTTTAAAAATCTACAAGTAAAAATGGCCTTAATTTTTTTATTTCATTTCTATTTGTGTTAGATCTGCTTCACCGAAATTTTTTGTTGTTGAAAAATGAGTCGCAATTAAAACAGGTTTCAAAGGTTAATGGGGAAGAGGACGAAAAAGATGCTGTTTCTTTGACATTACGTGTGCGATGGTTCAATGTCTGACAAAATCGCTCAAACAATTTATGACATATGTAAGACAAGTGCTCGTTAACTGCCTTTAACTTTGAAATTTACAAATAATAAAATCTTCATTACAAAATAGACACCTGTGAACCGCTTATACGGTAGTATTCCACTCGTCATATTTCCTTTCAAGGTCATATTATTTTCTTGATACTTGCACTGGTAATTGGTAACACTTAAACAAATCCAACGAGAAGTGCTCGCCTTTACACTGAATAAACATTTTAATTTAGATGTGCTGGAATTTTACTAATCCACGACTAGCGGCTAGTTACAAGGTATAACTGACCAGTTTTATTCTTCACAAACCACTATTTCTTTGTTGAATTTATTTCTGAAATTTTTTTCGTTTATTTACGTTGCTTAACTGCTTCTGTATTTTCTATTAACATTTACAATTATTACAAATATTAGAATTCATTATAGCGAGAGTTTAACTAGTACATTCTCACTGAAAATGAGAGAACAGTTTACAAAATTCTATTTTCGGACATTCAGGCTTTTAGTGAATTATTATTCTACAATTATTTTTGTTAATTTTTAAATTTTTTACCAAGACTGTGGTCCATTTTATTGTGGATTTGTGTTTACCTTACTCGTATCAGAGACAACCTAAACGAGATATTTCATTCTTTATGTAAACGTGAAAATTAAAACTGCGAATTCATTTTCTGTAAATAGCCGCATACAATTAACAATATTTTGTTTTTTTGTTGTGACAACTGATCATTGATCCTAATGTTGTATCACACATTTGATCTCAATATCTGATGCCCACTTCGCAAATAAAATAAACGTAAAACCTTAAAACTCACAAATAATGGCCAAGCAGAAACCCGTGATGACTTAACACACATAATACGAATAGCATATTTCTGAACAATAATGAGAATTTTTAAAGTTAAATGATAGCAACCACCCCAACACGACAACGCATATTCAAGCTTAGAGTTAATGCAAGCATAGTAGAATTTAAGCAACACCGATTTTGGAGCTGCTGCGGTCTTAATAGATATAAAGTTCGTAATGCATTGCTAAGATACTTCTTTATTTTCACATTCAGTGAAATTATCCAAGGTACCTGAAACTCTCGACAGTTCCAATGGAAATGCACGAGCTGGAGCAATTGACGGCATTACAGAAACAGGAGTGATACGTTAACGGTGAATGTAAAATACTGCTACCTGAACTAAAATGTATAATCTTGGTTTTGTCACTTAAAAATAGGAAATGGTGGTCAAACCATTTCCTTAAAACTAAAAGATCAGCTGCAATTTTATCGCAAACATCAGTTTGTGGGAACCTGCGGTAACATAAGCTCATATCGTCTGCAAAGGCAACCATAGTGCTTGCCAAATTTGTACTAAAAATTGAGTTAAAGTGTGTCAAAAATAAAAAAGGTCCCAAGACCGGAGCCTTGAGGAACACCAATGTTTAAAATATAAGGGCTGCCCATAGTTCCATTCACCTTAACAACATGATTACGATTTGCAAAATATACGATTTAAACCAATTATTAATGTTTCCTCTGAAACCGATTTTAGAAAGCTTATGCAATAGCAGGTTATGGTCAACCATGTCAAAGGCTCTTTTAATGTCAACAAAAAGCCCAGCGCAAGAGTCAGAATTATTTAGTGATGCATGCACGCCATTTAAGAATTCAATTAAAGCAGACTCCGTGGAAAACCCATTGGGAAAACCGTGCTGATAACAACTTATAATATCGTGTTTCTCTAAGAATACAACCATTCTAAATTTAATAATTTTTTCTATTATTTTTAACAAAACTGGTTGTAGAGCAATGGGCCGGTAATTATTTAAGTCGCATCTAAAATGATTTTTGTAAAGAGGTACTACAACTGCTGACTTCAAAATTTCAGGAACAATACCAGTTCCAAAACAACAATTAAAACTATGACATAAAGGAGGACACATAAGTCTAACGGACATTTTAAACAAGTAATTGCTACAACTGAATATATCGTAAGAGTTGCTTGATTTTAAAGAAGCAATGGCTTTAGAAACTTCAAGATCGTCGATTGGATGGGGAAAAAAAATTGCGCAACGTAATTGCCGTCAAGCTTCATAGAATTCTTATTATTAAATGGAAGACTAGACTTCAAATTTGAGGCAACACTTCCAAAACAGTTGCTGAACCCATTGGCAATATCAGAGGCATCAGTTAAAAAGATAATTATTAGATCAATTAATAGAATTAATTAGCTTAACCTTAAACGAATTTTTACTTAACATGTCATGTATTAGAATAGATCCTCTCAGTAAACTTTCCAAATTAGGTAAATAAGTTCAAACAAAGATTATTGCAAATTTTCAAAAAAGAGCTCCACAAAACAAATCATGAGTTGAACCTGTTGTACATTAAATTGAAACATTTAGTAATAAGTATATTAAAATACTTGTTACTAGCCGCTACTATGTATAGTTACTAGGGGAAGTAATTTGTTAAATTGATTTGGATTTAAATTTCTCGGGTTCAATAATTAATAAGATTCATTAGAAACCTGAATCTTATTAAATTTTCATAACCTATCGATAACAGACCGGAACTGATAATTTGGCTGTAAATTTGGGTAGTTAGATACCCTGAATCATGTCATCATGCACATTTTCGACTTCAACATTTTTTGCTGATTTACCTTTCGCTATATTGCCGAAGCCAAAAATAGTGTTTCACAAAAATTGGGTCGTGACAGGTTCCATAGGAGCTTTTTCGTTCTTGGCAAATATTTAGAAAGTCTATAGCGCTTACGAGAAATTGGTGGGGTCAATGTGTTGTGGCCAACACCCGACTTTCGTTTACCATTAATATATACATAGATCTAGAATACAGCACATTATACTTTTAATGCGAAAAATCACATCTTCTAGAATTTAGGTAAAAACTGTCTTGTATAATCAAAATCGTTATTGCTACTTAAATTTCAGAAAACCAACAATGTCAAACATTTTTGAAAATTTAATATATAACTTTATTTGAATATTTTAGTTCTTTGTCGTTTTTTGTAGATCTTTCACTTTTAAATATCATTGCGAAAAAAAAAATCAAAACTCTCCTATGAAAGCTGCCACCTTCGGTACACAGATCTTTACAACATTTTGCAAGGATCTCCCAATTTATGAAAAAAGTTTAGTATGAAATTCATCCCAAATAGTCAAGCAGACTGGACTGTAAAGATGCTATATTTTGCTGAATTAAAATTTTTTATGGAAAGATGTTTTTTGATTTTAATCGGTCTTTTCGTAAATGTTATCTCGTACTTTTCAAAGGCAAAAACGGAAAAGCTCCCATGGGAGGGATCACTTTTAAAAAACTATTCAGAAAAAATTTAGGATAGCCATCATAAAGGTACTGTTTAAAAAAGTCAAGTTTAAAAGTAACATAAACTAAATGCCTCACTGCCGGTTCATACGACGGATAAAAATCTCGGATTTTTCTATCCCAGCTTTTTGTTCAACTTTTTTCAACTTTTTTGTATGAAAAGAGGCGTTTCTGTTCTATAATTTACGTGATGTAATTGGTTTAAACGATGGGATAGAAAAATCCGAGATTTTTATCCGTCGTATGAACTCGCTGTCAATGTCATGTTAGTTCAAGACAATCATATTCGAGATCGGCGCACTGAATGTAATTTGCTACTGCTAAACACAACAATATATAAAATCAACTATTTAGGATCTAGGCCACTAGACGAAGACAGACACTAGTTTTGTTATGTCGGAGTTTTCTGCATATTGCTAAAGAATATATTATATTGAAAATCGGGCAAATCACAATCGACTACACTATTGATGATTTCTTGATGATAACACCGCCCTAGACAATGAAATGACGATAGTATAATGAATAATTCTTCTAGAACTTGGCCAAATGTTAAAATCTGGTTTTGGAATGTAATTGAACGTCAAAGTAGCGTCAGTAAAGAATCACTCATCAGGCCAAGGCAAGGTGTAACGTAAAACAATTGGCTCAGAACACAATCAACAATAACAGTATTTTGTCGATATCCTCCAACTTAAAGATGCCAATTTGACTGCAGCCGTAAAATGGTTTTTTCGCCTGAAATTTGCCTTCATCATCTAGCAAACAATATGCTACAAGCAATGCTACCATTATTATCCAGAAACTAGAATGACTCCGTTAAATTATCCGAAGATATGTAACTGGACCGCAAATGGAATAAGGCAACTCAAACTCGAATTACCACATGTCCTAGCAAAACACAAAATTGATCTTATGTTAATTTCTCAAACCCACTTAACCGATAAACACAATTTCAGAATAAATGGTGTCGAAGATTATAACACAAAACGTCCCCTGGATAGAAGTCGAGTCGAGGAGGAACTGCTATTATTATAGAAAGGTTGACTACTGCAAGGTCAACGTCAATTAATGAATGTTATCCAAGAAAACCAATATGATGTCGCATGGCGTGGCCATCCAACATATTGGCCTACAGATTGTCGAAAAATCCCCGATGTCCTTGATTATGCAGTCACAAAAAAAATAAGCCGAGAAATAATCCAGGCTATACCACTTTTAGAATTATCTTCTGATCACTCTCCCGTCTTACTACAATACTGGGCTGACCAAAAGCAATGTTCTACATACAACAATCTAACGAACACCTTCACAACTGGTTGATGTTCAAGATGTACATCATTTTGCATATCGGCTTAACGTCTACACTGCTGACGGCTAACGAATTCTCCTGTAGTTCTATATAAGGTGACTTGCAGCACGCTTGCCGGCTAGGTGAAGGCGGTGGGTGGGGTTTTTGTCACCAACTATAGAGGACGATATGTACTGCACTTCAACTATACTCACATTGATGACTCACTTATAATAATTATGTAGACATGGAGGAACACGTTAGAAAGAAAGTTAAACTGTAAATAAGTAAACACAATAATTGTTGTATTACAAATACAAGGTTATACGATGCAAAAATGATAACGGGATAATTAATAATTAAAAGGAAAGTTACTGTTAGATACAACCGTTTTTGCGTGGTCGAGATATTATGACCACATGCTCACCACCGTCCCTTTTGGCTATACCGCGCATCTATTTTGGTATGCCCCTAAAAGAAATAATTTGTTAACCCATGCTATCTAATAAAATATTCACGCATAGTGATGATGCCCGTCGTCAATCAATTTCGAATATAGAATTATACAATGAGATCTACACTCTACAGCGAAATAATAGTTCACGGTATAATTGTAAAGAGGTAAATTTTTAATAGATAGGTATACATAGAATTTGCATAAATATATTAAATATAATAAATATGGTTTAATAAATAAATAAATAAATATTTAGTGAATATAGTTTAATAAATATAGTTTAAGAATAGAAAAATTATGGATTAGCAACATGTTAAAAACTTGTCCTGTTATTTGATCAGATGATGTAGCATGGAATCGCGAATTACGGTAAAATTTCATACGACGCCAGATTTTCCGCTATATACAGTAAATAAAATATAATAATTCTTCCAAAGGTTATACTGTTTTTGTTTGACCTTGTGTGGTATTGGTGTTTCGCCCATTATTCCCAAGGTACGATCTAGCTGTAAAATCTGTTCGAGCAATCCGTATTATATATAAATGTTCCGTATAACGGTAACGCCCTCGTATCGATTTGTTTGATTCTATTAAAAATAAAGAATACTTTTACGTTTATGCTGCATACATACTTGCGGAAATTAGTACGGCACTAATACATCGTATTCACTCCACAGGTATATATTGATAACTGCGGAGCGAGTGCAATATGTGCCGCAACAATTTCCACAAGTATATATTCAGCATTAAAACAGTTTTGCGTACACACTTTTCACCAATTACAAATCGACAAGATCATACATCACGTCTTCTATATTTCCGCGACCACAAATTTTAATATTTGGTTTTGATTAAAATTTAATTTCTTAATTGAATGAAGCAAAACAATAATTATGATATATGTATGATCGGACTTACAATGCCAATGGCGAATGTAAATTATAAGTATTGTATTTTGATTAAACAGTTTGTTACCGCACTGTATTCTTATTTGAATGTTTGTTTACTGGTACCACACAAAACAGAATGAACGATTGGAAAAATTAGTTAAATTATTTGCGATTGTTGTTATTGTTGTTCATAGAGGGGAAGTAACCAAACAAGTTACCAATAAAAAGATTCATTTCGATAACCATTACCGCACCATCTATGAAATATCGATTAAATTTCAAACATTATACCAATAAACATTAATCATGTCCCACTTAATAATTTCGACAAGTTACAAAAATCAACAAATTATTAATTCAAATTTCACACCAACACTACCAATGTTACAAGTTGGTGGTCGATTCTTGATTCCCCAAAAGCCTATAAGGCAAAAAAAAATATGAAATATGACTTTTAACCTTTTCATGTCAAGTAATAGCCGCATGCAGATTTTCTAAGTCATCTAATCCACCTGTTTTAGAATTCCAGTTTGACGCATCCGTGAATTTGGAAAAAATAATACAAGGCCAGCAAAATAATTTATTGTAATTTGCGCTACTACATAGCCAAGGGTGTTTGTCGTAAAGATTAACATTAAAATATGTTGTGCATTTTGGAGTAAGAGTTTTTAAATTTTTCAGATCGGGGGTTGGTCTCTCTTGCTCTATTATTTTTTTTTTTCGGAAACGTTTTAGACCCAAATGAACTGACTTCTTGATCGTTGTTTGAGGACATAGTTTGCTTTCAATACTGCACAAAAAACAATTTTTCAAGGTAAAATTTGTTGAAATTCGAAAATCATAAATCCGAAAAATCTACAATAAATACCACAATCATCCAAATCAGTTGACAATAATTTGGCTCTTAGTAACCACGCTCTTGAAATTAAACATTTTTGTTTAAATTTTGTATACCTACTTTCTTGAAAATAATTTGGAAATTTTCTTTCAGTCTAATTAACCTGTGCCAATCACTCAAAGAGCTCAATTCAAGTTGAATTTTATATACGTATACAGTATATAAGGCTCCCTGAATTAAAAGAGGCTGACTTAAAAATGGTGTTTTTCTGACTTAAGACCAGCGTTTTTATATCATTTTAAAATTGGCTTAAAATCTGTAATGAAAATGAAATACTATAAAAACAGGTGACTTTATTAATGCATAAGTCGTTTTGAAAATGATTTAAGAAGTGTATTTATAAATGGCATAAAATGTGTGTGGCATAAAAAGACCACTTATTTATGTTTTATATTTTCATTAATGAAACACATGCATTTCTATGTGTATTAAAAACAAATGTAAGTTTTATGTTTATAATGTGAAATAAAATATGCCTCTCTTGTGTCATTTTGAAATTAAATTTGTTTTTGTAAAACACTTTTAATAAGTCAGAAAATTTGTTAAAAATATGACTTAATAAGTTCCCATTTTTCATATAAAACACCTTTTTTAAGTCCACCAATATTATTATTGATTTGCTAATTCCGTTGCGCAAACATTGCATGCGTTGCATTCATAGACGAGCCGCCTCTGGTTAAATCCCGTTGCTGTTCCTGTTTCAGCTATTGCAAAATTGATTGTGCCACCCAGTGAAACCCCGAGTTCGTCACGGTCATTATATAATGGATTACTAGCAGACCGTGTTAGTAGTGTTAAGGACCAAATGGTAAATATATTATTCTATTAATTCTAGTTGCATAATTTTTTTTTAATCCATGCCATCTGTTCTGGGGCCGAAGCACTCCGTGCTCTTACGCGGTTCATTGACTCAACGAGATGCTGTTAAACGGCGAAACTGTAAAAGCATGTATAGCATAGCCGATCGCAACAGTTTCATTTATTTACTTTTTGGAGGTAGGTTATAAATATGATACAATATATACTGTTAAAGTTAGCCGAAAGTTGCCAGCCGATAGTGGAAAAATATATAATGCAGATAGTATCTCGACTACATCAACATTAGTTTAAAAAAATTATGTATATCCCAGCCGACCCACATTACTCAACTGTGTGAGAAGAATTTTTCTGTAGTCGATTATCGTATAGCCATAAAACGTCTCTAGCGTTGCTAAAATTTTGTGAAAATAATCAAATTGACAGTTTAATCTAACGTTTTTCTGTTCAAGGACATCCGCGAGTTCAAGAGTTAGATGCAGTCCATAACGTAATCGAAATCTTAAGCACATTGAATATCATAGCTCTGTATCTTTTGCGACATTTAAGAGCCATGGACTATGACAATGTCCACTTAAAACTAATGCAGATGCGCATCCAACAGATTTTCTCAATTATAACAAGACAGGACTTGGACTTAAGTTTAGCTCCGTAAAATTCACAGCTGTTACTGAATTATTATTCAAAAAGCACGATTTATGTTCAGTTAAATGTAAAAGGTGCTATCAGGAATCATATGAAACCACACCATTGATGGTTAATGCCAACCGAAGACCAAGGACAATCGTAAACAAACTTCCATTGGTGGTAATGCCTAATACTCCTGGAGTAATTTACAAAGAAACACGTAAGGACATTCAGTCTATGTTTATCTGAGGGAGGATATTCAAAATTGATAAATTATAGCTGCAACTGAGTAACACTTTACTCATTAAAAACGTAGAAACTTCTTGCAATCTCAACGACTGAATTGATATGTGATTATTTTTTATATTTTTATAAACAATGAAATATTATTGAAATAATTACACGAAAGTCCCGCTTTGCGTCGCTAGTTGCACACGTAGAGGCGCAAGCTGAATTTCAGCGCATATAGAACAATTTAAAATATGATATTGGACATTTTGCGTCCTACGTGTAGAACCGAATAGCGAAACAAAGCGGGACCCTTGTGTACCATGCATATATCCACTACCATGCATATAGTACTCTCTCTCTCTCTCTCTCTCTCTCTCTCTCTCTCTCTCTCTCTCTCTCTCTCTCTGGCACTATATCCCATCAAGGGGCTGCCTCAAATGAGGTTTCATAATCATATTTTTATTTCGGATAATGACTGATTAATTCATTGAATCCTAAACCATCCGTGAACATTTTTTCCTTGTCACCACCGGGCATCGAACCCGGAACCTCCGGTCGCTGGAGCAAGCATGCTAACCACCTCGCCACCGGGGCGGTATATATTACTGGTATCGACTTTTAATATTTTATTGATGTTATAAAATAAATAAGATAATAATAAAATCTAGAATTATAATTTTTTTCCGGGAAACCGTTTTATTTTTTTATTGTTAATTTCCTATATCCATTAAAAAATTGAATTAGAATAAAAAAAATTATGAGTTTTACAAATATATGGGAAGTGTCCTATATCCATTTTCACCACGTTTCCGCAAATATTAATTTTACTTAAAACGGTATGACTTAGCAAAATTTTGAAACTAGATTCATATAACGAAATGATTAAACAAACAAAAAAAAATTAACATCGACTTGAAATTGTATCTGCAAACCAAGTAAATTTTCATTTAAAGTTAAAAATTTGATTTCCCAACAATTTTATAAGTGGCGTATAGGATACTTTAATATTCATATTTAAATTTTATTTGTTGTTTCTCATGATAAATTTGTTTTCGGCTGATTTTGTAGGTTGGAACAGCTTTCAAGCACTGGCGATGTCGTTTGCGACGAAGCGCTCAAACAGCTCTTTGTCTCTCAACCTGTTGAATTAAATAAATTTAATTTTTTTTATAGAAGAGGTTGGATGCACTTGCTTTTGGTAGATTAAACATGTTTTGCAACAAAAAATATTTCAAATTGTATAAAACAATTTCAACAGTCGAACCGAGTTTAGCCAAGTCCTTATCTGCCTTTTGCGTTCCTTGGCGCTTCCATTGGGCTCCTTGTGTTTTAAATATTCTGTTGTTGTTTCTGCTGTAGTTTGTTGATCAATTGGATTTGAAGTACTTTGATACCTACATCATGTGTCGCATAAATCCTTTTTAGGAACAAAAAACAATAGGTTGTACTACTCTGTATTAAAGAGTTTTCTATATGTACGGTATTTAATGGTATCTGAATCATCTTCAATTTAAACAATTTATAATTTTTTATGGAAAGTCCAGCCTATAGATATTTTCTTTGCGTATCAGCTCTCAAATAATGTGAATCACAAGTGTATGATTCTACGTGTTCTCCAATTTTCTGAATATGTTCATTACCCACAGTTTTCTTCACATGCGAAACCCTTTCGATGATTTTTTTGGTACACTAGTGCATAGCAATAACTAGTGCTATGATCAAAAATGGTTTTAAAAGAGTATATTCGCTGAAATATGAATAAAATATGTTTGAAATAATGATTGACATATTCCTAGCTATTATTTGCCATGTTCAAAGGGAATAATTAATCGTATTTCGTCTTTGCCACGTTTCCGAGTTTGTTGTTTTTCGCTTAACTGGTACTATAATCACATATTTTGCATAAAAAATTATTATTTTTAGGTCAAACAATACCCCAAAATCACTATGGATTTGTTTTCTGGTTGACTCCAGAAAAAATGTTGTACAATCACATGTTGTTGCTTTTACGTATTTGGCATGAACTATTTTGACTTTCGCATAGTCCTATGTCCCACTTTTTATGGATATAGGTCATTTAAAGAAAAACTGACATTGTTTTTTGTTCTGATATTTTGTCTTATTTCCATATATATGGGATATGGGACATTTAAGAATAAAAACTCATAGTTATTAAGTTGCTATAGAAAATTGTACAACTTTGTGGTAAAACATGATATAGGACAATCAAACATAAAACAGCCGAAGAAACAACACGAAGATGTGGTCTATGGGACAACAGCATAAAAAAGTATTTTGGAAACTACTATAGATAGGAAAATTCTGATAAGTGATTCTGAAAGTGCATATAGGAAAATTAATAGGACTACATTTAAAACTTTAATATTCGCACGACGATTAATATTAATTTAGTAGTTTCATGTACATATAATATGTATGAAACATATACGGGCAAACTTAAAAAATTTATAAAAGCTTAACGTTTAAGTGTTATGTCTGGAAAAGGTCTCGTTTGAATCGGTTCGTTGATGGTTATACTTACTCTCACCATGCAACTAGACCTGAAACTATGGACGATCTGATTCAAACGAGATCTTTTCAGACATAACACTTTAAACGTTAAGCTTTTATAAATTTTTGAAATTTGCCGATATACGTTATATACGCATATTATAAAGGGTTATCCAATTCGAGGTTGATAAAGTAAACTTAAAAAAAACACACAAAATATTCGGAATGTATTGTAATTTTTATTTCATTTTACAGATTGATCCTTGCCATTTTTAGTTAAACAAGATATCATTCAAATGTCCTCCACGGGACTTCTTACAGGCCTTGATTCTTTTGAGGTAATTTTCAATGACTTTTCGGCACATTTCAGGCGGTATCTCGGCCATTACCTTACGAATATTAGTTTTCAATTCGTCAAGAGTTTGAGGATTGTTTGCGTAAACACGATCTTTTGCGTAGCCCCACAAAAAGAAATCCAAAGGCGTTAAATCACAGGATCTTGGAGGCCAATTGACATCAGCCAATCGCGAAATCAAACGTCCAGGAAATTTCTCTTGCAAAAGATCTCGATTTGCTCGTGTTACGTGACTGGTTGCTCCATCCTGCTGGAACCACATATCGTCAAGATCATAATCTTCGATTTTCGTAAAAAAATAATCGGTTAACATGCGGCCATAGCGCTCAGAATTGACGGTAACGGTTCGTCCATGGTTGTTCTCAAAAAAATACGGCCCAATCACACCACCAGACCACAATGCGCACCAAACAGTGACTTTTTCCGAGTGTAATGGCTTCTCTACAATCAATTGTGGATTTTCTGAGCCCCAAATTCTACAGTTTTGCTTATTAACGTATCCATCAAGCGAAAAATGAGCTTCATTACTGAAGAAAATTTTGTTCGAAAAATCAGCATCGACGGCCTGTTTTTCCAACACCCAATTTGCGTATGTTCTTCGTTGTCCATGGTCAGCAAGCTTTAGCTCTTGTGTCAAATGGACTTTATACGGATGAAGATGCAAATCCAGATGCAAAATGCGCCATAATGAGCCATAAGATAGGCCTAAATGTTGAGCTCGACGAGGAATTGACAAATTTGGATCTTCTTCCACACTTTCAGCTACAGAAGCGATATTTTCAGCATTGCGAATGTTTTGATGATGCACAGACCTTTCAATATCAGTAACAGATCCAGTTTGTTCAAATTTATTCACTGTATTCAATATGGTTTGCTTTGTAGGACGATTATGACGACCATAATCTGCTCGTAAAGCGCGAAATGTGGATACGACAGAATCACTATTTTTATAATAAGATTTAATAATTTTAACGCGTTGGTCGATTGTTAAATGCTCCATATTCTTAAATGGCAGAATGTCAACTAAATAAATCACAGCGTACTTGACGTTTATCTTTGACAGATGTCGGTATACAGATTTCTACTTTATCAACATCGAATTGGATAACCCTGTAATAAATTAATGTAGGTAATTTAAATTTATTTATTGTTTGTAATGAATATTTACATATTTTAGGTTAGTTGTAGGCTGATATTGTAGGTTAGTTACTTTTGGCTGTGATATTTCAATTTAATATAAGAAAATGCAACTTTCGATTGAAGTAGTCGAGACACAATCTGCATTATCGATTTTTCACTTTTGGATGACAACTTTCGGCTAACTTTAACAAGGTATACAATAGATATAAGAAATATGATACAAATCGGTTAAAATTTGTTCGAATTATTATGAGAAATCTGACAATTTGACGAACTTTTGTTTGGTAGATAGACGAAAGCTTTCATTGATTCATGTTAATAATATCCATAATTGTTGGTGGTATTATTAAACTCATCTGAACCAAATCTGATATGACCAAATTATTATGAAAAACCTGAAAATTTAACAACTTTTGTTCGCGGGAGGTACTCGAAAGAAACGAAATTTAAAAAAAATATATATTTCTTAGATTTGTTTTGGTATGCAAATTGTTGTTGTATACATGGTAAAAATTTCATGACGATCGGTTGAGCGGATGAAGCACCCATTCGACACAAACAGATTCATGAAGTTATCTTTTATAGAGATACATAGATAGAATAGAAAACCCTAAAACGACATCCAGTTATCAGTGAGTTCAAGCAGGCTGGCGACTCGATTAGTGAGAACCATATTAAAGGCTTCAATGTATATTTTTTGAAGTTTTGGCTTAATCTAATTTCACTATAATCTTTAAATTAATTAAAATTTGGTTTCATCAAATTACCGATAAATAACAATATAAATTAATACCTGAATGTTTCGAAAACGATCATAAAAAGTATAGCACACGTAGAATTTGAAATGTGTCTTCGCTAAATGCGCATTTTACATTTTGGGTGCAGTTGAATGAAGTTCAAAGCGAATAAATTAAATAAAGTTCACTGAGCAAATAAATACACAAGTATGCTACAAAAATATTTAGCGAACAATTTTTAGTTCGGAATATCAATTAAAGCGATCTCGCGTTTACAAAATATTTTTATTAAACATGTCGTGGCTGAGTTAGCTACAAATAAAGCACGATCTGAGAGTTCGAAATAAATCTCTTTAAGTATATCAAAATTATACAGAATTTTCATGAATACATTATATGTATGTAAATCGCACCACATTTACATCATGAATTGTGACAGCCTCATACGTATAGTCAAAAGTACTGCAGAGAATAATTTTTGAATAAAATGAAATATATTTCCAAGCATATTTTTATAAAGCTCGCATATACAAAAATTTTATATTTTACATTTTTCAAATGAAAAAGGCAAAAACAATTTTTTTTGTAAATGTTTTGTACTTTTATTATTTAAGCTTTTTGATGAGGTTAAAATGTAATTCTCTTGTTAGCAGATATTTATGTAAATTGAAGTATATAATATACCATATATAGGTACAATCATATTATTCAACATAACACAACCAATTGTTGTTGCTTATATACTCGTATAAGAATATTTACTTTTGAAAATTTAATAATAAGAGTTTTATTCTTAAATTCTTCTCTAATTTCGAATTTGATTAAATTAGGTATAACATAATATTGCGTAATTTTGCTTTGAGTATAAAATAGAAAGAACATCTTCCAAGCATATGCTTGTTACTTAATCTTAATTATTATATAAACAAATCTAATACATAATATGTTTTGTTAATCCATAATCTTTCTGATTGGTAGTTATGACTTTCTTGGTATAAAAATCTGAAAAGACTTTGATTGTATATATTCGATTAGAGTAAAAATTAAATTTAGAACGTCTGTACATCCAAGTAAAGTTAGATCAAATTTCTTATAGCCTTAAGAACAAATTTTGGCTTGAAAAATGTGTTTACAAAATTAAGGCTCGAAACTGTTGTCCACACAATATTGTCATTAATTTGGCCTGTCAAATTCGGTTCGAATCACTGGATTCTAAATATAACTATAAATTTGACTGTTTCCAACAACTATATCACTCCGTAATATTCCCGAAAATAGAGGAAGTAGTCTATAATTTTACACGCTATTTATTTTCGCTTTAAACCATCGTGTTACGAATTTCCTGTGTAACGATCCGGTAACAGGCGATTCTAAAAGAATCTAGAATCGCCTGTTTTTACAGAGAACGAAATTATTTTGCTCCATCTAGATTGCTTACAGCTACTAAATTCGAAACACAGAATACCGATATAGTCCTTAACTATCAATTGACGTTCAGCCTAAGCGGCCAATGAACATTTAATTTAAATTTCGGCCAAGTGACCAACACAATATATAATTTCAACAGGCATATGGATATGGCAGCATATCCCTTACAGCAAACCCCTAGTCTACGAGCTACGTCACCAAATTACACCAACCTCAATACAAATATGGTTTAGTCTTTATAAATTCAAATCAACATCTTATTACAGTAATTATATTAACATAACACTTTGCTTTATCTTACCATTGGCCCTATTTTGGCTTTCCCTGAGAATAGGGAATTGGGAAAAATATCTTCATAGCATTTTTATCTAAATTGTATTTTTCTGGCCTACTAAGGGAACATGTTTGGTGTTAATATTTTCGAAACAAAGTTAAATGGGAAAATATTTTTCCCTATAAAAATTTTGTGGAACAAAAGTTTCCCAATTCACTTTGTTTTAAAAAATTTTACACTAAACTTATTCCCGCAGTAGGCCAGAAAAATATAATTTTGACAAAAATGCTATGAAAATGTTTTTCCCAATTCCCTATTCCCAGGGAAAGCCAGAATAGGGCCACATGTGTACAATTATAACTAAACCAACCATAACTAAACCACCTATATACAAACTTACTAAACAAACATTTTTTTTTTTACTAAAGAAAGAATGATTAAAGGTGCTTTATTCAAAGTGTACTCCATCGCTTGTTATAAATGTTTCTCATCTATCGTGAAATAGATAATCTTTCTGAATACCACACCAGTAAAAATTCTTCCCCTTTTGCTGCGAACGGTTCAAATCGGTCAATTGTTATTGGTAACGTTTAGTATTAACCGTTTCTTCAGGTTTCAGTAGCTCACAATAAACCACGCCCCTCTGGACTCACCAAACACAGAACGTCACCTTTCTGCCAACATTCGGTCTTGCCGTCGACGTGGATGGTGCGCTTGGGTCCACCCATGATTGTTTGCGCTTGGGATTCTCAAAATAAATCCACTTTTCATCCCCTGTAACGATACGATGCAAAAACGACTTCCTTTTGTACCTAGTGAGCAAAATGTCTCATGTGTCTTTGCACTTTTTCATTTGCCTGTCGTTCAACTCATGTGGTACCCATCTATCAATCTTCTGAATCTTTCCCATCTCTCGTAGCCGATTGGAAACAGTTTCTTGACTAACGCCCAATTGCTCGACGAGTTGTTTTTGTGTTTCGTAATTTTTTGGAGATTTTCCACGTTCCTTGTCTGCAACATGAAGCACGTTCACCATAAACTTTTCGAAGTAATCACAGATTCAGCAGCAGTTTGCTTCAAATGAAAACAGAACATTAATGTTGTTATGTTACCCACACAATTGTGATGGCAGGCAGGAAAAGGGTTAATTGAGAACTCAAGACACATTACAATTTTTTTTGTCTTCTCGTTTAATAATAAAAACCAATGGAGTAGGCATTGACATTTAATTGACTTTTAGATTGTCAGAAATGATCATAGACATAATACTATATACAGAGACCGGTAATGTGCTTTTTCTTTATATAAAATCGTCTATTTCATGCGTGGACACTAAGGGCGGGATGCGTATATAAAATTATATTTATATCTATGTCTTTAGTAGTGTTGCTTTCGCTAATCCGCTTAGCTTAGCTAAGAAATGTGAAAGCAACAACTTTTGGCTTTAATTTTTTAATGCGTTTTAATTTTTCTGTGTTGGTTCATTTTTTTAATATTTATTTTAGTTTTTTTTATTTAATGAAATAGAACAAATTAAATTCGGTATTTTGCTATCAAATAACAAATGCTAAATTATTCTACAAGCTACATTTTTCGAGAAAAATAGAAAAAATAACGCCTTGCGGTAAACACCATAACCCTAAAATGATTTTATTTCCCCTAATCCTAAAAATTTTTTTCTTAACATTCTAAGACAATCGGCTTGAATACAATGCAATTGTTGTTGTAATATTTTGAAAGCAACACAGCTTTTGATTTCTATATCACCCACAACATAAAGCCTTTATTTCTGGTTGTTTGCCTTTCAAAATAGAATTATTTGAAAATTTTATATAATTTGTGATGAAATTTGTGTGTTGAATACAATTTGTGATCAAATTTGTGTGTTTCTAATTTGTGCGTTATTAAAATAAAATGTATCGGAAAAAAATTATTTGTTTTGGATGATATGAATTATGCACAATAGATTCCGCCAGTCCCGTACCGAAAACGTTTTCAGTTATACATATATGTGGAAACAAAATG
The DNA here is from genome assembly GCA_947310385.1 of Nephrotoma appendiculata. Taxonomy (NCBI): domain Eukaryota; kingdom Metazoa; phylum Arthropoda; class Insecta; order Diptera; family Tipulidae; genus Nephrotoma; species Nephrotoma appendiculata. The sequence goes on from OX371223.1 coordinate 229,745,840, forward strand.
GCGCATTTTATTTTTTTCAGGATTTTAAATATTTAAAAAAATATGTATAATAATAGTGAAATGTGATTGTTAATTATATTGAAAAGTTGAATAGCTTTTACGAAATAATTTTATTGTATACATTCGATTAATTATTTTGTGTAATATTCATGAACCAGTTGTGGTTTAAAAAAATATTGTAAAATTCTTGAATGCTGATAATTAATATAGACAAAATTCTAATTGTACAAGTAACTAACTTCATTCATATTCGTTAATAAAAATTCTTAATACAGTACTGATTATTTTTGACTATCTCTTTTTTGCTTTGAAATTTACTCACTTGACATTTAGTCATTACCGGTCTATATAGGGTCTATTTTTTAATTCAACCCGAGCAAGCAGGCTTACCCCGGGTAGTGTACACCGAGCATAGGTTGTACTGGGTAAAATTATCCGGTGCGCATAGACTAAAAAATTGTTTTTTACTTTGCACACTCTTCGTACACTGACATTAATTTCAGAGTAAAATTTGAAGAACCGAGTAAGCTCGGTGTAAGCACAGTTCACAAATAAAAACGCAGTGTGCAGAGTAAAATTACTCAGGTTGAATAAAAAAACACAGAACATTTTTTGACAGCGCACTGTTTGCTAAGGGCTGGGATGTTCTAACATCACCATTTTGCGATATTTTATCGAAGTCTACGTCTCTTTCTGCTAGAATTAATTTGACTTCTGTTTCGTTTACCAATTATTTCTTCTCTATTGCTATCACAACCTACTAGAATATATTTGAACAATATCTATTTCAATTATTTTCATTCTACAATCGAAAAAAAAATATTTGGTGATAGAAACACAGTAGAAACATCACAATATTGCAATCTAGCAGGCTGGTAAACGATAAAAAAATTGAAACAGAGATAAATTTTATTCTACAGAAACGAGAAATAAACTTCGATAATTATCGAAACATGGTGATGTTAGAACATCCCAGCCCAGGTTGAATTAAAAAATAGGCCCATAATATTATTAAAGTCTTTGGAAATGACAGAACAGAAAAAAATTTGTTCCCGCCAACCAAATATATCAATGACGAATAGAAAACTCAAAGGAAACTTGATTTGCTTGGTGAACTATTAGTGCCCGGAATCTCCATTTTTGATGCATTCGGCGTTGTGAGCACTAAAATGCATCGAAATGAGAAAAAATATCCCATTTTGAACCTGAGTTCAAATTTAGTTTGAAGCTATGGTTAAACATGACACTATTTCGAGGTAATCATAATTAAGAAACTAACAGTGTTTCTATGACATACGATCCTAGTATTACTAATAGTTTACCAATCAAATCTAGTTTCCTTTAAGTTTTCTATTTGTCATTGCGACATATTTAGTTGGCGGAAACAAATTTTTTTCTGTTCTGTCAATATAAAAGTCATTTCTGACAATTTACAAATCAATTAATAGCAATTTCTTTCCAAAAATAAAAAATAAATTGATTTTTTTGTATGTCAAAGAACACGATACACGATTGATTTTTTTTGGTAGTGTATCTGTGAAAAAATGACATTCCAGTTTGACTTGAGTTTACTGTCAAAAATTTTGATTGACAGATTATTACAAAATTAATTTTACAAAATTATTAAAAAAATTATTTTAATACAATTAGTATAAGGCGAAATACAAATAATAATTTGATACAATGCAAGACAATTTTTATAGTGAAAAATAAATTTTGTATGTCAAAATATCACGGTCAACTAGTCAAAAAAATTATAATGTTTATGTTTATATTTGTTGAAGTGTTTATGTTTATATTTTTGACGTAAACATATTTATGTGTTTGTAAATGTCAATAAAAAATCTAACGAAATGTTGAGATTTTTCAAAATTGATTGCGATCAAAAAAAAAATCAATTTTTTTACTTGGAAAGAAATTGCAACGGTATTTCGATCAAAAATTTTTGATCTGAAATCAATTTTTTTGATTTATAAATCAATCTTTTTTTGGAAAGAAATTGCTATAAATGTCAATCTCGACATTTTTATCAATGCCTACTCCATTACTTTTTAAAACCAAACGAGAAGACATAAGAAATTGTAGTGTGTCTTGAGTTCTCATTTAGGTGATTATGATCTCAAAATTATAGTTTTGAAGCCAGTAGTCTGTCTATGGCATTAGCTCGCTGATTTAAAGAAGTTTCTTGGAAAAATTCAGAAAATTTTATGTTTCATTTATGGTACTCCAAGGCGAATTTGGCTGACCTGTGGCACTATTCTGTCTTCACTGGGAATAGGGAGTTGGGAAAAATATTTTCATAGCATTTTTGTACAAATTATATTTTTCTGGCCTCCTGAAGGAATAAGTTTAGTGCAAAAAATTTCAAAACAAAGTTTATCGGGAAACTTTTGTTCCACAAAATTTGTATAGGGAATAATATTTTCCCATTTAACTTTGTTTCCAAAATATTTACATCAAACTTATTCTCTCAGTAGGCCAGCAACATACATTTTAGGCAAAAATGGTATGAAAATATTTTTGTCAATTCCCTATTCCCAGGAAAAGCCAGAATAGTGCCACTGTGGCACTATTCTGGCCCAATGATGTTATCAGTTTCGTGTAAATATTTTAGAAAACAAAGTGGAATGGGAAACTTTGATTCCATAAAAATTTTATTGGGAAAAATAATTTTCCAATTAATTTTGTTTCGTAAATATTTACACCAAACTGCCATTCCATCAATATGCCAGAAAAATACAATTCAAACACCAAAGCCATGAAAATATTTTTCCCAGTTTTCTATTCTACAAAAACTCCAATTGTGCCTTAATTAAAGTGGGATTAAATATTATTGAACATAATACCACATCAATATTTATTTCGTTTTTGTGGCCTTTTTCTATTTGTTTCCCAGAATATTTATGTATAATATCATTTGTAGCAAGTTTGATCTTACATTAATTCGTAACAATGATTAAAACAATAGTTTAATCGGTTTATCCGAATTTAGTATTTATATTTAAAACCACATTTAAATATATTTAAGATTTAGGATAAATTTCACTATTTTGAGCAGTATTGTGAAATTTGTCCTAATATCTCCTAATTGATTTTTTTTAGCACATGTTAGGACAAAATCCACGCGAAGATGAAATAAAGCTTGTCTCTGTATATCTTCCGTTATTAATTTACGAGAACCAGAACGTTTCGTTTCAATCCTTCTATTTATCACCGGAGAGTGGTTGAGTTATCATTGTTCTACACTAATCTACAATGTTGTCTAAACTGACTCATTTTGGGCAACCCAATTTGTCAGAAGGGCCTCTTGCTGAAGCAAACAAGATGCTTTTAATTTATGTTAAATTTATTTTGAAATTATCAAGGCTGGAAGCTGATCTGTTCTATAAATAACTACTAATTATTTGTTAAATGCTGCCATCTTACCACTATAGTGGAAATCAATATTTGAGGCGAGTACGAAAGGCGAGACGAAAAAGAATCTTATAAGAATTGTTGTAATATTCCTTAAACAACAGTTTCCTCTGTAAAAGGGCACCCTTCCATCGAATTAAAATGCGGTATGGAGATTATTTTAGACTTCGTGCATCTTTATCCCTTACAAAATTTTTAAAAATATTAAGAATTTGTTTTTCATAGAAAATGTAATTTCCTTTTTCCCGAGTAATATTTGTTGTTGTTTAGAATTTTAGATTTTAAGTAAATATTACTTTTTGATAGTAGAGGTTGGATTATGGTTTTCATGATATTCGTTTTATGTAGGTACGCCCCTTAGGACATTTTTAGTCAATACAAAGAATCAGAATAATGTAAGAAAAAGTAGAAAAGCACATTTCACATTTTGATATAATTCAAACAGTTAACATTTCTTTCTAAACTGTCTAATTCTGAAGAATTTCTGTTCTACATTAAAACCCATCAACCACACACGTCTCCTGTCGTATTTGTTACATATTGGATTGCTTAAGATTTCGTATTTTATTAGAGATAAGAATCCACCTCACCGTTCATCAACATCAAAATGAAATTAATACACGTATTTCATTTGTCAGATTGAAATTAAATTCTATGTGTTTTGTATTCTGAGTCTGACATACTTAAAATTCGAGTGTTTTCCTCTTGCAACAGTTGAAAATTATTGATTTTCCTCGTGCTGAGTTTACTCGAATTTTTGCTGTTAGTTCTATGTAAAGTTAATCGTTTGTATATACACAATAAAGTTAACACAATAAAGTGCTTCGAGTCCCTTTTAATTTAGAAAATTTCCTTTCAAAATTGTTGTCACTATAAGAACCGGTATTTAGACAAAAAAAAAGGGAAAATTTTTTAAATTAGTTTTCAATTCATTTCACCCCTAAAAATAGGCGAACGTAAAGTATAAACGAACACAAACTCAATTATCTTTATTACTATAAAAACAATACGTTTATGGTCTATATTTTCCGGTCGATATTGAGGCAAATTTGAAAAAATTACCCTAAACAAATAATTAATATTTATGAGTCCGCTATGAAGGAGATGACATTTGAGTTAATTCCCAGTTTCCACTAATTATTGTTAAATAATAAAATGAGTTTTGGGTGGATGAGGGAAAGATGACAAATTTTCAAGTGCGGAAAAATCTGTTTATTATAAATAGCTAATGATTATATAAATCATAGGCTTAAGTTATGTTATTTTACACTAGATAAAATCAAAAATTTAAATTTTATATTAAAATATGTATTCTTAGCCGTGTTAATCATTCTTAGTCATTGCAAAGCAAACATTGTTTAAAAAACTATTCTTGTTTGTGTCGATGCAAGGCAGTACGGCGGTACCTAGCCAATCTACACACTATTTAGGGTTTTATTGTCTTATAATGTCAATGTTTTATTTTATTGAACTTTGTGTTTCTTTTTCCTATGAAGTGGTCTTTCATCAAACGACGTTTAGGGTTTTAGTAAAGACAGTTAATTATCAAAATTATCAGCACCACCTTTTGGTTAAGTTAACTAATTATATAAGGTAACACGATACCACCATGCTGTAATAAAGTTAAACTAATTAAAGACGTGGTGCCACTGCGATGAAAATGTGATTAATTATAGCGATTGTAAGCTCTTCATATTAAATCTTTCTCTCTCTCATTCCTTTTTCACTTTCTCTCTCTCTCTCTCTCTCTCTCTCTCTCTCTCTCTCTCTCTGGTGCATTGCCTACTACTGCTTTAAAAAGTCACTAGAACCTTTCTGAGTAAACCGTAAAGTAACAAATAAAAATGTTAATATCTAATCTAAACCTTCTAGTACCTTTTATACACATCCGTTAAGCTAGCAGCTAGCTAGTAATATGCTAGTTAAATGCTCTATTAAAAATTTTGGGCTCCAACCCTTCCAACTTAAATGCGGGTTCTGCTAGCTATAGAAAAAGTTAACAAAACTCATATCGAAAAACGATTTAAAAACAAATGGAAAATTAAAGATTAATGTTAGACTAATTAATTGCCCTATTTAAATTTTTTTATTCTGTTCGTTTTAGGAAAAGCATAAGGATTTACCACTTAAAAGGTAGCAGAACCCAAATCGAAAATCGCACCGAAAATCAGATTAGAACGCAAAACAACATCAATTCACAAACAAATAATTTAAGGCTCATTAAGGCCTATTCAAATGCCTCATTAAAAATTTTGGGTTCCACCCGTTCTTCGTAAACGATTTTCGATTTTAGTTCTGCTAGCTTTAAATTAAATGACCTGAAGTTTGGATAAGAACGAGTGTAGCCCATAACTTTTTAATGGGGCATTTGATTAGGTCACAATGAGCCTAAAATTATTTGTTTGTCAATTGATCTTGTTTTGCGTTCCAATTTCGGTGTTGGTCCTGTTTTCGATTTAAGTTCTGCTAGCTTTAGATTAAATGACCTGAAGTTTGATCAAGAACGAGTGGGGCCCAAGAATTTTTCAATGAGCCTTAAATTATTTGTTTGCCCATTGATCTTGTTCTGCGTTCTAATTTCGGTTTTGGTTCGATTTTCTATTTGGGTTCTGCTAGCTATAGATTAAATGACCTGAAGTTTGGACAACAACGAGTGAAACCCAAAATTTTTTAATAGAGCATTTAATTAGCCTATAATTGCCCATACTATCTTGTAATGTTCTGCTGTATGGGTTCTGCTAGATAGACGTCTTTTATACTTATATTTTATACTTACTAAAAATTATATATATTACGATTTCAAGACTTGAAATTTGTCTTAATTTGTCCTAAACTCAACAATGATGCCCATTTATAATAGAATTTAACAATATAAAACCATAATATATTGGTTTCTTATTATTACTAAATATAATATGTACTCGTATATACTGTAATTATATATGATATAGCACAAATAAAGCTAAGAAAAAAAATCAATAATTGAAATAAATTAATGGAGATCTCGAATATATCGGACTTTTGGTCTTGTATAGTCAGAATTCGATAATCCCGCTTAATTTTTAGAAAGCCCGCAAGTCAAACCTTGTTGAAAATTTAGTCTTTAAATCTAATGAAAGCTTTCAATTCTTGGCCGTTTTGTAAATTATATACTTTTGAACATAATTGCAAAAATTGAAAAAGCTCCTTTGAAAGCTTCCACTTCCTTTATCAAAACTCGTCATTTCCGGTTCTAATTTATAAACTGATCTGAATCAATTTTAAATTTAAATAAAGAGTGAGAATATCTTTTTCTTTAAGTGATAATTTTTATTTTGGACTAGTTTCGAAAGTTCTCTCTTCGTCAGGTATTTTCTCTATTCTCTCTATTTTCCTTTAAAATTTGAAATTAAATCTCGCGATAAAAGTACACAACAAAATGATGTAAAATAATGAACTAATTTTGTTTGAAATTTAATTTACGATCTCATTGTTTTAACCCTTTTCTCGTAAATGATAGCTACTTTTCAAAATATTTGTAAAAATGGGAAACCTTCTATGGAAGAGGCTACTTCGGATGAACCATTTTGGTAAAGCTCACTTGGACCTCCCAATTTACGGAAAAGCTTTAGATGCAGTTTCATCCCGATTGATCAATCTGTCTCGGCTGTACAGACACTTAATTTTGTTTGAAAAGCAGTTTGTTTTTTAAAAATCGTCATTTCCACTTAGAGAATACAGACGTTTACCATGCATAGCACCCACCAAACACAGACCCTCACAAATATACAACATTTTTAAAAAACGCAAACAGTAAAGCTCAAAATACCTCTAAGTCGAAAGTATTCATGATTATTGTACTTTATTTTACAAGGTAAAGCAAAGTCCGAGATTCATACCTCCTCGCGGTGCTCCCTGGGTAACGCTAAATGAATCAGGCGGTGTAGTGAAGACGAGCAGACTAAATCCTGTTTATAGTCATGCACACTACATGTCAGGGCGGGTTATTGGCGCCTTAAAACCAATACCAAATCAGCGTCTGTTCTCCAGGTTAGGTGCGGCTGAAGCGGGCGTCTGTCTTGTATCAAGCGGCTCGCTATATAAATGTGTTAAAGGTAGGACTGGATGCCTTAAGATTTTCACCAGTACGTGACCCACACACGTAACAAGCGGGTTGAGCGGCAGGCCAACAACCTTCCCTCATAAAAACCATTTAAGTTATGAACCCTGAACAAAGGCCTCGGATTACCATATCGGATTCATTACAAACTCGACCTCGGAAATTGTACACGGACAACGCTTTAAAAATGGGAACATGGAACGTGCTTAGCCTCTTAAGACCTGGAGATCTCCAGAACCTTTCGAACCAAGCAAAGAGTTACACATTAGACGTACTCGCACTACAAGAGCTTAGATGGTCTGGGAGTGGGATCCATGACACCACCAATGGTTACACTCTTCATTACAGCGGCCATCAGAACGGAGGAGAATTTGGAGTTGGCTTCCTCATCCATCGGCGCGTGAAGCACCATATCATCGATTTCCGCCCTATCAACATGCGGATATGCACGGTCAGACTTCGCACTCATAAATTTAACATCACGATCGTTAATGTGCATGCACCCACCGAAGATAAATCTGATGACATCAAAGATCTCTTCTTTGTGGAGCTGGAGGAAGTCATCAATAACATACCGCACCACGACATTAAAATCATCGAGGGCGACTTTAATGCAAAAATCGGTAGGAGTGCAGAAAATACATCGCACATCGGTCCCAATAGCCTGCACCTAACTAGTAACAACAACGGCCAACGCGTCACCGACCTGGCAATAATGTACAACTTAGTTGTATCAAGTACGTTTTTTCCACATAAGAGAATTCACAAAGTAACGTGGAGATCGAATGATGGAAGAACGGAAAACCAAATAGATCACGTCATGGTGTCCAAGAGACACTCCACCAGCATATCTGACGTTAGATCTTACAGAGGGGCAGATATGGACAGCGATCACGTGCTTGTCATATTTAAATATAAGTGCAAACTGTCATCAACCTTCAATAGACAAGCACAAAAAACCGTTCGATGGAATGTCGATGCTCTAAAAGACCAAGCGTTACTGCAGAGCTATCAATCAGCTGTCACTAACTATTTAGAGCGGCCCAGCGACAACGAAGGAGCTCCTCCTAATATCCAGGAGCAGTGGCACGCTATACAGTCAGCCATAACCACCGCGGCGCAAAATACTATCGGCAGAAGACCGCCGAGATCCCACAATAATTGGTTCGATGATCAATGCCGCCTGGTCGTCGAAAATAAACGAAAGCTTCGTGAAAAATGGTTGGCTCGCAACACGAGAAAAGAAACACGATCATATGAGGTCATGCATTGAAAACATCAGCTTCCAAGCGGAAGTAGGAAATTCAAGGGACTGTTTTGCTAATGCCAGGAATCTCACTAAAGACTTCCACCCAAGAAGTACAGCCATAAAAGACGGCAATGGAGAACTGAGAACAAACGTGGCTGATGTTCTCTCAGTATGGCAAACCTACTTTCAAAGTCTGCTAAACCGGAATGACGAAGTGACCCCCATTAGAGCAATAGCTCCGCCAGGTGAAGAGGTCTTTGTCGAATATCCCACAGTAGAGGAAGTAGACGCAGCTATTAGTCGATTGAAGAACGGTAAGGCACCCGGTCTCGATGAAATCCCCGCAGCATTGATCACACTTGGAGGCGCTACATACTTGCAACAAGTCTATATACGATCTCATCGTATGTATTTGGGATCAAGAAGAGTTACCGGATAATTGGAAGACCGCGCTCATATGTCCGTTGCATAAAAAAGGTGACCGTCTTAAATGTGAAAACTTTCGTGGCATAGCCCTATTGAACACTGCTTACAAAGTGTTGGCTAATGTTGTACTTGCCAGACTCATCCCTTTCGCCGAAAACATCATTGGCGACTATCAGTGTGGCTTTCGTACCAACCGATCGACCACTGACCAGTGTTTTACCATGAGGATGATCTTGGAAAAATGTTGGGAGTATAACATAATCATTCATCAACTATATATAGACTTCCGGCAGGCATATGACAGTATAAACCGCGATAACCTTTGGGCCGCGCTCATATGCCTAGGTATTCCAGAGAAACTTGTTTCTCTGTGTAAATTAACAACGTCTGGATCTGCATGTAGAATTGTAATTGAAGGATCTGTGTCAGACTCTTTTCAAATAACATCTGGTGTTCGACAGGGAGATGCACTCGCGCCTGTGCTGTTCAATTTGGCGCTTGAGTACGTAGTGAGGAAAAGCAACATTGAAACTTCGCGCTGTATATTCAATAAATCAGACCAAATTCTTGGATATGCAGATGATATCGTGCTTCTTGGCCGAAGACCTAGCGACATCAAGGACAGTTTCATACCGCTCAATTGCTGCGCAAGAAGACTTGGTTTGGAGGTGAACAGTACCAAAACGAAATTCTTAACAACACCCAGGAACATCTCCATGGCAAATCTCGAAATTGGCGACCATAACTATGATAGCGTCGAAAATTTTAAATACCTCGGGTCACTTATAACATCCTTGAATGATATGCAGGCAGAAATAAAACCCCGAATCGCTGCCGGACAACGAGTTTTCTACGCCCAATCAAAATTATTGCGATCTAAACACCTATCGCAGTCGTGCAAGCTCGCACTTTATAAAGCTCTTATAAGACCTGTGCTGACTTTCGGAAGCGAGAGCTGAACCATGACCTCTAATGACTGTAGATTATTATCTACCTTCGAAAGAAAGGTCATCCGTTCAATTTTTGGTCCTATTAAAGTTGCGAACAATGAATACCGGATTCGCATGAACCACGAAATAAAGCAACTTCTCGGAGGTAGCGATATTATCGGCTTCATCAAATCTAATCGAGTAAGATGGCTCGGCCACGTTGCAAGGTCTCCACAACAACGAATGATTTACAAAGTGTTCCATCAACAACCAGCCGGAGTACGTCGTAGAGGAAGACCCCGACTGCGCTGGCGTGACGACGTCGAACAAGACCTACTCGTATTAGGATGTCGAAATTGGAGGACGAGAGCGATGGACCGAGAAGGATGGAGGACCATAGTGCGGGCGGCAAAATCCCTTCATGGGATGTAAATGCTAGAGAGAGAGAGAGAAAGCAAAGTAATAATTCGTCCTAAGATACTACTAAGAGCTTACAACTCTTGGGATAGGTCTTTTCACTTTGTACTAGATCCGATACACCTGAAAATATGGCTTCAGGAATAACTAGAGGAACACAGGCTTTAATATTCAAAACTTCTCTAAGTAAAAATCGATGTAAAAACGCTTTGTCATAAGATACTTCTAAGTGCTTACAGCTATATTGGGATAAGCCCCAATTCAAGAGAAACACATTACATTTCCACACTTAAATCACAACAAAACCTTTTGAACTATTAGTTTTAACTAATACTTCGATTTTGACCTACACTCCGCTTCACTTAATTACGACCACCTGTTTTAGTGATTTTAAATGGTAATACCTTCTATATTTGTGAAACAAGAATATTCCATACACTTATCTTGAAAGCCACCCTACAAATTTTCCAAGATATTCAAATCGAGTGAATATGGGGGCCATGGCAGCAATGACCAATCTTCTTCTTTTATCCAGCCTGCAATAATTTTTACTGTATGAATTGGGACACTATCTTGCAGGTAAATCTATGGCAAAGTCCCGAAAAGCTCTTTATTTTTTGGAAAAGCCTGTTCCAAGATAACTTTGAACGAAAGTGCAATCATATTCATGCTAGGAAAAACCTAGTAAATTGTTCCGTAGTACGACATGGCTTCCCAAACCATTACGTCACCTTATCCAATATGGGCTCTGTTGCAAAATATCATCGTTCATGAAAATAGTAACTGATGAACATCAGAACCTCCTAAATTAAATTTCTTTTTGTTCATAAAGGCAACTCGGTACCATTCTTGTTTCCATATAATGTGATTTTTGGCAAATTCCAATCAATTTGACATTTGCAATCGATATAATTGGTGGTCGTAATTAAGTGAAGCGGAGTGTATTTTCGATCCATAATTTATGTAAAATTAAAATATAATAGATGCAGCAGTTTTATTGAATTATTTTAAATTGCCAAAAAAGTGTATACTAATCATATTTGATATTTTTTACACTGTTAAAATTAAATTCTTATACAAACTAGTGCGGCTTTAAATTTTGGGAACGTCTAGCACAAAATTCACGTCACTATATAGTCGAGAATTTGTTGCTAATCTTGCCTCAAAATTGCTCTTGGGTTAAGGCAAGTTATAATAAAGTTCACGAGAATCGATTTCGCCTCATAGGAAAATATTATTTTTCGAAATTGGACACTTGGGTTAAATAAATTGCGCCATCTATGTTAGATATGTAGATATTAGTACTTGAAAAAAGTTTTTATAAAAACGAGGTTTATTTGCAACGGTTTACAAAATATAATTACAAATGTAATTTTACAAAATGGATTTTTATTTTTATCATTTGTGTATGTTTGTTACATACACAGTAACCCGAAAACGGATCAGTTTTCTTTATAATATTCGATGTGATTGTTGTTAATATTACGCCAATGAAAAACTTCATGACCGATCATCTTACATTTGTATTTTAAGACAGATTTTAGCACTTGCAAATATCTTGTGCCCGTGTAAAAATAGCGACATCTAGGTTTAAAATTAGTCGTCGAGAGTATTTTTGAGGAACAGATAAAAATATAACATTATTTTAGAATCTATAGAATACTCCTACTGTTTATTAGTAGTAGAGTCGGGGAACCCCAAAACATTTCTATCAAAAAACGAAGAAAACGGCAATAATTGAAATTCTTTCAGCGAATTTTTCTTAACACCCCGATTCTGAAACACAGTCCACTGAGTGAAAAATTGTCTTTTTTAAGACTTTTTGTCATTGTTTTGAGTTTATTCTCAATTATGATACTTTTCGTATTCTGCGCATAGTTTGTGACCAATAAGACCACTAAATTTGTATGTCTTACGCAAGATTTTTTTTAAAACCAATCCCAAATAAGACTATGCACAGAATACGAAAAATCTCATAATTATGAATAAACTCAAAACAAAGACAAAAAGTCTAACCTAAGACAATTTTTTAGTTAGTAACGTGTTCCAGAAGCGGGGTGTAAGTGTGATTTAACTAATTCGTTTTAATTGTTTGCAAAGTAATATACCATCTTGTAATTGTTTGGTGACATTCAATAAATTAAAGCCATGAACTTTCGATGAAACAACTCCGCTCAGGATTTTTAACTACTAATTTGAAACTGCGTCCAACTAAACATGCCAACAGAATAAGCGATTGGGTGTGTAGCAAACTGCGTAAACAAATATGTTTGTAGTTTTATATGGAGAGAGCCGAGATGAATGTTTTCATCGTTGGAATTCGGGATGGCAATGCTTCTGTGTTAAGAATTTTTTTTTTTTTTTTTATTAAGAAATTTTCATTTCTGTATAATATTACAACTAATCATATGGATTATCTAGTAATTGTTTTATAAGTTAAGTAGTCCATTCTTGTGGGATGAGACGTATCAGTTCATCCCAGCTCTGCCAGTCCTTTGATTTAAGCGGTTCAAGGAACCACTAATTCTAAAGGTTTTGTTCTTTTTAGGCGCTTTGGTCCATTGGTGCGATCCAGTAGGTTCCGCAGCTCCTCGTTGTCATGCTGCTGGAGTCGCAGTACATGACCCCTTGCAAATTTTTGTATTTCATCGCTAACGTTTTCCATGTTTAGGTCTCGATGGAGATTGTCGTTTCTAATGTAGCAAGGAGCATTCACAATGCTATACGTAGTACTTTATTTTGAAATGTTTGAATGATCTTCACTGTAGTTTTCCTTGCGCAGCCCCAAAGCTGAATACCATACGTCCAGATAAGTTTTACGATTTGTTTAAATAACAGCAGTTTGTTGTGCGTTGTCAGTTCTTCCAACAAGCCAGTGCATTTTTCCGAATTTTAAATTCAGTTCTTGCCTTTTCTTTTTAACATGCGCTTTCCACCTGAGTTTAGAGTCTAGCGTCATGCCGAGGTACTTAGCATTGTCAGAATATGGTATTTGTTGTGAATTCAGTCTAATCGGAATATATTCTAATGTCCTATTTGTAAAGTTGATATGTGTTGACTTCGATTCGTTAAGTATCGTTCCCCATTGTTTTGTCCAGTTATTTACTATATCAACAGCATTTTGTAGTTTTCTTGTGGACTCAACGATACTAGCATCGGTGGTCATAACAGCTGTGTCATCAGCAAACGTTCCTATTCTAGCTTCTTCTACGTTTGGTAGATCATTTGTATACAAGAGGTATAAAACGGGACCTAGAACACTGCCTTGTGGAACCACTGTCAATATTTTCTTCAGTTTAGAGTATTCAACTTCCTGTCTCACCCGGAAGTAACGGTCGTTGATATAAGACTTTAGCAATTCAGAATGTTGTTTTGGCAAATCTCGTTGGAGCTTAAATTCTAACCACGGTGCCAAACCTTATCAAATGCTTGGGCTACGTCTAAGAATATTGCTGAACATACTTCCTTTTTTTCAGCGCCTCCTCAATTGTATCAGTAATCTTATGTACCTGTTCTATCGTTGAGTGCCTTTCTCGAAACCCAAATTGGTTAAGATTTCTACTCTCTATAATTGGCTTTAATCTCTTGAGAAACAGTCTTTCGAAAAATTTTGATGTTGTTGTTAACAAAGAAATAGGCCTAAAAATACGATGTTTTGCCATTTAGTGATTTATTAGGCTTGGAATCATTATGATTTCCGCTACTTTCGTGCTGTAGTTTCCTTAGTGCTTTTTCTGGTAGAGCTTAATTGATTATTTGCCCCGTTGTCAAGTCGTATCCAGGGGCGTTTTTATCTTTGAGATTTTTTACTTCTTGTTTGATTTCTTTCAGAGTAGCAGCAGTTGCTTTCAGAGATAGCATAGATGCCTCGTCTACTTTGCTTATAGGTGTTAGATATTCATTATCCGCTTGTCCAGTTGGTGGTTTGAAGGTATTTTCTAGGTGTTCGGCAAGCACAACAGCTTTTTGTTTTTCGCTGCGAGCCCAGGTTGAATCATCCATTCTAATGGATGGCACTTGCATTTTAGGCCTTTTTAAACCTTTGGTGGCTTTCCACAGGGAATAGTCTGTGTCAGGTTTACCTGTCAGATTACTTAGGAAGTTTCCAACTGATTCATTCTTAATCTACTTTATAAGTAGTTTAAGTTTTTTTCACAAGTTGTTTAGGATTGTTTTGTCTTCAGGGACTCTGGTTCTCTGCCAAGACTTACGAGCTCTTCTTTTTTCGTTAACCAACTCTCTCACTTCAACTGGATAGTATATGCTTTTTTGTAATATTTCTTGCTGATCAGGTGTTAACTAATGAGACTGCCTAAACCATCATCAACCAATTAAGATATTGTTAATTTTCTTTTTGATAATAAGTTGATTTAGAGACAGAAGGAAATATTAAACGATCGGTAAAAAGATGGGTCAAATCTTCTATTATATATCATTTCTTTAGAGTTAGATCGGTTTTCCAAACTTTTAAGCGGATATAACGATTTTTGAAAAAAAAAACTGTGTTTTTAACAAAAATTTGATCCCTGTACAACTCATACGGATTTATTGATCGGGATGAAACCTCACAGTTCAGGAGATTTTCATATACAAAAACTTTATTTCACCAAAATTTGGCATCGCTACAGTCCAGGCGGATTGACCATTCTTGGGCGGCACAGTGGGAACGCTTTTCTTTAAGGCAATGGTTGTTTAACGAGTGTGACAGAGCACCGACGACGAAGTCACACAATTATGAAAAGTATTATCGAAAAATTTATTCATCAAATACTAGACGGAGAGCAGTAATAGGTGCGCACTAGTAATGAACTATTTTAACAAACAGACGGAGCTTCGATAGATTGAAAGAGGAACATTGAACTTGGAAGACTGAAAATCGAAACAAATGAAGGGGAAATGTACAACAATGAAACTTTGTGAACCGAACAAATGTTTTGGCTTTACAATCCGCAACGAAGAAAAGGGGGTATCACCTAAGATCCAACCAAGATGGAAGGACGATAAGGCAATATCAATACCAAGATAAACGATATAATTCGGTATAGATCGTTTATTTAATGTTTGGAATTATGTATGAAAAACAATGTCCGCCTCTATTGGCCTTACAAATGTGGACTCTTTTGGTTACATTTTCAAAAATGTTTGTCACAATTCACCCTGTATCATGGTAATTTCTTCTCTAATGTATTTTTAAGTTGTCAAATATTATTATTTGCATAAACCTTACTTTTAAGACAACCCCATAAACAGAAGTCGGGAGCAATTATATCGGGCGGCGGTGTAGGTCAATCCATATCACCAGATTTCGAAATTAACTGTTATGGAAACATTTATCGTAACAATTTCATGGTTTCTCAGTAGTATGGCATCGGCATGTAGAATCGTCGTGTTGTAACCACATATTGGTCTAAAAAAGTTCCGAATCATAACACAATAACGTTCGCCAGTGACTGTAACAGCTGAACTATTCGGTTTTTCGTAAAAATAAGGTCCAATAACCCCTCAAGCCCAAATTGTACACCATACCGTCACTTTCTTGGGATGTAATTGTGAGTGATGTATTATTTGTGGATTCTCTACTGCCCAGAACCAGCTGTTTTGTTTGTTTACATGTCCATTTAAGCGAAAATGAGCTTCGTCACTCATAATCAATTTTTCAAAAAAATCTGAATTGTCTTTGTCAAGCAATAGCATTTTATTTGCATACGTACGGTGTTGCAAATGATCTCTTGGTAGCCACTCTTGTAATTATATACAGGAATAAATCCAAGTCTTTCTACAAAATATTTTTTAGTGTTGATCGATTGATGTCGTTTAATTATCTCAAATATATTCATGTACAGCAGCAATATTTTCTGGTGTTCTGATTATACGTTGTTGCACACCTTCGTTCTTGAAATTCGTTAACAATCCGGTATAATCAGGTAAATTGTAGGTTTTGAAAGGAATATTCCGAAACTTTCACTCAGTTTTCGTTAATGATAATTGATGATTGACGTTGTTCAATCGAATATTTTCTATGATTAATTTGCAACTTATGTACTTCACGACTGTCAAGTATGAACTGTCAGTATTAATATTCGCCTAAATGGCGGCAAAAAATTGTAAATGTTTCGAATGGACACCCTGTAACAGAAAATATTATATTATGGATGATTTTGTGGTACGGGTAGTTTTAAATTTTATTAAATAAAACCTCATAAATAAATGCCATTTTTAATTTATGTTACGTTTACAAATACTTATATCTGCCACAATGTTATATTCCCATTACCATAATAATAATGCGGGACCAAAATATTTAAAATTCAGCTTACATTTTGTTGTTATAGTATGGTGCTGTTAATAATAATAATAATATGGAAAAATTTAATAAAAATTCTTGAACCCTCAGTCCCTCATATTTTAATAGCGTGTGATAAAACATATAAAATAAAAAACAATCTGCATTTCAATATTTTGTATTCAAACGATAAATTTTTTTTCCATCTGCTCATAAACTTTGAAACCATCAAGTGTTAGGTCCGAATATACATACTTACAAATTTTTTATATAAAGCTGAAGTGGTATTTTATGTCCTGATTTATATACAAATTCATTCTGCGATAAACGAGTATACATTGAGATTTAAAAGTTATAAAATTTTTGTACAAATAGAATTTAATCTTTAAATTGGTTTCTACGAACCAAAACACAATGTGCAAACGAAATTTCTACTGTGTGTGTGTATGTGTGTATATAAGGAATAAAGTTGAATTCCGTTAGATAATAAATTTTATGTTGTTTTGGAAATTCTACCATTGTGCGAAAAGTTCAGAGTACGGCCACAAACTCTCCGAACAACCTTCGTATTCCAAAGTCCACGTTGAAGGCACAGTAAAAAATTAAAATGATTTTATTACAAAGAAAATGAAGAAAACTTATTTCCAGTTCATAAAATTTGTTTTATGTGCTTTTCTTTTAAAACAAACATGTTTTTGTTTATGTTTACGTTAGTCTCCCTGTCACAGCAATGGCATATATGTAAATTCTGCACAACAACCTTTTTAATCGTAATTTGTTATTCAATTTTATTATAACCTCTTACTACATGACGGTGGGTGCAAAATATTATGTATGTCTTAAACAAAACATGTCACTCTACTAAACAGTATTATCAGCTCAAGGGAATAATTTTCTTTGTATGTTTTGGATTGTTGACACTATGCTTAGAAGCAACATTCTTTGTACATTTACATTTACGTATAATCTGTTGTTAAGATTGAAGGTAAATACATTAATAAATATGTTGTTTTAATCTATTTATTGCATTTATTGGGATTTAATTGGAACAAGTGAACCTTGTCAGGAGCTAATAATTTTTATACATTTAATGTATGTTTGATTTGTGTTGGAAAATTCTTAAAATAATTTATGCCAGGCCTATCGCTTTTATAAAGTGGTTAAAGTGGCAGAACGATTCGAATGGATAAGTTTCGCTATGAATTTCTGATTTATAGGTAGACCGAATGCTTGTTTCTTCTTTAATATTTTTTTTGTACATACAAACAAATTTCCAAGGGTGAATAGCTGAAAATAGACTTTCGTCACGACAATAGTTTGGACATAGCCAATTAAAATTTGGAAAATTTAGAGACTTTTTTTTAACAATTTTATTTATTTATTGAATCTTTCAAACATTGAAAATAACAATAAGTTTTCAAATCTTGAGCAGAATCTACTTCTTATCTACTTCTAATTCGAGTTTGTGTTGGCTTATACCGTTTGCGTTCCAGTGGCATATCTTCAGATAATTTATCGAATACATTCTAGTTTCTGGATCATAGTGGTTTGATTTTGTAGCATTGCTTGTAGCATATTTTGCATTGTTGTCATTAATTGCATCATCATTTGCATGCAGTTATTCAGGGTAGGTTCAAAATTTGAGCATTCACCTTGAAGAACGTGTTCTGGGCGAACGGAAGTCATTTGATGTATGGGGAGGTATATTATTCTGCGCATCTGGTGTACTTTTATACTGCCCCTGGGACGTGACAATTGACTAATATTTCTGTGGACTGGCGCATCATCGGTTGTTTACAGTTTTCACCGCAATTGCTGCATTTCTTTTCAGTTGAGGAGTTCTTTGGTTTTGGGCAACTTTTAGCTTGGTGTAGTTCCACGCATACAACGCACACTGATTGTTTAAACACTGTATTGGTCCGGTCCTTTTCTTTCATTTTCTTCAACATTCATGGGTCTGTGTATGGGGTACTTTAGTACCGTATCCTATATACATTCTCTATTTCAACATGGATATCGATGCCTTTAATAACCTAATTAAAGACCCTTTGAAAACTTCAATCGGTTTGTATAATAGTTTCTGTTGTGAGCATCTCAATAATTAATGACTTCTATTATAGTCGTTCACCTCATGTGTTTCAATTATTTACTTCGTGTATTTTGCCTCGTTTAGTAAATTTGTTACGTGAAATGTTTTTCCGTTCGTTAGCACGCTTGATTTGAGTACATGCACCACCTTGTGCGTATCGGCTTCGCGTAAGTAGATTGGAGTTGGCTTGTATTTTCGATTAGCCTGTTCTTGAGTATTTGCATTTAAAGTTTGGCTGTCGTCCACATCCTTTTCGATGAACGTTTCAAATCGGTTGTTTAGCACTATTTTGAATTTTTGACGTTCGATTTCTTACATATCACTAGTTTTTCCGTTTTTGGGCAATCCCGGTTTTATAGGCGATCTTGTCACCATACCTCTTTTTAAGAAAGGATTGTTCACTTCCGTTAACATGTTTGTACTTTCGTTAGGATGAACCACCCATCAGACTAACAGCTTCATTGGTATTGCTTGTAGCTGTATATATGAGTGTAGTAACCAAGCGTTGAATCACTAAATCACAGCGGCCGCTAGATCTCGACGACTGGGAGCCCGCTTGCTCACTCACGAGAGCCACCGATACTGGGCATCGGCCACCTTACATGCGCTCATGTCAAAATGTTTATAGATATTAAGCCGAAGAACGTGGCAACTGAATTTGTTGTACACATGCATACAACCACTGCTGAATTCAAGACACTATTCGGCGTCCGAACTGACTAGGAATCTTGAAGCTGCGAGGCCTCGATACTTCAGGATAAGAATGTCTTAATTGTTCATACTTATGATAAAACCTATTTGAGCGGACTATGGTTTTTTCTTCATTAAGAACAAGACACACCAAACGCGGCGCGTCAAATTCCAAATGTTCCATACAACTCGACGCACGTTTCCAATCACACCAAGAGCGGCGCGGGTTTTTTTGTTTTGGATAATTTTTAGAATTTTAGACTTTTGTTTTATTAGTCTTTAATATTTTTAAATAATATGAGTGCATACGTGAATGACGAATGAGAAATGTATGGACCACAATTGAAGTATGATTATTTTTAGGTTATGTTCGGCGGCGATGGACGATTTTTTTTTGTCGCTTGGTGTGGGACATAATTTCGCGGCGGCGGATGCAACTTCATTCGATAAAATTTCTTAAAATTAAAATTTTTCTATTAAAAATCCAAAGTTTGTAATGTTTTTTATAAATAATTGGTATATAATTGTTTATCTATACAATACATAAATAAATTAATGTATTTTTAAATTCGTTGCTCGCCGTCGACGCTTGGTGTGTCTAGTTCTTTACAATTTTAAAATTCCCGTATTAGTAAATTTTAAATAATTAATAAATAATTTTTATATTATGTAAAGTTATAAAAGATAACTTGACACGTTTCCGTTTTGTATATTTCTTCAACTCACCATGAAGATGGAGGATGGTATTTCGTTTTAATATTTATATAATATAATTGTTATATTCTTATTGAACGATTTCTTTTTGACAAATATTAGAATGAGAAGCTTTCTCCCAAAACAATATTTTCACATATTTCCGCATGAAAAGTAAATGATTGACGTTTCTATCCGTATATGGTGCCCCTCCCCTGGACTATTGAATTTATTGCAATTATGTTTCGATTCGAATTGGAAAGCATCGAGTGCTTCTTTCACTCTATTCGACACCTCCACAAAATTATTAAATTATTTCCGAGAAAATGTGGGAGAATATTCTCTTTTTATGTAAATTGTAGATTGAATTAGTAGGTACAATTTTGGTGAAATAAATATTTTTTCATCAAAACTCGTCATTTCTGGTAAAATTTAAAATTTTAAAAAATAATCTTAACAAATTTAGCTTGAAATATTTTTTTTTATGTTTTAATCTTTTCAATCTTATGTGGGGACTTAGTGCTTTGGACTCCCAAATCTTTCAGAGTTGGCTTTTCGCGACCTACCTTACGCAGTTGCCTACCAAATCGAGGACGTACGGCTATAGGTCCAATTTATGTAGTTCATCTTCACATTGAATAACTCCATGCCAGCCTATAGCATACACTGAAAACAATAATCGATGCGAGTTTTACATAACCTGCTAAATTTAAAATTGTAATACTAACATAATATCATAGAAAAATAAGTGTAACATAGATTTCTCATTTTTATAAAACGAATTAAATTCCAATGTCTTGATTGTATTTGTGACTTTACATTAAGCACAATGTAAAATCACAAATACAATCATGACATTGGAATTTCATTTTTATCTCTGGTTTTATACAAATGAGAAATCTATGTTAAACTTATTTTTCTATGATAATATTTTACATTATTTACCCATGCTAAGTAAAAATTTAAAAAGTTCTCTTTAATTAGCCTAAGTAAAAATAACAATTTTTGAAATGTAAAAACAATTTTGTCGAAATAAAACGAAATAAAAACTATTAAATAGTTAAAAGAACTTTATCATAAGTAAAAATCGTGTAAATCAAAAAATCGTCATTATATTCTTTTTCTTATTGTTAACAAGTAAAATTTACTTAGACAAAAATTTATACTTGCAAGGTAAAGGTTGCAAATTTGGTGTGCTAAATTTACATCGGAGATATTTAATAATTATTATTGAATTTTTAACATAATTCGCTAAGTCAGTTGATGTTTATTTTATTTAAATACATGAAGTGTGAAACATCATTTTCGTAGTTTTTTTATAACTACATAAACTAATCTGATGATGAGTATATCGAATCTTTTATCTAAAAGATTCAAAATTTTTATGTCATTGGTTCTGCAAAGGTGTAGGTGAGATCTCATTTCGATGTGATAACAAATATTTTGTTACCATACAAAAGAACCACGAATTTAATTTTTAGACTAAGCAAAATGTAAATTTTATTTAAATTAAAGTTAATTCAACATAATATACATATATTTTCATTTTACGTATTTTATATTTTTATTTTATTTCATCCAATAAGTTGAATCAACAAAATGTAAAGTAAATATTACATGCAACGACATAATTTTTGTATAAAATATTCTTACATGCTATGTAGTTAATTTCACATTTCAAAACTTGTGAAGTTTACTTTGCGCAACTTAGGCTCAATTTCAACAGCGATTTTAAGTTAAATTTACTTATATTTTTTGTAGACTTCACCCTATTATTTTTTTCAGTGATACTGGCATGGAAGATGGGTCAGCCCATGAGCAGGCGCGTACGCAGGATGAAGCCATGGGACGGGTTTCAGAAAACATATTTTATATAATTTTTTTTTCACGTAGTAGAACTAGCTAATATACGAGTATATTATATTTTATTTTATTTCACTATAAAAACATTTTTGCTTTTCATAATTATCTACTACAAGCGAATTTCTAATTTCCGTGAACTTTTTGCTAGTTCATCTAGAATTGCATCAACAGAAACCGCGACATTACGATGAATATTAAGTAACGCTAATCCATTTAGCCTATCTTCATTCGTTGTGTTGCGTAAATACGTTTTGAGTCGTCTCAATGTTGAAAAAAATCGTTCACTGCTTGATGTTGTCACCGGTAGTGTTACAAATACTTGAAGTAATTTTCGAACAGTTGGGAAAATTGATTCGTCGCATGATAAAAATGCAATATGAGCATTTTTTGGTGTAATCGAAGAATTTATAGCATGGCGCCACCATAGCTTCAGTTCACCAATGCCCACAACTATGCTGCAGTTCGTAATTTTTTTACATTTTTCCAAAAGGATTTTTTGCAGATTTTTCGTGCTCCAATGAAAAATTTTGTTCATTATAAATATTTAATATATACATACATACACTACCGCTCAAAAGTGTTTAGGCACTGCCAAAAGCAGCGTAAACCATATAAAAACTCAGTAAAAATGTGATAATATTTATTTTTAGGTACACACACACATTTATTAATGCCAATATACTAAATAAATGTCAAAATTAAAATGCTCAATTTAAATTTTACTTTCGTTTATGTGACCTCCTTTTGATTGAACAATCGCAGCGCACATACGAGACATTCTCGCAATAAGTTTTGCTAGAGCTTCTGGCGATATTGAGTTCCAAATTGATTGAAGTTTGTTCCACATAACAGTAGCTGATGTTGGAGCTGATTGCTGTCTCCCGATCCAATTCTTCTTATAGTAACTCAATAGAGTTCAAGTCAATGCTCTGGCGAGGCCATTCCATAATTTTAATTGTTCCTTCATCCTCTAAATGATGAAGATAGCCTTTATATAATTTACATGAATGTTTTGGATCATTATCTTGATGAAAGATACAATTTTGACTCAAAAGTCGAATTCCTGAAGGTATTGAGTGGTTCTCCAAAATTTGTCGGTTCCCTTCTTTTCTTAGTATTCCGTCAATTTTCACAACATCGCCTACACTAGGACAAGCAAAATAGTCCCAAATCATCACTGAAAAATCTCCATGCTTTACGGTAGTGGCAATACACTCTTTACTGGCATATTCATCTACAGATCTTCTCATGAATATTTGTCTTCGTGTACCGAAAATTCAAATTTGGACTCATCCGTCCATAAAACCTTGCTGCAATCGTCTATCGTCCAAAGTTGGTGTTCACGGGGCCATTTAAGTTTCTTTTGCTTATTTTGTTTACTAGTAATGGTTTTTTAATAGCAACACGGCCATGTAGTCCGGATTCCTTTAGACGACGTTTAACCGTAGAAACACTAACTAGTTTTGGGTGACCAACATTTACTTCTGCGGTTATTTCCGGGGCTGTTTTGTGTCTATTCGTCTTGCTAGTAGTCACTATTCTCTGATCATCTACAGATGTTCTCGCTCTTAGTCTTCCACTACGTCTTTTATTAAAAAAAAACTGTCACTTCCCAATATTTTTTAACATTACATTCGACCGTAGCGTTAATTTCATTTTTTTAGCAATCTGTCAATTACTTATGCCAGCTGTATGGTAAGCTATTATAAGCGCACGTGTTTCAGTATTTGGATCTTTTCTTGGAGGCATTTTAAATAATTGTCATTCGATATTTCGCTTACGATGTTAACAGTGTAAATATTAGACTCCAACTGATCGTATTTGACTCATTTCACTGAAACCTTTTCAAAAAAACAATTTAAACATCATTACCTAGAATAAACCAGACTGATAAATTTTTCTGGAAATTCCTACAGAATATTATTGTAATTGTACCGTAAAAACAGTTTAGGACTATCCAACCAAGTGCAGGTAGAGGGTAGTAAAATTAAACCTATATCATTTGTGGTTATATAATGAAACTGCGTTTCAGATAAGTATTTCATTTTAATCAAATGTTGTTTCGTAAACATATGTAATACCAAGTAATACTGTATCAATAATACATGAAAGAAGGGGTGCCTAGACACTTTTGAGCGGTAGAGTACATCTATATTGGAAAATTTATTTATATGTTTAATAAGTTGATACATTTATTAATTTACTTTTTTCTATTGTTAGATCATGGGGGGTTAAACCCCTAGTAACCCCCCTTGCGTACGCCCATGCCCATGAGTTGTGCCCTGCGTCAGGGAGTCACATAATTGTGTTCGTTTCCATCACCGATGGAATTCATCGGTGGAATTGCCACTTGAATTTATGGAACAAGGTTATGTATGAAGTTCCATCCCGATCAGTTGATCCGTTTGGGCTGTAGGGAACCATCAACATTAAGCCTGCATGACACTACACATAGGCCCGAGGTCAAAAATTTTAACGCAGTGTTTGGATGTCCAAATCTTTATGTTTGTATCATTTGCAATTGCATTGTGCAAATGAATTTAGTCGGACTGAAGCTGTTTTTGATTCAAACGAATGAAAAGAAGTCGTTGAGGTTTCGATTTTAGCGTACAAGAACATATTAACAATGAAATGGTGAAAAAGTTGATGGCACTACAGTAATTGCTTTGATTGTTGGGCCCTAACCATAATACGATACGCTTAAAAATTCATAAAGCAAAACCCAAAGCAAAACAACACAGTCTAGGCGATTAATTTTGAAATTTTAAAGCATGACCAATAAACAAATGTTATAAGATTGCCCAATTGAAACATGGAAACATTTGGAGCGCATGCTTTAATTATAGTATATATCGTAATTGAATGCTGCTATTTTTAAATCAGCTCTGAATTTTTCTATTGATCGACGCTATAGTAAGCGATTGTTTTCCAGCCAGGTCTCGCGCTATTCACTTGTTTTAGTAGTTCTAGAAGAAGGCATTCTGCTTCGAACATTTACATGCCGTGTCCCGCGCCATTCACTTGTTTCTAATCTTTTTTGACTTTGCTTAAAACGAACAACAAAACTGAAACGTTAAATACAAACAAAAGGTAATCATAGATTAACATTTATAAATTGAAAACATCACATAAATCTAATAAGAATGTATATTTACGTAAAACAATATTTGCCAACACTTGAAAACTTTACCTGCAAAATACTCACAAACAATTTATTATTTTATTCCAATTTACCTAATCGGGAGTAAAGGACATCTGAATGTACCGAAATTAGTATTAATTTTGTCAAAAAGATTTAAAAATAAGTCCAATTCGGGGAAATGACATTACGAAAAACAAAAGATATTTTTCAAACTAAGCAAATATTTTATAACAAAGGATATTTCTTATAGAAGATACAATTTTTAAATATAAAAGATTAATAGGAGTAAATTTGCAATTTTTTAGATATAAAAGATTTTTGATTCTCCTCCAATTATAATATTTAATGTGCATTGCTTATTTAAATCATAAACAATTAGCTATTGGAACGGTAGCTAAAATTTAGTGTAAAATTGCTTTTCGAAGTTATATGAAAATTGTATTGAGCCAATAAATATATTTCGGTCGGTAGTCAATAAATATCTTTCGGTCGGATGCGCTTCGTACAGTATTTCAGAGTCAATAATATTTTCTGCTGTTTCACTTATAAAAGAAATACTATATATCATTTTGTTAAAAAAGTTAAAAAATTATCATTTTGATAAGCCTGCTCATTTTGATATAAAATCCCCATGAAAAGTTTGAATCCAATTGCACTCAAAAAAATCCTGCATCTATAGAGACAAAAGCTGCATTAATAGTACGAAAAATACGTGAAAACAGCGCCAATGCAGGAGTTCTATAATATTACGAATTACGTTCATTAATAACATAAAACTGACAAATTAATAAATTGTTGTAGCTACGAATTAGTCTGTACTATTTATGATTTGATTCATATACGATACGAAAA
Source organism: Nephrotoma appendiculata (assembly GCA_947310385.1). Lineage (NCBI taxonomy): Eukaryota > Metazoa > Arthropoda > Insecta > Diptera > Tipulidae > Nephrotoma > Nephrotoma appendiculata. The sequence goes on from OX371223.1 coordinate 229,771,986, forward strand.
AGTTTATAATTTTAATGCAATTGCAAGCGTTTATGGATGAATAATTTCTTATTATTAACGTAAGGCATTGTAAAATAGTAAAAAATGATGATTTGTTGAAAGATTAAATTCATAGATAGCACGAAATTTTTCATAACATTTTAGAAATTAAAATTTTTAATAACGTCTAATTCATACATGTAACTAAATAAATTCATTTTATATACGTATCAATAATGATATTTACGAAACTTATGTTATATGTAAGTTGACAATGCCCATAGAATGTGAAGTAATTCATAAATAAAACAACTATTTTCGTAAATATATTGATGACGATTATTCAAATATAAGATGCAGTTCATGAATAATAAGCACAATTATGTTTTTCTTAATTTCATACGACGAGAATGTTTTATTTATTAAATCATAATTTAAAACTTATAATATCTTTACAAAATATTCACAATAAAATATAATTTAATGCATAATTAATACTAAGTAAAATAATAAATCAAAAATTATTCAAAACAGCTATTACCATTACACTTATATTCAAATAATTAATTAATTTTAAATATTTTTGTATTTTTATTAGTTTTATTTGATTCATATTTTTATTTTTTTAATTGTAAATTTCAGTTTTGCTTCACCTTATGATTTATTACTTAATTATGTAACTGTAATTATGTAACTTAATAAAATAATAGAAACATAGAAATGTATTCAATGTTTCCTACAAATACAAGTTATATATACATATTAATCAAATGATCAATATTATTTTAAAAATATACTTTGAATAATACAAAATAAGTTAAAATGTCTATCAGCTCACCATTAAAATAGTAAAAATAATCAGTTAGGATAATAAAAAATATAAACCAACAGTACTCTAACTTGTAAGCTCTTGTAATATCAGACTGACTTTAGAGGATTTTTGCTTTGTTTTATAATATTTGTTAAAAAATGAACATAAAATATTTTTCACACTGCACCACGTTTCCTATACCCAGTACAAATGGCTAAATGCATTCTAATTTTTCTTCATCTAATTTTCCTGGAAAATCCTGTGTAAATTATTGATTCCTGTCCGGTATCATCTTTTTTATTATTCCTTTTGAATAGAAGTTAGGAATCAATGGAAGCACCAGAAAAGCTGAAGAGCGGCATCGTCAAAAAGTAAAAAAGAGTTACAATAAATGTACTGTTTGAATTATATATTTACATATTGAATTGACTTTCACGTTAATTTCTGAATTTAATTTACCTTTATCGAAACCCTTTTAATTGATTTTATTCATTTATTTTTCATTAATTGATTTTTCCTCATTTATTAAAATATTTTGAAGAGATGTTAGGTCGTGTCGTATTTCCTTAATTTTGTATCGGCTAGAAGCTTGCCAAATACTCCCGAACTCATTAGCTAATACATCGTCGTAGTTAATGTGCTTTTTAAGCAAGCAAAGCAGCGTCAACTTTCGGATCTATAAAATTATTTAAGAATTATTTAATAATAAATGCCTATAAATAAATAAATTTTTGTGACTACGTAGTGAAATAAAAATGAATGCTGTTCTATGCGGATGATCCAAAAAAATACCTTTAAATATAATACTTATCTGATATGCAACTAAAATTATCACTATTTTATTACACAAACAAAATAATAGTTGTTTTTATTTTATAATTAATTATGAAAACGAAATAAAACACTATGATTTCAATAAATTATTTCTTTTTAATTTACCACCAAGACACAACAAACTTGCAACAAATTTTAAGAACGAATGAACTAAATGACCGTTTTATGAAATATAATACGTATAAAATATAAATATGAAGAACTTTTTGTATATATTATGAATATTTTTCTATCGTTATCTATAATACGAACTAATTCGTGGATAGTGCGTAAATATTTGATGAAATTTCAAAACGAGTACAAACAAATTAATTTTTATTTAACGTTGGGGTGGTGTATAGAAGGATATCTTCTCAAGAACATATTTCAAAACTGTATTTCTCAAAATAATACAGGATTTTTCAAAACAGCACTTTTCAAAACGGCAATTTATCCGCACACTCTAAAATACATTGGTTACAAAGGCTAAAGTTCTACTCGTGGTTGGGGTATGTGAATATATCCTCAGCTTATATCGTAAAAAGGCACACCTTCCGAATATAGTTCTAAAGTTTAATCATGCGCGTGCTTCTTGATTATTTTATAATTGTGGATGGGTAAATTATAAAGAGAGTCGAAGATAAGTAATGGTCAAAGAAAATGTGCGTAAACAGAAGACAAATTTAAAAAAAGATGAATCGTTTGGATGAATATGTTATGAACAAATTCGATCATTTGAATTACATATTCAATAAACTATACCAGTAATTAATATTATATTGCATACAACTTCTACATATTCAAGTCATTAATGATAAAAAGAGACTATGTAAATAATTGTGTGTTCGTTACAGCCTTATATCTTTAATAAATATTTTTAAACATGTTCTATAAATTTTTTATATATTTGTCATAATTAGCTACTATATATTATAATTTGTAATATTAATAATAAAATTTGTAAAAGTTAACATCGATATGAATATCGAGATACTCGTATACCATAATTTTCGAATTTCGCTATTGTATCTTTACTACGTATAATTTCATATTTTTAAGGAATAAAAATTCATTATTGCGAACCAATTCCTATAAAGACTTTTAACACAATTTTACAATTGAAAGTATCCTTTAACAACAAATATAAATATAATGCAACAATACAAAAAAACTATTAATTGAACTATAAATTTACGAACTGCGATTCTTACTATTAATGCATGCAGTTGTAGAATTTGTTTTGTTTATTTTATTTTCAACGTTTATATAAAGATTTTTACATTAATAGTAGGAATTCGAGTTAACGAATGATATTCGTAAAAAAAATACACAAAATTTTTTTCAGTGTGGATGAATGGAAACTTATAAGAAAGATTCTCTTGATCCAGGCGATGGATTTAAACATAACACTAATTTTATAGGGAAGGGGTTAACCTATAAACACATTCCCATGAAAAAATTAGCATTGAAATTTTAGGAAAATTTGTAATGAAGCCCCTAGTTCCCGGAGTCCAACAAATTTAAAAATATCATAAGATTGGTTCTGGACGTGCAACTTTTGCATGGAAAAAATTTCATGACGATTGGTTGAGCACCTGAAACGTTCATTTGGAACAAACAGATGGAATATGTACTCATTTATTATATATAACACGTCGCCCGAAAAGTTCCCAATCTAACAAAGAAAACACAATTTTTTGGGGAAAATCACATTTTATTCATCAACATAATTTCCTTCTAGAGCGATTCAATCAGTCCAATGCGTCTCTAACATTTCGATGCCTTTTTTGTAGAACAATTTATCTATGTCTTCAAAATAAGCTTCAGTTTCGGCAGTCACTTTTTCATTGGAGCCAAATATCTTTCCTTGGAGCTTTTTTAGGTCTGCAAACAAGTAATAATCGCTAGAGCCAGCCAAACCTGGCGAATACGGTGGATGCGGAAGCAATTCAATGTGCAACGTATTGTCGTTTTTGATCCATTGTGAGCAAACGCGGTACCCACTTCGAACACAGCTTCCTCATGGGCAAATTTTCGTGCAAAATATGGCCAACACGTTCCATTGACATCTTTACAATGTCAGCTATCTCACGTACTTTCACTTTATGGTACTTTCAAAATAATTTCGTGGATTTTTTTTATGTTTTCTGCAGACACAGTCTCATTTGGGCGTCCATGGCGTGGTGCATCATCGGTAATTGTACGACCACGTTTAAATTCAACATACCAGTCAATGATGGTTTATTTTCCTGGTGCAGAGTCCGGATACCACTTATCAAGCCAATACTTTGTTTGAACGGTATTTTTGCCCATCAAAAAACAGTGTTTAATCAACACACTAAATTCTTGTTTTCCACTGTAACTTGTAAATTTAATGATCGAAATGTCATGAAATTTTAACAGTTATCATTTGAAGGTTGGTAGAATTTAAAAATCATATGGGCTTTAAATTTGTAGCACCATCTATGTGTTAGATCGGGAACTTTTTAGGCGATGTAGGTTAGTTTAGGTTTCAGTGGCTGCTATCGCACTCTTAGGCCAGTTACGGCTCATTGTGATACCACAGGATCCGACATAATAAACTCCCTTAAACCCATTTAGAACTATTAATATAGCGTAAAAGATCTCGCACATTAAAACTTTCATCCATGTTGTATTTGCCCAAGTGATCATGTCTTCCGCCAGCTAGCGCGGTACACAAGCAAAGGACGTGAACAATAGTCTCCTCCTCCTCGTCCCTGCAGGTTCTGCAGAAGTCATTTGCATCCAGACCCAGCCTTCTCGCATGATCTCCGAAAAGGCAGTGCCCGGTAATTATGCTTACAATTCTACCTAAATCACGCTTACTCAGTGTGATAAGGATCTTGGATCGATTCAAGTTCAGCTCAGGCCATACTTATTTTGCTACCCTGCCAGTTCGACAGGCGCTCCACCTGGCATTTGCCAAGGCAACTGCTTCCCTACGCTCTCAGGCGATGTAATATATAGATATATTCTCATGCTTTGGTAGCTTTTATTTAATATCAGAACAGAACTAATTGCTAAAAGTCAAAAACAAGAAGTTTTGAGGAATAATCTAGATTTTCCTATGGCCAAGTTAGAATACGCTAAACCAAATTAAATAAAAGTTTAGCCAAAACCTTCAAAAATTTACCGATTTTGAGCGAAAGAGGTTTCATTTTCTGCTTGATACTTAAAATTTTTGATTTGACACTTTGAGGATTAAAATAAATAAAAACAAATACATATAGTTTTAAATTATTTGAAGAAATAAACCAAACCAATTGCAAGTTTTGCAGAGTGCATTACAAGTGCAATTTTTAGTTGGGATTTGCAATTATAGTGTGAACGCAAAAAATTTGAGTGAAGCTATAAAACCACTATGATATTCACTCATCGTAAATTGACCCCCTCTATGATGCGCAATGATACCACCTCTACCGACGTAATAGTTAACACCAGAGTGAGTTCACGAAATTTACATTGTTACAATATTGTAAAAAACAGTCATTGTAGAAATGACGTAGTAGTTAACTATAAGATTGTCCTAAGTGTCAAAACATTGTTAAAAACATAACCACAGAATTAAAATAAAGAAATTTATTGTTAAAACTAGGATTGCAGTAAAATTTGTTAGATTTGCGTCGATAAAATAAATGATGAATTTTCTGACACTGCAATGTTTTATTGTGGTACGAAGGAGTTTGTTGTAAATTTTCAATATAATTTTCTAACGGAGAAATAATTCTGGGGCAGATTCTATTAAATGATTATTTTGAATTGCAATATTTTTAAAAAATTATTAATTTTGAATTATATTATTCTCGAGGGTATCGAAACTGGAGACTAACAATAAAATATTGTTTTTCAGACATTACCCGCCAGTCGTATAGCTCATTTACCACGTGCCTTATCATCTGACAAACCATATGCACAGGAATATGTTCTTGCATTAGCCGTACTCCCGCCCGATGCATACTACAAGACTCAGGCATGTCGTTCGTTTGTCCAGGCAGCTGCCAAAAAAATCTCGTGTCACAATTTAATACTGTGACATCACAGAAGATGATGCGCATTCGTGCAAGATACTATTAGACCTCTTAAGATTCCTAACGATCTATTATGAACGTTTTATGATTTTGTAAAGTTCGATTTGCCTAGAGGACAATTTTTTTCATAAAGTACGAATCGCCTAAAAAAATAAACGAATAGTACGAACTAATGGAACATCAAAATAATCAGTGTATCCGTAAAACACAAATTTATTGAAAATAAATATATTAAAAATTGAATTTTGTTCTTTAAATTATTTTTCAGACCTACACAATGGTTGATGATAGTGCGATCATGTTGCTTTTGATACCTACACCATTAAAAATGACATTTATAGAGGCAGCCTCGAGTTGGGTTGAGAATGACGTTTGTAACAATGTAGAGTTCGTGAACGAAAAAGACAACGTATTCATTGTTACAATATAGTTTCATGAACGATTTTGAGTTGCCATTCTTAACAATATTTGTAACAATGTAAATCTCGTGAACGCACTCCCACGGTATAATGCTACTGAAGTTAGCAGAAAAATTAAGCAGAAAAAAACTGTATTATCGACCTCCTTCATATACATTGGTAGGTAACATCGCCCTCGTTAGCTTAGTAAGTAGTGTGCTTGCTCTGTGACTCGGGGGTCTCGGATTCGGATTCCTGGTGGTAACCAGTAAAAAAGTTGCGACTGGGTGTTTTTAACGTGTCATATGTTATTTATATATGTTCGTCCATTTCAGATTTTCAGATTTACAGCCATAGTAGCTTTGTCCTTGATATTTTTTTTTAAAAAGAAAAAGTCATCAGAAATTGTTTATTGTTTTTGACCTTTTTCTTAGAAAAATTGATTTTTTGTCGCCTAATTCGTTAAATGATTTTTTATTAAATTGTTGATTGATTTTACGCAAAGAACGGAAACCGATTTTCAACGGAACCAATACTTTTCCCGTGTCACGTTTATTTGAATAGCGGGAATTCCCACGACCAGTGGGTCGTCATACTCGCTCGGTATAGACATAGAAGTCCAGAACTTATATAAATCAACAATTTTGCGGACCTTTTAAACCCTAAGGCTGGAGATTTGTTCTACTTTCTACTCCTAATTTATTATTAAATCAGTTCTTGTGCTTACGTGAATGCATTTTTTATACTAAACAATTGAAATTTATTTGAATTTCGGCCGAAAACGTGCTTACATAAAGAAAATTGGTTCAATTTTCTACGACTTTTTTGAATACGTCAATAATACAGTTTTTCTACAGAAAAAGATCAAAAACAAAAAAAAAATCTGCTGACTTTTTTCTACAAATGTAGTGTGTCGATGATGCAGTTTTCCTACTAACTTAAGTAGCATCACGGTATAACTGTAGTGCGCTGCTTATAATCATTTTAGGAATGCTATACCTTCTATTTTTGTAAACTAATTACCCGCTGTTCGGAAATGTGTTCTATGTACTGTAATATAAATTAAAACATCTTTAACTATATAAAGATTACTTCGCTTAGATAATAACAAAATAAAACCCAACCAAAAGAATTTCTATCGCCTTCATTTGGTTCTTTCTAACCATACTAAGTAATTTAACTCATCAAAATAATTTTCTTCATATAGCATTTTACCCTTTACATTTTAATTTTGTTGTAACAGGTAGATTTCAACTCTTTAAATCCTTCTCGAAAAGAATAATTTTACTTGGCGTAGGTTTGATGATTAATTATGTTTATTTTAATGTTAAGATAGTGTTTGTTTGGTTACATTTAACTACGGACCTAAATAACTCATTTGAAGCGTTTTAATATTTGGGTTGACATTTTACTGTCAGATTTTGTATCTGTCCAAACTATCTATGAAGAATTTAATAAAAATGCGAGTAATCTAATTTAAAGTTTTATGCTTTCAATGGTACTGCAATCAATTAAAAGTTTTTCAATTTAAAAATTATTATTTTGTTTATTCAAAGTTGAATTTATATTTGTAAAGTATAACGTCTCACGTTGGTCGTGTTTCTGCAATCGATTTATTATTACGTGAGTATGGGTATATCAGGAGCTATATATAGAAAAAGCATTTCCAACTCAATGATTTGATTTTTAGGTGTACATAGTGCATAAAAGCTTCTGTCTAGTATCTATAAAAATACAAGATTGTTCAGTTTACGTATAACATTCTACATGTTAGGTTTTTCCATTTTCATAAAACAATTTTCCAATAAACGAACTATTATAATGTATGTAGATACTCCAATATTGATTAGTTGGTGTATAAATTTAGAAAACCCAAAAATAACACGTCACTAACGAAAAACTGTGTGATGAATTTTGGTACATCATAATTTTTTACATATGAACCATGTATGAGTATGTTCTGTTGTACAAAAAATTCGTTGCAAACATAAAAACATGAAAAGTACATAACATACTCAAATGAAATTGAACATGGTTCGGTGGATTTATTGATTTTATGAAGTTTATTTAAATACAAGTTCATAAAACCCTTTGGTGATGTACCTTTTTTGGCCGTGTACTTCGTATAAGATACGCACAGATAAACGCGTTGATAGAAAATTTCATCAGTCAATATTTGATGATTTATCGATGTTTTATGCGAATATGAAAAAATATGTTTTTGTCATTCTTCCATATATAGAGACGGAATATATAAAATAAACATAATATCTAGTTTGTAGGTACATTCTACATTCATCGTTTTTATAAATTGGTTACAATTTTTATCATAAAAATCAATTTAAAATCCATCAATTTAATTAAATGATGGATTGAATTTGGGTTACACTCTTTGACCTTAATGCATGGTAAGTGTTCCGCAGGTACTGCAAAAGAATTGGAAACATTTCAATTTCTCTGGTGTTAAATTTTCCGGTAAATTTCGATCTCGTTTTCATCGTATGATGTATGGATATTAGTGTCTATAAACTAAACTAATATTAGTATCTAGAAATAATGGTTTCCATCTGGTTGGATAATAACCATAAGTAATCATTCTGCCCGGTTTAATTAAATATTCGTACATTTGTTAATAAAATCATAATAAAATCAAATAAATTGTGAAATTGTGCACTATTCAAGATGGCGAATTTAACACATATGAAAGTCAAAGTGCTGGAATTAAAAATCGTTACTGTATAACAAAAACAAGCCGAAACATTGATATGATATGATATGATATGATAGAGGCGTACAGGCCAACCATAACGGCGATCCTAGGTACGTTACCATAATCCTGAAATATCAACAATCAAATAACAAATTACATATATCTGAATGCGAATAATATTTCAGCATCATGCGGGCCCAGGCCCTGCCTGCATCCTTAACAGATAAGGTTATTTAGGAAAGGATGTTAGTCACAGAAACGACTAGGGCGAACCGCAGCCAAAGTCATTTTCTAACTACTTAAATATGTTAAAATGTTAGTCACAATTAAATTCACACTCTAGATAGATTTGTTAGTTTATTAATTTGGGTTAGCTTTGGTTGTGGTAAAGGATACCTAATAATCATCATATGTATTCGGCATCAGTCATAATTGACTGGTTAGGTTATTTAATTCACATCTGCGGGTCATCTCATCATATGCTGTTTGTAACCTTATTTTGCCCTATCTTCCCACCCAACGCCATCTAACCGAGGGACTTCAGGTTGTAATGACTCGACAGTATTATCATACATACGATGACCTAAATATTACGTTGATATTGTAAAAAATTAAATTTAAATTCGGTATTGTCATTTAGCTACCTATATTTAAGTTCATCCAACTAAAAGCAGGGTTTATTTATATCTAGCATTCACACAACTACACTAAAACATAACCTGAATTCAACCAGAAAGATCGTCGAAAAACAACATTCCATAGCAAAAGGTCTTTGAATCATTAACATATTTAATGGTATTGAGTTTATCCTCAAAACGAAGGTAATTAAATAGACCCCCTGATCAAGAAATGTTGCAATCACAATCTTCCCTGACCTTCAGATATGTTCAAAAAAATGTACTTAAATTTTTTTTAATAATAATAAAATAAATTGAATTATATTTGCCGACAACTTTATTGTTTAAAGTCAGGACTTTCGACATAATTTCAATTTACAGAATTGTTTAAACAAAACCACGGAAATATTATTTTGAATCTTTTCGAAATAATAAACGAGATATCAACAAAATGATAATATTTGTACTTTTTGTTTGCTTTACAAACAACATTAAAAATGACTATTATCGATGTGTGTAATCTGTATATCCCTTTCGTGGTCTACTAACACAATTGTACGGGTACGGCAAAAGTACCATTTCAAAAATTAATTTTGCATGTTCCCTGAACCAACCTACACATTTGTGAATTCCTTTTCAACTTATTTTCGTCCGAAAAAAAACACCACATCTAGACACACAATTGTGTTGGTGTTATTTCAACTCAAGCAAAAATTTTATCAACAACGTCATTACATACAATGGTTTTTTACTCACACATTTGTGTGGGTTTTTTAGAATTTTTTATTTTGAATTATGTCACAAAAAAAGTCTCCAATAGTGATATAAATTCGTGATCTAACCACCATAAAATGTCAACCCAGGTTATTTTATCAGAAAGTGAATCAATATTGCATCATCTACGTTTGTCGCATACAAAAAGTGATGATATTCAATCACAAAATGAAGAAAAGGGTTGAACAGGAATGTGAAAGTAAGAGAAACATTTTAAGAAGCTTATAATATTAGCAAGGGTATCAAAAAGCGCCAGGATGACTACGTAAAGCTACCATTACAGTACCAACTTTTGATGGTAAATTCGAGTCGTGGTTGTCATCTCGAGACGTATATTTGGAGGTGATACATAGCAACAAAAACGTGCCACCTGCTACAAAATTTTGATACTTACTAGCATGGTTTGGCAGGTTTGGTATATCAACATATTCAAGGGATGCTTCTACAGCAGCGAACAAAGCATTGGCATGGAAGGCAATGCATTGTGACGCGTATGATAATGATGTTCTTACAAAAACGTTACACATGAAAAACGCACGTAGAGGATTCAGCTGAATCTCTCAATAACTTCGTTTTTTACCGTGAAAAAGCAATCGAATGCTTTGAAAGCTCTTGGATGAATTTTTACAAATTCTAAGCTAACGAATACACATTTTAAAGTTAGACGCCAACCAGTAAAAAACTGCAAGATTTCTTTCAAATTTACATCAACCCCTCTAACCCCGAGAGTACTAGAGTACTATCAAGACAATTAGATGATCTTACGTTATGTTATTTGGAAGACCTCAGAAAGTTTACTAAAAGTTCCTTGCATTTTGAACTCCCTAGTCTTAAAATTTTTAGACAAAAACTGGTTTTTTGCGTCAAGTTAATTTTCCATTAGCTATTTGAAGTTTTTTATCAATTTATATCAATATTTTAATATTTAACTACTTTCAGCTAATTCATAAACGACGTAACAAAAGTTGCTTTGGAAATATAGGTAAAAAAGAAAGGCAAAACAAATAGTACGCATACTGTCATAATTTGCTAGTTTCAGTTTCTTTATTATTTTGCTACACAAGCAGTACAAAACATTAAATTACCAATATGTGTTTAATTCTCCGGAATTGGCTAGAAAAATATGTTTGGCCTATTCCAATTTCAGGAATGTGTAATGGGTGCTTTAAAAAAAAATTTGACCCCGAACGACAAGATTGCTATGTAAACAATTATTCAGACATATTTGGGGCCACCAGAGGGACATGAAAACGTTGAATTAATTTCTATCAATAGCAATTCGTGGCTAGATTCTATTAATACGCCTTATGATCCGATGTACTCAGAATATTCAGAAAATCAGAATAACTGATCAGTAACCTAATTTTGGGAGGAAGGTGGAATACATTGATACTATTAAGAAGGAACAAGTGTGAATTATTACTTTATATGGAATTTATACAATAAATGTGAGTGATTAGATTTAACTTTATGGTGTTTAGGTTGGCTACTATAAGGATTATTGTTTGCAACAGCCGTTAAACTGTACAAAGAAGAAAAATTAATTTAAAAAATTAATTTAAAGTTCTAAAGTGTTAATAAGTCAATTTTAATGAAATCAAATAAATAGTAAATTAAAAACAAATCTTCTAAGTATAAAATGCTTTAACTGCATAAAAAAATCTTATAATTCAAATCAACACAGTCTACTTCAATCAGCGATGGTACCTCGTTTGCGTTTTACCCAGATACCGTAAGATGAGGATTGCGAGATTTTTTAAAATGGCTCTTCTATAGCCGCATTCTCCAGTCTGATTTTATTTTATATTGGCATAAAGATTTTATGAAACGAATAGATAGAGCTTCTGGCCTTCCAAAGTAATTTCATATACGTAATCGTAATTGTAATGTTGTTTCCTTATATTCTGCACACACTCGTGCATCGGGAC